>CM064492.1:64684634-64777578 GCA_032716605.1 Paralithodes platypus
AAGGATAGCAAAGCAAAAGGTTCTCTCCAAGGTCGGCATGACATTTAGTTGGGAAAACAAGGCCCCCAGCAGAAACATTTCTACTGGGAATTTCATAGTAAAGATGGAAGCTGAGAAATATTGTATACTACTGGTACTTAACCAAATATATTTATTTATATATTACATTTTATTTTATCATATTTTGTTATCTATATTACTCCAACCTCCTCGAAATGGTTGAGAGAGAGGGAAAGAGAGAGACGAGAGAGAGAGAGAGAGAGAGAGAGAGAGAGAGAGAGAGAGAGAGAGAGTACAAAGGAGTACAAAGGAAATCAAGCAACAACAGGTCTAGTGACCCTTCTAGGCTGCTTGTCCTCCAAAACACTGAGGATCAAGTGTCCAAACAGTGGTTTAGAGTGGGTAAGGGAACATTGGAAAGGGAACTACTGCCCTGGAACTAATGTCCGTGGCAGGACTAGGAAGTTAGTAGGGGACATATGGGTTAATAACTGAGGGGAGGATAAAATAAAGATATTCATTTACAAACGCAGTCAGTCGCGGGTTTGATGCGAGATATTTGTCTAAGCGGAGTTTAAATGAATCAATGGTGCTGCAGTCTATAACGTCTCCGGGAAGCTGTTACGTCCTGGGATATATAAACACTGGGCTCTTTCTATTGGACTAGGTATGCGGCAACAAGCAACAACGGAAAACGCTAGATCCAACCCTTATCTATAAACCCAGGCAACAAACCACCCTAAACCGTCAAGAGTCCTGCCTGGACAACAAGGTATCCTATGACTCGGTTACAGGGTGCACGCACTATAGACTGCTGATAGTCAAGCAGGCTATATAAAAGATCACACAATTAAGTTGACTTAAAGCTTCAAGGAAAAGATAGATAACGGAATTAAATTGCAGATACAATTTAATAACAAACTAGAAGAAAGTACATTTAACGTTACGTTAATTAATACAATTAATCACCCCTGCGTGAAAGAAGGTGAAACCAAACAGTCCTCAAAACATCGTACAGGTAGACAAGATGCGGGTTTCTAAACTGCATGCGGCTACTGTAGGATCTGATGCTTAGCAAAGAAAGTACGTTACGGATTTAGAGAACTCTAACTCATAAGCAGGAATAAATACTAGTGATAGGCCATACAGTGTATAATGGCATAGGTATAATTAAATAAAGGCAGCAACTCGCAACATAACCACATGCAGGTGTGCTTCTCACTCTTAGTCAGCCAAGCCTGCTCGGACAGAGTCTCTAAGCCACACCCTGACTCACAATGCTCACAAAAACGGTAAACTGTGGCACAATAACAAGCATACAGAGATGATAAACCCCTAGCTGTTAATCTGCCAGGTGGCAGAGGTCTAGCCGGAAGGATATAGGCTTCGGATACCCGGGCTGAGCCACCTGCTCTAGCCTAGGGACGTTCCCTGGTCTGTGCACCAAATTACTCTAATTGAAAGGGTGCTCTCTTGAGAGACTCAGATCGCAAGTATCTGACTCTCTCCTGGCGACCCTAAAACAAAAGCAAGACGTGCTAGCGCAGTGCTGAGTGGACTAGGCAAGGGCCCTCACACAACACAACGCTAGAACACACGGGACACAGACAAGAAAATGCCCCCAGGCTCCCACGGGTATCCTAGTAAAGTCGTGCGGGTCCACAGGACTCGCACCAGCAGACTTTACTTAAAGGTTCGCAAAAAGCCTCCCCTCTGGTCTAGCCCCTGCTAACCTGACACAAGAACACACTAGCAAGCATGAAACCACCAAATATGAGACAACAAAAAAGCTTCCTAGGTCTCATTAACAATTACATCTCTGCATAAGGCCCTAAATCCTATCTAGTTATCTGAGAGCTCGTCGTTAATACAATAATAGATATAAGGTCTATCAAGGGGATGGGATAATTAAATAGATTGGTGAAGTAGTGGAAAGAAGGTATACAAAGTAAGAGAGAATGTTTCTAAGTGGGGTGGAGAGGGATAGATATCAAGGGGGTCCGAAGGGTACGACAGTGAGGTGAGCTCTGAGTCTTGAATCTGTCTGGACCCCGCCCTAGGCATGCAGAATACATCCCAGGCTCGGCAACACTCAACACAGTTGCCGGGTCAAAATCCTCTACCCCGTGCGTGAGTCGAAACTAAGCCTAACGTTGCAATCAAATGCAGGTGGCAATGCTTCAGGCTCGTCCCAAGCTGGCAAGCGAAGCAACGTCCCAAGCCAGTCTCTCTCTCCCGCTCGTCTCCTCCCGCCCTCACTAGACTTACATCTTATATATTATAATGAAACAAGCAACTATCGAGAATAAAATATACTAAGATGCGTTGGTTAAGAATAAGGGCAGCTACAAGCTGTGAAACAACATAAGAATATCCCAGACATTAGTTACGTTGTCGTAGGATATATATTAAGGGAATGCCTGCCGGCCGGCTGCCACCAGCCGGTTTCTAAACGGCTGGGCAGCCGACGCGCGCGCATGCCCGCACGTGGCTACTATGCAGAAGCGTCACACCTCCCCCAAGATATAAGACCCTTGACTAAGTTCTTCATATCTAACAGAATGCTTCTCATAGTACCACACACTTTTGCGACACAAGGCACCATATATAAAAAAAAATAAAGACTGTTGCGCTCCACCGAGCAAGTTCAACAACTCAGCGACAAGAAGCGAAAACATTCAACTTAGATATTGATACAACATCTTATACAAAATTCTACACGTTATAAAAAATAAAGAGTTTTTATAAGGTTTTTGCTTTTTTAATTTGTTTTTTTTCGGCTGAACTACAGTGACAGCCTATTTTCCTCCACACTCAACCCTCAATCCTGTGGCAGTCTAACCACCATCATCCACCCTTGATAGACAATCCGCTATCACGTTATCAGAACCGGCAATATGGCGTATGTCCAGATTATACTCCTGAAGCATGAGTGACCACCTGGTCAGCCTCATATTCCGGTTATGAAACTGATTCAAGAATTTCAGAGGGTGATGATCGGTATAAACCACTACGACTGGTCCGAAAGCAGGAACATATACATCGAAGTGCCTGAGCGCCAGCACTATCGCCAGGAGTTCTTTTTCAACCAACACTTCCCGTTTTCTTGTGACCTTTCCTCCGCGGTTTGATAGACTGAGGTGGTGGCTGCAAGGCTCCGGATGTCTGAGAACGCGTCACAACACACGCCATAGTTTGTACGCTACACTTCTCAACCCACTCCTGTTCCTCCCTACTAACGTCGGCCGCCTTCTCGGCAACGACCAAGGGTGAAACCTTAGAAGCAGGCACCGCAAAGTCGTTGCCGAGGAGGAGGTCGACGCCCCCAACAGGCAAGTTCTCTACAATTCCTACATCCAGCTCCTTCGCCACACCACCCACCTCCAGCTCCATCCGCACCAGCGGGTAGGACTTCGTAGCATTGATCCCCTGAACTACCACCACCCGAGCAGCGTTAATCGGTCTACCAGTAAAGTTCTTTAACAAGGTCTGAGAAGCCCCCGTATCACGCAATAGCTTAACTCCTCGCCATTCGCCAGCCCACCTCACAAAACCATGCCCTCTATGACCCCCAAAGACGTCGCGGACAGGGTTCGAGCCTTCCGGACTCTTGAACACAGGCTGTGTCCCACCCTCTGACGAACTACCCTTGGCAAACTCAGAAGATATAGGCGACACCCCTATGCTGCGGGCCAATGACACCACCTTGTTTGGTGGCTTGTTCGGACAAGCATTTGCAAAGTGACCCTCCTTGTGACATGCAAAGCACTCTTTACTCTTTGGTTTCCCTTGGGAGTGGGAGGTACCATTAGACTTCTTATACAGGACGGTATTTGGTTTATGTTCAGTTTTATTGCCAGCGCTACATGGTTTTGTGTATTTATGTGTATCAAAATTCTTGGGAGGGGGAGGGGTACGATCCTTTGCACCCGACTCACTCCTAGCTGCTGCTTCACACCCTCGAATTAATGACAGTCGGCGGTCAGCCATTTCTGCTGCCTCCTGGAGAGTTCTAGGATTTGTTTTCTTTATATTTAATGTTAAGTCCCCGCCTGTGCACTTAAAGAACTGCTCCAAGAGAACCAGCTCACTCAACTCCTCAAAAGTAGCTGCCCTCTCAGAACGCAGCCAATGTCGTAGTGCATCAGACAAGTCCCGGGCGTGTTCTAGGAAGGTACTATCCTTGCCCTTAGTAACACCTCGAAACTTCAAGCGGTAAGTTTCTGGTTGTAACTCATAGGCCCGTAGCACAGCCTTCTTTAGCTCATCATAAACTACACAGGACTCTAAAGGTAGTGCATCATAAGCTTTTAGCCCCTTTCCTAGAAGTCTTGATGAAACTAATGCTGCCCACTTTTCCTGAGGCCACTGGTGTTCCTGACACTTCTTCTCAAATCGCATAAAAAACTCAGCCACACCTAATTCATCGAACACAGGAACTAGTTTAAGCAGGTGCGACAATGATTGGTCCCGATGTCGGTTACCTCCCCCAATATTTCGCCCTGTGACCTCCACTCGAGGTCTCTCCAGCTCCCTGTCAGCTCGATACCTAGTAAACTCTGCCTGCAGTTCAGCCTTTCGTATAGCAACCTCAGCCTGAGCTCTAGCAACCTCAGTCTGCACACTAACCTGTCTTTCGGCGGCCTCAACCTGAGCTCTAGCGGCCTCAACCTTGGCCATCTCAAGCCGAAACAACAAATCTGGAGTCAACCCTTGAGGAGGAGAAGGTGCATTTAATGGGGAGGGTCCCTGTGATTGAATTCCACGCTGCCATTGACCATCAGCTTGGGGGTATGTACTAAATTCAGGCACCCTGACATTTGATACGGGGGTAGAGTGGAGGGGGGGCTGGGGACCGGGGCCCCCAGTCGCCTCTCCACCCAGGTCTCTCCCTTCTAAACCCAATATCAAAGTCCTCAGCTGATCTTTCCTCATGCCACTTAAACCCTGGTGACCCTGAAGACCTGGCACACACTTTAAGCCATACTTATTCAGCTTCAACACCCTGGCAGCGGTAAGGGGCACCTCTAAAAATCTTCTAGCACCCTCCTCGCTATCGACTAGCCACTCCACAGGTCTTTCTCCCTCCGAGCCCGTATCGTGACCTGACCCATCACTGTGTTCTGATGTATTAGACATGCTTGTGTACTGCAGTAATTATCACGGTTATAGAATGTGCCTTATCTCCTATGCAAGTATGTATATACTAATGTTATTTAAAGTCTTTAATGTGTTATATTGGTTGCTCCAAAAAAAAAAACTCTATGTCCACTGTATTCCTCTAATCATAAGGAATCTCAAAACAAATGACCACTATATTCCTCTGTTCAGTAAAATCTATGCAAGGTCGCCATTTGTTACGTCCTGGGATATATAAACACTGGGCTCTTTCTATTGGACTAGGTATGCGGCAACAAGCACCAACGGAAAACGCTAGATCCAACCCTTATCTATAAACCCAGGCAACAAACCACCCTAAACCGTCAAGAGTCCTGCCTGGACAACAAGGTATCCTATGACTCGGTTACAGGGTGCACGCACTATAGACTGCTGATAGTCAAGCAGGCTATATAAAAGATCACACAATTAAATTGACTTAAAGCTTCAAGGAAAAGATAGATAAAGGAATTAAATTGCAGAAACAATTTAATAACAAACTAGAAGAAAGTACATTTAACGTTACGTTAATTAATACAATTAATCACCCCTGCGTGAAAGAAGGTGAAAGCAAACAGTCCTCAAAACATCGTACAGGTACACAAGATGCGGGTTTCTAAACTGCATGCGGCTACTGTAGGATCTGATGCTTAGCAAAGAAAGTACGTTACGGATTTAGAGAACTCTTAACTCATAAGCAGGAATAAATACTAGTGATAGGCCATACAGTGTATAATGGCATAGGTATAATTAAATAAAAGTAGCAACTCGCAACATGACCACATACAGGTGTGCTTCTCACTCTTAGTCAGGCAAGCCTGCTCGGACAGAGTCTCTAAGCCACACCCTGACTCACAATGCTCACAAAAACGGTAAACTGTGGCACAATAACAAGCATACAGAGATGATAAACCCCTAGCTGTTAATCTGCCAGGTGGCAGAGGTCTAGCCGGAAGGATATAGGCTTCGGATACCCGGGCTGAGCCACCTGCTCTAGCCTAGGGACGTTCCCAGGTCTGTGCGCCAAATTACTCTAATTGAAAGGGTGCTCTCTTGAGAGACTCAGATCGCAAGTATCTGACTCTCTCCTGGCGACCCTAAAACAAAAGCAAGACGTGCTAGCGCAGTGCTGAGTGGACTAGGCAAGGGCCCTCACACAACACAACGCTAGACACACAGGGACACAGACAAGAAAATGCCCCCAGGCTCCCACGGGTATCCTAGTAAAGTCGTGCGGGTCCACAGGACTCGCACCAGCAGACTTTACTTAAAGGTTCGCAAAAAGCCTCCCCTCTGGTCTAGCCCCTGCTAACCTGACACAAGAACACACTAGCAAGCATGAAACCACCAAATATGAGACAACAAAAAAGCTTCCTAGGTCTCATTAACAATTACATCTCTGCATAAGGCCCTAAATCCTATCTAGTTATCTGAGAGCTCGTCGTTAATACAATAATAGATATAAGGTCTATCAAGGGGATGGGATAATTAAATAGATTGGTGAAGTAGTGGAAAGAAGGTATACAAAGTAAGAGAGAATGTTTCTAAGGGGGGTGGAGAGGGATAGATATCAAGGGGGTCCGAAGGGTACGACAGTGAGGTGAGCTCCGAGTCTTGAATCTCTCTGGACCCCGCCCTAGGCATGCAGAATACATCCCAGGCTCGGCAACACTCAACACAGTTGCCGAGTCAAAATCCTCTACCCCGTGCGTGAGTCGAAACTAAGCCTAACGTTGCAATCAAATGCAGGTGGCAATGCTTCAGGCTCGTCCCAAGCTGGCAAGCGAAGCAACGTCCCAAGCCAGTCTCTCTCTCTCCCGCTCGTCTCCTCCCGCCCTCACTAGACTTACATCTTATATATTATAATGAAACAAGCAACTATCGAGAATAAAATATACTAAGATGCGTTGGTTAAGAATAAGGGCAGCTACAAGCTGTGAAACAACATAAGAATATCCCAGACATTAGTTACGTTGTCGTAGGATATATATTAAGGGAATGCCTGCCGGCCGGCTGCCACCAGCCGGTTTCTAAACGGCTGGGCAGCCGACGCGCGCGCATGCCCGCACGTGGCTACTATGCAGAAGCGTCACACCTCCCCCAAGATATAAGACCCTTGACTAAGTTCTTCATATCTAACAGAAAGCTTCTCATAGTACCACACACTGTTGCGACACAAGGCACCATATATAAAAAAAAATAAAGACTGTTGCGCTCCACCGAGCAAGTTCAACAACTCAGCGACAAGAAGCGAAAACATTCAACTTAGATATTGATACAACATCTTATACAAAATTCTACACGTTATAAAAAATAAAGAGTTTTTATAAGGTTTTTGCTTTTTTAATTTGTTTTTTTCGGCTGAACTACAGTGACAGCCTATTTTCCTCCACACTCAACCCTCAATCCTGTGGCAGTCTAACCACCATCATCCACCCTTGATAGACAATCCGCTATCACGTTATCAGAACCGGCAATATGGCGTATGTCCAGATTATACTCCTGAAGCATGAGTGACCACCTGGTCAGCCTCATATTCGGTTATGAAACTGATTCAAGAATTTCAGAGGGTGATGATCGGTATAAACCACTACGACTGGTCCGAAAGCAGGAACATATACATCGAAGTGCCTGAGCGCCAGCACTATCGCCAGGAGTTCTTTTTCAACCAACACTTCCCGTTTTCTTGTGACCTTTCCTCCGCGGTTTGATAGACTGAGGTGGTGGCTGCAAGGCTCCGGATGTCTGAGAACGCGTCACAACACACGCCATAGTTTGTACGCTACACTTCTCAACCCACTCCTGTTCCTCCCTACTAACGTCGGCCGCCTTCTCGGCAACGACCAAGGGTGAAACCTTAGAAGCAGGCACCGCAAAGTCGTTGCCGAGGAGGAGGTCGACGCCCCCAACAGGCAAGTTCTCTACAATTCCTACATCCAGCTCCTTCGCCACACCACCCACCTCCAGCTCCATCCGCACCAGCGGGTAGGACTTCGTAGCATTGATCCCTGAACTACCACCACCCGAGCAGCGTTAATCGGTCTACCAGTAAAGTTCTTTAACAAGGTCTGAGAAGCCCCCGTATCACGCAATAGCTTAACTCCTCGCCATTCGCCAGCCCACCTCACAAAACCATGCCCTCTATGACCCCCAAAGACGTCGCGGACAGGGTTCGAGCCTTCCGGACTCTTGAACACAGGCTGTGTCCCACCCTCTGACGAACTACCCTTGGCAAACTCAGAAGATATAGGCGACACCCCTATGCTGCGGGCCAATGACACCACCTTGTTTGGTGGCTTGTTCGGACAAGCATTTGCAAAGTGACCCTCCTTGTGACATGCAAAGCACTCTTTACTCTTTGGTTTCCCTTGGGAGTGGGAGGTACCATTAGACTTCTTATACAGGACGGTATTTGGTTTATGTTCAGTTTTATTGCCAGCGCTACATGGTTTTGTGTATTTATGTGTATCAAAATTCTTGGGAGGGGGAGGGGTACGATCCTTTGCACCCGACTCACTCCTAGCTGCTGCTTCACACCCTCGAATTAATGACAGTCGGCGGTCAGCCATTTCTGCTGCCTCCTGGAGAGTTCTAGGATTTGTTTTCTTTATATTTAATGTTAAGTCCCCGCCTGTGCACTTAAAGAACTGCTCCAAGAGAACCAGCTCACTCAACTCCTCAAAAGTAGCTGCCCTCTCAGAACGCAGCCAATGTCGTAGTGCATCAGACAAGTCCCGGGCGTGTTCTAGGAAGGTACTATCCTTGCCCTTAGTAACACCTCGAAACTTCAAGCGGTAAGTTTCTGGTTGTAACTCATAGGCCCGTAGCACAGCCTTCTTTAGCTCATCATAAACTACACAGGACTCTAAAGGTAGTGCATCATAAGCTTTTAGCCCCTTTCCTAGAAGTCTTGATGAAACTAATGCTGCCCACTTTTCCTGAGGCCACTGGTGTTCCTGACACTTCTTCTCAAATCGCATAAAAAAACTCAGCCACACCTAATTCATCGAACACAGGAACTAGTTTAAGCAGGTGCGACAATGATTGGTCCCGATGTCTGTTACCTCCCCCAATATTTCGCCCTGTGACCTCCACTCGAGGTCTCTCCAGCTCCCTGTCAGCTCGATACCTAGTAAACTCTGCCTGCAGTTCAGCCTTTCGTATAGCAACCTCAGCCTGAGCTCTAGCAACCTCAGCCTGCACACTAACCTGTCTTTCGGCGGCCTCAACCTGAGCTCTAGCGGCCTCAACCTTGGCCATCTCAAGCCGAAACAACAAATCTGGAGTCAACCCTTGAGGAGGGGAAGGTGCATTTAATGGGGAGGGTCCCTGTGATTGAATTCCACGCTGCCATTGACCATCAGCTTGGGGGTATGTACTAAATTCAGGCACCCTGACATTTGATACGGGGGTAGAGTGGAGGGGGGGCTGGGGACCGGGGCCCCCAGTTGCCTCTCCACCCAGGTCTCTCCCTTCTAAACCCAATATCAAAGTCCTCAGCTGATCTTTCCTCATGCCACTTAAACACTGGTGACCCTGAAGACCTGGCACACACTTTAAGCCATACTTATTCAGCTTCAACACCCTGGCAGCGGTAAGGGGCACCTCTAAAAATCTTCTAGCACCCTCCTCGCTATCGACTAGCCACTCCACAGGTCTTTCTCCCTCCGAGCCCGTATCGTGACCTGACCCATCACTGTGTTCTGATGTATTAGACATGCTTGTGTACTGCAGTAATTATCACGGTTATAGAATGTGCCTTATCTCCTATGCAAGTATGTATATACTAATGTTATTTAAAGTCTTTAATGTGTTATATTGGTTGCTCCAAAAAAAAAAACTCTATGTCCACTGTATTCCTCTAATCATAAGGAATCTCAAAACAAATGACCACTATATTCCTCTGTTCAGTAAATCCTATGCAAGGTCGCCATTTGTTACGTCCTGGGATATATAAACACTGGGCTCTTTCTATTGGACTAGGTATGCGGCAACAAGCACCAACGGAAAACGCTAGATCCAACCCTTATCTATAAACCCAGGCAACAAACCACCCTAAACCGTCAAGAGTCCTGCCTGGACAACAAGGTATCCTATGACTCGGTTACAGGGTGCACGCACTATAGACTGCTGATAGTCAAGCAGGCTATATAAAAGATCACACAATTAAATTGACTTAAAGCTTCAAGGAAAAGATAGATAACGGAATTAAATTGCAGAAACAATTTAATAACAAACTAGAAGAAAGTACATTTAACGTTACGTTAATTAATACAATTAATCACCCCTGCGTGAAAGAAGGTGAAAGCAAACAGTCCTCAAAACATCGTACAGGTACACAAGATGCGGGTTTCTAAACTGCATGCGGCTACTGTAGGATCTGATGCTTAGCAAAGAAAGTACGTTACGGATTTAGAGAACTCTTAACTCATAAGCAGGAATAAATACTAGTGATAGGCCATACAGTGTATAATGGCATAGGTATAATTAAATAAAAGTAGCAACTCGCAACATGACCACATACAGGTGTGCTTCTCACTCTTAGTCAGGCAAGCCTGCTCGGACAGAGTCTCTAAGCCACACCCTGACTCACAATGCTCACAAAAACGGTAAACTGTGGCACAATAACAAGCATACAGAGATGATAAACCCCTAGCTGTTAATCTGCCAGGTGGCAGAGGTCTAGCCGGAAGGATATAGGCTTCGGATACCCGGGCTGAGCCACCTGCTCTAGCCTAGGGACGTTCCCAGGTCTGTGCGCCAAATTACTCTAATTGAAAGGGTGCTTTCTTGAGAGACTCAGATCGCAAGTATCTGACTCTCTCCTGGCGACCCTAAAACAAAAGCAAGACGTGCTAGTGCAGTGCTGAGTGGACTAGGCAAGGGACCTCACACAACACAACGCTAGACACACAGGGACACAGACAAGAAAATGCCCCCAGACTCCCACGTGTATCCTAGTAAAGTCGTGCGGGTCCACAGGACTCGCACCAGCAGACTTTACTTAAAGGATCGCAAAAAGCCTCCCCTCCGGTCTAGCCCCTGCTAACCTGACACAAGAACACACTAGCAAGCATGAAACCACCAAATATGAGACAACAAAAAAGCTTCCTAGGTCTCATTAACAATTACATCTCTGCATAAGGCCCTAAATCCTATCTAGTTATCTGAGAGCTCGTCGGTACAATAATAGATATAAGGTCTATCAAGGGGATGGGATAATTAAATAGATTGGTGAAGTAGTGGAAAGAAGGTATACAAAGTAAGAGAGAATGTTTCTAAGTGGGGTGGAGAGAGATAGATATCAAGGGGGTCCGAAGGGTACGACAGTGAGGTGAGCTCTGAGTCTTGAATCTGTCTGGACCCCGCCCTAGGCATGCAGAATACATCCCAGGCTCGGCAACACTCAACACAGTTGCCGGGTCAAAATCCTCTACCCTGTGCGTGAGTCGAAACTAAGCCTAACGTTGCAATCAAATGCAGGTGGCAACGCTTCAGGCTCGTCCCAAGCTGGCAAGCGAAGCAACGTCCCAAGCCGGTCTCTCTCTCCCGCTCGTCTCCTCCCGCCCTCACTAGACTTACATCTTATATATTATAATGAAACAATCAACTATCGAGAATAAAATATACTAAGATGCGTTGGTTAAGAATAAGGGCAGCTACAAGCTGTGAAACAACATAAGAATATCCCAGACATTAGTTACGTTGTCGTAGGATATATATTAAGGGAATGCCTGCCGGCCGGCTGCCGCCAGCCGGTTTCTAAACGGCTGGGCAGCCGACGCGCGCGCATGCCCGCACGTGGCTACTATGCAGAAGCGTCACAGAAGCCCATTCCACAAGTTGACAACTCGATTGAAGAAGGAATTCTTAGATTCGTGTGCGTTAAAAGATTTACCAATAATTTTGAAACCGTTTCCCCGCGTGTAATTAGATTGGTCGATAGTGAAGTACTTACTACAGTTCATATTGTCGATGCCTTTGATGATTTTGAACACTTGAATTAAGTCACCTCTTAATCTGTGCTGGGTTAAAGGAAATAAATTTAATTCTCTAAGACGCTCTTCGTATGGTTTCTTCTTAAGGCTAGGTATAATTTTGGTAACTCTACGTTGAACTCGTTCTAGCTTGTTTATGTCTTTTTGGTAATAAGGACACCAGCATTGAACGCAGTATTCCAGAAGAGGGCGGACCAAGGTATTGTAAAGGATTAGGATAACGTCTTTGGATTTATGCTCAAATGACCTGCCTATAAAGCCAATTATTTTGTTTGCCTTCTTAACAACTTCTGAACATTGTTGACTCGGTTTTAGGTTACTCGATATTGTTACTCCCAGATCGGTTTCTCTGTTTACATTCTTAAGCTGAGTGCCATTCATTGAATAGTTTGCTTTCTCATTTAGGTATCCGATATGTAGTACTTTACATTTATCCGCATTGAAACTCATTTGCCAAATTTGGGCCCAATGTGACAATTTATCTAGATTGTGTTGCATATCGTCAACTTGATCTTTTGAGAGTACGCTATTTGCAATTTTTGTATCGTCAGCAAATTTTGAGATTGTACAGGTGACACCCTCATCTATGTCGTTGATGTAAATTAGAAAGAGAATTGGTCCTAGTACCGATCCCTGGGGTACTCCGCTACTTACATTGGTCCATTTAGATGCCTTACCGTTTATGACTACTCTTTGCTTTCTGTCGCTGAGCCAATTTTCTATCCATTTCAACACACCGTCTTGTATTCCATGCGCTTTTAGTTTTAGTAAACGTTTGTGGGGAACTTTGTCAAAGGCCTTTTGAAAATCAAGGTATATAATATCTACAGCTTTAATCTCATCGTAGAGGTTGAGGATATCGTGGAAGAAGTCTAAGAGGTTTGTTAAACAGGAACGTTTTTTACGAAAGCCGTGTTGAGTATCTTTAAGTATGTTATTTTCCTCTAAGTGATTTACGAGTCTGTCTCTTATGACCGTTTCTAGCATTTTACATACAACTGAGGTTAAGCTAATTGGACGATAGTTACTGGGTAGGGATTTGCTGCCTTTTTTGAATATCGGTGTTACGTTGGCTATCTTCCACTGATCAGGCATAGTTCCAGACTGCAAGGATTTATTGAATAGTAATGTCAGTGGTTTGGAGAGCTCATCCTTAGCTTCCTTTAGAACTCTAGGCGAGATTGTAGCAGGTCCAGGCGTTTTATTTACCTTGAGTTTATCTAAACAATTCAATACTTCTCTCTCTGTAATGGTGATATTGCTTAGAACATCTGAATTATCAATCTGAATCGGCGATGGTGTAGGGATATCACTGAGGTCTTCTGTTGTAAAACTGATGCAAAGAAGGTATTGAGGGCATTACTCATTTGTACTTCGTCTTTGGTGTATTCTCCATTTTCATCGACTAACGGTCCAACAGTTGAAGTAACTACTTTTTTCTTTCTGATATAACTATAGAATTCTTTCGGGTTTGTTTTACTTTGATTCGCAATATGTAACTCTAGGGTCTTTTTACTTTGCTTAATTAACTTTTTGGCTTTGCGTTGTAGCTCTACAAATTTCATCCGTTCTTGTCATTTTGTGAGGATTTTAATCTATCATTAGCAAATTTGTTAGCAAGCAGGCAATTTGAAATATCTTTATTCCACCATTTGGGCTTATTAGAGAGAGAGAGAGAGAGAGAGAGAGAGAGAGAGAGAGAGAGAGAGAGAGAGAGAGAGAGAGAGAGAGAGGAGGTGGAGGAGAGAGAGAGAGAGAGAGCGAGCGAGAGAGCGAGAGAGCGAGAGAGCGAGAGCGAGAGCGAGAAAAACAAACTTAGCACGACGAAAATGAAGAGCAACAATCAGCACCAGACATCTCTCTCAAACACTTGAGCTCAAAGTCCTGCTTCCGGGGTCAAGTTGAGGTCAGTCAAAGAGAGAGAGAGAGAGAGATGTAAGAACATTATCCTACTAAGTTGATTGATCGTTTCTAAATATAGATTTACATTTTTCGCTATATCAGATGTGTTCTTTCAGCAGGTATCTCCAGCGTTTAAATATTATTATGCACGAGATACTACAGATCATAAATGTTGGACATGACTCGCCATAGATGACAATATACTCCTTCCAAAAATAGTAATATTGTCCAAAATACTTACTTGAAACTAAATGCATCTCTCAGCTACAGGTGCTCTAAATTACGGCTACTGTAATAACCCCTTCTTTCCCGGTGACATATCTTTTATTTGATTTCAGCTACATTTAGACGATTTTATGACGCTTAGAAAGGATATATGGTAGCTAAAAGGTTGAATAGAGATGTTCTGCAGCCTATTAATTGTGTTACGCTGGCCAGCTTGCCAGAATGCACTCGTAACTCGCTAGCGTTCGCCAGGGCAGTGAAATGGGCTACAATAATCGTAGAACGATGTTCTTTCTTTCATAGAGTTCATGTTGTTACAGACAGATCAGTGGTGGTCTTTATTCTTGTCTGTGACACTTGGAAGCATTTTATATCATTGATAAAAATATAAGATGCATTGTGTGAAGTTGTAGGAGAAAGAGCGAGGTAGGCAGCGAGGTGGTAGTATGTGCGTGTGTATGTATGTGTGCCTACCTCGCTCTGAGGAGTCTCCCACGCCCGGGATTGGCCGGCGGGCCTGGCTACGTCATAGGACGCTTGCTCTTCATGACGTAGGGGTCTGTTATTGGAGGCCGCTGTCCTGGGAGAGTGGTGCGGGCTCCCGCCCGCGTGTCTCCTTCAGAGCTTGGCACAGCGTGCTTGGTCCTACATGTCCTTTGCAATCTGTCCCCCAATCTAACCCCTGTACTACTTTCTCTCTCTCTGAGCTTCTTCCTTTTCATACTTCTCTCTTTATTCAATTACTTATCCCTTCTGGTTCTGCATACGACTTCCATAGTCGGCCAGTCGTATTACCAGCACCAGCTCTCCATATATGTTTGCACTAGTTTTAGGGATTATTAGAGTCATAGTCATATGGTAGCCTAGTGTTGGGGTGCTCCTAATTATTGAGCTGTTCTTTCCCATTATTTAATGCTAGATAGTGGAAGGTATCTTTGGTCGTTGTCTGTGTTATGTATGTGGCAAGTCAGAGCCTGTACAACATCGACGAAGCTAGCTAGCCTGTAACCCTTGTGCATATTTTCCTTTGCGAGTGTAGCAGTATACAGGTGAAGGGCTTTTGCCTATACTTACCTGTATGCTTGCTGCCTCATTGTGTTGACCTTTGTGGAGCGCCAGGGCAAGACCAGATACTAGAGAACTGGACTTACCAAGAGAGCCTCCAAGTCACTTAACGTAACATAAGGGAAATCTGTTCAAGGGGAGACAGTAGGCTACGAGCATGCTTGCACTCTGCCTAGTTTCCTGATACCTTTTATGCCACTGCTAGACTTTATTAGTGAGAAAGACAGCATTGTGTTTATTAACTTTCATTGTGTATGCTTTAGGAATTATTCACGCCTTATTTTAGCCTTGGTTGATGCATAGTGCACAACCCAGTTTGGCTGTTACGTTGGCTAAGGAAGTACCGTTTCTGAGTGGTTATTATTAGTGCTGTCACAGAGTTGTTGCACTCCCTTGTTATATATATATGTATCCTACTTATTGGTGTATTTAAGATACACACTTTGGTGTCCTGCTCCTGCATTATTTCTGTTCTATATTAACGAGCATCTTGAGTATCAGACTTTTTTCAGAAGATTCCTTATCTGATTGCTGTAGGACTAGACTATCAGTGTTTTCATAGAGCATTGAAGAGTTTAGTGTTGAGTACAGACTCCCACTAAAGTTAACGTAAGCATTTATTCCTTTATTAAATCTTATATAGTTTATTCAAGCATTGTTATTACTTTAGAGCATTTTCATAACGTAAGTACTCCTGTTGTGAGTTGGCTTTGCCGTCATCGGAAAGCCTTTGTAGAAGTGCACTAAAACCCAGTTAATGGATACCCCGTTATCCAGTAGATTAACTCTGGAGGGTTGTAAGTGTTTTTGTTCACCGGCGTCATAGTTCGAGGGTTTGGAATTAGCGTACCGTTGTAATAGATATAACAAATGGCCGTTGTTGCAGATATAGCCTATCATCTAGTCCATTATTAAGTGCCCTTGTTTATTTCGTAGTGCCGGTCGTAACAAATGGCGACCTTAGACCAGAATATAGTGAACTAAATATTGCATTTTTTTGGGGGAGAAATCTTATTGCCATTTGGGGTTGAATTTATTTCTCGCATTGTTGGCAGCAGACATTGTTTTGAGGATACATAGAACTTGTTGGAGTTATTGGTGACCTAGTATTGGACTCAAGAACATCTTCGAATATTTTTTGGTGAATAAAGCTATGCAAGAGTTTGGCTACTTTTGTTTTGACTGAGATTTTTTGTTGTTGACTCCATCATGTCACTGGACGGGTCTGAGCAGAGTGAGGGCACAGTGCGAGAGGCAAGTGAGGAGGTGGAGAAGGTGGAGTTGTTAAGCGGCGTTCGGGTGGTGAACAATGAGGAGGATGCTCGGATATTTTTGGAGGAGCCTGTGTCAGCGGATCGTGTGTCGGGGCTAGACCGGTACGGACTGCAGTGTGTAGCCACGGTCTTAGGGTTTCCCGGTACTAGCGGTTTGTCGAGAGGTGAGCTGGTTACCGGTGTGCTCGGTGGGGTGCATGGGGCTTCGGGAGGAGCGGGAGCTGGGGCACCTTCGGCCCAGCCCCCATTCCACTCGACTCCTATCATGGCGCCCCCTCGGCTCCGGAGCCGGGTACGTTCCCGCAGGCCGATGCCCGCTGGCGGTTGGGTATGTCCCCAATAGTAGCACCCCCTCCTCAGGGTTTGTCTTCCGAGATGTTGTTTCAGTTCGAGCTCGCCAAACTTAAGCAGCAGGAGCGACAGGCTGAGCTTGAGCTGCAAAAGCATGAGGCTGAGCTCGAGCAGAAAAAGCATGAGGCTGAGCTCAAGTATAGGTGTCAGGCTGAGTCTGCAAGGTATTGTGCCGATGTTGACCTAGAGAAAACACGTGTAGAGGTGACAAGGAACCGGGTCGCCCAGGGGGGTCGAGCCCATGACCAGTCCCTATCGCATCTACTAAAGTTGGTTCCAGTGTTTGATGAATTAGGAGTTACAGAATTTTTTCTCCGGTTCGAGAAAAAGTGCCATGAGCACCAATGGCCCGAGGAGAAGTGAGCAGCCCTTGTTTCTTGACGATTGACGGGGAAAGCACTCAAGGCGTACGATGCTTTGCCCCTAGATTCCTGTGTGAATTACGAGTTGTTGAAAGAGGCTGTCCTGAGGGCGTATGAGCTACAGCCAGAGACCTATAGGCTGAAGTTTAGGGCAGTTCCAAAAAGAAAGGAGAGTACTTTCCAGGAACACGCTAGAGAGCTGTCAGATGCATTTGAAAATTGGTTAAGGTCAGAGAAGGCAACTACTTTTGATTCAGTAAAACAACTAGTGTTGCTGGAACAATTTTTTAAATGAACTGGCAGTGACTTGACTCTTAACCTTAAAGAAAAGAGACCGAAAACTCTACAAGAGGCGACTGAGCTTGCTGACCTCAGGTTGTCATTGATTCGCGGGTGCGGATCTGCACAGAGAGCTGAGGCAGGTAACAAGGGGCGTACCACTCCCCCCCCCCCCCCCGAATTAATGACACAAACAATTATCCATTCAAGAGTACTGTTGCCAATTATGATCCCAAGTCGAAACCCTTCCCGTTAAAGAAAGGCCAGGGCCCTTACCCATCTCAGGGGAAGTCCAAGAGTGAGGTGGAATGTTTCAAGTGTCATAAGAAGGGGCATATTGCGCGCTCATGTCCGAGCGCACCGCCTACAGCAGTGGTGTCACTAGTGAGCAACATTGGCGTGTATTTGAGGTCTTCCGCGTTTGCCCAGGGTAAACAGTCGGTTGCGAAGTCATCGCCGGTGCAGAAGCAGCAGGAGGGCTCGTCACCCGTCCGTGATGTTTTTTGTGGTCATAGGGGGCACGGCACTGTGAGGTGGGCTGGTGCGAAGCATAGGCTTGAGTTGTTGCGTGATACGGGCGCTTCCCAGACACTTGTTAAAAATTTCACTAGCAAGCCAATTAACGCGGCTCGGGTTGTGGTGGTTCAAGGCATCAATGCTACGCGGTCTTACCCGCTGGTTAGAGTGGAGCTTGAGGTAGACGGTGTGACACGGGAGTTGGATGTGGGTGTGGTGGAGAAATTGCCAGTTGAGGGGGTCGACCTCCTTCTCGGCAACGACTTTGCGGTGCCCACTTCCGAGGTTCCACCCTTAGTCGTTGCCGAGAGGGCGGCCGACACGAGTAGGGAGGGGCAAGAGTGGCTTGAGAGGTGTCAGATGCCGCAGATGGCTTGTGCTGTCACCAGGTCTCAGTCCGCTCAGGTGTCACAGCCTAGTACCCAAGTTCTAGACCAGCGGAGGAAGGGTCGGAAGGAGAAAGTCAAGGCTGATCGGGTTGAGAGTTTGGATCCAGTGACACTCCTTGGTGACTCGGTACTTGCACCCATTATGAGGTCCGGAGTGGCCCCAGAACCTGTCCCCCCTAGTGACATGGTTGGGCGTGATAGCACTCCGCGACAGAAACGTTCCCAGGCGAAGCAGGCAAGGCTTGAGCAGCCTAGTATTGGGGGTACCCACAAGTTGCTTCAGGAGCACTTAGATAGGTTGGCACCCTCGGATATATGTCGGTTGCAAGCAGAAGATCCGGGGCTTGAGAGTTGTGGGAACGGGGCGATTAAACTCGACGAGGACGGGGATGCAAAGTCGGAAGATTTTTTTCATGTTGGGGGAATCCTGTACCGCCGGTTTTTGGATCCCAGACGTAGTTGGGATGGTGAGGCAAGAGTGGTTGACCAGTTGGTGGTTCCTGAGAAGTGTCGTGATAGCCTGTTGCGGTTGGCGCATGATGTTCCATTGGCAGGTCACTTGGGTGTGAGAAAAACGTTGGCTTCGTTATCTAGGTTGTTCACGTGTCCAGGTATTAATGCCCAAGTTTCGGCATGGGTGGCGATGTGTGGTACCTGCCAGAGGGTGGGAAAGCCCAATCAGAGCATACCTAAGGCTCCGTTGCACCCAGTGCCTGCTATTGGTCCGCCCTTCAGCAAGGTTATCATCGACATGGTAGGCCCTCTGCCTCCCACTGGTGCAGGTAACTGGTTTTTGCTAACCCTCATGGATGTCTCCACTCGCTACCCTGATGCATACCCTATGAGATATGGCAAGTCTAAAACTGTTGTGCGAAATTTGCAGTTGTATTGCTCGAGGTACGGGTACCTGCAGGAAATTCAGTCGGACCAAGGGTCGAATTTCACGTCCACACTCTTCAAACAGACCATGCAGCAGCATGGGTTTCGTACGGTTGTCTCTTCAGCTTATCACCCAGAGAGTCAAGGGGTGTTGGAAAGATGGCATTCCACTTTGAAAATCATGTTGCGGTACTACTGTTTGGAGAACGGCAAGGATTGGGACCTGGGGCTCCCGTACGTTTTGTTTGCGGCAAGAGAGGTACCTGGGGAGAGCCTTGGGTTTAGCCCCAACGAGCTAGTTTTCGGGCATCAGGTTAGAGGTCCTCTGAGCATGGTTAAACAAATCTGGGAAGGGACTGTGCAGCCATGTTCTCTAATTAAGCATGTCCTCGAGAGTAGAGACAGGATGCTGAAGAGCCTGGAGTTGGCAGGGAGAAATTTGGTAGATAATCAGGCCTTGATGAAGGATCGATATGACAGTAAGGCAAAGCTCCGGGAGTTTGTGGTTGGACAGGAGGTTTTGGTCTTATTGCCCTTAGTAGGCCATCCCCTGTCGGCTAAGTTTGTCGGTCCTTACAAGGTCGTGCGCAAGTTGTCTGACCTAGATTACCTTGTGGCTACTCCGGATAGGCGGAAGAAAAATCAGCTCTGTCATGTGAACCTGTTAAAAGAGTTCGTGAGGCGCCCACCTGAGCAGCCTACTGTCCCTGTGTTGGCTTGCAGCGGCCAAGGTGGAGAAGGAGAGGGGGGCAGTGAGGCACAGGTGGAGGAGAGTTGGGATTGTCATGTCTCGGCGGATCAGTGGGCGGGGAATACGAACTAGGTGGCTGTTGAGGCGCTAGAGCACCTGCCTGAGCACCAGCGTGCAGCGATCCAGCACCTATTTTGTTCATAGCCCACTGTGTTTGCCGAGCACCCAGGCCTCACAACTCATGCAGTGCATGATGTGGACGTTGGAGACCACCCCCCCCCCTTTAAATCAGTGCCTTATCGTGTACCTCCCATTAAACTTCCGGCTCTCCGAGCGGAGTTAGGCTACATGTTGGAGAGAGGGCTGATAGAAAAAGGGGCGGTTAGGTGGACATCTCCCGTCACTCTGCAGCCCAAACCAGACGGCAAGGTCAGGTTTTGCATTGACTTCAGGCGGTTGAACGGTTTAACTCCCACCAATGCCTACCCTCTTCCCCGCGTAGATGACAGTGTTGATAAGATCGGGTGTGCACGTTACCTCACCAAGGTGGATCTTGTCAAGGGTTACTGGCAGGTGCCGTTGTATGAGCGGGCGAAGCAGGTGTGTGGGTTTGTGGTGGATGGGAATACTTACCGTTGCAACGTTATGCCGTATGGGCTGAAGAATGCACCTGCAACTTTCCAATGCCTGATGAACGAGTTAGTGGCGGAGATCCCTAATTGCACCGTTTATCTTGATGATGTGATAATTTACGACGATGACTTTGAGAGCCATTGGGAGCACATCGGGGCACTGTTCAGGAATCTAAGTGAGGCTCATTTTGTGGTCAATCTGGGCAAATGTGACTTTGTTCGGGCAACTGTGCAGTATCTGGGGTTTGTGGTAGGGTTAGGCCAGGTGTGCCCCCCCCCCCCCCTCTTACCATGATACAGGCTATTAAACAGTTCCCCAGGCCGACCACCAAAAGACAGATCATGAGGTTCTTGGGCATGATTGGGTATTACCGCAGATTCATCCGCGGATACTCCTTGGTGTTGGCTCCTCTGACGGACTTATTGGCAAAGACAAAAAAGTTTGGGTGGGCACCTGAGTGTGAGAAGGCTTTTTCACTGGTGAAGCATCTGTTGTGCACTCACCCCATACTCAGGGCCCCCGACTTTTCAAGACCTTTTCAGCTAGCGACAGATGCTAGTGGCGTAGGAGCAGGTGCCGTCTTGTTACAGACAGACACAGAAGGTGTGGAACATCCAGTAAGCTTCTTTTCGAAAAAGTTCAACTCAGCACAAAAGAACTATTCGGTAGTAGAGAAGGAGCTTCTGGCTATTGTGCTGGCGCTCAGGCACTTTGAGGTGTATGTTCCGGCTTTTGGCCCAGTCGTGGTGATTTACACTGACCACCACCCTTTGAAGTTTTTTAATCAGTTCCACAACCGGAATATGAGGCTAACTAGATGGTCTTTAATGTTGCAGGAGTATAATATGGACATTCGCCATATTGCCGGTTGTGACAATGTGATAGCGGACTGTTGGTCCAGGGTGGAGGACCCAGGGTAGATCACCACAGGTGTGTTTGGTGGAGTGGAGAAAAATTAGGCTTGCCCCTGTAGTGCAACGCCGCCAAAAACTATTAACAAATATTAAAAACCTCACATAAAAACTCTTTCTTTTTGATAGTATATAAGTGCAGTATATCACACCAAGCATCTAAGACACTCTGAGTTGTTGTCTTAGTTGCTGTTCCTCAGGCTGTCTGGCCGAGCAAGGCCAAGGCCATAACCGAGCGCCCCCACAGAACCCTCCCAGCTTACCACTAATAATGCCCAGGTGACCGAAGCCACTCAAAGGCGGGGAGCTGAGGAGGGTGCAAAAACGCCCGGGAAACAAAAGCCCCACCCAAGGCCCTGTGCCCCTCAGCAATTATAAAGGGAAAGTTGAGGGGCAAAGGAAAAATGTGACGCTTTGGCTCCCAATCTGCCAGGGTTGGCAGTAGGGAGGTCAATCCACGGAAAAGACGCCGTCACTTGAGATCTAGAAAATATATAAGTAAAAGGAACAGTCAGAGTAAGCTATGGGTATGGCAGAGAACGCTCAACTCTTATTCTGATAGACCAGCCCATCACTGTTGTCTTAGTAGGCTAGGCTTGGTGAAGCTTGCTCGTTGAGTGTGATATAATTATTATGATGCTATTATTTTGGGGGAAGTGTTGTGCAGATTTGTTTTTATAATGCAGTGTTTTATGTTTGTGATCGTGCCTTGTTTTCACAACTTGGGAGAGTAGCTGGGTGATGCAGGGTTGGTGGGCATTTTGTCTGGTCAGATGTGGAGTTCACCTGAGGCTGAAACGTCCCACATCTTGGGCGGGGTGTTACGCTGGCCAGCTTGCCAGAATGCACTCGTAACTCGCTAGCGCTCGCCAGGGCAGCGAAATGGGCTACAATAATCGTAGAATGTGTTACGACTGGGGTTTAAATATATCAGGGCTCTTATTCATTGGACTAGTAATGGCATAAATGCTACAACGGAAAGCGCTAGCTCCAACCTCTGATGTATATTCCCAGTGAACAAAGAACACAAATACTCTACAGAGTTCTATATGCAATAATAGGCTATCAAACTCTCAATAAATGTGCGTCTACTCTAGGCTTAATGTTATGTGAAAACAGCCTATTACTACCTATAACCGAAGGTGCTTGGTTATGGTATGCAAAGTAAGGTGGTAAGAGAAGTTACAGCTTACGTTACTTTAATCAATAAATGTCAGGCACTCCTGCATGAAAGAAAGTGCACTAAAGTCCTTCAACACTAACAAGGAATCTTCTTTAAATGTTAGATGCTATAAAGATGCTCGTATCGGAAATGGAACCCAAAAAGGCAGGCAGCGGAACAATGCTCGTGCAGGCTATGCACACAAAAAGGCAGAATATATAATGCCGTCGGAGCCAAGAATATCCTAAACACTACAACAATAATAATAATCGCCACGACAATGCAGTATTCCTATCAACAAAAAGAGCCTGAGTCGTTTGTGTCTCAATACATCAAACTAGGCTGCGAAATGCTTGTGTAATAATAAATGGGTATGCATAAAAAGAGTAATTAGGTTAATATACTTAATGTCTACTATGATTGATAAAGTCTAGCTAGAGTCAATGATACGAAATACTGGTGCGCACGGCATGCTGCATAGCCTAGTGCAAATTTCAAGTCTGTGCGTCAAATATTACGTTATAATGAAGGGTAGCTCTCTTGAGAAACCTTAATACCGAAGTATTAAGCGTTCTCCTGGCGTACCTCAAAGACAAACAATCGAGACTAGAACAGTGCAGAATGGTATAGGCAAAAAGCCCTCATTCGTGCATGCTCTACTCTCAATGGCACACAGACTAGAATTTACTCAATCAACTCCAGTTCTCAGGTATGTCGTGCAGCTTTATCCTAAAGCCAGCACTCATAGGAAACAATACCTTATAATATCCGACCCCTAGTCTAGCATTATCTAATCCAGCAGAACACTAATAATTAAAGGATGCAGTACTTAAACAATATAAATGCTAACCAATGCTTCGTGATCAACTTATCTTAACAACTAACATACATGGGTTATATCAGACTTTAACGCACAATACAACTGGCCAGCATGAAGCTGATTTTGCAGAGTTAACCAGAGGGGGTATAATATTAATAAAAGGTGGTGAAAGATATGAAAAAGAGAGAGGTAGGCAGAGGAAAAGATTCTCAGGTGCGAGCGGGGTACAGGTAGCAAGGAAAAAAGATGTGTGCGTTCTAGAAACCAGATCTGAGGGAGAGAGTGGCGAGGAACTGTATATATACTCGCACCAGCTCGAGCCGCGTGGGAAAAAGCGGTTACAAGTCCTCTAGCCACTAGCAAGAGCTTGCAGCATGGTAAGGACCTCTCTCCACCAACCCCCGCGAGGCAGCCAGCCGTGACGTCATCGAGCGGGACAAAAACACTGCGCGCTCCCTCTCACTCTGTTCTACTCTCTCTCTCTCTCCCAGATCCCATCATTACTAGTTAATGATAAAACATATACTTTACAATTAAATATATAAAGCCTTGACATGGGTGAAAACAAAGAGCCTTTCTGGACTGCCCATGACACAAGCTTTCATATGAAATAAAGCACACTCTAATACACAAACTGTAGCCCCATCCACTGCCCTGGCGATCCTAGCGAGTCACTGTAGGACGAGCCATGCGGTTCTAACGGAGTGGTTAACGTCACACCCCCCCCAAGATTTTTCTCAGAGGCCCCAAGGCTCACAAAAATCTGATGGTTAGAACCCATGCTATATCTCCACTTCCCATCACCCAGCGGCAGTAAAATATCTGGCACAGTTCTTCAACAAAACATTTTTCAAAATTATAACCCTTCCCATCACCATAGGTTAAATTATATGTAGTTATGCTCCTCAAGAGCGAGCTTCTCTAGCCCAGCATTCTGAGAGGAGTGCAACTCAGAATTACTGCTATAACATACTAAAAAAATTCAACTATCAAAGAGAGTTTTTATTTGATTTTTATGTTTAGAATTTGTTTATTTCGGCTGCACTATAGGGGCAAGCCTAGTTTTTTCTTCTATGCCAAACGCTCAACTCCTGCTTTACGACCCAATACGCTGGGCTACAACCGCGAGCCAACAAGCACCAAGCGCAAAATACTATTCAAACTAAAGCAGGAGGCTACCCGTGTGTCAATCTACCCAGATCATATACCCTTGAACGACCATCTGCAACCACGTCGTCACAACCGGCAATATGGCGTATGTCCAGGTTATATACCAATAACCTTAGTGACCACCTGGTCAGCCTCATATTCCGATTGTGAAACTGGTCCAAGAACTTGAGAGGGTGATGATCTGGGTAAACTACAACGACCGGACCATAGGCTGGAACATAGACCTCGAAATGCCCCAGCGCAAGGACAACCGCTAGCAGCTCCTCCTCGACAACAGAGCAGCTCCCCTTGGCCGAATTGTACTTCTCCGAGCAGAAACTAACAGGATGCTCCAGCCCATCATCGTCCTTTTCCACAAGGACGGCACCAGCCCCCACACCACTAGCCTCCGTTGCTAGTTGGAAAGGTAGGCTAAAGTCAGGGGCCCTGAGGATCGGGTGAGTGCACAACAGGTGTTTTACTTCCCTAAACACCTTCTCACACTCAGGCGCCCATTTGAACTTCTTATCCTTCCAGTTATCCTCCACCTGAGCTTGACTGTCCCGTTCTCCTTCTCCACCTTGACTGCTAACCGTCATCACAGGCACAGTGAGAGGCTCAGGGGGGTGCCTCCCATACTCCTTCACGGGATTATCATGACATAACTGATTGCGCTTCCGTCTGTCTGGAGTGGCTACCAAGTAAACCAGGTCCGATAGCTCCTCCACCACCCTATAAGGACCAGCGTACTTCGCGGATAAGGGGTGATCTACAAGGGGCAGTAGAATCAACACCTCCTGACCCACGTGAAACTCCCTGAGTTCAACCTTGAGGTCGTACCTGTCCTTCCTGAGGGCCTGAGAGCTAGTCAAATTACGGGCAGCCAATTCCAGACTGCGCAACATCCGTTCCCGACTGTTGAGGACACACATGAGCATAGAACAAGGTTTTTCTGCGCCCTCCCATACTTCTTCAACCATATGGAGAGGCCCTCTGACACGGTGTCCAAAGACGAGCTCATTAGGGCTGAATCCCAAACTCTCCCCAGGTACCTCCCACACAGCAAACAAAACACATGGCAGGCCAAGATCCCAATCCCTCCCACTCTCAAAGCAACAACAACGAAGCACAGATTTCAAGGCCGAGTGCCATCGCTCTAACACACCCTGGCTCTCCGGATGATATGCAGATGACACAACCCCAACAATCCCATGCTGCGGCATTGCTTGTACAAAGAGGCTAGAAGTGAAGTTGGGTCCCTGGACTGACTGAAGCCCCTGCGGGTAACCATACCGGGAAAAATACACTAGCAAGCTTCGGACCACCGTCTTCGCCGACCCATTTCTCATAGGGTACGCGTCAGGGTACCTTGTTGCTACATCTCCCGACTGTGCATCACTGTCCTCCTTCAACTCTTTCGTCTTTTTAAGCCCATCCTCTGCCCCTTCAGGAACAGTTACTGGGTCTTCTCCAGACTCTAAATGTGGTCCTAATACCGAGTCCCCGAGAAGGTCCGTTGACACTAAACTCTCAACCGCATCAACTTTCAACCCCTTCTCGGTACCCTTCCTCCGCTGATCTAAAGATTGTTGACCAGAATGCGACTCCCTGGATGCAGAATCTCCGGTGACAACACACTCCATAGGCTGCCCCGGACACTTCTCAACCCACTCCTGCTCCTCCTTACTCACATCGGCCGGCTTCTCGGCAACGACCAAGGGTGGAGCCTCAGAAGTAGGTCCCGCAAAGTCGTTGCCGAGAAGGAGGTCGACGCCCCCAACAGGTAACTTCTCCACAATTCCTACATCCAGGTCACGAGTCACACCATCAACTTCCACCTTCATTCCTACAAGCGGGTATGACCTTGTCGCATTAACTCCCTGAACCACAACCACCCGCGCCGTATTGACAGGTTTACCAGTGAAATTTCTCAACAGTGTTTGCGATGCCCCAGTGTCACGCAAAATTCTCACCTCGTCTTCTACCCCCCCACTCCACACAACCGAGTCCCCTGTGGTCACTAAAGGCATCACGGACAGGGAATAAGCCTTCCGGATCCTTCTGCACTGGCAGTGTATTTACCTCGGAAGAAATGCCTCTAACAAACTCCGATGTCCTCTTGAACACTCCAATGCCGTGAGCAAAAGACACGGCTACCGGAGGAGGTCGACTAGGGCACTCATTTGTCTTATGACCCTCCTGGTGGCAACTAAAACACATAAATTTTGGTTTCGGCTTATACTGTGATGTAAAAGGCCCCTGACTTTTCACATACGGTGTGGTGTAAGGTTTGGATTCAGTTTTAGTTTCATGGCTTTTCTGTTTAAATGTGTCATTGTTACGGGGAGGGGGAGGATAACGGTCCTTAGCACTTACATCGTACTTCTGTGAGGACCCGCAACCCCGAATCAACGACAGCCGTCGATCAGCCATTTCTGCTGCTTCGACTAGAGTTCTTGGGTTTTTCTCCTTCAAGTTCAAAGTTAGATCACCGCCCGTGC
Organism: Paralithodes platypus; assembly: GCA_032716605.1. Lineage (NCBI taxonomy): Eukaryota > Metazoa > Arthropoda > Malacostraca > Decapoda > Lithodidae > Paralithodes > Paralithodes platypus. The sequence continues at coordinate 64,711,899 of CM064492.1, forward strand.
TCTTAAAGAACTGCTCCAACATCATTAACTGCTTAATTTCATCATATGTTGTGACCTTCTCAGATCGGAGCCAGTTCCCCATAGCATCGGACAAGTCCCGGGCGTGTTCCAAAAAGGTGCTATCTCTTCCCTTAGTTACACCCCGGAACTTCAAACGGTACGTTTCTGGTTGCAGTTCGTAAGCCCTCAGGACAGCCTCCTTGAGATCCTCGTACACAATACATAACTCCAAAGGTAACGCATCGTAGGCTTTAAGACCCTTGCCTATTAATCTAGAGGATACAAGTGCTGCCCATTTATTCTCTGGCCACTGGTGTTCCTGGCACTTCTTCTCAAAGCGTGTGAAAAATTCTGTTACACCACTCTCATCAAACACCGGAACCAGTTTCAATAAGTGCGAGAGAGACTGATCATGAGCACGGTTACCAGCCCCAAGTCGCTGTCCCGTTGTCTCTACTCGCGACTTCTCTACGTCCCTGTCGGCACAGTACCTAGTCGGCTCAGCTTGGATTTTTGCTAGCTCTATTTGCTGCTTAAGCTCACATGCCCTTTGTTGCTGCTGAAGCTCACATGCCCTTTGTTGCTGTTGAATCTGAAGCTCACATGCCCTTTGTTGCTGTTGAATCTTAGCTAATTCGAGCTGATACAATAATTCTGGAGTTAATCCTGGAGGAGGTGAAGGTGCTACAATATTTGAAATTACCGGTGGTCCCCCCAGGGGCGACCCACCCTGCCAGTCACCACCCACCTGTGGAAGCGTACCCGGGGTCGGCAAACTACTGGGATGGCTGGGAGTCGAGTGTAGGGGAAGCATGGCCGAAGGGCTCTGAGCACTCAACCCATCTCGCTCACCAGTCACCCTGCCCAGTACGCACGTTATCAAGTTATCCTTGGTCATGCTGCTAGTAACCGCATGACCGATAGCTGTGGCCAGGCATTGAAGACCGTACCGATCCATACCCTCCAACCGCTCGGCAGTAACAGGCCATTGCAAAAATATCCTAGCATCCTCCTCACAGTTCACCCGATTAACCCTTTCATCATGCTGCTGTTCCTCAGTTTCGACATTACGTACTGTGTCTCCATTCTCCTCTGATCCGGTATAAGACATGATGCTCACAAAAATTTCCCACCTCAATATTCAGAAAAGAAGTACCCCAAACTCTTATACCTCAATATACACACAAAAATTCTCGGAAATACTCAAGGGTTATACTATGTTGCAAAAAAAAAATATTCTTGCTGATCCCCGCAAAATATTCTCCAAAACAACAAATGTTCCCTGCTTAATAAATGTAGGTTCACCAAATCCTAGGTAAGGTCGCCATTTGTTACGACTGGGGTTTAAATATATCAGGGCTCTTATTCATTGGACTAGTAATGGCATAAATGCTACAACGGAAAGCGCTAGCTCCAACCTCTGATGTATATTCCCAGTGAACAAAGAACACAAATACTCTACAGAGTTCTATATGCAATAATAGGCTATCAAACTCTCAATAAATGTGCGTCTACTCTAGGCTTAATGTTATGTGAAAACAGCCTATTACTACCTATTACCGAAGGTGCTTGGTTATGGTATGCAAAGTAAGGTGGTAAGAGAAGTTACAGCTTACGTTACTTTAATCAATAAATGTCAGGCACTCCTGCATGAAAGAAAGTGCACTAAAGTCCTTCAACACTAACAAGGAATCTTCTTTAAATGTTAGATGCTATAAAGATGCTCGTATCGGAAATGGAACCCAAAAAGGCAGGCAGCGGAACAATGCTCGTGCAGGCTATGCACACAAAAAGGCAGAATATATAATGCCGTCGGAGCCAAGAATATCCTAAACACTACAACAATAATAATAATCGCCACGACAATGCAGTATTCCTATCAACAAAAAGAGCCTAAGTCGTTTGTGTCTCAATACATCAAACTAGGCTGCGAAATGCTTGTGTAAGAATAAATGGGTATGCATAAAAAGAGTAATTAGGTTAATATACTTAATGTCTACTATGATTGATAAAGTCTAGCTAGAGTCAATGATACGAAATACTGGTGCGCATGGCATGCTGCATAGCCTAGTGCAAATTTCAAGTCTGTGCGTCAAATATTACGTTATAATGAAGGGTAGCTCTCTTGAGAAACCTTAATACCGAAGTATTAAGCGTTCTCCTGGCGTACCTCAAAGACAAACAATCGAGACTAGAACCGTGCAGAATGGTATAGTCAAAAAGCCCTCATTCGTGCATGCTCTACTCTCAATGGCACACAGACTAGAATTTACTCAATCAACTCCAGTTCTCAGGTATGTCGTGCAGCTTTATCCTAAAGCCAGCACTCATAGGAAACAATACCTTATAATATCCGACCCCTAGTCTAGCATTATCTAATCCAGCAGAACACTAATAATTAAAGGATGCAGTACTTAAACAATATAAATGCTAACCAATGCTTCGTGATCAACTTATCTTAACAACTAACATACATGGGTTATATCAGACCTTAACGCACAATACAACTGGCCAGCATGAAGCTGATTTTGCAGAGTTAACCAGAGGGGGTATAATATTAATAAAAAGGTGGTGAAAGATATGAAAAAGAGAGAGGTAGGCAGAGGAAAAGATTCTCAGGTGCGAGCGGGGTACAGGTAGCAAGGGAAAAAGATGGGTGCGTTCTAGAAACCAGATCTGAGGGAGAGAGTGGCGAAGAACTGTATATATACTCGCACCAGCTCGAGCCGCGTGGGAAAAAAGCGGTTACAAGTCCTCTAGCCACTAGCAAGAGCTTGCAGCATGGTAAGGACCTCTCTCCACCAACCCCCGCGAGGCAGCCAGCCGTGACGTCATCGAGCGGGACAAAAACACTGCGCGCTCCCTCTCACTCTGTTCTACTCTCTCTCTCTCTCCCAGATCCCATCATTACTAGTTAATGATAAAACATATACTTTACAATTAAATATATAAAGCCTTGACATGGGTGAAAACAAAGAGCCTTTCTGGACTGCCCATGACACAAGCTTTCATATGAAATAAAGCACACTCTAATACACAAACTGTAGCCCCATCCACTGCCCTGGCGATCCTAGCGAGTCACTGTAGGACAAGCCATGCGGTTCTAACGGAGTGGTTAACGTCACAAATGATGTTCTTTCTTTCATAGAGTTCATGTTGTCACAGACAGATCAGTGGTGGTCTTTATTCTTGTCTGTGACACTTGGAAGCATTTTATATCATTGATAAAATATAAGATGCATTGTGTGAAGTTGTAGGAGAAAGAGCGAGGTAGGCAGCGAGGTGGTAGTATGTGCGTGTGTATGTACGTGTGCCTCCCTCGCTCGGAGGAGTCTCCCATGCCCGTGATTGGCCGGCGGGCCTGGCTACGTCATAGGACGCTTGCTCTTCATGACGTAGTGGTCTGTGATTGGAGGCCGCTGTCCTGTGAGAGTGGTGCGGGCTCCTGCCCGTGTGTCTCCTTCAGAGCTTGGCACAGCGTGCTTGGACCTACATGTCCTTTGCAATCTGTCCCCCAATCTAACCCCTGTACTACTTTCTCTCTCTCTTGTGACGCTTCTGCATAGTAGCCACGTGCGGGCATGCGCGCGCGTCGGCTGCCCAGCCGTTTAGAAACCGGTTGGTGGCAGCCGGCCGGTAGGCTTTTCCTTAGTATATATCCTACGACAATGTAACTAATGTCTGGGATATTCTTGTGTTGTTTCACAGCTTGTAGCTGCCCTTATTCTTAACCAACGCATCTTAGTATATTTTATTCTCGATAGTTGCTAGTTTCATTATAATATATAAGATGTAAGTCTAGTGAGAGCGGGAAGAGACGAGCGGGAGAGAGAGACTGGTTTGGTACGTTGCTTCGCTTGCTTAGCTTGGGACGAGCCTGAAGTGCTGCCACAGGCATTTGATTGCAACGTTAGGCTTAGTTTCGACTCACGCACGGGGTAGAGGATTTTGACCCGGCAACTGTGTTGAGTGTTGCCGAGCCTGGGATGTATTCTGCATGCATAGGGCGGGCTTCAGACAGATTCAAGACTCAGAGCTCACCTCACTGTCGTACCCTTCGGACCCCCTTGATATCTATCCCTCTCAACCCCACTTAGAAACTTTCTCTCTTACTTTGTATACTTTCCTTCCACTACTTCACCAATCTATGTAATTATCCCATCCCCTTGATTGACCTTATATCTATTATTGTATTAACGACGAGCTCTCAGATAATTAGATAGGATTTTGGGCTTTATGCAGAGATGTAATTGTTAATGACACCTAGGAAGTTTTTTTGTTGTCTCATATTTGGTGGTTTCATGCTTGCTAGTGTGTTCTTGTGTCAGGTTAGCAGAGGCTAGACCGGAGGGGAGGCTTTTTGCGATCCTTTAAGTAAAGTCTGCTGGTGCGAGTCCCGTGGACCCGCACGACTTTACTAGGATACCCGTGGGAGTCTGCGGGAATTTTCTTGTCTGTGTCCCTGTGTGTCTAGCGTTGTGTTATGCGAGGGCCCTTGCCTAGTCCACTCAGCACTGCGCTAGCACGTCTTGCTTTTGTCTTAGGGTCGCCAGGAGAGAGTCGGATACTTGCGATCTGAGTCTCTCAAGAGAGCACCCTTTCAATTAGAGTAATTTGGCGCACAGACTTGGGAATGTCCCTAGGCTAGAGCAGGTGGCTCAGCCCGGGTATCCGAAGCCTACATCCTTCGGCTAGACCTCTGCCACCTGGCAGATTAACAGCTAGGGGTTTATCATCTCTGTATGCTTATTATTGTGCCACAGTTTACCGTTTTTGTGAGCATTGTGAGTCAGGGTGTGGCTTAGAGACTCTGTCCGAGCAGGCTTGCCTGACTAAGAGTGAGAAGCACACCTGTATGACTGTGGTTATGTTGCGAGTTGCTGTCTTTATTTAATTATACCTATGCCATTATACACTGTATGTCCTATCACTAGTATTTATTCCTGCTTATGAGTTAAGAGTTCTCTAAATCCGTAACGTACTTTCTTTGCTAAGCATCAGATCCTACAGTAGCCGCATGCAGTTTAGAAACCCGCATCTTGTCTACCTGTACGATGTTTTGAGGACTGTTTGCTTTCACCTTCTTTCATGCAGGGGTGATTAGTTGTATTAATTAACGTAACGTTAAATATACTTTCTTCTAGTCTGTTATTAAATTGTTTCTGCAATTTAATTCCGTTATCTATCTTTTCTTTGAAGCTTTAAGTCGACTTAATTGTGTGATCTTTTATATAGCCTGCTTGACTATCAGCAGTCTATAGTGCGTGCACCCTGTAACCGAGTCATAGGATACCTCGTTGTCCAGGCAGGACTCTTGACGGTTTAGGGTGGTTTGTTGCCTGGGTTTATAGATAAGGGTTGGATCTAGCGTTTTCCGTTGTTGCTTGTTGCCGCATACCTAGTCCAATAGAAAGAGCCCAGTGTTTATATATCCCAGGACGTAACACTCTGAACTTTTTCCTTTTCATACTTCTCTCTTTATTCAATTACTTATCCCTTCTGGTTCTGGACTTCCATAGTCGGCCAGTCGTATTACCAGCACCAGCTCTCCATATATGTTTGCACTAGTTTTAGGGATTATTAGAGTCATAGTCATATGGTAGCCTAGTGTTGGGGTGCTTCTAATTATTGAGCTGTTCTTTTCCATTATTTAATGCTAGACAGTGGAAGGTACCTTTGGTCGTTGTCCGAGTTATGTATGTGGCAAGTCAGAGCCTGTACAACATCGACGAAGCTAGCTAGCCTGTAACCCTTGTGCATATTTTCCTTTGCGAGTGTAGCAGTATACAGGTGAGGGCTTTTGCCTATACTTACCTGTATGCTTGCTGCCTCATTGTGTTGACCTTTGTGGAGCGCCAGGGCAAGACCAGATACTAGAGATCTGGACTTACCAAGAGAGCCTCCAAGTCACTTAACGTAACATAAGGGAAATCTGTTCAAGGGGAGACAGTAGGCTACGAGCATGCTTGCGCTCTGCCTAGTTTCCTGATACCTTTTATGCCACTGCTAGACTTTATTAGTGAGAGAGACAGCATTGTGTTTATTAACTTTCATTGTGTATGCTTTAGGAATTATTCACGCCTTATTTTAGCCTTGGTTAATGCATAGTGCACAACCCAGTTTGGCTGTTACGTTGGCTAAGGAAGTACTGTTTCTGAGTGGTTATTATTAGTGCTGTCACAGAGTTGTTGCACTCCCTTGTTATATATATATGTATCCTACTTATTGGTGTATTTAAGATACACGCTTTGGTGTCCTGCCCCTGCATTATTTCTGTTCTATATTAACGAGCATCTTAGAGCATCAGACTTTTTTCAGAAGATTCCTTATCTGATTGCTGTAGGACTAGACTATCAGTGTTTTCATAGAGCATTGAAGAGTTTAGTGTCGAGTACAGACTCCCACTAAAGTTAACGTAAGCATTTATTCCTTTATTAAATCTTATATAGTTTATTCAAGCATTGTTATTACTGTAGAGCATTTTCATAACGTAAGTACTCCTGTTGTGAGTTGGCTTTGCCGTCATCGGAAAGCCTCTGTAGAAGTGCACTAAAACCCAGTTAATTGATACCCCGTTATCCAGTAGATTAACTCTGGAAAGTGTTTTTGTTCACCGACGTCATAGTTCGAGGGTTTGGAATTAGCGTACCGTTGTAATAGATATAACAAATAGCCGTTGTTGCAGATATAGCCTATCATCTAGTCCATTATTAAGTGCCCTTGTTTATTTCGTAGTGCCGGTCGTAACAATTGATAGACGACCTTCCTAAGCTAATAAAATCGTCTAATAGTTGCCAGAATATGATGAAAAGGACCTCACCGGTACAAAAGTGGTTAACCCCTATTGTCCCGGCGACGTCTTTTCAACTATATCCTATCTTTACCTAGACGATTTTGTGCACTTTAAGAAGGATCTGTGGTAGTAAAAAGGGTTATGTGAGATAGTTCGAAGCCTGTTAATTGCTGGAAGGGCCTTTTTGAACTAAATGTAATCGTCTAGTAGTAGCCAGAATAAATTAAAAAGGACGGCACCGGTACTGTATTGGTTAAGCGAATTTAATGTACCTAGCTATAAATATGGTACAGTTAATCAGGAACGCAGCTGTAATACTTGTGTAACATATCTTTTCTCCCCCCTCTCTCTAGCGCTCTCTCTCTCTCTCTCTCTCTCTCTCTCTCTCTCTCTCTCTCTCTCTCTCTCTCTCTCCTCCCTTGCTCTCAGACACAAAGTTGGGCACCCCCTCACTGTTTGGTCTTTTGAAGGTCGCTGAACTACTGTCTCCCAAAATATTCGAGGAGGCATCGTTCCCTTAGGAGTATCGTTCGTTTATTTTCAAATTAATGTAAATTGCAATGTTCCCATCAAAGATGACTCTTTCAGAGATAAGCTATTACAAATATCATCTAGGCCATCATTTTGATATCGGCACTTTTCTTTTATTAGTTTCGATCTCTTGGCCATAGTCAGAGTTGAAAAATCCTATGCCTTACCGAACACGACATAATATCTCTACTTTAACCCGTACAGCCCCAGCGACGCGTCTGACGCGTTGGCGATGTATGTAACGTACAGCCCCAGAGACGCGCCTGACGCGTAACCCTAATTGCGCCGACCGTAACCTCAGGTGTAGCCACTCAAGAGGGCTCAGTTTTGTATGGGAACTGTGTACGTATCCCACGCAACCGTGCCGATGGTTGAAAACTCTCAAAGTCCATGTGCGTGCGCGTGAGCGCGTAATAACCTGTTTTTTGGGGGTAATTGCCTTCAATTTTTTACTCTTGTAAAATACATTTTCGGGGGCTCTGTAGGACCATTTTTAAGCTTCTTGAGCGGTTTTTCGTGGTTTTTCCATCATTCCTAACCCATTCGCTATTGTTTCTGGAATAAAACCATTTTTTTGAAAACCGGCCGGGTTCTGGTGAACAAACATTACAAAACTAGCCGGGGCTCCACGGGTTAACTAACTAACAATCGAAGCAGCAGTCATCGATTTGTCAACGATACTTAGCATGGACGTTTGAGAAGAGACTCAGACCAAGAGTGAGGGGTGGAAATGAGTTACTTGAGAAGTACGTGCGGAGTTACATGGAGGAATAGATAGACGAATGAGAAAGTAAGAAGAAGGTGTGGTGTAGAGGTAGATGTGCTGGAAAGTGTGAAAAGGAATATCTTGAGATGGTTCGGCCATATGGAACGTATGGGAAGCGAGAGAATGACTAAGAAGGTGTACGAGAGCGAGGTGGAAGGACAGAGAGGGAGAGGTAGACCGAAAGAGAGGTGGAAGGATGGAGTGAGGAAGTATATGGATGAAGGCGGTGCTGGTTGGGAGGAAGGGCGTCGACTGACTGGGGACAGAGGTGCATGGTGGAGGTTCGTTCGTGGCCACCCCTTCGGGGATCACGGCGTCAGGCAATAGATAGATAGATAGACTTAGCTCAACAGACGTTAATTATTTCAAATGGCAATTGCTATAGCTGAAATCATGAATATAGTAATAATATATTACTTAGCATATGGCCATTGATTTATATGCAACATATTCAATATATCCGTTGATGAAAGTTTCATATTTCCAGAACTATTTGCCACGGATTATCAGGAGTCGTTGATATAGCAGTACCAATTTGCTTAACAACAATTACTAATTTAGCAGCAGTTATGGAATTACAGTTCCATAATAAAAGTATTCGCGAAATCTTGCGGAAGCCTAACAGTTATACTATGGTAAATTTGGAGGGTCAAAGTCTCCCCTACGTATTTTGAGCTCTCGTTATCATTTCTATATTTGGTGTGATAGATATTTCAGTAACTCGATTAAGAGAGCCCACCTCGCTTTTTTTTCTCCCTCTCTCTTTGGCTTGTATCCATTCGGCCTAATTCAGCCTACTGTTTTAGGACATTTACCCCCATCCTGGTGTCAATATTTTCCTGGCGAGCGGTAGCGAGCCAGCATATATATACCGGTATATATTATATATATATTATATATATATATATATATATATATATATATATATACATATATATACTTTGTTTTTACAGCAAGCTAAATTTGTATATTTTTCGATAGAAAAATTTCTCCGGAAAAGCCGGATTTCTCCATAAAATTATGGCTCGCTATCGCTCGCCAGGAAGAAATCGACGCCTGGATTGGGATAAACGTCTTAAAACAGTTGGCTGAATGAGGCCGAATGGATACAAGCCAGAGAATGAGAGAAAAAGGAGAGAAAGAGAAAAAAAGCAGGTGACCCCCCTTATTAAAAGCATGATTCAAAAAATTTCGGGAGTGGATAGCAGGGAGTAGATACCTCTCTCTCTCTCCCTTCCTTCCTTCCTTTCTTCCTTCCTTCCTTCCTTCCTTCCTCTCTCTCTCTCTCTCTCTCTCTCTCTCTCTCTCTCTCTCTCTCTCTCTCTCTCTCTCTCTCTCTCTCTCTCTCTGTCTGCATGCAATTTCGTTATATTTCCAACTTTCTCTAGATTCGAAGCCTTCAAGGGACAATATTTCGAACCTCCTTCAAAGTTCTTAATTTTCCGGAGAACATGGAGGGTGGGGAGATATCTTTCTACTGCGCTACCCTATTCTTACCCATGTCTGTATTGGGGCTCTCCTACCTCTACTAGAAATATGTTGTGACCTTTCCACTTGAATTGTGGGGCCTGTGAGGTCAAGCTCTTTCTCTAACTCGCTTCACACCCAATCATGTTCTCTTAAAATGTATAAGATAAGCTGGTGTCTAATGAAGAATACTATTTATCATATTATATGCCACACACACACACACACACACACACACATAGATCGTTCCACCAGTGCATCTGCGTATGTACTATGGTAAGAACTGGACAGCTTCTCGGTCGTCAAGGTTGCATGTGACTTTCATAGGTAAGTTAAAAGAACGTTATACTCTACTCAGGTTAAGAAGCTCACTATATTTTTAATCTAAGGGCTGTAAGTAACTAATAAACAAACAAGTATTATTATTATTATTATTATTATTATTATTATAATAATACTGGTAGACTATAACGTTAATAAGAGCACATATACAAACATGCGTTCATAAACACACTCACATAAACACACGCAAATGCATGCAAACGCCCATACACACAAACGCACTCACGCACACTCATCACAGATAGCCTACACACGGATGCGATCACAGACACACAAACATACACACACACACACAAACATCACACGAAACCACACACACATCCGAGTTCACCGACCCTTCCGAATTTTCTGCCACATTATACATTCAACAGGCAAACAAACCCGCGAAAACCCGACTGAAAATATGGGGAAAACATGACTCGCTTCAACCATGGCTTCCTTTTAAGGCTAGCTCGTGAGGCGTCAGACCCTTTCAAGCTAAACACGTACATTTTCGGTAGATTCTCCTAAATTGCAGGCTACCGATCCCCCCCCCCCCACCCCAATCAACACTTTAAGTGAAACATCATAATCACAAAACTATTAAGGTGAAGCGTCTCAAAATCTCCTAAGTGTGTGAAACAGGGCTAGTCCAATAAGACCCATCTTGCACAATATACAGTAGGGCTAAGGTTAAACAGGAAGGAGAGAGAGAGAGAGAGAGAGAGAGAGAGAGAGAGAGAGAGAGAGAGAGAGAGAGAGAGAGAGATTGATTTTGATTTTGCCCCGAGGGGCGAGTTTATTGAGCAGCGCCCCCCATCCTGTGAGGGGACAAGCACTAGTAAGGCGATACATACTGCTCAAAGAGCCATTATTCCACTGAAACAACAGCATCGTCATCTGGTTACATTCATATTTGTGTTTATAAGTCAGGTTGGCATTATTCAGATGTGTTATTATAGTTTCCTCATTTAATTGGTACATGGTCTGTATAAAAAAAAAAAAAAAAAAAAAAAAAAAAAAAAAGCAAGCAAGCTTGTAGTGACTGAATTATTAATTGACAGGTTGTAAATAATAGCACTACAGAACTAGTGCAATCGTATGAGGAGACTATTCATATTTTCATTACATCAATGATTATTGAGATCATAGTTAGCTGAATACAATTATTACAAAAATAGGCAATGGTATAAATCAACATAATACATAATTTAATACAGGCGGACATAATCATGATCCGGTTCGTTGTGCACTGGGAGCTAAGGTGTCTTGAGATCGCCTCGTACCCATACACAACGAACGTATTATAGTCTGCATGGTTGGTATCTAATTGAATATACTTAGTGGGTATTTCAAGAATGTCAGGGGGTAAGGAAATGTGATTTGTATATTAGAAGACTGTGATTAACGAGACGTGTAACATGTGGAGGGAGGTGGTAGAAAGAGAGGGATCTCGTTGGGGGTGGAAGTTTCGCTCCCAGGAATTTTCGTTCCTGTGGTATTTCAATAATAATAATAAAATAATAATAGTAATAAGGGGACAACCACTGGTAAGGCAATACATACTGCTCAAAGAGCCATTATTCTACTGTAACAACAGTATCGTGGTCTGGTGTTATTATAGTTTCCTCATTTGATTGCCACATGTGCTGTATATACGTGCTCATGAGGAAAAAAACAAAAAACAAAAACAAGTGACTGAATTATTAATTGACAGGTAAATAATAGCACTACAAAACTAGTGCAATCATATGAGGAGGCCATTCATGTTTTCTTACATCAATGGTTATTGAGATCATAGTTAGCTGAATACAATTATTACATACATGATGTGACTAATATTTCGAACTACATTAATTATTATGCAATAATAGTACCACAAATATATTACAATCATATGAGGGACACTTCACATTCTTCAATACATCAACGGTTATTGAGGTCATAGTTAGCTGAATACAAAGTCACATACATAATGTGACTAATATTACCAACTACCGAAGTTATAATGGAATTATAGTAATACAAATATTTTACAAAGATGAGCTACATGGTTCAAATTCGTATTACAATAATGGTTATTGAGGGGATAGTTAGCGCAATATGACCAGTGGAGAAGTTTACATGCCGATAGTAATATAATATTTAGTAGGGTGTGTGGTTATGGGAGAGAGGGAGGGGGGTTGTAGGAGGTAGAGGAATGGGTGGGAGAGGAGGAGGAGTAGGGGGGGGGGGGGGGGGTGAGGAGGAGGAGGTAAGGTACTCCAGGGAGGAGGAAAGTGTGAGAGGGGAGGTGTGTGTGTGTATGTCCCTTCTTAAACATCCTAGAGGGACCCTACCCGTCGTGACCCAGTCACCAGACCCCAGCCAATGCCTTCTCTATACACAATTATGAATAGAGAAGGCATTGCCCCAGCACCCAAAACACACAGCCATACAGATTCAGATTCAAATTATTTTATTTCCATAAAATAATATTCGGAGGGAAGGTGCAAGTGGTCCTCCGGGAGGGACAGTGCCTCATATCCGGAGGTACTTGTACATCAAGCCATTAGCCGAGAATATTGAGGACAATACAGCAGTATGGTTAGGGGTTTTGTAGGAGGTAGAGGAATGGGTGGGAGAGGAGGAGGAGTAGGGGGGGGGGGGAGGAGGAGGAGGTAGGGTACTCCAGGGAGGAGGAAAGTGTGAGAGGGGAGGTGTGTGTGTGTGTGTATGTGTTAGAGAGAGAGAGAGAGAGAGAGAGCAGGAGCAAGTTGGGCTTCTGGCAATGACCGAGTTGCCTTGCATTTCAATGCTTCTATGATCTGCAGTGATTCGCAGTGATTCATATATTTCTTATATATTATTATGGCCCCTGCTGGGATATACAGTATATATATATACACAGTATATATATATATATGTATATATATATATATATATATATATATATATATATATATATATATACGCATACTGTATATTAACCCGTCCGGTACCAGGGACGTCCCTTTTATCATACTCTGCCAGTTATGAGACGATTGTATTCAGCTTAGGAAGGACCTCTAGCACTAATAAGGCATCAAGCAATCTCAATCCTAACCCTTTTAACTACCACACATCCTTTCAAAGCTGTTAGTTTTGGGATTTTAAGAAATTTCGCCAATTTTATGTCAATTTTAAGACCTTTTGTGCCATTTAGTTGTCGATTTTTCTCCTGGTGAGCGATATCAAGCCTGTAATTTATGTGTACATTTTTCTACCGAATTTTTTTACAAATTTATATCGAAGGGGTGTCTTGGGTGTATTTTTTAAAAATCTTGATGTGGGTCTAGGAAGCAATCTAAAAAATCTCCCCTTAAGGACATGCATATTGACACCCGAGTATTGTTGTACTTATGTTCTACTGTACATAACTCTCAGATAGATAGTCGTGGGCAGGGGCCAAACAGATGCAAACAGGAATTACAAACATTGCAGAGTATGTAGCAATATAGCCTATGGTACGGACCTGAAATACAAGCATGATATTGTGAATTGAAATACCAACACGAAAAAATATTGTATAGTAGCCCATAGTTATAGTTCCATTTCAAGGTGGTAGTGGTGATGGAGTACTGGTAAGGTAGTAGTGGTGGAGTACTGGTACGGTGGTGGTGGTGGAGTGCTGGTAAGGTAGTAGTGGTGGAGTACTGGTAAGGTGGTGGTGGTGAAGTACTGGTAAGATAGTAGCGGTGGAGTACTGGTAAGGTGGTAGTGGTAGATTACTGGTAAAGTGGTGGTGGTGGAGTACTGGTAGGTAGTAGTGGTGGAGTACTGTTAGAGTGGTGGTGGTAGTGGTAGAGTACTGGTAAGGTGGTGATGGTGGTAGAGTACTGGTAAGGTGGTGGTAGTAGTGGTAGAGAACTGGTAAGGTGGTGGTGGTAGCGGTAGAGTACTGGTAAAGTGGAGGTGGTGGTAGTGGTAGAGTACTGGTAAGGTGGTGGTAGTTGTGGTAGTGGTAGACTACTGGTAAGGTGGTGGTAGTAGTGGTAGACTACTGGTAAGGTGGTGCAGTGGTAGTGGTAGACTACTGGTAAGGTGGTGCAGTGGTAGTGGTAGACTACTGGTAAGGTGGTGGTGGTAGGGGTAGAGTACTGGTAAAGTGGTAGTGGTAGAGTACTGGTAAGGTCGTGGTAGTGGTGGAGTACTGGTAAGGTGGTGGTGGTGGTGGTAGTGGTAGACTACTGGTAAGGTGGTGATGGTAGTGGTAGAGTACTGGTAAAGTGGTTGTGGTGGGGGTGGTATTGGTAGAGTACTGGTAGAGTGGTGGTGGTAGTGGTAGAGTACTGGTAAGGTGGTGGTGGTGGTAGTGGTAGACTACTGGTAAGGTGGTGGTGGTGGTGGTAGCGGTAGAGTACTGGTAAGGTGGTGGTGGTAGTGGTAGACTACTGGTAAGGGGGTGGTGGTAGCGGTAGAGTACTGGTAAAGTGGTGGTGGTGGTAGTTGTAGAGTACTGGTAAGGTCGTGGTGGTCGTGGTCTCACACCCGCTACCGCCAGACGCTGCAGACGCTCTGTCAACGCTCTCACGATATCGATCATAATTTGAGTATTAACTACTCATCCTCTTCATTCTTGTGCATGAAAGGTGGTTAAGAGCACGTTTAACCACCCTGTAGCTTAGTAAGTAACACTGCACGATATTTCGCTGTGTATTGACTGATAAACTTTGTGTTTATCACAAGACTCCTGCTCGGACAGGGCGCCACTAGCGCCATCTGTTGTTTTGTTTTGTTTTGTTTGAAACAAACGCTCTTCTTAGTTGATATAAAATCGTAGCCCCTAATTTTACCCATTACCTACTGTAGTAAGTATCAATTTAACTGCCTTGTATGTAAGTAAAGCTTTGCATATTAATTTGCTAATAAACAATATTGTGTACTAACTAACGTGCCTACAAGAACGAACGTCGACGCCATTTTGTAAACACACTTTTTTGGGGGATTATACATATTAAATTCCAGCCAATTTTGTAGTAAATTTAAGTGCATTCATTTATCTTTTCCCCCTAGATATATTCTTGACTTTTTCTCCTCAGAGTGATTTTAGTTTAAGCTAAGGGTGGTATTTGTACAAACTAACCTAGCCTAACCCAACCTGCCAAGCTTTTAACCTAATCCAAACCTAGCCTAGCCTATAGCCAGCCAATCTGTTGTTCTTATTAACTCTAGTAGATATTGTATTTAGTATCCTACTGTAGCTATATATATCTGTAATTTTAGTTGTTGCTTGCACGATCTTGTAGTAACCTTTGACTGATACATTTTGTTTTGTTTTATCTAAAAAGAGTAGGCGACTGCTTTACTAGGCTACAGTGACACCAGGGCCATCTGTTGATACAGTATATTAACCCCTTTGTGTGCGGTCACACTTTATTTCTATATAATCTCTATTTGGTGAATTGTATATTTAGTTACATATTCTGTTATATATATACAGTATATATTTGTTTAAGGTTAGGTTATCACACCTGGTAGCCTATTTCTGCATATTTCAATTTTATTATTTTCGGTTAGGCTATTCAACGCTGGTAGCCTATTGGTGCGTATTTCAATTTTTTTTAAACTTTTGGATAGGCTATCGCCCCTGGAAGCCTAATTCTGCGTATCTCAAACTTTTTGTTTTCGGTTAGGCTATCACCCCTGATAACCTATTGTTGTGTATTTCAACATATTTGTTTTCGGTTGAAGTGATTCAAGTGTTTCTAAAGTGAGTGAAGTGTTTTAAAGTGAGTGAAGTGTTTTAAAGTGAGTTAAGTGTTTTAATTAAAGTGAGTGAAGTGATCTGAAGAAACTGACTGTTACCATGCCTCGCACTTGTACGACCTGCGCCGGTAGGTTTGGTGAGTCCATGTTTGTTACTGTCAATCTTGAAGTCTGCCGTCTCTGCCAGCAACAAGAGAATTTGACAGTGAAATTAGATGAAGCCTACAACAAGATCAACGTCCTCACCATTAAGCTGGAATCACTCCAAGAGTTTGTAACACTCAATGTTGGAGTACCACAAACTTCAATTGTCACCGCAACTCCAGCAGCCACCAATGCCCCAACGTCAACTGCCAACAATTCAATGCCTGCAGTAGCCATTTCATCTGATGGTTCCGATACTCAAGAAACAAATAGTAACTCTCTTCCCCCTCAAGACAATTTCCGTGTCGTGAGGAACAACGTTTGCCCCAAGACCAGGAAACCCATACCGATTACCGAGTGTCAAAACCGCTTCCAGATACTCGCAGACTCAGATGACGAAGCGGAAATAGAAGAAGTCCGGCTCGTGGGAGACTCGATGATACGTGGTCAGCTCACAGAGTTTTGCGCCAGAGCACCTAAGACCAGGAAGCGTTTTTGTATCCCTGGTGGTGGTGTGGACGACGTAGTTGCTGCAGTTGACGAAGTATCTAAGCTGGCCCCTGCTAATACAATGTACGTCATCCACGTTGGATCCAACGATGTACAGCGAACCCGGTCGGAAGATTTGCTTTTAAAGTACCAGCAGCTGATCAAGTCGTTTAAGGAGAAGTCATCAAGGATCATCGTCTCAGGAATCATCCCCCGGCTTGGTGTAGAGAGCCGATTTTACAACATAGCCACCAGCACAAATCGTTGTCTAGCAAACCTCTGCAGGAAGGAAAACGTGGGATTCGTCGACACCTGGGACAATTTCTACTACGATGACTATTTGTTTTCGGACGATGGAGTTCATCTGAACCAGGTGGGAGCAGCACGTTTTGGGCGTCTTCTCAACGATGCGGTGAAGGATTTTCGGAGAAGAAATCGACTCAGCACAGGACAACCAGGAAGGAGGACCGAAGACAGCGAGGGCGGCAACCTGCGAAGGAATTAAATGCTAATCTGTCAAGAACCGCAAATTTGGATAAAGCTCCACCAACACGACCCAAATTCAAAACCGCCAGGGATAACGACCGAGGACCGATGTCAGCCATGAATGTAAATGTAGATCCGATCAGAACCAAAAATTTGATTAAAGAACGTTCTGTGAGTTCTAAAACCGCAACTTTAAAGGTTTTCTATGCAAACGCTCGTAGCATACGCAATAAATTTTCAGATTTAGAGGAACTAGTGTTTACTGAAAATTATGATGTGATTGGTATAACAGAATCTTGGCTCAATACAGTAGATAGAGACTTTTTAGCAGAGTATTCACTTCCCGGTTATGTAATGTTTGAGAAAAGCCGAATAAATAAAAATGGAGGTGGCGTTTTATTTTATATCAAAGAAAGTCTTAACCCGACCCTCTTGTCAAAACCTCAAATTGTGAACGTCGACACATCTTTTGTGCTAATAAAGAATAATGAAGGTACAAAAATAATACTTGCATTAATATACAGACCACCAGCTCAATCAGTGCAAACTGACCGAGAAATTTATGAACAAATTGCAGATGTAAGTAACTCACAAGATACCGTATTTTTTGGCGACTTTAATTTACCTGTGACCAAGTGGGGCGATACTCTTACTTCACACTCCGGACATGACTTGTATACGAACTTGCAAGAGAGTTCGCTTTATCAATTTGTTCGAACACCGACCCGTGGTAATAACGTTCTTGACATTGTATTTGCAACAAAAGAAGAATTAATAGAGAATTTGAATGTTGGTGATGAATTCAGTAACAGCGACCATCGTACGATAACTTTCACTTTAAACTTTACTAGTAACGAACCAAATAGTAGCATCGAAAAAGTCCCTAATTTCAAGAAAGCAAACTTTCATAAACTTAGAGCTATGTTTAAAGAAACTGACTGGAGCTTTTTAATTAACAATAACGACATAAATACATCTTGGAAGTTATTCGAAACCACTTACCTAAAAGCAGTGCAAGACTGCACACCATCGAAAATACGGCGTCCAGGCCATAATAATAAGCCCAAATGGTGGAATAAAGATATTTCAAACTGCCTGCTTGCTAAAAAATTTGCTAATGATAGATTAAAATCCTCACAAAATGACGAAGAACGGGTGAAATTTGTAGAGCTACGACGCAAAGCCAAAAAGTTAATTAAGCAAAGTAAAAAGACCCTTGAGTTACATATTGCGAATCAAAGTAAAACAAACCCGAAAGAATTCTATAGTTATATCAGAAAGAAAAAAAGTAGTTACTTCAACTGTTGGACCGTTAGTCGATGAAAATGGAGAATACACCAAAGACGAAGTACAAATGAGTAATGCCCTCAATACCTTCTTTGCATCAGTTTTTACAACAGAAGACCTCAGTGATATCCCTACACCATCGCCGATTCAGATTGATAATTCAGATGTTCTAAGCAATATCACCGTTACAGAGAGAGAAGTATTGAATTGTTTAGATAAACTCAAGGTAAATAAAACGCCTGGACCTGATACAATCTCGCCTAGAGTTCTAAAGGAAGCTAAGGATGAGCTCTCCAAACCACTGACATTACTATTCAATAAATCCTTGCAGTCTGGAACTATGCCTGATCAGTGGAAGATAGCCAACGTAACACCGATATTAAAAAAAGGCAGCAAATCCCTACCCCGTAACTATCGTCCAATTAGCTTAACCTCAGTTGTATGTAAAATGCTAGAAACGGTCATAAGAGACAGACTCGTAAATCACTTAGAGGAAAATAACATACTTAAAGATACTCAACACGGCTTTCGTAAAAACGTTCCTGTTTAACAAACCTCTTAGACTTCTTCCACGATATCCTCAACCTCTACGATGAGAGTAAAGCTGTAGATATTATATACCTTGATTTTCAAAAGGCCTTTGACAAAGTTCCCCACAAACGTTTACTGCTAAAACTAAAAGCGCATGGAATACAAGACGGTGTGTTGAAATGGATAGAAAATTGGCTCAGCGACAGAAAGCAAAGAGTAGTCATAAACGGTAAGGCATCTAAATGGACCAATGTAAGTAGCGGGGTACCCCAGGGATCGGTACTAGGACCAATTCTCTTTCTAATTTACATCAACGACATAGATGAGGGTCTCGCCTGTACAATCTCAAAATTTGCCGACGATACAAAAATTGCAAATAGCGTACTCTCAAAAGATCAAGTTGACGATATGCAACACAGTCTAGATAAATTGTCACATTGGGCCCAAATTTGGCAAATGAGTTTCAATGCGGATAAATGTAAAGTACTACATATCGGATACCTAAATGAGAAAGCAAACTATTCGATGAATGGCACTCAGCTTAAGAATGTAAACAGAGAAACCGATCTGGGAGTAACAATATCGAGTAACCTAAAACCGAGTCAACAATGTTCAGAAGTTGTTAAGAAGGCAAACAAAATAATTGGCTTTATAGGCAGATCATTTGAGCATAAATCCAAAGACGTAATCCTAACCCTTTACAATTCCTTAGTCCGCCCTCTTCTGGAATACTGCGTTCAATGCTGGTGCCCTTATTACCAAAAAGACATAAACAAGCTAGAACGAGTTCAACGTAGAGTTACCAAAATGATACCTAGCCTAAAGAACAAACCATACGAAGAGCGTCTTAGAGAATTAAATCTATTTCCTTTAACCCAGCGCAGATTAAGAGGTGACTTAATTCAAGTGTTCAAAATCATCAAAGGCATCGAAAATATGAACTGTAGTAAGTACTTCACTATCGACCAATCTAATTACACGCGGGGATGCAAAATTATTGGTAAATCTTTAACTCACACGAATCTAAGAATTTCTTCTTCAATCGAGTTGTCAACTTGTGGAATGGGCTTCCCCGAGACGTTATAGACTGCAGCACCGTTGATTCATTTAAATTCCGCCTAGACAAATATCTCTCATCAAACCCGCGACTGACTGCGTTTGTAAATGAATAACTTTATTTTATCCTCCCCTCAGTTACTAACCCATATGTCCCCTACTAACTTCCTAGTCCTGCCACGTTAGTGGCTGGGCAGTAGTTCCTTTTCCAATGTTCCCTTACCCACTCTAAACCACTGTTTGGACACTTGATCCTCAGTGTTTTGGAGGACAAGCAGCCTAGAAGGGTCACTAGATCTGTTGTTGCTTGATTTCCTTTGTACTCCTTTGTACTCCTTTGTAGTGGTGGAATACTGGTAAGGTGGTGGTGGTGGAGGAGTACTGGTAAGGCAGTGGTGGTGGATTACTGGTAAGGTGGTGGTGGTGGAGTACTGGTAAGGTGGTGGTGGTGTACTGGTAAGGTGGTGGTGGAGTACTGGTAAGGTGGTGGTGGAGTACTGGTAAGGTGGTGGTGGTGTACTGGTAAGGTGGTGGTGGAGTACTGGTAAGGTGGTGGTGGTGGTGTACTGGTAAGGTGGTGGTAGTGGTGGAGTACTGGTAAGGTGGTGGTGGTGGTGTACTGGTAAGGTGGTGGTGGTGGTGTTGGAGTACTGGTAAGGTGGATTGGTGGTGGTGTTGGAGTACTGGTAAGGTGGATTGGTGGTGGTGTTGGAGTACTGGTAAGGTGGTGGTGGTAGTGGTGGAGTACTGGTAAAGTGGTGGCGGTGGGGTACTGGTAAGGTGGTGGAGTACTGGTAAGGTGGAGGTGGAGTACTGGTAAGGTAGTGGTGGTGGTGGAGTACTGGTAAGTTGGTGGTAGTGGTGGAGTACTGGTAAGGTGGTGGTGGAGTACTGGTAAGGTGGTGGTGGAGTACTGGTAAGGTGGTGGTGGTGGTGTACTGGTAAGGTGGTGGTGGTGGTGTACTGGTAAGGTGGTGGTGGTAGAGTACTGGTAAGGTGGTGGTGGTGGGGTACTGGTAAGGTGGTGGTGGTGAAGTACTGGTAAGGTAGTGGTGGAGTACTGGTAAGGTGGTGGCGGTGGGGTACTGGTAAGGTGGTGGTGGTGGAGTACTGGTAAGGTGGTGGTGGAGTACTGGTAAGGTAGTGGTGGTGGTGGAGTACTGGTAAGTTGGTGGTAGTGGTGGAGTACTGGTAAGGTGGTGGTGGAGTACTGGTAAGGTTGTGGTGGAGTACTGGTAAGGTGGTGGTGGAGTACTGGTAAGGTGGTGGTGGTGGAGTACTGTTAAGGTAGTGATGGAGTACTGGTAAGGTGGTGGTAGTGGAGTACTGGTAAGGTGGGGGTGGAGTACTGGTAAGGTGGTGGTGGTGGAGTACTGGTAAGGTGATGATGGTGGTAGTGGTGGAGTACTGGTGAGGTAGTGATGGTGCTAGTGGTGGAGTAGGTCATTTGAGCATAAATCCAAAGAAGTTATCCTAACCCTTTACAATTCCTTAGTCCGCCCTCTTCTGGAATACTGCGTTCAATCCTGGTGCCCTTATTACCAAAAAGATATAAATAAGCTAGAACAAGTTCTACGTAGAGTTACCAAAATGATACCTAGCCTAAAGAACAAACCATACGAAGAGCGTCTTAGAGAATTATATCTATTTCCTTTAACCCAGCGCAGATTAAGAGGCGACTTAATTCAAGTATTCAAAATCATCAAAGGCATCGACAATATGAACTGTAGTAAGTACTTCACTATCGACCAATCTAATTACACGCGGGGAAACGGTTGCAAAATTATTGGTAAATCTTTTACCTCGCACGAATCTAAGAATTTCTTCTTCAATCGAGTTGTCAACTTGTGGAATGGGCTTCCCCGAGACGTTATAGACTGCAGCACCGTTGATTCATTTAAATTCCGCCTAGACAAATATCTCGCATCAAACCCGCGACTGACTGCGTTTGTAAATGAATAACTTTATCCTCCGCTCAGTTACTAACCCATATATCCCCTACTAACTTCCTAGTCCTGCCACGTTAGTGGCAGGGCAGTAGTTCCCTTTCCAATGTTCCCTTACCCACTCTAAACCACTGTTTGGACACTTGATCCTCAGTGTTTTGGAGGACAAGCAGCCTAGAAGGGTCACTAGATCTGTTGTTGCTTGATTTCCTGTGTACTCCTTTGTACTCCTTTGAGTACTGGTAAGGTCGTGATGGTAGTAGTGGTAGGGTACTGTTAAGATGCTAGTGTTAGATTACTGGTAAGGTGGTAGTGAAGGAGTACTGGTTAGGATAAGTAATTGGTTGGAATGATATCCGTCGAGTTACGATAGTAGTTACAAAAAAAAAAAAAGGAATGTTGGCTGGATTTTAGATGTACAGTAGGCTACACACTCACAATTTCTAAAACCAGACCTGGCTGGGTCGAGCTTATATAAAGATTAGGCAGTATATATTGGAGGTCTTTCTGTACGCCAGGTCATTGTAGTTTAGGCAGTAGCTCTCAAACTCACACAATGTATTAAAATCTTGAAAAGTGTTTCGCATATTGTCTTGATCTAGATCCCCACAAACGTTTACTGCTAAAACTAAAAGCGCATGGAATACAAGTAGGTGTGTTGAAATGGATAGAAAATTGGCTCAGCGATAGAAAGCAAAGAATAGTCATAAACGGTAAGGCATCTAAATGGACCAATGTAAGTAGCGGGGTACCCCAGGGATCGGTACTAGGACCAATTCTCTTTCTAATTTACATCAACGACATAGATGAGGGTCTCACCTGTACAATCTCAAAATTTGCTGACGATACAAAAATTGCAAATAGCGTACTCTCAAAAGATCAAGTTGACGATATGCAACACAATCTAGATAAATTGTCACATTGGGCCCAAATTTGGCAAATGAGTTTCAATGCGAATAAATGTAAAGTACTACATATCGGATACCTAAATGAGAAAGCAAACTATTCGATGAATGGCACTCAGCTTAAGAATGTAAACAGAGAAACCGATCTGGGAGTAACAATATCGAGTAACCTAAAACCGAGTCAACAATGTTCAGAAGTTGTTAAGAAGGCAAACAAAATAATTGGCTTTATAGGCAGATCATTTGAGCATAAATCCAAAGACGTAATCCTAACCCTTTACAATTCTTTAGTCCGCCCTCTTCTGGAATACTGCGTTCAATGCTGGTGCCCTTATTACCAAAAAGACAAACAAGCTATAACGAGTTCAACGTAGAGTTACCAAAATTATACCTAGCCTAAAGAACAAACCATACGAAGAGCATCTTAGAGAATTAAATCTATTTCCTTTAACCCAGCTCAGATTAAGAGGTGACTTAATTCAAGTGTTCAAAATCATCAAAGGCATCGACAATATGAACTGTAGTAAGTACTTCACTATCGACCAATCTAATTACACACGGGGAAACGGTTGCAAAATTATTGGTAAATCTTTTAACTCACACGAATCTAAGAATGTCTTCTTCAATCGAGTTGTCAACTTGTGGAATGGGCTTCCCCGAGACGTTATAGACTGCAGCACCGTTGATTCATTTAAATTCCGCCTAGACAAATATCTCGCATCAAACCCGCGACTGACTGCGTTTGTAAATGAATAACTTTATTTTATCCTCCCCTCAGTTACTAACCCCTATGTCCCCTACTAACTTCCTAGTCTTGCCACGTTAGTGGCAGGGCAGTAGTTCCCTTTCCAATGTTCCCTTACCCACTCTAAACCACTGTTTGGACACTTGATCCTCAGTGTTTTGGAGGACAAGCAGCCTAGAAGAGTCACTAGATCTGTTGTTGCTTGATTTCCTTTGTACTCCTTTGTACTTTGCAATTGTTAATTTTTATACCAATCATCATCGACCATAAGATGTTGTAATAATGGGTATAGAACAAATGTTACCTGTATACGTAAGGCTAGGAGGGTAGCCAAGAATTGTTTAAAGAGGGAAAAGGGGGGGGGGGGGGCCTGGGGCACCACGATTTGAAACCATATACGTGTTTTCGGTATATATATATATATATATATATATATATATACCCTCAGTATATTGCGAGAAGCGTTGATGCCCGAGGAGATGGCCATGAATGAATTGCCTCCATATTCCGAGGCAATACATTTGGTGTTGTGGCATATGTAAGTTGTGATGAATTTAAGTAGTTATGTTTAATGTCCAATGTCATTAGCATTCAAATGTCCTCCATTGACCTTACTCTGCATTACAACAAAATACAGGAGTCTGCAGAAGACCGATTGGCCCATAAAAGGCAGATCCCTCTCACACCTGGCCCATCTCGTTTTATGTTAATCGAACTTTATCTTGAAGTTCTCTATCCTTCTTGACCCTGCTGTAGTAGTCGGTAGCCTATTCCACATATTTATAGATTAGAAATCAGTTACCAAAGCAGTACTAGCCTAAATTTTTCTGAAACGAAATGTATCCAATTTGAAATCATTTGTAAGAGTTCTAATGTTATCATTGAGCTTCAGTACATCTCTTATGTCACCTTTATTAATCCCACTTACCCATTTGAACACTGCTATCATAACCCTTCTATTTCTGCGGCTCTTTCAAGAATGCAAGCCTATGTTTTTAACCTTTCTTCACATGGGAGATTTCTGATATTGTGCATAATTTTCGTCATTCTATGACCATTCTGTAATATGGACACATTGTCGGTGGAATATATTAGCTCCAATTTCGAACCATGGTCCGACAATATGTTGAATTTGTGGTGACAACAAAATAAAATGTTGACCTTTCCATAATCTCTACCGAAAATGTGTAATGAACAACGCACCCTAGCGGACAATGTTAACTTTGTAGATCAGGAAAAGGAATATATATAACTATGGATAGACAATCATGGTGATGGATGATGCTAATTATGTAATTATCCTATCGTTGTTATTCAAAATACTTTGATAATCATAATGTGCTATACAATTGTGTACCTACACCAATGTTTACAGTAAGTCACCATTGACGCATACGTCCGTCAGCACGGTTTCAGACCACGGTTAGCTGGGGTCAACATTTGTTTCCCTTAATTCAAGATCATTTCCTATACCGTAAGGGTAGATATAAAATAGGTTCGAGTCCTTGGAGTACCACATGTATTCATTACTTTAATTGATTTCGTTAATTATGTTTATTTGTAAAGTTAATTGGTTGATTGGTAAAACAAATATGAAATAAACACCTTTGATTTGAAGAACTTCTGCAATGTTGAATAGTGATTGTTAGTCTACGCAACAGGCAATATCAAACCACCAAATTGTGTAAGTTGAGGTATGAGTTAAAGGATATATATATAACAAGGTAATATTGTGATAATGTAGATATGGTAATACAGAAAAGGGGAACGGAGAAACCAACCAAATACAGAGAGGGTCGTGCCTGTGTGACTTCTGGACAAATAAAGGGGAGCATGAGTTTGGTATGCAACTAAAAAACTAACGACAGCAGGGAATTTGAAAAGAATGGCAATCCTTAAAACGTAAAATTAAATAGAAGAAAGTAGACTGAGTAGGGAAGTCATAAGAAAACAAATATATAATAGTTAATGGCGCATAAACCCACTACATCCCAATTCCCCTACATCTCGTCAATCTTGCAATGAAAGAGCCACCACAGTCGGTAGTAGAAATCCGGCGGATTTACTTTGTTAATTTGGTCTCTGCAAACAAGTTTGGTCATTGTGTTCAATGCCGTGGAGGAAGCTGTTTAGGAGGCGAGGCGTCTTGTGTCAAACGTTCCGGAGACAACAAAATGCAGTGAAACGATCTAGTATAAGGGGAGGCAGACCGTTTTTCTGGACCCCCTTCTCCCTAATGTTTAGCCTCACTAGTTTTGAGATTATAAGACGTTCGGCCCATTAGTTTGGTGATTTTAACACCTTGCGCCCAATTTCGTTGTCAATTTTAAGACCTTTCGTGCCATTTAGGTGTTCATTACTTCCTGGCGAGCGAAAGCGAGCCTGCAATTTTAAAAGGAACCGGCCTTTGGCCGGGAAATTTTTCTACCGAAAAATGTACAAATTTATCTTGAAGGAGGGTCGGGGTATTTTTCTAAGCTTGATGGAGATCTAGGGAGGAAACTAAAAAAATATATGAATAAATTATTTAATAGACCAAACAAACGGCCATTAAGTGAGTGTAGCGGAAATTCAACAGGTTCAATTTGTTCACTTTGGCTCTGTGATCAAGTTTGGTGTTAGTGTTTAATGTTGTGGTGACAGCCGTTTAGGAGGAGTAGTGCGTCAAAGGTTCTGGAGAAGACAAATGGCAGCGAAACGACCTACTAAATGTAGCAGAAATTCAACAGGTTCACTTTGTTCATTATGGCTCTACGAACAATTTTGGTCTTAGTGCTTACTGTCGTTGAGGCAGCCGTTTAGGAGGCGTAGGGTGTCAAAGATTCCGGAGACCACAACAAATAGGTACAACAAATGTAGTTTTGTCTTAGCACTATCGAGAAAAACGTAGAGGAACATTGACCAACATTAAAAACAGGTACATTATGAAAGGAAACAACAGTCAGGTTGACAAAGTGATATGTCAAGAGCATAATGGGGATTACATTTGTAAAATACATATAACCAGCGAGACATATTGCGGATTATATAGAGAACTATTAGAGAAAGGTGTATCATATAATATTTTATCATAAAAGGCAAGATATCGGGTAATAATAGTCTGCTATAGAGTGCGGGGGTAGTAAATTAATGAGATGAAATGTTTTGTTAATAATGTCGTCTATAAAAGGGATGTGTATGGCCACTCTCATTAAGGGGAGTAAGGCTCCCGGCAATAGCTAAATAGATAAAAGAATAAAAACACAAAATAAATCAAAGCCTTTCAAGTTTGTCAGATAAATGGTGACGTAATCTTAATGACCCTATATCTATATTTGTACTTTAATCTTAGTACCTATTGGGGTGATTGTTGGCACCAATCGAGCAGGACAGTACCCAGGGAAGGCCACATAGGCATATGATAAGGAATTGCTGGAACTCCTATTTCATTTGCCTGGTTTCCCCCACTGTTTCTATTTATGCCTCATCTACACGGAAAGTAATCCAGCTAACTCTCACTAGTACCTCCTCCTCCTATTCATTTCACTGCACTTAACAAGCACACCAGACATATTTACACAACATCTAAATTACCTATAATGTGCCTTGATTTTGGACTCTTGATTTTGTCACTCTTTCAAACTTTTTGGGAAAGACTTGTTACAGGCAGCTTTGCCTTTTGTCTCCTTCATACACATATGAAAAATAGATAGAACTAGACACATTTATATCGTACTAATATTCTGCAAATATTCACTAAAGTTGGGAAAAATCGTCGTTGTTTCGTTATTGGTAAATATAATACAGGAACGATGGCACAAATAATTCTTTAATTTCGTTCTTTGGAAAGAGTGTTTGCTCTCTTTCGTAAGCCACATGCCCCGCCTAAAGCCGGTATCACACAAGAGCTTTTATAGGCTACATTCTATGATCAACATTTTCCTGGCAACATTTCTGGAATATTTTGCACTGGTATCGGAAACTAAACTGATGGTTGATGAATTTAGGTGACCGAAATAGTATAAATGTTGACCTCATAAGCTGCCAGACCAGTGTTAAGGATAAATGTTGATGGAAAAAGCTCTCGTGTGATAGCGGCTTAACAGAAGTCGACCATGCTCATAATTATGGTCTCATGAAGGGGCCTTCACATAGTCAGGAGTGCGAGCTAGTGGGAGTCTAACAGGAGTCACTAGGAGTCATCGATTTTCACCGCGAGTGGGAGTCTAACATAAGTCGCTAGGAGTCGCTAGAGTCACTAGGAGTAATCGATTTTCACTGCGAATAGGCCCGAGAGTCCGAATTGTCCCCTACTCATACTGACTCTAGCTCGCACTCCTGACTGTGTGATGTACCCTTAACAAACAACCCTGAGTGGAGGAGACCTTTGGGACAACTACGAAACACGTTATTGCAGCAAGGTAAGGTAATTTGGATGAAAAGAGTTATGACTGGACAAAACAATGATCGCCATACACACTCACATTGTTTGCATGGTTTGTTTGATCTGTGGTGCTATAAGGGGAGATGGTGGTTTTGTTCTGGCCTTCCACCTCCCTCATGCTTAGCCCCATTAGTGTTCAAATTTTAAGACGTTCGGCCCATTAGTGTGGCAATTTTAGGACCTTTCACCCGATTTACTTGTCAATATTAGGACATTTCAGGCAATATAGGTGTCGATTTCAATCCTGGCGAGCGATAGAAAACCTGCAATTTAGTGTTAACCGGCCTGAGGCCGGGCCATTTTTCTATCCAAAAATGTACACGTTTATCTGGGGGGGGGAGCTTAATAGAGGTGTACGGAGGAAACTAGTACAGGAAAGAAAAGTAAATTAGTAAATCGACCAATGAATAAACTCTTCCACTCCTACGTTAACATAATATGTAAGGTATATTCAATATACTTCGTGTATAACATGTTAATGTTCTTATTACGTGGTACACAATTACAAATACATGCAAACTGGAAGTGAAATTCGGCATGGGATAGACCTTACTTGACTATATTTTAGACTCCATTACTGTGACTCCTACAGTATGTTTTTTTTTTCACAGCTGATGGTAAATTGCTATCCTGATTACTCGACTATTACCAAGATCTTGCAGCGAAATATGCTGCTAATTATGAAAACTAGGCAATATTATACCGCCAAGAACTAGCAGTATCATATTTTGTCATTAAGAATCGAGAAATCAGATGCTAAGGGGTTCAATTTACCATCAGCTGGAAATACAGACTATTTTACCATCAACCTCAACACCAACAAAAACATCAACAACAGCACCAACAAAAACACCAACAACAGCACCATCAACCCAACAAAAACACCAACATCAAAACCAACGAAAACACCAAAAAAACAGCACCATCAACCCCAACAAAAACAGCACCATCAACCCCAACAAAAACAGCACCATAAACACCAACATCAATCCCAAAAAAATCACCACCAACAGCACCATCAACACCAACAAAAACACCAACAACAGCACCATTAAAACCAACATCAATCCCAGCAAAAACAGCACCACCAACAGCAACACCAACAACACCAGCAACATCAACCCCCAAAAAAAAAATCAACAACTGCACCATCAACAACAACCCCAAGAAGACCACCACCAAGACCAACACCACTAGCAACATCAACCCCAACAAAAACACCAACAACACCAACATCAACCCCAAGAAATCCACCACCAATAACACCATCAACAACACCACTAGCAACATCCCCCCAACACCACCATCAACCCCCAAAAATCCGCCACCAACAACACCACTTGCAACATCAACCCCAACACCAGCAGCACCATCAACACCGCCACCACGCCCATCAACTGTCCAGCGCCCCTGATATTGGTCGTAACCCTGGAGGCGTGGGCGGACAAGGCATCCAGTACTACTCGATTGTTATGGACCCCCTTCTCCCTCATATTTATAGCATATCAGTTTTGAGGTTTTAAGACGTTCGTTCCGTTAGTTTGGCGATTTTGAGATCTTTCGCCTCATTTTGTTGTCAATATTAAAACCTTTCGTGCCCTTTAGGTGTCCTTTTTTTTTCTGGCGAGCGATAGCGAGCCATTAATTTTATAAGGAATCGGCCTTCGGCCGGGACATTTTTCTAGCGAAAAATGTACAAATTTATCTTGAAAGGGGGTCTAGGGGGTGTTTTTCTAAGCTTGATGGAGGTCTAGCGAGGAAACTCATAAATAAGTTAATAGATAAATATATAGACCAAAAAACAAGCACTACCCCCTTAAGCAAGATATACCACCATACACAGCCACCTGGGTAGGAAGGAAGGAAGTCAGGTGGGGAAAGGTTATTACTCAGAAGTGACAGAACACGGAAGGTTATAACAAGAAACGAACACTGCGGTCGTCTGTCTCTGGGCTAGCATCCCCCCCCTCCCCCCCCCCCCCCACACATATACACACACACACACACATATATACACACACACACACACACACATATACACACACACACACCAAACAAACTAGAGACTCAAACGAATAGCTGTTTTGGTCCACGGTAAATTTTTGTTGAACATCCGATTTGGGATGATATTTTGGTCAGTAACTCTTATGGGCGGAATGACCGTTCTGAACCGTGTCAGATTTGAGCGGAGAGATTTGTAATTATGTCGATCAGCCCATTTGGGATAAGTGGCCGTGTTGGCAAATGGTCAAAATGAGATGAGAAAAAATTAGTATAATCTATTTTTTATTAATTTCACCACACTACCAAACACCTCCAATGAAATTAATGAAAGCATATATGTGATCCACCGGGTTCAGCTATTTTGGGCTGAGTTGATGCTTGCTTATGAGTTTCGGCTTTGGTTGACGACCGTTTTGGGTTGAATGGCCAATTTGGGCCAAGTGGCTAATTTGAAATGAGCGGCTGTTTTTGGCCAAGTGGCCGGTTTTAATCACCGTTTTTTTTTTTTTTATCTTTCTCTCCTTTTCTCTCTTTCCCTGGCTTGTATCCATTCGGCCTCATTCAGCCAACTGATTTAAAACGTTTATCCCCATCCAGGTGTCGATTCATTCCTGGCGAGCCATAGCGAGCCAGCATTGTATGAGAAATCCGGCTATGCCGGAGACATTTTTCTATCGAAAAATGTAAACATTTAGCTTGCTGTCACAACAAATATATATATATATATATATATGCTGGCTCGCTTCCGCTCGCCAGGAAAATATTGACACCTGGATGGGGGTAAAAGTCTTAAAACAGTAGGCTGAATGTTGCCGAATGGGAACAAGCCAAAGAGAGAGAGGGAGAAAAAGAGAAAACAAAACGAGGTGGGCTCCCTTAAGATATATAACCAATTTAGTTAGTGGCCACTTTCGTATGTAGTTAATTTCGGCTGAGTGTAAGATATGATCTGTGGCCATTATGGCCATTTGATCAAAATTATTGTTTTGGTTCATGGCCAATTTGGGCCAATCGGCAAAATTGGGATGAGTGGTTGATATAGGCTAGGCAGCTGATTTGGTCTCGCAGACATTTTCGGCTAACCGGCTATTCAAGGCTAAGTGGACAGTGGTCACATAAGAGCAATCGTCAAATCCATTTCTAGAGTTGATGTAGTTTTTGCATTTCAAAAAAATAACAATAAATAATAATAATAACTATAAAAATTGCATACCCAACTTTGCAACCTATATCTCTAATATTGTTTAACCCCGTCGGTAGAATGGTAGAAACGGCTTATATATATATATATATATATATTCACCTTTGACCTTTATGAAATCCTGTCTTTTTTATTTTCATTAAAAAAACTAGCACCACGAGTTGTTCAGTGGTTAGTATTTTGTTAAATTTGTAACAATTGATCCTTGACTTTGACCTGTGACACTGACCTTTATGTAGGATTTCATTTCTTACTTGTGTGACCGTCGCATTGGCAAATTTAATGTGTGTGCCTCTTTTGGTGAAGTTAACAAATTCAATTAGGAGGTATTAGATGAATAGTTGACTGACCTTTGACCCTTATTTTGACGTTTATAATATTCATCTGAAACTTTACATATTTAATTTTCATGTAACATGCAGCTATGAATTAGTTGTAAACAGTTATAAAATTGACCCTATGTTTGACCTAGATTTGTGACCTTGACCTTGCAGCAGATTTATTTATTTTCTTGATTTATTTATTGTCTATTGGTATTTTTGGGGGAAAATCTGGTTCTTGGTATCCCAAATATTTTGGTATATGATATTCATACTGTAGTGAGAATCTATTAGTCTATCTATCTATCTATCTATTGCCAGATGCCTTACTCCCCTTAATGAGGGTGGCCATACACAGAATGCCCCCAAGAGGACTTATTCCCTGTAAGAGGGACAACCCGAGCCAGTTTAATGAAGGACTTACAGGATTGACCACTCAATTTAGGATCCGTCCGGCTCCGAGGCCCTCTGTGTATCTTGTTAGCACTATTTTTCTACAGTGGTGTTCGGCTAGTCCATCCACTAACCTGCCTTACCCTTCGGTAAGCAGTACGGATTTGTATCAGGTTATCATCCCCTAGACAGGTTGCCGACCAAGGCTGACGAGTCCCTATTAGTAAGTTAGGAAATACTGAAAATCGTATTTTGCCCTTCGACCTTAGCAATTGGAATGTATATCTAATATTTGGTCAGTATAGCACCAATGTTAGCATTAACTAACATTATGAATATGGTGTAATGCAATAAAAAACTTTGCAATAAGAAATATTGGCCATGAACTTCAAAATCATCAAAGGCATCGACAATATGAACTGTAGTAAGTACTTCACTATCGACCAATCTAATTACACGCGGGGAAACGGTTGCAAAATTATTGGTTAATCTTTTAACTCACACGAATCTAAGAATTTCTTCTTCAATCGAGTTGTCAACTCGTGGAATGGGCTTCCCCGAGACGTTATAGACTGCAGCACCGTTGATTCATTTAAACTCCGCATAGACAAATATCTCGCATCAAACCCGCGACTGACTGCGTTTGTAAATGAATAACTTTATTTTATCCTCCCCTCAGTTACTAACCCATCTGTCCCCTACTAACTTCCTAATCCTGCCACGGACATTAGTTCCCTTACCCACTCTAAACCACTGTTTGGACACTTGATCCTCAGTGTTTTGGAGGACAAGCAGCCTAGAAGAGTCACAAGATATGTTGTTGCTTGATTTCCTTTGTACTCCTTTGTACCCTTTGTACACCTTTGTACCTTGACCTTTGAGCAACAATAACAAATTTGGAAAATCGTTGTTTTGACTAACCGAATTTGCCTGCAAAGTTTGGTGATAATTCATTAAAAAGTCTAGTAAGAGTTTAGGGCAAAATATGTTGACCTCTGACCTTCACTAATAGAATATATATATGAAATTTGATAAATATGTTATTTAAGTACAAATAAACTAACACAGTCAGTTTGTCAAAATGAGAGGATTTTTTCAATTAATTATAGAAGTTGACCTTTTGACCTTGGCTTGTGACCTGGACCTTTATGTAAATTTAAATGTTTTGCTTTCACTGATGTTGCCCTAGAAAATCAAATAAGCGTGTCTAATTTGATTAAACATCATCAATTACTTTGAGATATTAAGGGAATATTTCTCTGGGAGGTAGCAGGTGTTGTGTTGAGGTTGAATCGGGCATAACACTACCCCCTCTAGTAAACAAGTCATGACCCTGTGACTGAAGTTGATATACTTTCTTGGAGATGGTAACGGAGGTCGGGGTCAAATGGTCGAGGGCACGGTACCAGATTGTTGTGGTGTTGGATGGTTAGCCTTTTCTTCGTAGCCCAAGGCCTTTGACTCTTCATGTAGTGTTTCAAGAGCTATTGTGAGAATCTATAGCGACTCTGCTAGGATCACTGCATCATCTGCAAAGTCAAGGTCAGTGATCTTAATATTGATGACTGATGTCCCACATTGACTAGGACTGACTGTCCAGCTCAGTAACAAGCCCATACAAGTGTTGAAAAGGGAGGGCACCCGCATGCACCTCTGTCTCATCCCAGTGTTCACAGGGAACAAGGGAAAGCCTGCTCACCACATTCTCTGTTCTAGTATAAAGTCTGAACGCCAGATCAATATTGACTGCAGGTTTCTCATGGAATGGGAAAATGTTCCAACAACATCTCACAATGCACTGAGTCAAATGCCTTTTTGAGATCAAGATGAACTGCAAGCAGTCCCTCTTGCAACTGAAATCAGCATTCCACAAGGACGCGAAATGCCGGAAAATGGTCAATCGTTGACTTCTTGGGCATGAGGCTCAGGTCTCAGATAGCCTCGAATTTGCTTCAGGCTAGCCTCAATAAAGTTTAACATAGAATAGTTTTTTGTCTTCTAATTTACTCTTCTCACTAGCAGCAAAGACTGCAATAAGACATATGGAGCTTAACATATGCTTCAGTTTCACCAGCATTATATGCTCATCAATTGGAGTAACCCTCACTACTAAGGGAATTAGAGAAGATAGGATAGACTCAACCACCTCCTTAAGGCTGTTACCATTGCTACAGTAATATCAGTAGTATAAATAACCTTCATTACTGGTCTGACTGCCTCGCCTCGGAGAGGGCTCCTATATCAACGTTCAATCTCTGTAGTTCTCCAGATAGAATGTATAGTCGGTTGGTCATCATCTAAAAGAGCTAGAATATCCTAAGACCTGACCTCGAGAACCCAATGGAGATTAAATCATGGAGTGGGTGTTTGAGATAGTAAAATTTGTAAGAATCGTGTCGGTAAAATTCATTAAGATCCCTGACTGCCACAGGTCTTTAATAAACCGAATATATTAGCCTATTGACAAGTATGAAAAAAAGGAGTCATCGTGCTGAAAAGATTAATTAAGATCACTTATCTTAACCAAATCTAACCAATTTACATTATATAACCTATTCAAGTATACAGTATATAAGAAGTTTATCAATACACATTAAGATCATCGGAGTGATACTGTTTGTTTGGAAGAAGTCAATTGGATGATAAACAGGGTGTACAAACTGTCTAATATTAGTTGCATATAAAATGTGAGGATATGCACATATATTATTTATTCCGCACAGCTTCTTGCTCTGCAAAAGGGCACAATGTGCCCATGTATCGAGTATTGTTTGCATCTGTGGGGAGGCTCCACCCATACAGCACTTCTTGAAAGGTTAGGGTCAAAAGAAAGTCCTCTCATTAATTGTAATAAGTTTGGTTGCCTACACACATACACACACACACACACACCTCACACAAATACTTTTCAATTTTTCTTTTTTGATCGATTGTGTACGTTTACAAAGATGTGGAAGGAAAATTAGAGTATAACCATTAAGTATAAGACAGTCCAACTAATACCGGTGTTCCCAACTGTATTGCGTGTTGGTGGGATTAAAAAAAAAACAAGAAAAACAAAACATACCATTGTTTGCCCCCCCCCCCCCCACACACACACACATGCATACCAAACAACACATACATACATTCCTGCTTTAATGTTATCAGCTTTTATACTTTTACATAGATATGAAACATAATTGAGTAATTTAAGATAGAATAATTTAGACTAATCCGATAAATATCGGCTTCACCGTCCATACGAAGGGCCTCCAATCAGCAAATCAAGAACACTTAAATAATTAACTAAAAACCTAAACCTAAACACTGTATGCCTGGAACGTAGGCGGCCTAATATGATCGGCCATTATAACTGGTTGGACTATAAATACCCCCACCCCCCTTCCCTCGGCCATATTACCAGCCAGAAATAGGCCTTAATTGCTAATAAATATATCGTGTGTGTGTGTGTGTGTGTGTGTTGCTTAGCAATTTGTGAAAAATACACCCCTATTAAAAAACAACCCTCAACCACTAAGAAAATTCCCCGTCATCTAAGGATAATAATGAGAAAACGAAGAAGACTACGAGTAAAAATTGCCCATTCTACTAACGACCACAACCGTACTTTGATGCAGCGGAAAATCTTGACGCTAGAAGAGCAGTTGAAAACCTCTATTGAAAAAGAAATGAAGCTGAGAGAAGAACAGGCAGTATCTGCAATCAAGTCAAACCCTAAATACTTCTTCAAATATGCAAGTAACCTATCAACAATTAAGGCCGCTGTTGGCCCTTTAACAAGTGAGCACGCTAAAATGATTGAAGACCCAACAGAAGTTTGTGAAGCTCTTTGTAAACAGTACGAGAGTGTTTTCATTACTCCTTTTAAAGATAAGATCATCACAGAACCCAACAACCTTTTCTCCAACAAGATCAAGGACCCATCAATAGAAGATATAGTTTTTACTGAGAATGATATAATAGAAGCAGTTAAAGAAATTTCCACCAATGCTGCAGCTGGCCCTGATGGTTTTCCGGCCATACTACTGAAGAAATGTGCAGAAAAGTTGTGTGTACCTCTCAAAATCCTATACAGATCTTCACTGGATTCCAGGATTGTTCCTGGATTATTGAAGAGAGCTAAGGTAACTCCCGTATTCAAAGGCGGGTCTAGAGGCAAAGCAGAAAACTACCGACCTATTGCCCTCACATCCCATATCATTAAAACTTTTGAGAAAATTATTGTCAAGAATATTACAAACTACAGTACCTTGAACAAAACAATAAAATGAATGAATGCCAACACGGATTTCGACAAGGTAGATCATGCTTGTCCCAGCTCATTGCCCATCATGAAAAAATTGGTAGTACACTAGAGAATGGCAGCAACATCGATGTAATCTACTTGGACTTCAGTAAGGCCTTCGACAAGGTGGACCACGGAATCCTATTACATAAAGTCCGCAATCTAGGAATAGTAGGTCGCCTTGGAGTATGGATCCATAACTTCCTGAACGAGAGAAAGCAATGTGTTGCTGTGGGTTGTGTCATTTCCCATTACTCAAATGTCTACAGTGGTGTCCCTCAAGGTTCTGTACTGGGGCCACTGCTGTTCCTCATACTCATATCCAACATTGACCAAGGTACACTCTACTCAAAAGTCTCATCTTTTGCCGATGATACCAGAGTAATGAAAGAAACTAAATCAATGGAAGATGTGGACAAATTAAAATCTGACCTTACCAAGCTATATACATGGGCCGAAACAAATAATATGTCTTTCAATAATAACAAATTTGAACTGGTTAGATATGGTACAAACAAAATAGAAAAAGTCCACTATTCGGCACATGATGGCCAAAGAATAAAGTGCAACAACAAAGTGCTAGACCTAGGGGTAACAATCAGTGATGATGCCACCTTCACTACCCATATCCTAACAGTAGTACAAAAGACACGAGCCCAGGTTGGCTGCGTATTGCGTACTTTCAGAACTCGTGCAAGAGAACCTATGTTAACCCTGTATAAGGCCTTGGTAATACCACTCTTGGAATATTGTTGCCAGTTATGGAATCCCTGGAAGTCACGAGAGAAACAAGCATTGGAAGGCATCCAGCGCTCCTTCACTAGTAAAATAGTGTCTGTGAAGGAGGAAGACTACTGGCAAAGACTTAAGTCTCTAAACTTGTACTCTCTAGAACGACGCCGAGAAAGATACTTGATAATTTATACCTGGAAAATTCTCAACAACTTAGCCCCAAACCTGCTGGGAGAGGAAGAAAAGGAGTTGATAGAGATAAAAGAAAACCAACGACTGGGCGGCCGTATGTGTATTATCAGGTCAATTAACTCAAGAGCACTGACAAGAGTTAAGACACTTGCAGAAAATGCCTTCGCTACACGGGGTCCGAAGCTCTACAATGCACTGCTAAAAAAAATAAGAAACCAAAACTACCCAACTGTTGAAAAATTCAAAAAGGACTTGGATGATTTCCTGTCATCACTGCCAGACCAATCCTACCCCACTACTACCTCCGTGCTGCCAGCA
Source organism: Paralithodes platypus (assembly GCA_032716605.1). Lineage (NCBI taxonomy): Eukaryota > Metazoa > Arthropoda > Malacostraca > Decapoda > Lithodidae > Paralithodes > Paralithodes platypus. Next base: position 64,748,964 of record CM064492.1, read on the forward strand.
ACAGCATTCTTGACCAGCTGGCACAGAGGAGGGTAGATGGGATGTACAGTGGCGGCGCCGCAACGGCGTGGACCACAGGGCACTAACTGACATCCCTCAACTAAAACTACAGGAACCACAGGTGTGTGTGTGTGTGTGTGAGCGCATGCGCGGATACGAACATAAACACTCCTTACCGCTCTTATATTTGTGCAAATTCCTCTGAAAATATAGAGGCTACGCTATTGTAAGTGAACCTCGTTGTGTATAAGTATTCCCAGCACAGTGTGAGGCCGACAGGAAAATAATGGAAAGAGTTGTTATTGAAAAATAAGTGATAACAAAACTGACAACATTCTGCCCTCTCGCCCGGACAATGCCCTCTATTGGACGAATCCACCATACTCCTTAACAGTAATTACCAACACTTGTTTAATCGTCATATTATAGTGAATAAAGTGTGTTTACTGTAATTGCGACATCTATTGTAATACAAGTGATAAAATAAAGAGGTAAATTGTCTAGAAACAACATTAGATAACAATCTTGATAGAAATTAATGCCACTATACACCTTTACCAGTTACCTCATTATTTAAGTGCATAAGTGTAAATAGTACTTAGGTGTGTGACGTTTGTAACAATAATTTAGAAAAAGAAAAAAAATGAATAGCAGAACATCTCTACCCCCACCTGGTGTTAAGTGCAAAACCTGCACCAAAGACTGTGTGATAGAGTGCTTAAAGTGTGAAAAGTGTAGCAGCTATGTCCACACAGCCTGCTCACATCTTCCAGTATACTGCTTGGTTCACTACTTCAACTCAAGAAGTCAGTATATTTGTGAGAGCTGTGTTAAAGATAAATTAGGAGATGACAAAAATGATGAGCAACATGCATGGGTCACTGGACTGTTGGAGCGAGACAATGCTCCGCCTCCGAAGAGTACTGACCCGGAAAGCAAATCTCCTCAGGAGGAATCTCCATCTACAAGCAAATCTCCCCAGAAGGAACCACCACAGAACCAAAATTCTCTATCCTTAGATGACAGTAGGAAAGAGGCAGTAGAGGAGATATTGGAAGAAAGACCAGCACCAGTATGCTGCTTCTACCAGCGCAACGTTTTCCGAGGATGCCGTACAGGTCGTCATGGAAAAGAATGCAATTATGAACATCCAAAAGTATGTTGGCGCTACCTGAACCATGGACCGAATAAAGCTAAGGGATGCAGCTTGGGCAAAAAGTGTTCCAGGTTCCATCCATTGCTATGCAGAAAGGCTGTCTCTACTGGTGAGAGTCATAATAATGATTGTAAATTCAACCACGTAAAAGGTACCAATCTTTCACAAACTCTTACTCCAAAGAATAATACTGGTACTAGTATGGACACTTATCGTGCAAACAGTGAAATAAAAGGGTACAGAAGCCATTGTTCCACCTCAGCCTCCAGACACCTCATTCTGGAGGACCCAACCTACTACTGGCCACAATAATGGTAGCCCACTCTCCCAGGGGCGCAATGAAGGCCACAACTATAACAACAACAATAACAATATGTCTTTTTTAGGCATACAGAAAGATATCCAGCAACTACAAACTCAAATGCTCCAATTTGCCAAAATGATACAAATACACATGGCTTGGTCACCACTGCAAGGGTCACCGACAGGGACTTACCACAACATGGCACATCAAGCCCAGCCTTGCATGATGAAGTAGGGTCACTTGGGGAGCAATCAACCCTCATTGTGGGAAACATAGAGGGATTGCTCCCAAGAAAGTTCAGCCAGAAAGTGCAGATGCTGTCTGAACTTGCGACTAAAGATAATGCACTAGCAGTTTGTCTCACTGAGTCTCACCTAAATGACACAATTAGAGACTCAGAAGTCCAAATGGAAAAGCTTATACCATTCAGAGTTGACCGACTAACTAGAAAAAAGGAGGTGTTATAACTTATGTGTTGGAGGAGTTTGCCTCCCTTACTAAAGTGCTCCTGGGAGAGTTAAACTCCTTTGTGGAGGTACTAGCCCTTCACATTACATCCTTAAACCTGGTCCTTGTAAACCTCTACCGGCCACCTCCTTGCGAGACACAACACTTCAGGCCCATCATAACAAAATTAAATGATATACTTGAAAACCTCCAAAACCCAATGCCAGAAGTAGTTGTGGTTGGAGATTTTAATTTACCACATGTGTTCTGGCCAGAAATGAGAACAATGCACGGTGGGACTGTACAAGACAGGGTCCAGGCAGAGCTGCTTTTTAACTTTGGTGAGCAGTGGTGCCTTAACCAGGTCATTGATTCACCAACAAGAGGTGAAAATGTTTTAGACCTCATATTTACAAACAATGATGAACTTGTCCATGAGGCGGTAGTAGAGCAGACAATCCTTTCTGACCACAACCTGATTAAGATTACCTCCAACATTAGAAAAATTAAGTCCTCTCAAGTCATGGAACCAACTGCAAAGCCAGAAATCAATTTTAGAGACCTGAATTTCTTCACCAACAAAGTTGACTGGTCCAGTATTAAATGTGAGCTGGGTGAAGTTGATTGGCAGACTGAAATTGAAAGTGCTTCAGTTGATGAAAAGTACAACACAATCATCTCAACTACCCTCAAGATTGTAAAAAAGTATACTCCTCTCTGGAAGGCCTGCTACAAAGCAACCATCCCACGTGAGAGGAAAACTATCATGAGGAAAAGGAGCAAACTAAACTCCAGAATAAAAACTTGTAACAATGACCATGACAGAAGAAGCATGCAGGACAAGGTGAAACAACTGGAGGAACAGCTGAGGGAGTCCCACAGGAACGAAAGAGCTAAAGATGAGAAATCTGCGGTTGAAGCCATTCAGACAAACTATAAGTATTTCTTCAAGTATGTTAAGAAACGAGCCACAGTGAAAGCAAGTATTGGTCCTCTCGTCGCCACAGATGGAGAAGTCATCAGCAATCCACAACAGATCTGCGAGACACTGAGAGGTCAATACGAAAAAGTATTTAGTCAGCCAAAGAGATGCACAGAATCAATGACCCAGATATTTTCTTCAATTCTATTGGGCAGCCACCTCAACTGGAGGACATCTACTTCCAACCAAGTGATATTGCTGAAGCAATAGGAGAGCTTAAAGCAAACTCTGCGGCTGGACCCGATCAATTTCCAGCAATCCTCCTGAAAGAGTGCGCTTCAGAGATTTCAGTCCCACTATACATGCTGTGGAAGGCATCTATGAGAGAGGGAACTATACCAATGTTATTGAGGACTGCAAAGATTACCCCAATCTACAAAGGAGGACCAAGATCCCTACCCAAGAACTACCAACCGATTGCACTGACTTCTCACATTATCAAGATATTTGAGAAAGTTATCAGTAAGCAAATAGTGTTTTTCTTAGAAAACAACAATAAGATGAACAATGGACAACATGGCTTCAGAGGAGGGAGGTCCTGTTTGTCTCAATTGCTGGAGCACCATGACTATATTCTGCAAACACTGGAGGATGGAGCCAACCTGGATGTGGTGTACCTTGACTTCGAGAAGGCCTTTGATAGAGTTGACCATGACGTCCTCCTCCATAAGATTCGGAAACTCGGGATCAGTGGACACTTAGGACGTTGGATAAGTGCCTTTCTCAGAGATAGAGTCCAGTCTGTAGCAGTTGGTGGATGTGTGTCTACAGATTCAAACGTGACCAGTGGAGTTCCCCAAGGTTCTGTTCTTGGACCAATATTGTTCCTAATACTCTTGTCAGACATAGATGCTGAGGTTCAGATGGCTCGAGTTTCATCTTTTGCCGATGATACACGGGTGTCTGGAAGAGTGAAGAATGAGAACGATGCAGCATCACTCCAGCAGGATCTGAATGTGTCTTTTAATAGCTGCAAATTTGACCTCATTAGATATGGACCTGATATCAAACTAAAAGAAAATACTGTGTACTCAACCTATGATGGAAACAGTATCAATTCAGTGGCCAATATTAAAGATCTAGGGGTAACAATAAGCAGTAATGCAACATTTACCAAACACATCCAAGACATAGTCCGTTCTGCTCGCAATCAAATGGGTTGGATTCTACGGACGTTTGCCACAAGGGAAGACAAATCAATGATAATATTATACAAATCTCTAATAATGCCAAAACAAGATCTCCTCTGTGCAACATCTCGACTACTGGGGAAGACTTAAAGCACTTGAATTGTACTCGTTAGAGCGACAGCGTGAGCGGTACATCATCATCTACATTTGGAAAATGCTAAATGGCCATGTCCCAAACTTAAACAATGAGTCGAAAATAAGTGAGAAAATCAGCAAGATGCGAGGCAAGCTCTGTGAATTGGGAAACATCAATAATAGAGCCTTGGCCAGAGTGGTGACTCAGAGAATGACCTCAATATCATAACGGGGCCCAACACTCTTTAACGCGCTGCCAAGATATGTGCGTGATGCAGAGTGCTCCTCGGCTGACCAGTTCAAGAGGGTGCTGGACAGGTTCCTCAAAAGTGTCCCTGACCAGCCAAAAATGCCCCACTACAACATCAGGGCACTGAGTAACAGCATTCCTGATCAGCTTGCCCTGATGAGGGCAGACGGTAATTTTATTACCGATCTGTCTACCATGGACAGTCCATCTACTGGTCCCCTTGCCCCCGTGTCTTTCACTGGGGATGGGGACGAGCGGTGAATGACTACTACTGGCGGTGGTGCATCAGCATGACCGAGGGACAACAAGACGTCCTCAACTTATCACCGTGTGTGTGTGTGTGTGTGTGTGTGTGTGTGTGTGTGTGTGTGTGTGTGTGTGTGTGTGCGTGCGTGCGTGCGTGCGTGCGTGTGTGCACGTGCGTGCGTGCACCAGCCACACAATCAAAGGAAAATGAGAACTCCGCTCCAAACTTCTCGCATATCAGAAACTATAAATAAGAATGACTGTACTCTACATTGACTAACTATATAAACCGAGTATAAACTTTACATGGATATCATATATATATATATATATATATATATATATATATATATATATATATATATATATACATATATATATATATATATATATATCCGTCGCCCCTTAAAGAGTTACGTCCCCGTGCTTGAAGGTGGAACGTCTTGTGCTCTTCGGTGACTGAAGTTGAAGACAGATGTTGGAGGGCAGTATACCACATGCGGGTAAACTCAATAGTGGTCTCTTCTCTTCGCACAGGTTTTGAGGGTGCTAGGGTGGGGGCAGGCTTTGAGAAGTCTCATGAGTTGTGCAGGGTTGCAGATACTCTTGGGTCGTTGTCTTTCGAGGCCCAAAAAACATGGCGTAGCAGCCTGGTGGTAGTTTTTGGGGGGTAGTGTAGTGGTGATGGTTTAAGGTAGTGAGGCTGTGACAGGTGGGGGGAGGGGGGTGGTAGTGGTAGTCGATTGTTAGGTGAGTGGAGTAGTGGGTTTCGATGGTTGAGGATAGTGAGGAGGGGGGGGGGGGGGGGGGGGGGCGAGCATGTTTTTACGGTCGGCTCGCTTCTTATTCTTCTCTTTTGCAGAGGCTTACACACATCTAACAACCTCTGATAGTATAAGCACTATTTCTCTCTAGCCTCTACTCCGAGATTCAATAGCGTTGTAATAGCCAACATATATAATACCCATCCCCTTGCTCATGGGAGACGGTACCAACCAGGTTTAGTGAAAAAAAATTCACACTTGAGGCGGCACGAACTCAAGACTCCTGGGTAGGAAGTCGAGACGCTCTCCACAGACACCCGTCAGGCTAGTACTTATCAATGTATACTGTATATGAGGACATTTATCTTCTATTCTATTGTTTCTCTTCCTTCTCTTTACTTCTCTGCTCTGCTCCACTATGCTCCTATTTATCGTATTTCCATCTCGTTTAAATGCCGTTAAGAAATTAAAGTCCGTCCTTCAAATTTTGTACTATATTAACCGATTAGGTACACTATGCTGAAAAAATATGTAACAAATAGACACCATATATACAATAATTATCTCAGTAAGAATGAGTAATAGCAATTAGAAAGGCAGAATCTACCTACTATATCATAAGTGAAAATATATATAAATGTGTGTAATGACCAGACATATTCCTTCCTTAGGGTTAAGTGCCCCATTAATTACTATTTCCATTCACATATTCATAGCCTCCGATAGCGCAGTTGGAATGATTGGCCATGCTAAAATTGGTATGCACGATTCGAAACTGCATAATAAATCGTAAGCTTGTACAACATTCTTTAACTGTCTTCGTGGTGCAATGCATAAGTGTCTTGATTTTCGGTGTGAGCATCCTGGGTTCGAATCCCCGGACTGCCACATGTGTTTGTTAATTTCATTAATCGAGTTTAGGACTAGTTTGGCTATTTTAAACAATAGCGAGCCTGTAATTTCAGGAGTAATCGGCCTTCGGCCGGGATATTTTTTTCTCGAAAAATTTACAAATTTATCTCGCAGGTGGGTCTTGGGGATGTTTCTACAAACTTGATTGAGGTTTATGGAGGAAACTATAAAAATAATTAATAAATACATAAATCGACCAATATATAAACCTTACCCCCACTTAACATGACCCTGCTCAACTTTACCTAACGAAACCGAATCTAACGTACCCTGACCCTGCCATACCTAACCTGACCTTACCTATGCTAATCTTACCTATAACCAAAACCCAGCGTAACTTAACCTAACCTAAAATTATCTGTGCCCTATGAATATTCTTTCCTCTCACTTAAACAATAGGCTACCATAGTGCGGTTGGGAATATGTACAGGATTAGATTAATATCCAGTATTCGAGAATGGATAATAAGTCATAGGCGTGTGCATAAACCTTTAACCGTATTGGTGGTGTAATGGTTAGTGTTTACAAATCTGTGTGTGATAACCCAAGTTCGAATCCCGGTAAATCGCATATATTCTTTCATTAATTTAATTGGAGGTGTTTAGTGTTGTGGTGAAATTGATAAAATAAAGATTAACTGCTTATAATTGTGGCCGTTTAAGATGCAGCTCTTTTTACTTGCTTCTGAAGTTATCAGTATAGTAGATATCCATGGATATCCCACAACAAAAGTAGAATATTTACTGAAAGATGAAAATATGGGGAGAGTTGAAACCAATATCGCCAATAGTAATTTACATAGGGTTGGGTAGATTGGTCGTTCAAAGAACATTTCTACAATAGTTCACCCTGGAAAATAATGTATTAACACTCAAACATTAATCATCGCTGCTCAACCAATGAGTGTGTCTACATTTGGTATATATATGAACAATATTATGATAGTTGTTTATACACCTAATACAATAATGGAACAAACTGGCAAATATGGACATTTATCCATAACCTTGATGGGGGGATGGTCGGTTTTTCTGGACACCCTTCTCCCTCACGTTTAGTCCCATTAGCTTTCAGATTTTAAGAAGTTCGGTCATTAATTCGGCGATTTTAAGACCTTTCACCCCAATTATTTGTGAATATTAGGATCTTTTGTGCCATTTAGGTGTCGTTCTTTTCCTGGCGAGCGATAGCGATCCTGTAATTGTAGTAGGATCCGGCTTTCGGCCAGGACATTTTTCTACCGAAAAAAAAATATGTATATGTATATCTCGAAGGGGTGTCTAGGGGATGATTTTTTTGAAGTTTGATGGAGGTCTGAGGAGGAAACTAACAGACAAAAAAATATAAAGATAAATACATTAGCAAATAAATAGCCCATCCCCCCTTAACCCTTTCAAGATAAGACGACGCATTGTTTTGTTATGACTATTATTAGAAGATTATATTTAGATTAGGAAGGGTTTATGGAAATCAGAGGTTTACTTGAAATAGTAGTTACCCTTTTAGTTCGGACATATCCTTCCTAAGTTGCATAAAATCGTCTAATAATAGCCATGATAAACTCTCATAATCATCAAAGGGGTAACTATGTTCATATTTACTTTTAATGGATGTGGTATACTGTATGTTCCTTTAAATATCAATATATATAATTATTCAATAAACTGCGCCTCTTAAAATTAATGTACTATCGACATATCATGGGATAATGTAAAATAACGGTTTTAATAACTAGAGGGAAATACAGGCTTGTCTCATTAATTACAACAAATTGTAGACAAGGGGAAACTGGTTTAAATAATTATTTCCGCTCATTATACCAGACATACTGTGTGTGTGTGTGTGTGTGTGTGTGTGTGTGTGTGTGTGTGTGTGTGTGTGTGTGAAATGAAGTGTGAATGTTCCAAAGCTTGAGGCAAAATGTGTGTGTGTGTGATTTTGTGAGGGTAACCAAGCACATATATAGCATTGCATCATGTCTGTCTGTGTGTGAATATATCTGTTGTTTCCTCCTCCCGTGTGTCTGCTATATAGCGTGTATGAATGTCCCTGGCAGGGCTCGAATGTGAAGGTCGGGTGCACCAATATCGTTGTTATTGTTGTGTGTGTGTGTGTGGAGGGTTGGGGACTGTCCTTGCTGTCTACACTCCATATACTGTATACCGAGGATATTGTTGTTGTTGTTGTTGTATGTGTTCTGATGACTATACACGAGGCTCTGGAAATATTGGCGTGTTCTAGGTGCTGATAATATTGTTTATGTGCTGACGACTGTATACACTGGGCTCTAGAAATATTGGTGTGTTCTAGGTGCTGTTATTGTTGTTTGTGTGCTGACGAGTGGTTTATGGGTATGATGATCCCATAGAGTGCATATATTCTGATCTATCAATTATTTCTGATTGGGAAAGAGAAAATCTGGTTATTTTCAAAGCCTCCAAGACTCAGTTTCTGCCCCTCTCTCCATCACAATCTTCCAGACGACTATCAACAATTCTCCAACAATACGCAAATCAACCCTTCATCTTCTCTCAATATTCTAGGTGTATCTTTTTCATCCGACCTTTCTTGGAAAGATCATATTACCACTCTTGCCAAAACCACTTCCCAAAAGTTACGTGTGCTCAATCGTCTCCGTGGGTTTTTCACCCTCGCACAGCTTCTTGCCCAGTATCGGGGAACAGTGCACCCTTGTATTGAGTATTGTTCGCATGTGTGGGGAGGCTCCACCAATACTGCACTTCTCGAAAGAGTAGAGTCCAAAGCATTGCGCCTCATCAACTCACTTCCTCATACTAGTTCCCTATAATATCTTTCTACACGCCACAATGTTGCATCTCTTTCATTCTCCTATCGCTATTACAACAATCAGTGTTCTTCAGAGTTCTCTCAGTTCATAACCCTTCCCTTGCGGCGAGTGCGAGTGCGAGTGCACCCGCCTTTTATCACAGTCCCACTCCTATTCTGTCCAGCTCTCCAACCCAAGAATTGGCAAATTTTCTCAGTCTTTCTTCTACTCAACAATTGAACTCTGGAACTCTCTCCCTCAATCAATCCTTCCCTCATCCTATGACTTAGACTCCTTCAAACTTCATGTGTCCTGGCATTTTGACTCTAACGTCCCTTGAATATGGCTATATATATATATATACTGTATATATACAAATTACGCCAATAAGTGCATGGTGTTTTTTGCAATGAATGTGTTTATCCTTTCTACAATTTTATGAAATATGCAATATCAATATAGTTGCATAATCCACCCACGCAGGTTACATCAAACTATTTAGCTGGAGTTTATATCCTCGGTACCAGGAAAAAACACGTTGATATAAATGTGAAGTGGTTCCATGAAAGTTATTACTACACATGGGTCAGTGAGAGGGGGTAAACGAGATCCCATCAACAATATAATAGGCCAGACTCAACTCATATGTACATGTAATAGTGTTGACGTGTACAAATATCAGAGTGTGTGTGTGAGAGAGTGTGTGTGTGTGTGTGTGAATGCTTATGTGTATTGTAGTAGGAATTAATTGCTTGCATAAAAGGCTACAATAAATTTGAGTGCGGGTCTGTTTCGTAAGGGTATGTCGAAAAAGGATATCCAGTATAGCTGATACACAATCCCATAGCACACACCCTGCAGCAGATTTCAATGGATGGTAGACCTGGAATGTTCAGTACACTCTTAATATAAAAGAGGGAGGGAACTTTATTGCAATACCCGAAACCCAAATTGGAGGAGGCATATTAAGCACTATAGTCACTGGCTGGACCGAAGTGGGGGTGGGGTTGGGGTAGGGGACGATGGAATGGGACAGCAGAGGGGAGGGGGGAGGGAGGGATAGGAAGGGGGGGGGGGGGGGGTAGTGATGGGAGTGTAGGGAAGGGGAGAAGAAAAATTGAAGGGGAGATGTATAGGAAAGAAGGGTAGGGAAGATGGAAGGGAGGGGATGGCAGGGAGGATGGGGAAGGGAAGGGGAAAAGCCGAAGGGGAGGGGGAGAGGAAGGGAGGGAGGGAGATGGAAGGGAAGAGAGAGGAAAGGGGGAGGGGTAGAAAAGAGATGAGGGGATAGGGGGAAGGGGAAGTGAGGGAGGGCAGGGGAGATGGAAGGCAGGGGAGGGGAGGGAGCTAGAGGGGAGGGGAGGGGAGGCTGGCTCTACACGTTAATATAGTGAATGGCCTTGACCTTCATACAGCCACACATATACTCAAACAAACAAACAAGCAGCTACACACAAATACTCTACATACACATCAGCGCACAAGCATATAAACAAACAGGGACAAACACATGCATTCACATACACGCACACGGATATTAACAAACAGGAGCACATATAAATAAACAGGCACACTCGATACACAGATACACTCGCTTGCAATAACGCATTTTTTTTTTTTATCTATGTGGTGAGGGAGACTAAAGGCAAAACTGCCTGTAACAAGTGCCTCCCCCAGAGTTGAAAGAGTGTTCGAGCCAAAATGTCTGGACACAGGGAGTTTGAAACAACTTAAGTCATAGAATGAGGGAAAGATGGATTCAAGGAGAGAGTTCCAGAGCTCAGCTGTTGAATAGAAGAAAGATTGGGAGTATCGTTTCACTCTTGAGTTGGAGAGCTGTACAGAGTAGGGGTGGGATTGTGTTGCAAGATGGGTACTACATACCCTACGTAGAGGAGGTGGTATACATTGAGGAACACTGATTATTGTAGTAGCGATAGAATAGCGAGAGAGATGTAACATTGCAGCGAAGAGAGGGAGATTGCAGAGAGTCGGTGAGTGGACGGGAGTTAATGATACGAAAGGCTTTCTTTTGTACTTTATCTAAAAGTGCTGTGTGAGAGGATCCTCCCCACACATGTGAACAATACTCAATACAAGGATGCACTGTGCCCCTGTACAGAGCAAGAAGTTGTGCAGGGGTAAAGAACCCCTTAAGGCGGTTGAGCACAACCAGCTTTTGTGAGGCCGCCTTAGCAAGAGTGGTGAAATGGTCCTTCCAAGAGAGATCAGAAGAAAAAGAGACACCGAGAATACTGAGGGAAGATGAAGGGATGATCTTTGTATTGTTGAAGTATAAGGGATAGTCTTCTGGGAGTTCATGGTGGGTAGATAGATGGAGAAATTTAGTTTTGGAAGCATTAAAGGTAACTAGGTTTTCTCTGCCCCAATTGGAAATCGAAGATAGATCAGAAGATAAATGTTGTATGGCTTCATTACTTTTGTTTTTGAGGGATTGCTGGCTGGGGTGTTCTGGAAAACTAGTTGAGTAGTGTAAGGTAGAGGCGTCTGCATATGAATGGATAGGGACTGGAGGTACAGTTGAGAAGATCATTTATGAAAATTAGAAATAGAAGTTGGAGATAGGACAGAACCCTGGAGTTGATAGGATGAGGAAATGAACGATGGCCATCCCAACTGCAGCTATGGAATGGCCAGAAAGGAAATTAGAGACAAAGGTACAGATGGAGGGATAGAAACAGACGGAGGGTGGTTTGGAAATCAGAGATTTGAGCCAGACTCCATCAAAAGCTTTCAATATGTCTAGCACAATAGAAAAAGTCTCACCGAAGTCCCGAAAGGAGGATGACTAAGAGTTAGTACGATAAGTGAGTACATCACCAGTTGAGTGGCCCTTAAGGAAACCATACTGGCAATCTAAAAGAATATTATGAGAAGACAGATGCTTGAGAAATTTTGAATTAAGAATAGATTCAGAAACTTTAGAGATGTATATCCGGTCCTTGGGTTAACCTTAGAGTTAAGAAAAGTGATCATCTGGTATATACAACCAGTGCTATGGGTGTCTGTTCCTTGACCTTCCCTTGTCATAACGTCAACATACTGGTTGGACGTAGTTATTTTTAAAGTTCTTTCTAGTTAAACCTCCCCCCCCCCCAATCCCCCACCACCACCTCAGACCTCACTTCATGTTACATTTAGAAACTTTTTCGGTAGAAAAATATCCCGAATGAAAGGCCGATTTCCTTTAACGCTTTCAGGATACGATCGGATTATTTTCTTTTCTATTTTATGACTATCAATACATGATTTTATTAGGATAAGGAAGGACATAAGTAAGGGTTTAATTGAGATAGTTTTTACCCTATTAATTCCCGTAAGATCCTTCCTAAGCTGTATAAAACTGCCTAATGAGAGCTAGCATTAACTGCCAAGCGCGAGCTCTCAACAGAAAAAAATCGACAACAGAATGGAGAAAAAAAAGAGTCTTATGATCATAAAGCTAATAGAGCAAAAATCCTTATAATTGTCAAAGTAATGAAGTGGAACATTGAAGTCCTAACAGATCACCCTAGGTTCAGACTCGTAAGATGATATAAGAAATTAAATAGCTGTGTAATAACTATTGACTCGCCACATCATAACTTGTGAACACTTGTAGACTCAAGGCTCTGAGGTGATATAGAGGTAAAAAGAGCGTATTCTCTATTTGGTATACATTATATAGAGTGTATATACATACACTATATTGCATATAAAGAATGCATACAGATAGCCGGTATGAGAGCATTATACTGTATATAGCATGTGCACAAATAGCGAGTATATATATAGGGTATACATAGATTGTTTACACATACCTGTCATTTATGTATGTTATGCCAAGAACTAAAAATTAAGAGAACCGAGAAGCTCCCAGCAACACCACGCCATCACCAACATCAAGAACAACATGGGCCGCAAGCAAAATAGCTGTGATTCAAGAAAATAACACAGTGGACCCTCCAAGACTCGTTTTTTTTAACCCCTATCACTTGGTCTTCCGTCTTATCTGCTGTTACAGTTAATCACAGAGCTTGTGATGTCAGAGTGTTACGATCCAGGTTCTCAAAGACACAGGGCTCTTCAACATTGGACTAGATAATGGCAAAATGCAACAACGGTAACACTAGATCCAACCCCTGCCTTAAACACTGGAAAACAAAACACCATTACCGCCCTGAGTCGTGCCTGGACAACGAGGTATCCTATGACTCGGTAACTGGTGCACACACACTAGGCTGACGCTCAATGAAACAGCCTATTCTCAAACAGTAAAAGATTACTCGATTAGGTTACACAAAGAAAAGATAGTTAACGTGATTAATTAACTTTACGGTAGATACTCAAATAACTGGCACTCCTGTATTAAAGAAAGTGCAATGCTAGTCCTGCAACATCAACTGGAAACTTCTGAAATAAGTCTGATGCTGGGAAGATGTTCGTAAAGAATCTTGAACAATTATAATGCAGAATACGGGTCACAATAAATGCTAGGACATATAGTAATAATAGGCAGGCGAATAATAAAGACTGCGCAAAGGTAGTAATGCTCGACAACTAAAGAAATGCTTCGTGACACAACGCAACAGCCTACTAGGGTTGTGCAACTCAACAACAACCTCGGCTCAAAAGTGCAGTGAATAATAATGTGGCATACATATAATAATGGGGGCTTATCTCTAACCAGTGTCTGCTCAGTTAATAAAGTCTAGCTGGGGTATCAAGGCAGGGCAACAATGGGCGAGCATGCGGCTCGTAGCCTAACGTTGTCCGAAGGTGGTATAATGAAGATTACGTTATATGACGGGGATGCTCTCTTGATAAATCTAGGTCTCTAGTACCTAGTTCTATCCTGGCGATCCCTCAGAAGTCAACACAAAGAGGCAGCACTATGTTGTGAGGGATAGGCTATGGCCCTCTCACACCACAGTGCTGTGCTCGCAAAGTAAACCCACCCGAAGACAACCTAGGCTCCCACAGTACCTGTTGATGTCGTGCAGGGCTTAGCTAACGCTGCACACATCGGAGACAACGACACAGTAACCTTACCCCTAGTCTAGCTTTAAATAACCAAGCAGAATCACTCAACATCTTGCCAGGGAGACATATACCGGTCGACAACCTTCCCGAGAGAGGACACACACGGAAAAGTCCGTCTCTCCAAACCTCATACATAGAAATATCTGAGAGCTTCGCGTACAATACGACTGGCCGACGGTGAACGTCTATGCTGAAACCAGAAGGGATGTTGAGTTTAATAAAGATTAGAGAATGAGAAAGGAGAAGTCGAAAGAGAGAAATAGTATGCAAAGTGGCGAGTATGGGGGACAGAATTGCAAAGGATGTAGATGATACGCGTGTCAGGCAAGCTCTGAGCTGGTAAAGAACACGCGGCTGCGATGGGCAGGGACTAGTTGACCACCCGGCCGCCAACGCCGTCAGCGCCCAAGCGAGCCGGGCCACAGCTCACCCCGCTGCCAGGTGTACTCCCTCACCCTCTCTCGCTCGCCTCCCACACAAGCAACATTTATATTATAGCGAATATAAAATATAAGGCGCGGTCACAGACCAAAACAAAGACCATTTCTAGACTGTCTGTGGCAACACGACCCTAATGAAATAAAGCAGATCATTCTAGGACAACTGTAGCCTATCCCCCCATCCTGGCGAGCGCTAGCGAGCTGCAATGCCCCATGCAACCATTCTGCCAGCGCCGAGAGGCGTCACAAGAGCACCACCCACCTGAGACATGCATCGCCCAACTGGCAACCTACCTTCCACCTCACCTGCTAAAGGGGTAGCTGAGGAAAAAATATGGCCGCTGCAACAAGGGGACAAGAGCCGCCCTAACCCCACTACCAAGGCCAGTTCTCCTCTCAAGAGCAGAACTAAATAGAAAATGACCAAGGAGCGAGAGGTAAAATTATTCGGGAGGCTCACACCCTCACCTAAATTCAGCATCTCCTCTTTAGGACCTAACCTCTTCAGCATACCCTGGGAGGTTAAAACAGCAACCAACAGCAACAAATCCTGGCCAGTCTCACACCCTTGTTCAGCATCCCTTGCGATGCACACATAGAGTACAGCAATCCCTGCTCTAAAACAGAATATGACATCCCCTGCGAGTCTCCAAGAGACATCAGCATCCCTTTCTCTCCAACTAAAACCAAAAAGCAGAAGAATAAGAAGCAGAAGAAAAGCAAGAAGAAGAAGAAAAAAAAAGTCATAGAGACCAGGTCACCAACCCAGTACGAGAGAAGATATTGGCTTGAGGAGACCCAGGCATCCCTCATACACCCGGGAAGAATATTAATTCACTTCAGCCTTAAGTACTTTGAGTTCAGTAGGTTCTTGCTTTCAGAATTCCTAATTTGCATTATAAGAATTTCCCCACTCCATCACACACTACCTTAGAGTAATATAATGAGTCACTGATGTTCAAAGTTATTTAACATCTCTGTGGATAGCGTCTGAGATATCTTTGGTTGTTTCTTATTTATTTTGTCTAACAGCATCCTCTCGACACATCTGGAATACCCAGTTACATAATTATCTCGGGTTCTATTCACCCTTTTGATAATTAAACTTAGATTTGAAGACCTAATTTGCTTAAAGACACTTCTATCTTACTGTAAATATTCCAGAGTGCTTGAATTCACCAGTCTATGTAACCTTGCCTTAAATTTCTACACACTCCTATTAGTATATACATATCTGCAATGTAACCAATATTTATTACGTTAAATATACTCTGTACACCAAAACTCATGTATCTCTTTTAATCGGAGTCTCGCAGCTCAATTAATTAAGGACTACATGCTTATATAGATAAGTGTATACGTCCTTGGGGACTTCTGTGCCTAGTCAGTGTATTGTTACGACTGAGGTTTAAATATATCAGGGCTCTTATTCATTGGACTAGTAATGGCATAAATGCTACAACGGAAAGCGCTAGATCCAACCTCTGATGTATATTCCCAGTGAACAAAGAACACAAATACTCTCCGAGTTCTATATACAATAATAAGCTATCAAACTCTCAATAAATGTGCGTCTACTCTAGTCTTAATGTTATGTGAAAACAGCCTATTACTACCTATAACCGAAGGTGCTTGGTTATGGTATGCAAAGTAAGGTGGTAAGAGAAGTTACAGCTTACGTTACTTTAATCAATAAATGTCAGGCACTCCTGCATGAAAGAAAGTGCACTAAAGTCCTTCAACACCAACAAGGAATCTTCTTTAAATGTTAGATGCTATAAAGATGCTCGTATCGGAAATGGAACCCAAAAAGGCAGGCAGCGGAACAATGCTCGTGCAGGCTATGCACACAAAAAGGCAGGATATATAATGCCGTCGGAGCCAAGAATATCCAAAACACTACAACAATAATAATCGCCACGACAATGCAGTATTCCTATCAACAAAAAGAGCCTAAGTCGTTTGTGTCTCAATACATCAAACTAGGCTGCGAAATGCTTGTGTAATCATAAATGGGTATGCATAAAAAGAGTAATTGGATTAATATACTTAATGTCTACTATGACTGATAAAGTCTAGCTAGAGTCAATGATACGAGATACTGGTGCGCATGGCATGCCGCATAGCCTAGTGCAAATCTCAAGTCTGTGCGTCAAATATTACGTTATAGGGAAGGGTAGCTCTCTTGAGAAACCTTAATACCGAAGTATTTAGCGTTCTCCTGGCGTACCTCAAAGACAAACAACGAGCTTAGAACAGTGCAGAATGGTATAGGCAAAAAGCTCTCATTCGTGCATGCTCTACTCTCAATGGCACACAGACTAGAATTTACTCAATCAACTCCAGTTCTCAGGTATGTCGTGCAGCTTTTTCCTAAAGCCAGCACTCATAGGAAACAATACCTTATAATATCAGACCCCTAGTCTAGCATTATCTAATCCAGCAGAACACTAACAATTATAGGAAGCGGTACTAAACAATATGAATGCCAACCAATGCTTCGTGATCAACTTATCTTAACACTAACATACATGGGTTATATCAGACCTTAACGCACAATACAACTGGCCAGCATTAAGCTGATTTTGCAGAGTTAACCAGAGGGGATACAGTGTTAATAAAAGGTGGTGAAAGATATGAAAAAAGAGAGAGGTAGGCAGAGGAAAAGATTCTCAGGTGCAAAGCGGGGGACAGGTAGCAAGGGATAAGATAGATGCGTTCTAGAAACCAGATCTGAGGGAGAGAGTGGCGAGGAACCTGTATATATACCGGGACTAGTTTTCACCGCGCAAAGTAAAGCGGTAACAAGTCCTCTAGCCACTAGCAAAGAAGCTAGCAACATGGTAAGGACCTCCCTCAACCAACCCCCACGAGGCAGCCAGCCGTGACGTCATCGAGCGGGGCAAAAACACTGCGCGCCCCCCTCTCACTCTGTTCTACTCTCTCTCTCTCTCCCAGATCCCATCATTACTAGTTAATGATAAAACATATACTTTACAATTAAATATATAAAATCTTGACATGGGTGAAAACAAAGAGCCTTTCTGGACTGCCCATGACACGAGATTTCATATGAAATAAAGCACACCCGAATACATAAACTGTAGCCACATCCACTACCCTGGCGATCCTAGCGGGTCACTGTAGGACAAGCCATGCGGTTCTAACAGAGTGGTTAACGTCACACCCCCCCCCCCCCAAGATTTTTCTCAGAGGCCCCAAGGCTCACAAAAATCTGATGGTTAGAACCCATGCTATATCTCTACTTCCCATCACCCAGCGGCAGTAAAATATCTGGCACAGTTCTTCAACAAATTGTTTTCAAAATTATAACCCTCCCAACACAATAGGTTAAATTATATGTAGTTATGCTCCTCAAGAGCGAGCTTCTCTAGCCCAGCATTCTGAGAGGAGTGCAACTCAGAATTACTGCTATAACATACTGAAAAAATTCAACTATCAAAGAAAGTTTTTTATTTGATTTTTATGTTTTTTTTTGTTTTTTTTATTTCGGCTGCACTGTAGGGGCAAGCCTAGTTTTTCTTCTATACCAAACTCTCAACTCCTGCTTTATGACCCAATACACTGGGCTACAACCGCGAGCCAACAAGCACCAAGCGCAAAATTCTATTCAAACTAAAGCAGGAGGCTACCCTGGTGTCAATCTACCCAGGATCATATACCCTTGAACGACCATCTGCAACCACGTTGTCACAACCGGCAATATGGCGTTTGTCCAGGTTATATACCAATAACCTTAGTGACCACCTGGTCAGCCTCATATTCCGATTGTGAAACTGGTCCAAGAACTTGAGAGGGTGATGATCTGGGTAAACTACAACGACCGGACCATAGGCTGGAACATAGACCTCGAAATGCCCCAGCGCAAGCACAACCGCCAGCAGCTCCTCCTCGACAACAGAGCAGCTCCCCTGGGCCGAATTGTACTTCTCCGAGCAGAAACTAACAGGATGCTCCAGCCCATCATCGTCCTTTTCCACAAGGACGGCACCAGCCCCCACACCACTAGCATCCGTTGCTAGTTGGAAAGGTAGGCTAAAATCAGGGGCCCTGAGGATCGGGTGAGTGCACAACAGGTGTTTTACTTCCCTAAACACCTTCTCACACTCAGGTGCCCATTTGAACTTCTTATCCTTCCAGTTATCCTCCATCTGAGCTTGACTGTCCCGTTCTCCTTCTCCACCTTGACTGCTAAACGTCATCACAGGCACAGTGAGAGGCTCAGGGGGGTGCCTCCCATACTCCTTCACGAGATTAACGTGACATAACTGATTGCGCTTCCGTCTGTCTGGAGTGGCTACCAAGTAATCCAGGTCTGATAGCTCCTCAACCACCCTATAAGGACCAGCGTACTTCGCGGATAAGGGGTGACCTACAAGGGGCAGTAGAATCAACACCTCCTGACCAATGTGAAACTCCCTGAGTTCAACCTTGAGGTCGTACCTGTCCTTCCTGAGGGCCTGAGAGCTAGTCAAATTACGGCCAGCCAACTCCAGACTGCGCAACATCCGTTCTCGACTGTTGAGGACACACTTGAGCATAGAACAAGGTTTTTCTGCGCCCTCCCATACTTCTTCAACCATATGGAGAGGCCCTCTGACACGGTGTCCAAAGACGAGCTCATCAGGGCTGAATCCCAAACTCTCCCCAGGTACCTCCCGCACAGCAAACAAAACACATGGCAGGCCAAGATTCCAATCCTTCCCACTCTCAAAGCAACAACAACGAAGCACAGATTTCAAGGCTGAGTGCCATCGCTCTAACACACCCTGGCTCTCCGGATGATACGCAGATGACAACCCCAACAATCCCATGCTGCGGCATTGCTTGAACAAAGAGGCTAGAAGTGAAGTTGGGTCCCTGGACTGACTGAATCCCCTGCGGGTAACCATACCGGGAAAAATACACTAACAAGCTTCGGACCACCGTCTTCGCCGACCCATTTCTCATAGGGTACGCGTCAGGGTACCTTGTCGCTACATCTCCCGACTGTGCATCACTGTCCTCCTTCAACTCTTTCGTCTTTTTAAGCCCATGCTCTGCCTTTTCAGGAACAGTTACTGGGTCTTCTCCAGACTCGAAATGTGGTCCTAATAATGAGTCCCCGAGAAGGTCCGTTGATACTAAACTCTCAACCGCATCAACTTTCAACCCCTTCTCGGTACCCTTCCTCCGCTGATCTAAAGATTGTTGACCAGAATGTGACTCCCTGGATGCAGAATCTCCGGTGACAACACACGCCATAGGCTGCACCGGACACTTCTCAACCCACTCCTGCTCCTCCCTACTCACGTCGGCCGGCTTCTCGGCAATGACCAAGGGTGGAGCCTCAGAAGTAGGTCCCGCAAAGTCGTTGCCGAGAAGGAGGTCGACGCCCCCAACAGGTAACTTCTCCACAATTCCTACATCCAGGTCCCGAGTCACACCATCAACCTCCATCTTCATTCTTACAAGCAGGTATGACCTTGTCGCATTAACTCCCTGAACCACAACCACCCGCGCCGTATTGACAGGTTTACCAGTGAAATTTCTCAACAGGGTTTGCGATGCCCCCGTGTCACGCAAAATTCTCACCTCATGTCTTCTACCCCCCTACTCCACACAACCGAGTCCCCTGTGGTCACTAAAGGCATCACGGACAGGGAATAAGCCTTCCGGATCCTTCTGCACTGGCAGTGTATTTACCTCGGAAGAATTGCCTCTAACAAACTCCGATGTCCTCTTGAACACTCCAATGCCGTGAGCAAAAGACACGGCTGCCGGAGGAGGTCGACTAGGGCACTCATTTGCCTTATGACCCTCCTGGTGGCAACTAAAACACATAAATTTCGGTTTCGGCTTATACTGTGATGTAAAAGGCCCCTGACTTTTCACATACGGTGTGGTGTAAGGTTTGGATTCAGTTTTAGTTTCATGGCTCTTCTGTTTAAATGTGTCATTGTTACGGGGAGGGGGAGGATAACGGTCCTTAGCACTTACGTCGTACTTCTGTGAGGACCCGCAACCCCGAATCAACGACAGCCGTCGATCAACCATTTCTGCTGCTTCGACTAGAGTTCTTGGGTTTTTCTCCTTTAAGTTAAAAGTTAGATCACCGCCCGTGCTCTTAAAGAACTGCTCCAACATCATCAACTGCTTAACTCCATCAAACGTTGTTACTTTCTCAGATCGGAGCCAGTTCCCCATAGCATCGGACAAGTCCCGGGCGTGTTCCAAAAAGGTGCTATCTCTTCCCTTAGTTACACCCCGGAACTTCAAACGGTACGTTTCTGGTTGCAGTTCGTAAGCCCTCAGGACAGCCTCCTTGAGATCCTCGTACACAATACATAACTCCAAAGGTAACGCATCGTAGGCTTTAAGACCCTTGCCTATTAATCTAGAGGATACAAGTGCTGCCGATTTATTCTCTGGCCACTGATATTCCTGGCACTTCTTCTCAAAGCGTGCGAAAAATTCTGTTACACCACTCTCATCAAACACCGGAACCAGTTTCAATAAGTGCGAGAGAGACTGCTCATGAACACGGTTACCAGCCCCAAGTCGCTGTCCCGTTGTCTCTACTCGCGACTTCTCTACGTCCATGTCGGCACAGTACCTAGTCGACTCTAGTCAGCTTGGATTTTTGCTAGCTCTATGTGCTTCTGACTGATAGTTTTTCTCTCATCTATCTTGGCTAATTCTAATTGCTGCTGAAGCTCACATGTCCTTTGTTGCTGCTGAAGCTGACATTTTCTCTCTTCGATCTTAGCTAATTCGAGCTGAAGCAATAATTCTGGAGATAACCCTTGAGGAGGTGAAGGTGCTACAATGTTTGAAATTACCGGTGGTCGCCCCAGGGGCAACCCACCCTGCCAGTCACCACCCAACTGCGGAAGCGTACCTGGGGTCGGCAAACTACGGGGATGGCTGGGAGTCGAGTGTAGGGGAAGCATGGCCGAAGGGCTCTGAGCACTCAACCCATCTCGCTCACCAGTCACCCTGCCCAGTACACACGTTATCAAGTTATCCCTGGTCATGCTGCTAGTAACCGCATGACCGATAGCTGTGGCCAGGCATTGAAGACCGTACCGATTCAACCGATTCACACCCTCCAACCGCTCGGCAGTAACAGGCCATTGCAAAAATATCCTAGCATCCTCCTCACAGTTCACCTGATTAACCATATCATCATACTGCTGTTCCTCAGTTTCGACATTACGTACTGTGTCTCCATTCTCCTCTGATCCGGTATAAGACATGATGCTCACAAAAATTTCCCACCTCAATATTCAGAAAAGAAGTACCCCAAACTCTTATACCTCAATATACACACAAAAATTCTCGGAAATACTCAAGGGCTATACTATGTTGCAAAAAAAATTATTCTTGCTGATCCCCGCAAAATATTCCCCAAAACAACAAATGTTCCCTGCTAATAAATATAGGTTCACCAAATCCTAGGTAAGGTCGCCATTTGTTACGACTGAGGTTTAAATATATCAGGGCTCTTATTCATTGGACTAGTAATGGCATAAATGCTACAACGGAAAGTGCTAGATCCAACCTCTGATGTATATTCCCAGTGAACAAAGAACACAAATACTCTCAGAGTTCTATATGCAATAATAGGCTATCAAACTCAATAAATGTGCGTCTACTCTAGGCTTAATGTTATGTGAAAACAGCCTATTACTACCTATAACCGAAGGTGCTTGGTTATGGTATGCAAAGTAAGGTGGTAAGAGAAGTTACAGCTTACGTTACTTTAATCAATAAATGTCAGGCACTCCTGCATGAAAGAAAGTGCACTAAAGTCCTTCAACACCAACAAGGAATCTTCTTTAAATGTTAGATGCTATAAAGATGCTCGTATCGGAAATGGAACCCAAAAAGGCAGGCAGCGGAACAATGCTCGTGCAGGCTATGCACACAAAAAGGCAGGATATATAATGCCGTCGGAGCCAAGAATATCCTAA
Organism: Paralithodes platypus; assembly: GCA_032716605.1. Taxonomy (NCBI): domain Eukaryota; kingdom Metazoa; phylum Arthropoda; class Malacostraca; order Decapoda; family Lithodidae; genus Paralithodes; species Paralithodes platypus. The sequence continues at coordinate 64,771,537 of CM064492.1, forward strand.
ACACTACAACAATAATAATCGCCACGACAATGCAGTATTCCTATCAACAAAAAGAGCCTAAGTCGTTTGTGTATCAATACATCAAACTAGGCTGCGAAATGCTTGTGTAATCATAAATGGGTATGCATAAAAAGAGTAATTGGATTAATATACTTAATGTCTACTATGACTGATAAAGTCTAGCTAGAGTCAATGATACGAGATACTGGTGCGCATGGCATGCCGCATAGCCTAGTGCAAATCTCAAGTCTGTGCGTCAAATATTACGTTATAGGGAAGGATAGCTCTCTTGAGAAACCTTAATACCGAAGTATTAAGCGTTCTCCTGGCGTACCTCAAAGACAAACAACGAGCTTAGAACAGTGCAGAATGGTATAGGCAAAAAGCTCTCATTCGTGCATGCTCTACTCTCAATGGCACACAGACTAGAATTTACTCAATCAACTCCAGTTCTCAGGTATGTCGTGCAGCTTTTTCCTAAAGCCAGCACTCATAGGAAACAATACCTTATAATATCAGACCCCTAGTCTAGCATTATCTAATCCAGCAGAACACTAACAATTATAGGAAGCGGTACTAAACAATATGAATGCCAACCAATGCTTCGTGATCAACTTATCTTAACACTAACATACATGGGTTATATCAGACCTTAACGCACAATACAACTGGCCAGCATTAAGCTGATTTTGTAGAGTTAACCAGAGGGGATACAGTGTTAATAAAAGGTGGTGAAAGATATGAAAAAAGAGAGAGGTAGGCAGAGGAAAAGATTCTCAGGTGCAAATTGGGGGACAGGTAGCAAGGGATAAGATAGATGCGTTCTAGAAACCAGATCTGAGGGAGAGAGTGGCGAGGAACCTGTATATATACCGGGACTAGTTTTCACCGCGCAAAGTAAAGCGGTAACAAGTCCTCTAGCCACTAGCAAAGAGCTAGCAACATGGTAAGGACCTCCCTCAACCAACCCCCACGAGGCAGCCAGCCGTGACGTCATCGAGCGGGGCAAAAACACTGCGCGCCCCCCTCTCACTCTGTTCTACTCTCTCTCTCCCAGATCCCATCATTACTAGTTAATGATAAAACATATACTTTACAATTAAATATATAAAGCCTTGACATGGGTGAAAACAAAGAGCCTTTCTGGACTGCCCATGACAGAGCTTTCATATGAAATAAAGCACACCCTAATACATAAACTGTAGCCACATCCACTGCCCTGGCGATCCTAGCGGGTCACTGTAGGACAAGCCATGCAATTCTAACGGAGTGGTTAACGTCACAGTATAGATATATAAATAAGAGAGAGAGAGAGAGAGAGAGTACAAAGGAGTACAAAGGAAATCAAGCAACAACAGGTCTAGTGACCCTTCTAGGTTGCTTGTCCTCCAAAACACAGAGAGTACAAAGGAGCACAAAGGAAATCAAGCAACAACAGGTCTAGTGACCCTTCTAGGTTGCTTGTCCTCCAAAACACAGAGAGAGAGAGAGAGAGAGATAGACAGAATGCTGATATTGTTGACGACTTAGGTGATTTATTATGTTTTTTTCCACCAACCGACTTCACCTCTGAACTCAATTAATGAAATAATATGGATTTCAAAGGCAGCGTCACACTGTTTTTCGCAAATATCTCCCAAATGAATTGTTGTATCAGTATGGTATTTCAGCACAAAACCTGTTACACCCCGACCTAATTTATGGCCGATATAGCATTTTGCTATATGTGTTACGTTAGCAGTTTACTCGTGAATATTAAGACGAAGCCGGGAGGTCACGTGTACACATTCAAAGGAATGTGTAGTATTCGTCTTGCCCCCCCCTCCCCCCCAAACCACTCCGTAGCTACCCCTAAATCTCCCCCTCCTCACCTTCCCCCCATCCACACCCCCTCCTCACTCTCGTCTCCCTGCATCTCCCATCAATATATTATACGGTTCATGTTATGCACTGTACTTGTAGCTACTTATATTATGTCAGTATATATATAGATATAATAATTATAGTGTATGCACTAATATTCATGCAGCTTACGATATTATTGAGTACGTAAACAAGGGGTAGTGCAAATTGTTATGGAGGCAAGACGTATTCCACACTGTTAATTACTGTATAACCGGATGTTTGTGTACATGTGGTAGAAGGACAAAGAACACGTTCTATTGGTATTACCTGTGGTCTGGACCTATTGTGATAACTTGTTTTTATTTGTGCTAAATACTGTGCATTCATCATCAAATATAAACATGGTTAAGTTAAGATATTAATATTTTGTTAACTTGTGTCTTTGATAACCACATCATCACCTATAGACTGCATATACTTCTCTCCATCACTGCATCTCTCATTGTAGCCTTATTAAATAAATATAAAGTACCAAATATACTGCATATATTGTGACGTATCATTAGGACTATTACATACATTACATTACTGTCATGAAGTTGATGCATTATGATCGATAAATATATTGTAGGAATAAAATGAGGCAAACATGACAATACTGTAAACCATTTATTCGCTATCACTGCCCATGAAAACATCATCATCCTCGCCTTCATTGTCGCTGGCGACGTTGATTATTACAGGTTCCACGCTCTCGTGTATGTTGTCGGACTTCCAGTACCCCTCTTCAAAGTTCCGGGAATGTTGAACAGCACCCTGCCACACGTCCTTGTTTGCCAATAGCCGCGCTTCTTCCAACCTGGCCTGTAGATCCGCCCGGGTAAACCGCTGGAGGGAGGACCGCACATGGTGCTTCATGGTTCCCCATACTTGCTCAATGGCGTTGAGCTCTGAGTGACCAGGTGGCAGCCGTACGACCTCGTGGCCCCACTCACGGATGGTGTTGTCGACCTTGTACTTGGGCTGTGGACGGTTCTGCTGGCAGAGGAGCAGCAGCTCAAGTCGTGTGGCAACAGGTGGGATGGAAATCCTGCGGTGCTCCAGCCAGCTGATGAGGTCCGCCTTCTTGGTGGCTGTTTGTTTGTTTTTTTTGTTTGTTTTTTAGATGTTTAGGTGACAATCACCACGGTCGATCTGGGGATCCGCCGCTGATGAGCTCGTCCTGGAATCTTTACGACTCTGAATCTTACGATTCTGTACAGGACTGAACATGCCATTTTTATCGGCAATAGCTCAGAGAAGAGTGTTGAGAGGGGAGAAGGGGTGTTGGAGAGAGAGGAAGGTGTTGGAGTGGCTTTGTTATGTATGTTTTGTCTGTATACGTCGTCAGGATGTCCCCTGACTGGGTGCAAGCATGTGAAACATGCTAGGACGTACTACCGCACCTACTAAATGTCCGCCGTGGCAGGGATTCGATCCCGGGTCTTTCAGATTCACACGCGAGCGTGCTCACCACTTGACCACCACGGCCATATACTGTGGTAGGGCATCGACACTCGTCCATCAGTTGGCTGTGGTAAGGTGCATTATCCAGCACCAGTACAGATGGCTCTGGCAATGACGGCAGGAGGTGTGTTGTTAGCCACCGCAGGAACAGTTCGCCGTTCATTTCCCCGTGGTAGTCACCTTGGGTTGTCGTGGCCGTGTAGCACAGATAGGACCCGTCAACAAAGCCTTCGGCTGTGCCACCTGTGACCACCACAAATCGCTCCCCTTCTCCTGGTGGTACCTGACGACTGTAGGTGGTGCTGGTGGCAGGCTGTGTGGTATCCACCCACTCCCTGCTGTGGCCCATCCTTGTGGTAAACCAAGTCTCGTCAACATACACCACCTTCCTTCCCTCCCTCCGGTGATGCAGGAGAGCCCGGAGAGCAGCAATCCGGCGACACACCACGTCCAGAGATTCCCTCCTCACATACATCTTTCTCTGTGATGTCTTGTATTGGAATCCCATGGTGTGTATGAGCCGCCAAACTGCCGTCTCAGAGGTATCATTCGGGATAATACCAGCTGTCTTGAGGTCCGTCGCTATTACACTGAGTGTAAGATTTTGTCTGTCGGCAAACTTGCGGTGAATGTGGCGGCGTATGGCACCGACAGAAAACTTGTCGATGGCGGCAGGTGTAGGCGTGGTGCAGGTGTGGAAGGGGAGGATGTGGTAGCGCGTTGGACCATCTGCCTCACTCCTGCCGCAGTCATGCCCATGGTGTGTGCAACTCGGTGGTAAGGCCTGTGTGGATAATGATCAATGTTTTTATTTTATATAGGCCTATTGTATTTCGTCTATCCTCTCTCTAAACATGATATTGCGATACAATGCAGTGTATGTCTTACTGTTATAGAAATTATATTATATAAATTATCATGCATAAAATTGTATGTATGAAACGTGTAAGTATTACGTAAAACGGACACGAGGTATATAATACACAACATGGTCTCTTCACAGGAATATCTATTACCATCAACACCATTCCAATAAAAGATTTGGTTGCTAACTATAGGAATAATTAAAAGGTGGTGGAGGTAATGGAAAATTATGTTGTGGCGTAACATTTACCCCCGTCCTCATCACCAATACTCCCGCCCGCTGGTGCAAATGTTACAGTAATGTTTAGGGATGCACACTTTGAGTTGAAGTACAGCCTCATTGGCACCCAGCATGAGGCCTCGTTCACCCTCAATGGTAATTGTTGCCTCATGGAGAGACGGATTGATTGTCAGTCACAAGAACATATCATGATATCTGGCTCTGTGCTCCTTAAATACACAATTTAAATAATGTACACACTGACGTGGGTGTGAGATAGGCCCTTTTGACAGGTGGACCAGCCCTATGGGTAAATACATGGGAAAATATAATTTGCCTTCTCATATTCCCACAAGGGGGTAGGGAGGATCAGCAAGAACTACAGTACATAATATATATACTGTATATATATATATAATATATATATATATATATATATATATATATATATATATATATATATATATATAATACAAATACTCACACATTCCCCAGAAAACATGGATTCACCCCAGATACTAATACAGTATCTGGGATAAGTCCTTCCAGGATTGTCATTTTAACAGAAATTTCACATTACTCGGTCAAATATGGAAATATGGGAAGGCTACTGACTGACTGAATATCATTTGCAACACTCAATATCTCTGTCATGATAAAGCATTGGAATATATGTATGGATCCAGGGATGCCATTTGGCCGGATTATATCCATTCGGGACAATACAGCCGTCTGTTTTTAAACGTCTACCCCTATCCAGGTGTCGATTTTTAGCTGGCGAGCGATAGCGAGCCAGCATATTTGAGTTTTTTTAGACAGCAGGCGAAATTTGTAGATTTTTTGGTAGAAAAATGTCTCCGGCGAAGCCGGACTTCTCTTCAGAATGCTGTAGCAAAATTGTACTCCTCTAACAGTATATGGCAATAGTTCCAGCTGATTGGTGATTGTGATTGTTACTGTTAAAACCATGGTTCCTACGGCACAAATACTGGTCGAAAGCACAGTGAGAACGCTTATTTTGCCAAAACAGTTGAAATACAACGTAGATACTATAAATATAGACAAAGCCATCTACTTACCTATTCAAACGTATGAATGTTCTACCGCGGGTCATCTCCCTGTTGTACAAGGTGGCAAGGCGAAGGACAAATGCTGTCCTGCAGCCACGGGGGCAATGGAGCAACATGCTGGACATCGTTGTTAGTGGTCGTGCCTCGCGCCTCAATAAATATTCACCTGTCATTGCTACAGTCATAGCCCCGGAACCCTCACCTGTGGTGGGGGGGGGGGTGGGCTCTCGTCAGAAAGTGACGGGGGGGGGAGGGGCGGCCAAATTACAGGAGGCGGAATGTATTCATTAAAGGTACACTTTACATCATGTCACGGTTCAGAACACACGTACTAAACATACGATTCCGTTTATTTGGTTTACTACACATGACTGCATGCATTGGCCTCCTAATACACACATACAGCCAAAACAGCCATTACCAAGGGGATTATGCCTTGCTTTCATGCTTTGTCGCCCGACTTCTCGTTTCCATGCCCAGACATAGCAGTAACTGTATGAATAATAGCAAAGTATGATACTTAAATACATAATTATA
>CM064492.1:64777678-65092678 GCA_032716605.1 Paralithodes platypus
CACCATGCTATCAGTTACGTTATGCTCTAATACTGATACCGTATCGATCTTCAGTTCACTCACATTACTTAATACGAAAAACCTTTTATAAGGATTATTAAAGCCGGGAACATGAGCGAAAGAATACAGACCGTCAGAATAATGGAGGGGGGGTAGGACAGGTTACTGAAGATAGTCCAATGAAAAGGTGTAAGTTTTTACATCCCCCTTCTAATGGTGTGTTTTATATACTGTATTACTCTAAGATACTGTAGTAATTACTTTCTAATGTGTTTTATATACTGTATTACTCTAAGATACTGTAGTAATTACTTTCTAATGTGTTTTTATATACTGTATTACTCTTAAGATACTGTAGGAATTACTTTCTAATGTGGTTTATATACTGTATTACTCTAAGGATACTGTATAGTAATTACTTTCTAATGTATATACTGTATTACTTTGTTTTATCTACTGTATTACTCTAAGATTATGTCTAGTATAATACTTTCTAATGTGTTTTATATCTGTATTACTTACTCTAAGATACTGTAGTAATTACTTTCTAATGTTGTTCTATATATACTGTATTACTCTAAGATCCTGTAAGTAATAATTAATTCTAATGGTGTTTATTATACTGTAGTACTCTAGGGATCACGGTAGTAATTACTCCCAACTTTGGTTAACAGTCTAGAAATAATATTCACCGAAAAAAAAGTCCCGTGATTTCTTTACATTATCAATATTATGAGCAAAGGATCATCATTTACTCCTACATTTGATAAGATGACATCCTATGCATGGTAAATGGTTAATGGTTTTTAATTTTCCCCTATGTGAAAGACATTATTTAAAAACCTTACTTTACCCATTAGCACATACTAAAACCAATGTACTATTATTTATGAGTTCCTCTTGCCTAGGTATAACAAGAGCTGAAAGAGATAAGAGAAAAATGTACTCAACATGAATATTCCTTCTGACATAGTCAATTAATAAGTAACTGAGTAATTTAAAATAAAAACACTGTGTTAGCTGTATCCTAGGATATGATTGTAGTATCCCTTTGATGGTTCAGTACGGGCTACTTTCACTTATGAAATGCTCTCCTAAATATTATTGTGATCAATAATAGTATTACTAGTAGAAAATAAATAAAATATCTATATTATCATTCTTGCCTTAAAACAGCTTCCCAGAAGTTAGGTGTGCTCAAACCGTTCACTGTGGTTTCTTCACGCGCGCACAGCTTCTTGTTCTGTTAAAGGGGGAGGAAACTGTGCTCTGCGCCCCCCCATGTATCGAGTATTGTTCGCATGTGCCCTGGGACAAAATTAATGTTCCGTGGCAGGATTAGATGTTAGTAGGGGGGGCAGTTTCAGTTGTTAGTAATTTATAATAGAGAAAAACATATATTAATTTACAAATGCAGTCCAGTCCGGGATTTAAGGCAAGGTGTTTGTCTAGGCGAAGTTTAATTTTTTTTAAAAAGAATATCACGGGGGCTTGCTGAAGTTTATGACATCTTGGGGAAGCCCAATATGCGATATGAGGGGACGGTTCCAACATCATATTGCCTTTCTCGAAAGAGGTGTAGTTTCAAAAGCTATTTTGCTCTCATCAACTCGCTTCTTCTTAATAATTCCCTACACGTTATTTCTAAACACCGCAATGTTGCTTCTCTGCCCCACTCTTCTATCGCGTATTAAAACACAATCAGTGTTTCTTCAGATCTCTCTCTCAGTGCATACCTTTTCGGCGGGTGTGAGGCATTCGACTTTCAACACCGTACCACTTATGTGATGTCCAACTATCCACCCGAACAAGAATTAGCAAATGTTCTCAGTCTTTTCTTCTACTTAACACGAACTCAGAAACGTCTCACCCACCAATCAATGTTTCCTTCATCCTCTGACTTAGATTTCTTTTAAGCTTAAGTGTGTTCAGCAGTATTGAACCCAACGTCCAAAAATTGAATTTGGACTATCTGTCACTATTTGGCTTTGGGGGCGATTCAACCTCGTTACAGGGCAGCATGCCTTCTTTGGTCTCCTTCTTACACATTAGAACAAAAAATAGTAATATATGAGCTGGCGTTTGGAGCACCAACGGTTTAGAAATGATTAGGGTTTCATATGAAATAATGTTGAGGTAGAGTTTTAATGTATCATCATTACTATTATTATGAATATTTATATTACAGTAGGTGGGGGGTGGAAGAATACAACCACAATACGATGCTGCGCGGGCCAACACTGGGCAAATCTAGATTCATTAGTGCTTAAGGTGTGTGAGACAGGGACTAATTTGACCGTGCGCAACTTAAATTAGTAACTCATATAAAATATCTATAACACTTTTTATATCGACAGTCATCACATACTTTAGTACGATGCCAATTATAATGAAACTCTTTCGTACCATATTGTTCGACAGTGGGAAATATTATTTATAAGAGCATTCTGGAATAGTTTATTTATGGGGCAGTATGTTGAGGTAGTGCATATGGTACCCTACAAGCGCTTATCTCCGACACTTCACCTTTGGAACCTGTGGTAACTAACCCAATGCAGGGCTGTTAAATTTTTTGGGTTACCACAGTTTGCCACCCCAGATGGCAAACGTCACCCAAAACGACCCACTTATACCAGGTTATTATACGGCTGCTGTCTCAACAGAAGGATTTGGAGTGTGAATTAGACCCGCGCGGGATTGATTTCTCACTCGACCTTATGAATTTGGGTTCCACTATGACCACTGGGAACCATCTATAGATCTCCCTCCTATTCTAATACGACAAGATCCTATGTCCTCTATGTAATATTGCCACTAATATATAGTTAGTATTCTAATTATTATAGAATATTAGGGAATACAACACGTTTAGATAGTTTCATATTCACTATTCCCTACCTCCTGCTCCATCTCTATACTGTATAGGTCCCTCTCTCATACTCTATAATCTTATCTCTTCTCTTCTTTGTTCATCCGTAGAGCTAAGCGCGTGGCAACATCAAATAAAAATAAATATAATTTGAAAAGCAGCTACGAGGCCTTAAGCACATCAGAATTTATTGGTAAATATTAACGGACATTTACAACGTTATTTTTAAGAACAAACACGAGTAGGTATGGAATGGATTGTTTGCAACGGCGATTCCGAACCTTGTTGGCAATTAAATGATGGTAATGTGACCAAGTAAATTAGTTACTAGATGTGTATTATATATAATCATACTTAATAGTAACCCATTACAGTCCTTAAAATAAGCCTATAATTGATAACAGACCTATCAAATCATTTAACAATATGATTTTTATATGTAAGCTTAATGTTTGCAACTCAGTTGCTTATAGTTGCCCTATATTTTATTCATAGCAAAAAAAGGTTAATCATAATAACACACACACATACTATATATCTATAGATAGATAGATAGATAGATATATAAATTAATACAGAGACAGGGAGAGGGAGAAATCTATAGTTGTAGAAATATTATACATTGTGTGTGTGTGTGTGTGTGTGTGTGTGTGCGCGTAAGCACACTTAGAGAGAGAGAGAGAGAGAGAGAGAGAGAGAGAGAGAGAGAGTACAAAGGAGTACAAAGGAGTACAAAGGAAATCAAGCAACAACAGATCTAGTGACCCTTCTAGGTTGCTTGTCCTCCAAAACACTGAGGATCAAGTGTCCAAACAGTGGTTTAGAGTGGGTAAGGGAACATTGGAAAGGGAACTACTGCCCTGCCACTAACGTGGCAGGACTAGGAAGTTAGTAGGGGACATATGGGTTAGTAACTGAGAGAGTTAGTAAAGAGAGAGAGAGAGAGAGAGAGAGAGAGAGAGAGAGAGAGAGAGAGAGAGAGAGAGAGAGAGAGAGAGAGAGAGAGAGAGAGAGAGAGAGAGCTCTCTAGAGAGAGAGAGAGAGAGAGAGAGAGAGAGAGAGAGAGAGAGAGAGAGAGAGAGAGAGCGCGTCCCGGTTCATATTCGATCCAGCGATTACTTGGAGAAATGAGTGTGAAAGGGGGAGGGAGTTTTTAGACAGTTGCCAACCAATATTTTTCTTCTCTGGCTTGTACGCGCTAGAAGTGCGGTAAACTGTACGTAATCACAATAACCTAAGTATTCACGATAACATAAACCGTATACTACAGCTTTGAAAGAGGGAGGGTGAGTGGGAGTAATGAGGGAGACGGGGAGACGGTGAACTAGGCACTGGGGTAATGGTCTGGGGGTTGGTAGGGGGGTTGGAGGGGTTAGACAGTACCCCACACTCGTCTGAATGTGTACAAGACCCTTGAGGCGATGACTGGATTAGATTTAACCCTTTCACGCACATATGACGCAGAGGTTGACAGATTAGCAATAAGAAATAGAGGTCTCTCACTCTTATAATTACCTCTCCAAAATTAGTTTTCTACCCACAGCTAACTCAAAGACAACTGCAGAGGTTGAAGTAGCTAAACTAAAGGTTTCTAAATACCCCTGATGGTAACAAAGGCTTTAAAATATCCCCAATAGGCTCAAAACCTCGTCATACGTCGGAGAGGGTTAATATTCTTCAGTAAACTTCCGACTAAACACTTATGGCAATGTAATATATTATCTATACATTAGGTCGGGGTGTAACAGGCTTTGTGCTGAAATACCATACTGATACAACAATTCATTTGGGAGATATTTGCGATAAACAGTGTGACGCTGCCTTTGAAATCCATATATTACGCTATCAAGACAGATAACTGATTTGTAATTATGTTATGGTTATGCTATTTTTGACAACTTAGATGTGATAGCGTAGTTATTATTAAGTCTGATTTTAACTTGGTTTCAGGAACACCATTTCTCTGTTCTGACACCGGTTTATATAAATTATTTCCTTTGCTGAACAGTTTAATATTAATAATATTATTTTTATTAATCTCACCACCACACACAGTGTAGGATTACTAACATTACTTCTAATGACTTTAAGGCGAGGCAGACCGTTTTTTCTGGACCCCCTTTGCCCTAATGTTTAGCCCCACTAGTTTTGAGACTGTAAGACGTTCAGCCCATTAGTTTGGCGATTTTAACACCTTTCGCCCCATTTCGTTGTCAATTTTAAGACCTTTCGTGCCATTTAGGTGTCGATTATTCCCTGACGACCGATAGCGAGCCTGCAATTTTAGGAGGAACCGGCCTTCGGCCGGGATATTTTTCTACCGAAAAACGTACAAATTTATCTTGAAGGGGGGTCTAGGGGGTGTTTTTCTAAGCTTGATGGAGGTCTAGTGAGGAAACTAAAAAAATGTATGAATAAATTAATTAATAGACCAAACAGCCAGCCTCCCCTTAATAGGTGTCGTTTTTCGTCCTTCACATCAATTATCCTATGTCATATTTTGAGTGTGCCTTTTCTTATGGTGTCCTTGTCTAATGATTCATTCACTTATTGCATAACTTACTTAATTAACTACCGTACGTTTTACCTGCTTGTGTTTTTCTATTTGTCATTATTTCTATACACCAAATATATATCTGAAAATTACCAAATGTGTAAACTCAAATATTCAAGCTGTATTATGATTTTGTTAGAGTATATGACCGGGCCGTAATTGTTCAGCTTAAAGTGCAAACAAACAATATATATAATTCTCTGAAAAAAAAAAAAAACTTTATGGCCTATCGATATCATCCAGATCAGACCAGATGGCTGGAGGAACAGGAAAGAAGAGTAATTGGACAGAGGAAGAACAAGCTGAGAAGTGAGAAGTATAGTAGAAGACTGAAAGTTATTGGGCTCAACCAAGTTGCTTCATTGTATCATCCAAAATCCCCAATGGATTATATATCTAAGCATTGACACGGGGTTATCTGTATCTTGAGTAGCGCCCCAACCTCTTGAATCAAATGTTTGTTTTCCCCCGTCAGAAAAGACAAATCGCCACTTGGGTTGTGATGGAGAGTGAGACACACGGATGCGGGGAATCCCACCACTGACACCCACAACAGTTTTTTTTTTCGTATTTTGTTTTCTTTGTATTTATTTTATTTTTATTTATTTTTTGACAGCCACACCACTCACTTATATTACTTTCAGTCCAGTTTATTAAGGGAGCCCTCCTCACTTTTTGTTTTATCTTTCTCTCCCTCTCTCTTTGGCTTCTATCCATTCGGCCCCATTCAGCCTAATGTTTTAAGACGTTTACCCCCATCCAGGTGTCAATATTTTTCTGGCGAGCAGTAGCGAGCCAGCATATATATATATTTTTGTTTTACAGCAAGCTAAAATTGTAAATTTTTCGCTAGAAAAATATCTCCGGCGAAGCCTGATTTCTCCATACAATGCTGGCTCGCTATCGCTCGCCAGGATTTTTTTCTACACCTGGATGGGGATAAAAGTCTTAAAACAGTTGGATGAATGGGGCCAAATGGATAAAAGTCAGAGAAAGAGAGGGAGAGAAAAAGAAGAAAAGTGAGGTGGGTTCCCTTAAAGCACCACAAAGGGAGCCGTTCTGTTGGTGTGGAAGGGTATGGGGGAAAATTAGGATCAGAATAAGTTAAACACTTGTAACACTGAATATCCTTCGGTAAATATAGGCTGAGCATTATATATCATTTTGTGTTTTTTGCCTTTTAGATCTCTCTCTCTCTCTCTTTATCTTACTCTAGTGGCTGTATGAGTAATGAGGCATAGCGGGCATGTGGTGAAACTTGCATAGCTCCTACATTACTAGAACTAAGAGTAGGATTTGATCACTTCTTATCTTAATAACCAGCCTCACGATACAAGCTCTAACTATGTCATAATTCAGAGGATATTTTGTTATATTCATAATTTGCCACTTCCTTCATCATCCATTTGCTAGCATTGAGTTTGTATCTTGAGTTAAAGTTACTGTACTGATACAATTAACCTGGGCAAACTTGTTTCATATTATTAGGATTGAGAAATGAAACTTTGCTGGTGGAAATCAGTCTGATAGAATTGTACAACCAGGGGCCAGGAGTAAATGAGGGAGCTTCTTGTAATCCCGACTCTATCGTCCTTCTTGACCTGTAGAATTGTAGATGTGGCACCCTCTCCACATTGTCATTATTCTGTGTTGGAGTGTTGGTTGGGGCTGCTAATGCCTTTGTTCTGCTCCAAGAATTGCAATCAGGCAGCAATGTTAGGGGGAAGGTGGACATCCCTACAAAGATAAGGGTGCATAGTGAAGATGGGAGTGCACCTGGGCTTCATAGAACCCTACAGCTTCAACTGACAAGGAATCTTGCCATTTTTTTACGGTTTCTATAGCCAGATCCTGGACATGAGAAATCAATGTCATCTTGTAGTCAAATTACACTCCCAGTATCTATAGAGAGTTCTTTCTGTGTAGCCATTGCGTACCCGGAATCAATCAAATCTCTTCCAGTAGGTTATGATGTTCCATTAATTCCATTGTTTGGGCTTTTTCAGGAGCAAAGCAGACTTGCCAGATCTACTCCCACGATATAATGCTTGAAAGCTAGTGGTCGACTTTTATGAATGCAGAGGCCGGCTCTTCTGTTTTGTATTAAATTGTTAAGGTACAGTCATCAGCGTAGGCATAAGATTCTGGAACGAGGTTAAGGAGGTCCCGGAAGTAGACATTCTAGAGTAGACCTAAAAAACTTCCTTGTGGCATGCTGGCTCCTATATGGTTGAGTTAGCTCCATTACCAACTACCTGCAGGCAGTCTCTAATTAGTGCTTAACCATTTCCACCAAGTCAAAGTGCCTGGAGCTTTGCAAGGAGCCCCTAAAGCCAAACTTGATCAAGAGCACCAGCGATGTCATGGGCAATCACATGGCAGTCTTCACTGTCATCTAATCCCTGGTTCCATTTGGTGAAGAGATTCAGTAAGAGGTCAGCGGCTGATTTTCTAACATGGAAATTATGCTCTCCAGCACTCTAGCAATCACTGAAAGCAGGGATATTGGCCGGTAACTTGAGATTTCAGACTTGCGCTTCTTCTTGTGAACTGGTACAACATAACCCTCTTTCCAGGGGGCAGATCTGGCAAGTTTGCTTTGCTGTGAATAATATAGGTGTTAAGGGAGCCCAGACGGTGTCGTACAGCATAATTTACTGGTTCGGCTCAATGGTTTAAGGAAGGGATTTTAGTTTGCTCTCTAAACCACTACCAAGCTTAAAAAACACACCCAAGAGTCCCCTTCGATATAAATTTGTAAATTTTTTGGTAGAAAAATGTCTCGGGCCGAGGGCCGATTCCTCGTACACCACAGGCTCGCTTTCGCTCGCCAGGAAAAAAATCAACACCTAAGTGGCACGAAAGGTTTTAATATTAGCAAAGACATGGGACAAAAGGTCTCTTGGGCTAATCTTGTTAGTACCTAAGGCATAGTCAGTGTCCAAAGAAGCAAGTGCTTTATACACCTTTTCTTTACTCACTTTAATGGACTGTAGGATGTGATTGTTTATTTTTTAGGAAGCATTGAAGTTTACTTTTAAGGGTCAGACACTAGCATTTTGCTTGCAAAGTGTGAGGCCATTAGTTCAGTTTTCTCAAAGTTTGATGTGGCAATGGATCCATCTGGTCTGTTTAGCGGAGGAATAGAGTCATCCAGGGAAAAGCCTTGGCGATCCTTTACCATAGACCACCACTGCTTGGATCCAATATTTCCAGATCTCAGCTTCCTCTTTATGTCAGTTTCCCAATGCTTGATGGCTTATCTTTGGCGTATCCTTCATTTTCTGGAGCTTTTTTATTTTTCCTGGTGTTTTTTTTTTCCAACAGCAAGTCTAAACCCTGTACTTGGAATCTGAGGCTTCTCAGCCACACCATGGTTGACCTGATGGATTGTTTTGTAAGTACATTGATGGATGTGCTTTAGATGAGGGTCCAGCTTAGCGAAGATGGATATTTGTATATCAATATCACCATGCAGTAGAGCCTTCCAGTTGATAGATACCAGGCCACATTTAAGTGTCTGCCAGTCTGGTCTAAGCCATAGCCATGTAGTGCGATTGATCTCACTTTCACAATTAAATGGAATGGAAGCTAGTGAAGATTACTGTGTGATTTCTAGACCCATCAATCCAAAGGGGTATACATGCGTCATAGGAGCTAGGTAGGTCTGTCATAACTTGATCAAGTGAAGATCCAGATATGTGAGTAGAAAAATAAAGCTGACTACCAAGATAAAATACTGTAATAAGTTCATCAAATGATCTTTTTATGAGGAGCTGGTTGAAATCTTCAACAATGTCAACATGTTTACAGTTGTGCTGAAATAAGAGATTATAAATATATCAAAGAGGTGATTGGTGCATCACTATACCATTGAGGCCTGTAGCAAGCACAAAGTAGTACATGGTTGTTGTCATTGATACAGAGTGTGAAGAAATACTGTATATGATCCCCAGCTCTGTTGGAGTTTCCACTGTAATTTGTTGAGCTTGCAGAGACTTTTGAAAGCATACAACTATTCCTTCTCCTTATCCTGCTTGTCTGTCTCACCGAAGCCTCAGAGTCTATCCGGCAACTCCCCCATAATTGAAGAATGTAGTAACATTCAAAAAAGTTTCAACTGTGACCACAATGTCTGGATGGTGGGAGGTTATGATTTCAGTTTCTATACATTGGCTACTTGGTAGGTCAGGGGTGTATGTACTTGGTTGCTTGGTATTGGGTTGGATGCTACTTGATGTTGCTGAGAGGTGGGTAAAGCCGGTTATTGATAGATGATTGCTGCTTGAGGTTGTTGGTATGTAAACACGTAGAGAAGAGGTCTTTGATATGCTCCAGTGTATGCATGCCGTATAAGAGCGGAATCATTTGTTCTGATTGCTATAGAAGATTTGCTCCGAAATCCTCCTCTGTTTAAGTTTTTCTCTCGTCAACTATGCGACCGTATCTGTAACATTAGGAACAGCATGTTATATATATATATATATATTGCCAACTAGTTGCCGTAATGCACAGCGTCTTGGAGTCCCACCCAGTGGTCCTGAGATCGCGTCAAGCTAAAAGCATTGAATGTTTTTTCACGAACACTGCTAGCTTTTACTGTCTCCCTTAAGCAAGGAGATAAGGAGTCAAGTCGGCCAATAGGTCATAGCCTGGCTGACCCAATGTCTTGAGCTGGGTGACTGTCCACATGTGGACCTTTGGATATATAGTGTGTTACATCGTTGCAATCCACTAGGAGCACACTAGAACATTGGCTAATAAAAACACAAATATACTGTATGAACTCTTCACAACCCAGTGCAACAACTAAACAGGAGGTACGAGAAACAATTTAACGAGCATCCCTGACACTTCCAGCTGCTGCTAGTCACCAAAGCAATCACCAAACTTTCGTATAGCCCAATTAAGCCTGGGCATTTACTATCCTCCAATGAGATCCTTCGCTTCTACTGATTCTTATCATATCCACACTTCCCAATCCTCACCATTCACTGTCCATATTCAATTGGATTCGCACAACCAACATCAACTGGAGTTAAGCATACAACAGGAGCTCACCCTCACTCACTACCAGCAAAGCAGATTAGGGTCACGTACTGCAGTTACTTGTGTATTTGTTGGATATTGAAAGCCCTCCAAAAATACAGGCGTACTCTTTCAATGCTCCTGCAGCAGACATTCCAGTTGGTATTTGTATTCGAAGATATTGTCAATGCGTTACTACAAGAGTAAAAAAAACTAAGAGAGAGAGAGAAGATCAGAAACGACCAATGATAGTTAAATATTCACAGAGTTAAAATACACAATTTTCTCCTTCACTTCCACTCGCGATAACTCAATGATATTTACTACAGGTATTATTATATCATATTTTGTGTTTACAAGAGTATGAGTTGTTGGAATGAACCTCACATTCGCAGCTGGTATACTGTAAAGCTGTCGCAATTACATGGAGAAGGGGCCCTGTTTTCATTGATTTTCAGCTTCTAAGTTCCCTCTTCTTTGTACACACACACTCTTCCTCAACCAATGCACTAAACACAATGACATGAGAATGGGAGGCAAGCTTAGAACCTCCTGGAAGTGCCTGGAAACAAGCGGGCCGGGTTGGCACAACCACCTCAGCTGGTACTACCAAAACATATGTTTGTCACCTGCAGTATAGCCCCCTTATTCATAGGATGCATATTTATTTCCTCCGTAGTAACGGGGTTAAGATTGTATTATTCTGTATCCATTAGCTATGTCATAATGGTTTGCCCATATAAACTATAGTCTATTAACTATAATTAGGCTAGTTATTTGGCAGCTAACCCCTCACAACTTTAAAAACGACTAAAATAATCAAGTTGACATTTCTTATTGGGTAAGAGTCTACCAGGAAATGGGTGCGTAACAGAGAGCCAAATTCAAGGTACGTAAAAGTCAACACGTCTGGACACACAGAGCTTGAAGCAGTTTCATTAATTCGTAGGATGAGGGAAGATGATGGAGGGAGAGAGTTCCAGTCTTTCTTCTACTTAACAAGTATGTTAAGTAGAAGAAAGACCGGAAGAATCCATTCACTCTTGGGTTAGAGAGTTGATCAGAATACTGTAGGGGTGGGACTGTGTTGAAAGACGGGTGCCCACCACTCTCAGTATGGGAGGAGGTATACACTGAAAAATCTCTGAAGACCATTGATTATATTAATAGTAGTAGAAGATGGAGAGAGATGCAACATTGCGGTGTGTAGGGAATTAGTACGAGGAGGAAAGTTGATGAGACAAAATGCTTTTGACTCTACCCTTTTGAAAAATACAGTATGAGTGGAACTTCCCCACATATACGAACAGTACTCAATAAAGGCACCCCCTGTGCCTCTGTACAGAGCAAGAAGCTATGAGGGGGTAAAGAACCCCTGGAGACGGTTGGGCACACCTAATTTTCGGTAAGTTGCCTTAGCAAGAGTGGTGATATGGTTTTTCCCAGAAAGATCAGAAGAAAATGAGACACTAAGAATTTTGTGAGAAGACGAAGGGTTGATTTGTGTGATGTTGAAGAGTATTGGGTAGTTGTGTGGAAGATTGTGACTGGTAAATAGTCGGGGAAATTGGCCTCAACGCGTGTGTTTTGGAGTGGTTACACGGTAGGACGTTGTAGAAACCTAGTTGAATTGTTTAAGGTAGATTCATCAGCATATGAGTGGATAGGACTATTGGTAGAGTTGAGAAGATCAATAAATGGCACGAAATGTCCTAATATTGACAAATAAATGGGGGGGAGGCACTTGCTACAGGCAGCTCTGTCTTTTGTCGCTCTCACTTACATAGAAGAAAAAAAAAAGCATATTAGATATACAACTGGATATACGACAGAACCCTGAGGAGAACCAGAAATAATAAGTTGAGGAAGTGAGCGATGGCCGTCCAAAACCGCAGCTATGGAACGGTCAGAAAGGAAACTGGATATAAAATCACAGATGGTTGATAGAAGCTTTGACAATTTAGTTATTTGTGCCGGACTGTATCGAAGGCTTTCGATATGTCTAGCGCAATAGGAAAGGTCTCACTGAAGTCCCGAGAGGAAGATGACCCAGAGTTATGAAGATTAAAAACTAATTATTGTATAGTGAATAGGCTTTATAATATAACTTGAATAAACGGGAAAGGAAATGTAGCAACATATAATATACATATAATACACACACACACGATATACTGTATATACAAAGACAACTGACCTAGTTCTTGTTGTTGGGAAAATATAGTCGTCAACAACAGCGTCCTTAGTGCAGAAAATATTAACATCTATTCAACATGACAACAATGCCCTATTGTTAAAGCAAGTGAAGAAATGGGATCACCCTTATTATATGTACAAATATTTAATTTTTTACGGAGAAATGGATAGGCGACGAGCAGGGAGGTTTTAGGAAGGGAAGAGGATGTGTAGATCAGATTTTTACCCTGAATTGTGTTGTGGAGAAATATCTGGAGAAGAAACAAAAGGTGTATGTTGCCTTTATGGACTTGGAGAAGGCCTATGACAGAGTGGATAGAGAAGGTTTGTGGAAAGTACTTAGAAATTATTTACGGAGTAGAGGGCAAGTTGCTGAAAGCAGTGAAAAGCATGTATGAGGGTGCAAAGGCGGCAGTAAGTGTGGAGAGTGAGCAGAGCGAGTTCTTTGACATGAATGTTGGTTTGAAACAGGGGTGTGTGATGTCCCCGTGGTTGTTTACTGTATATATGGATGGAGTCATGAAAGAAATACTATCAAGAGCAGTGGATGTTGGTGTATCACTGAAAAGGGAGGGAATTGAGTGGAAGCTACCTATACTGCTGCTTGCGGATGATACAGTTCTGATGAGTGATAATGAATGGGAGTTGCAGGGTCTGGTAAATGAGTTTGGAACAGTGTGCGAAAAACGGAATTTGAAGGTAAATGCGGGGAAGAGCAAGGTTATGGTCTTCGAAAGGGGTGAAGTCACAGAGTGTGATGTGAAGCTGAACGGTCAGGCTATGGAGATAGTCGACTCTTTTAAGTATCTGGGCAGTGTGTTGAGTAAAGATGGGACTATGGATAAAGAAGTGCGGGAGAGGGTATAACAGGGGAAGAGGGTTGTAGGAACGCTAAAAGCAGTAACAAGAAATAGGCTGGTCAGTATGGAAGTGAAGAAGTCCTTGCATGACAGTGTGGTAATCCCGACACTGACTTACAGAAGCGAAGCATGGACATTGGTTGAGAGACTCAGACCAAGAGTGAGAGCAGTGGAAATGAATTACTTAAGGAGTGCGTGCGGAGTTACATGGAGGGATAGACAGACTAATGAGGAAGTAAGAAGGAGGTGTGGTGTGGAGGTAGATGTGCTGGAAAGTGTGAAAAGGAACAACTTGAGATGGTTCGGCCATATGGAACGTATGGAAAGCGAGAGAATGACTCAGAGGGTGTACGAGAGCGAGGTGGAGGGACAGAGAGGGAGAGGTAGACCGAATGAGAGGTGGAAGGATGGAGTGAGGAAGTACATGAACAAAGGCGGTGCTGGTTGGGGGGAGGGGCATTGACTGACTGGGGACAGAGGTGCATGGGGGCGGTTCGTTCGTGGCCACCCCTTCGGGGATCACGGCGTCAGGCAATAGATAG
The DNA here is from genome assembly GCA_032716605.1 of Paralithodes platypus. Classification (NCBI taxonomy): domain Eukaryota; kingdom Metazoa; phylum Arthropoda; class Malacostraca; order Decapoda; family Lithodidae; genus Paralithodes; species Paralithodes platypus. Next base: position 64,791,728 of record CM064492.1, read on the forward strand.
ATAGATAGACTTACCTCTCAGTACATATCCCAATACTTACGTGGGGATGGCCGTATTTATTTGCTTATTTATTATCCTTTAATTAATTTATATTTTAGTTTCCTTCCTAGACCTCCATCAAGCTTAAAAGAGTATCTCCATGATCCCCCTTCTATATTAATGTGTACATCTTTAGGTAGAAATATATCTCGGCCAAAGGCTGCTTCCTCCTAAATTACAGGCTCGCTATCGCTCGCCAGAAAAAAGAATCGACACCTAAATAGTACGAGTAGTCTTAATATTGACAAAGAAATGGGGTGAAAGGTCTTAAAATCGCTAAACTAATCGGCCGAACGTCTTAAAATCTGAAAACTAATGGGGCTAAACATGAGGGAGAAGGGGGGCCAGAAAAAAGCAACCTTAAGGGAACGCTGTGGCCATGCAGATACAAAGACAATATTAAACAATAATCTATCTATCTATCTATTGCCCGACGCCGTGATCCCCGAAGGGGTGGCCACGAACGAACCGCCTCCATCCACCTCTATCCCCAGTCAGTCGACGCCGCTCCCCCCAACCAGCACCGCCTTCGTTCATATACTTCCTCACTCCATCCTTCCACCTCTCCTTCGGTCTACCTCTCCCTCTCTGTCCCTCCACCTCGCTCTCGTACACCCTCTTAGTCATTCTCTCGCTTTCCATACGTTCCATATGGCCGAACCATCTCAAGTTGTTCCTTTTCACACTTTCCAGCACATCTACCTCCACACCACACCTCCTTCTTACTTCTTCATTAGTCTGTCTATCCCTCCATGTAACTCCGCACACACTTCTTAAGTAATTCATTTCCACTGCTCTCACTCTTGGTCTGAGTCTCTCAACCAATGTCCATGCTTCACTTTCGTAAGTCAGTGTCGGGATTACCACACTGTTATGCAAGGACTTCTTCACTTCCATACTGACCACCCTATTTCTTTTTAATGCTTTCAGCGTTCCTACAACCCTCTTCCCCTGTTGTACCCTCTCCCGCACTTCTTCATCCATAGTCCCATCTTTACTCAACACACTGCCCAGATACTTAAAAGAGCTGACGATCTCCATAACCTGACCGTTCAGCTTCACCTCACACTCTGTGACTTAAACAATAATAATAAGAATAATTAATAGGCATGGTGTACACTAAGAACAAAACGGGGGATGGGCTGTATTTTCTGGCCCCCTTCTCCCTCGTGTTTAACCCGATTGTTGTTTTAGATTTTAAGACGTTCGGCCTATTTTTTTTTCAATGTCAAGACATTTCGTGCCATTTAGGTGTAATTTTTTTCCTGGCGGGCGATAGCGAGCTTGTAATTTCAAGAGAAACCGGCCTTCGGCCGGGAAATTTTCCAATCGAAAAATGTACACATTTATATTGAAAGGGGGTCTAGGGGGTGTTTTTTTTACAGGTTGGAGGTGGTCTAGGGAGGAAACTAAAGAAATTATCAAAAGCTATATAAATGAAGAAATAAATGCGCCCATCCCCCCCTTAAAGATAATTTGTCGAAACTATAGCACGAACATGACATATCCATGGTATGTTATTCAAAGGAAGTATTATATACAGTAAATAATCTATCTATCTATCTATCTATCTATTTACTCAGGCCCAATCCCCACTTTTCCAAAAAAAAAATATATATATTTTTCCCTCTTTTCCTTTTTGTTATTTTCTTTTTTTGACAGGAATGAATGTTAGGAAAGCACGGCAATAGACCTAGATAATTTAAGGGGAGATGGTCGGTTTTTCTGGACACCCTTCTCCCTCATGTTTAGCCCCATTAGTTTTAAGATGTTAAGACGCTCGGCCCATTAGTTTAGCGATTTTAAGACCTTTCGTGTTTTTTTTTTGTTTTTTTTTCTATCAAACGATAGTGAGCCAGTAATTTAGGAAGAACCGGCCTTCACCCGGGACATTTTTCTACCGAAAAATTTACATATTAATCTTGAAGGGGGATCTAATGCATGTTTTTAAAGCTTGATGGCGATCTAGGGAGAACACTAATAAAATAATACAATAAATACATAAATGATCAAATGAATACGCCAATCTCCCCTTAACACTATCTGGTGCAACGTCTTGGAGGTCATTATGGTATTTTGTTAAATTATTATTGAGGTTTTTAATTGTTTTTGCCATTTTCGAACAATGTGTTTTTAGTTTACCCCGAGACTTGGAAAAACGCCTCTCCAAATCCCCTTCAAACTAAAAAAAAAAAAATCCCCCAGACCCCCTTCAAGCTAAATGTGTAAATTTTTCGGTAGACAAATTTCCCGGCCAAAGGCTGGTTTCTCCCAAATTGCAGGCTCGCTATCGCTCGCCCAGAAAAAATCGACACCTTATTGGGTTGAAGCATCATATAATCGCCAAACTAATGATGAAAAGTCTTAAAATGTCCAAGCTAATGGAGTAAAACTGGGAGGATCTAAATTGGCCCGCCCTGTACCTAATAGGGTTAAAGGAAAATTATATGAGAAACAAATAGACGCTTCTCTTGCTTACATTCTGTTTACATCTAGGGTAGAAACAAAGGAGGAAACACAACCAAGTAACTGTAGCATTACTTCAATATTATACAGTATCCCCTTCAGTGCCGGTGCCGTCCTTTTATATATATATACAGTATCCCCTTCAGTGCCGGTGCCGTCCTTTTATATATATATACAGTAACCCCTTCAGTGCCGGTGCCGTCCTTTTATATATATATACAGTATCCCCTTCAGTGCCGGTGCCGTCCTTTTATATATATATACAGTAACCCCTTCAGTGCCGGTGCCGTCCTTTTAAATTTTTTTTGGCTACTTTTAGACGATTTATTCAGTTTAAAAAGGTAACAGGTTTCGAACTATCTCACTCAACCCTTTTTGCTACCATGGCTCCATAAACCCATAAATCCATAAATCGTGTAAATATAGCTACAGTAAAATTAAAAAGACGTCATCGGTACACACGGGGATATATAATGAAAACACAATTGAGGAACTACTGAATATATACGGCTTTCCTTAAGGGGTGTGACCTGCTTTTTTTATCTCCTTTTCTGTTTTTCTCTGGGTTGTATCCATTCAACCTACTGTTTTAAGACGTTTATCCCCATCCAGGTGTCGATTTTTTCCTGGCGATCGATAGCGAGCCAGCACTGTATGAAGAAATCCAGCTTCGCCGGAGACATTTTTCTATCGAAAAACGTACAAATGTAGCCTGTTTTCAAAGATATTTTTATAAATATGTTGGTCTCCCTACCGCTCGCCAGGAAAAAAATGACACCTGGATGGGGATAAACGTCTTACAACAGTAGGCTGAATGGGGCCGAATGGATACAACCCAGAGAGAGAGGGAGAGAGAGAGAAAACAAAAACGATGTGGGCCCCCTTAGTGAAGCAATAGAGGATACGACCATCAACAATCCATTTATAATGCACCGGACAACATGGGATCAGCCACCAGCACCAAGAACCCCCTCCAGGAACTGTAACCCGAGGCCGATATAAAGGTTGTGTGTGTGTTAGGTGGTGGTGGTCGCTTGGGTCAGAGGTCAGAGGTCGGGGGTCAGAAATATTGAATTTACACTATCTGGTGCGGGGTGGGGCTAGGTCGCTTCCCCCCCCCCCCCCCTCTAGATGTACTGTACGTGATAGATTGGCATAACCTCGCAATTAGATTCTGCAGAAAATGATGGTTCGGCTTTATGATATCATGGTGTAGTGGTATCAACAATGGTATATCACCCATACAGTATATCTCTCTCTCTCTATATATATATATATATATATATATATATATATATATAAGAGAGAGAGAGAGAGAGAGAGAGAGAGAGAGAGAGAGAGAGAGAGTAGAAAACAATGCACGGTAGGCAAAGGAAGATTTAAGAAATCAGAGAAGACGCAAGATTGGAAGAAGAGAAAAAGGATCCTCCACAAAAGGAATTACGAGAAAGGAAATGAGACACTCGCTCAATGAAGGAAGCAAAGCAAAACTAAAGCCGGTATCACACGATAGCTTTTATAGTCAACATTCGATGATCAACATTTGTCTGGCAGCATTTCTCGAATATTTTGCTCTGGTATCGGAAACTAGACTGAAGGTCGATTGATTTAGGTAACCGAAATATTGTAAATGTTGACCTCATAAGCTGCCAGACCAGTGTTGAGGATAATGTAGAGGGAAAAAGCGCTCGTGTGATACCGGCTTAAGAAGGAAGGAAGAAAGGTGAAATAAAGAAGGCACAAGAAATGAAAAGGAAGGGAGAGTGAAAATAGAAAAAAATATAGAAGGCACTAGAAAGCAAAGGGATACAAGAAAACCCAAGAAAGGAAGAAAGGAAGAGCGATAATAAGGATAGACAAACAAGGAAGGAAGGAAGATAAAATAAATAAGAAATGATACTAAAATAAATAAGAAAGGATACTAAAATAAATAAGAAAGGATACTAAAATAAATAAGAAAGGATACTAAAATAAATAAGAAAGGATACTAAAATAAATAAGAAAGGATACTAAAATAAATAAGAAAGGATACTAAAATAAATAAGAAAGGATACTAATAAGAAAGGATACTAAAATAAATAAGAAAGGATACTAAAATAAATAAGAAAGGATACTAAAATAAATAAGAAAGGATACTAAAATAAATAAGAAAGGATACTAAAATAAATAAGAAAGGATACTAAAATAAATAAGAAAGGATACTAAAATAAATAAGAAAGGATACTAAAATAAATTAATAAAGCACATGGAAGGAAATGGAGACAAGGAACACACAAAGAAGGAAGATGATGATAATAAGCACGGAACGCACCCATTGAAGGAAAGAAGGAGAAACAAGAAAGGGACAAGGAAGGAATAAAGAAGAAAATAAGGAACAAACAAAGAAGGAAAATAATAATAAGCACGGAACGCACCCAATGAAGAAAAGAGAAACAAGGAAGATACAAAGAAAAAATAATAGGAGAAACAAAGAAGATACAAAGAAAGAATAGAAAAGAAACACCGAAGGAAGAAAGAAAAAACAAGGAAGAAGCACATACAGGGGGGTCACCTGCTTTGTTTTCTCTTTTTCTCTCTTTCTCTGGCTTGTATCCATTCGGCTCCATTCAGCCAACTGTTTTAAGACATTTATCCCCAACCAGGTGTCGATTTCTTCCTGGCGAGCGATAGCGAGCCAGCATTGTATGAAGAAATCCGGCTTGAAGCCGGAGACATTTTTCTATCGAAAAATGTACAAATTTAGCTTGCTGTAAACAAATATATATATATATATATATATATATATATATATATATATATATGCTGGCTCGCTACCGCTCGCCAAGAAAGTATTGACACCCGAATGGGGGTAAACGTCTTAAAACAATAGGCTGAATGGGGCCGAATAGATACAAGCCAGAGAAAGAGAGAAAAGGGGAGAACAAAAAATGTGACCCCCCTTAAACAAGGAAAAGGAACACACAATGCATTAAGGGGGGATGGTTCACTTTTTAGCCGATTTTATATTTGTGTTCATGTATTCATTTATATTTGTGTTCATGTATTCATTTGTATTTGTGTTCATGTATTCATTTATATTTGTGTTCATGTATTCATTTGTATTTGTGTTCATGTATTCATTTGTATTTGTGTTCATGTATTCATTTATATTTGTGTTCATGTATTCATTTGTATTTGTGTTCATGTATTCATTTATATCTGTGTTCATGTATTCATTTGTATTTGTGTTCATGTATTAATTTGTATTTGTGTTCATGTATTCATTTGTATTTGTGTTCATGTATTCATTTATATCTGTGTTCATGTATTCATTTGTATTTGTGTTCATGTATTCATTTGTATTTGTGTTCATGTATTCATTTGTATTTGTGTTCATGTATTCATTTATATTTGTATTCATTTATATTTGTGTTCATGTATTCATTATTTTTTCTAGTTTCCTCCCTAGACCTCCATCAAACTTAAAAGAACATCCATTACATCCCCCCTTGTAGATTAATTTTTAAATTTTTTGGTAGAAAAATGTCACGGCCGAAGGCCGGTTCTTACAAAATAACAGACTCACTATCGTTTGCTAGGAAAGAAATCAACACCTACATAGCACGAAAGGTCTTAATATTGACAAATAAATGGGGCGAAAGGTCTTAAAATCGACAAACTAATGAGGCAAACATTTCAAAATCTTAAAACTAATGGGGCTAAACATGAAGGATGAAGGGGGTCAAGATAAACGGCCCATCTCCCCTTAAAGAAAGAACAGGAAAACAAGAAAGCCCGTTGACCAAGGGAAAAAGACACGATACATAAAGAGAAGAAAAGAGGAAACAAGGAAGAATGAGTTAACGCGATGCACACAAGACAACACAAGAGAACACAATAACGGAAAGAAGAAAGGGGCAATATTAAAGAAAGAGAACAAGAACGAAACTCAAAGAAAGAAAGGGGCAATAAATAGGAAGAAAGAACACACGAAAGGAAGGGAGAAAGGGACAATATTAAAGAAGAAAGATAACATAAGAACGAAACTCAAAGAAAGAAAGGGGCAATAAATAGGAAGAAAGAACACACGAAAGGAAGGGAGAAAGGGACAATATTAAAGAAGAAAGAGAACAAGAACGAAACTCAAAGAAAGAAAGGGGCAATAAATAGGAAGAAAGAACACACGAAAGGAAGGGAGAAAGGGACAATATTAAAGAAAGAGAACAAGAACGAAACTCAAAGAAAGAAAGGGGCAATAAATAGGAAGAAAGAACACACGAAAGGAAGGGAGAAAGGGACAATATTAAAGAAGAGAACAAGAACGAAACTCAAAAGAAAAAATGAAAGGGGATTCAATAAGGAAGAAAGATTACACAAGAAAGGAAGGGAGAAAGGGACAATAACAAAGAAGAAACAGAACACAAGAACGGAAGGAAGAATTAGGCGACAACAAGGAAAGAAGAGAACAAAAGAAAGGGGCAATACAAAGGAAGAACGAGAACACAAAAAAGGAAGAAAGAAGCAACAACAAGGAAGAATGACAAAACACAGAACAAGGAAGGAACAGAAACAAGAACAGAACAAGGAAGGAACACAAAACAATAACAGAAAAAGGCAGGAATAGAAACAAGAACATAACAAGAACAGAACAAGGAAGGAATGGAAACAAGAACAGAACAAAGAAGGAATAGAAACAAGAACAGAACAAGGAAGGATTAGAAATAAGAACATAGCAAGAACAGAATAAGGAAGGAACACAAACAAGAACAGAACAAGGAAGGGACAGAAGGAAACCAAGAGGAAAGGCTTGGGATCGATCCTCTGCTTCTACCTCCGATGCGCGAGCTCCCCATATGGTCATCCCCCTCTGTCTGTTAGCGAGTGACAGATGCGCAGCGATCCAATTAACCCAGGTGGTGGCACGGGGAGAGAACAGGTGTGTGCTGGAGAGGAGGAAATGATTAACCCTTGGAAGATTATGACGCATTTCGACAGTTTATTCGGCGCGTTTTGACAGTTTATTCTGGCTATCAATAAGACTATTCATAGTGTTTAGGAAGGATTAGTGGGAATTTTAAGGGTAAAGACTATCGCAATTAACCCTCATTCTATATACCCTTGCTAATTTGAATAAAATCGTCTAATAATAGCCAACATAAACTGTCAAAATGCGTCATAATCTTCAAAGGGTTAAGAGCTTCTACAAAACGGATCTCAGGTGTGTGTTGTACGAAACATTTATCCCGTAACGACACTATAAAATCAAAGGTTTAAGACAAGACTAACACATTCAGTGCCGGTGGCACCCTTTTCATTATAATCTTACACCTATTAGACCATTTTGTATAGCTTAGGAAGGACGTATACCAGTTAAAAGGTTACAGACTACCTCAGGTAATCCTTTTAGCTACCATATATCCTTCCTAAGCTTCCTAAAGCCGTTTAAATGCAGCTGAAATCCAATAAAATGTACGGTCGCGCTAATAAGTCATGTCGCAGATATCCTTACGTTTGGCTAGCTCTGTGCTGTATTAATGTCTGTCAGATGGTGAATAGGGTGGACAAATATAGGAACATGTTTGTATATCTCACTCGCAACGAATAAATCAACTTTTAGATATTGCTGATACCAATTATTGATCAAAACATACTGTGTGCCGAGACATCCCTTATTAGGCCGATTGTACGTTAAATATAATCGGGCATATTGGTATACATCTACCTGTCTATCCATTTATTCTATCTGTCTATCTATCTATATGCTCAGGCCCGATCCCTACTTTTCCTATTTTATTTTGTATTTTCTATTTAATTCTATTTTATTATATATTTTTTTCTTGGGGGTGGCCACCTCAAGACAGAGCAAGAACAGGGAAAACACAAAACACAACATAAAATAACGAACACACAGACAAAACACAAATTCACACACCTCTAGGTCTTTTATTAGATAGGTTAATTAAAACCATTTTAAGGGTGTATTATTACGGAGGTTTTAAGGGATCCCACCTCGCTTTTCTTTCTCTTTCTTTCCTTCTCTCTTTGGCTTGTATCCATTCGGCCCCATTCAGCCTACTGTTTGAAGACGTTTAGCCCCATCCAGGTGTAAATATTTTCCTGACGAGCGGTAGCGTGCCAGCATATATAAATTTTTGTTTTGACAGCAAGCTAAATTTGTACATTTTTCGATAGAAAAATTTCTCCGGCGAAGCCGGATTTCTCCATACAATGCTGACTCCCTATTGCTCGCCAGGAAGAAATCGACACCTGGATGGGGATAAACGTCCCAAAACAGTTGGCTGAATGGGGCCGAATGGATACAAGCCAGGGAAATAGAGAAAAGGAGAGAAAAAAAAAAAAAAAAACGTGACCCCCCTTAATTGCCCATCCCTGCCTCTTATAAACACAGGACTTCTTATAATGTGGGTGTTCTTTTGAGACACAACACCAATTACACTACCCAAACTAATAACACCAACACCACCAACACCCACACTAATACCACCAACACCACCAATACCCACACTAATACCTCCAACACTTCCACCTACAACACCTACACTAATACCACCAACACCACCCACAACAATACTCACACTAATACCACCAACACCACCCACAACACCCACACTAATACCACCAACACCACCCACAACAACACCCACACTAACACCACCAACATCACCAACACTAATACCAACACCACCCACAACAACACTAACACTAATACCACCAACACCACCCACAACAACACCCACACTAATAGCACCAACACGACCCACAACACCCACACCAATACCACCAACATCGCCCACAACACCTACACCCCCACTAATACCACCAACACCACCCAAAACAACACCAACACTAATAACACCAACACTAATACCACCAACACTAATACCACCAACACCACCCACACTAATACCACCAACACCACCCGCAACAACACTCACACTAATACCACCAACACTAATACCACCAACACCACCCACAACAACATCCACACTAATACCACCAACACCACCCACAACAATTAACACTCACACTAATACCACCAACATCACCCACAACAACACTCACACTAAAACTAAAATTTGCACTAAAGTAGATGACTTTTGGGCTAGAGCTAGGTTACTATACAGACTCTTAGTAGACAGAGGTTTTGAGGCAAGTAAATTGTTCCATAAATTTAATCTTTTTAGGGTCAATTATTGTGACTGTATTCTAAAATTTAACATCAATAATTTTAATCAAGCATTTTTAACTTGAAGTTTATTGTATAACCTCTGCTTACTTTTTGTCTGTATTTATTGTTTTTTGTCTGTATTTATTGTTTATCTTTTTCTTTTTCTATTATTAATATTAATATTGATGATTTTTTAAATTTATTGTTCTTGTTAAAAGAGTACTATTTGTTTAAATCTGTTTTTACTTCATATTTTGTAATTATTTGTCTTTATATTATATGTATTCATTGTCGATAGTATCAGTTGCTTGCTTTTGCGATTTCCTTAGTTTATTTGTGCGATAAATGTAGGTTATTTGTAGGGTAGTTATTGATAGGGGTCACTTGAGGCATGCTATGTTTACAGGTACCTACCCGATAGCACTATCGTTAGTGAGTGCTGTACTGTATTTTATATATTATTTTGTAATAGTATAGATATCTTATCAATATTTGTATTTTGTACTATTGTTAATGTTTTGTCATGTTGCAAATTTGATTTTAAATAATATTTTGACATTTAACATGTAGTTTCTTTATTCATGCAGAGTTTAGTAAAAATTTACCTGAACGTCCCTGACTTCCCAAACTTGACTAATTCCTTTAATGTGACGATAGTGCGTTGTTATATGTACGATTAGTTTGCTTGGGAAACAGATTAACTTGCTCATGTAGTAATGTACACCCTATGTGGTGGATTGTGTTCTTTTATTTATTTAATAATGTTCATTTTAGTAAGCGTTGTTTCCACATAGCGATTTTGATAATTTAATTTGACTTTATATTGTCCTTGTCCCAATTTTGGTTTGTTTAGTTTGCAAGTTTTACATTTTAACTACCAACACCACCCACAACAATACCCACACTAATACCCCCACCACCCGCAACAACAACAACATTAATACCACCAACAACAATAACCACACTAATATCACAAACACCCACAACTACACCAACACTAATACCACCAACACCCACATTAATACCACCAACACCACCCACAACACCCACACTAATACCACCAACACCAACCACAACACCAACACTAATACCACCAACACCACCCACAACAACGCCCACACTAATACCACCAACACCACCTACAATAACACCCACACTAATGCCACCAACACCACCCACAAGAACACTCACACTAATACCACCAACACCACCCACAACAACACTCACACTAATACCACCAACACCACCCACAACAACGCCCACACTAATACCACCAACACCACCCACACTAATGCCACCAACACCACCCACAACAACACTCACACTAATACCAACAACACCACCCACAACAACACTCACACTAATACCACCAACACCACTCACACTAATGCCACCAACACCACCCACAACAACACTCACACTAATACCACCAACACCACCCACAATAATACCACCAACACCACCCACAACATCACCCACACTAATACCACCAACAACAACACTCACACTAATACCACCAACACCACCCACAACAACACCCACACTAGTACCACCAACACCACCCAACAACACTCACACTAATACCACCAACACCACCCACAACAACACTCACACTAGTACCACCAACACCACCTACAACAACACTCACACTAGTACCACCAACACCACCAACAACAAAACCCACACTAATACCACCAACACCACCTACAACACTCACACTAATACCACCAACACCACCCACAACAACACTCACACTAGTACCACCAACACCATCCACAACACCAACACTAATACCACCAACACCACCCACACTAATACCACCAACACCACCCACAACAACACTAACACAAATACCACCAACACCACCCACAACAACACCAACATCAATACCACCAACACCACCCACACCAATACCCACACTAATACCACAAACACCCACAACACCAACACTAATACCACCAACACCACTCACAACACCCACACTTTAGGGGGTATCCCACTGTGCGACTTTTCGATGGCGAATGCCGTGCGACCGTGTTTTTTTGGTCCCAAAATTCGCGGCGAATTGGGTTTTTTTCAGAAGCGAATGAAAGTGAAAAAGGCGAATTTCCTGGATTGCAGTGCGACGGAAGTACGATCAAAGTGCGAATATGGCGAATTTTTTGGCAAAAATTATGAATGGTGTGCGACAATTGAGGGCGATTCATGGCGAAAGTGGCGAACGATGATGGCGAAAATAGCGAATGCACGGCGATTGTTGGACGATGTAATGAGATAAAACCGCGGAGGTTGTGCGACTTATGGCGAATATGGCGAATGCCATGTGTTACTCAGTTACTTGTTCGTCAAGGGGAATCCACGCAATGCGAGCTAAGCTCATTATTATCGCGCCTCCTTAACTGGGAATGTATTGCGTGAAATGCATGTTAAGTGTTTTATGTATCGTTGGAATGGCTGGGGATGTGTTTGTAGTCTGTATTTTAGCCAATTGGTGACATCGGAAACGAAGGCTTAGGGTTAATCTGTACGGTACCATTCTTACTACGGTACCAGTCTCACCGTCACCCGAAGGCTTAGATTGACCAGTAGCTTAGGTTGACCAGTACGATACCCACCTCACCTTGTAACCGATCACCAACCCCAGATGGGATGTCACAACTTCGTCCACTTATTCCAGGTTCCTATTTATACTGCTAGGTGAACAGAAGCTACACCGTTAGGAGACTTGCCCAAATGTCTCTTCCCCTCCTGGGTCTCGAACCCGGGACCTTCTGGTTGTGAGCCAGACGCGCTATTAGTTACGCCACGGGGAGGTGTCTGTGTGTGTGTGTGTGTATCTATGGATCAATGTGTACAAGCCTTATCCCGGAATATCTGAACAATACTTGGGAGAACAACAATGATACACTGACGAATTATTCTGAACAATTAACAGTCCCATAGAGAACTTTAACTTTGTTTTATATTTTCGTTCGAAGTTCACAATCTCGTTTACATAAGGTCTATTACAAAAACATATGCCCACATATCAAAATGTAAATATAATTGTGTAGGTATGTCTGAGTGTCTGTGCATCTATGGAATAGGTGTATTCCCACTCAAGATACAATTATAGATTTATTTTTTGTTTCCTTGCAATTATAAGACTATTGTATTCAGATTAGGAAGTGTAGATGGAGGTCAGAGGGTTAATTGAGATACTCTTTACCCTTCTAGTTCCACAGATCATTCCTAAGCTAGATAAAATCTTCTAAAGGTAGTCAGAATATACTGTCAAAATGCGTCCTAATCTTCAAAGGGTTAAGTAGAAGTAACTATTAAATTAACACTGTCACTATTATGATAGTTTGTTTCCTCTAATTCGAGTTATCATTTGTCGATTTAAAGGGAGATTTCCACTTGAAGGATTTTATTCTAAACCCCTTTCTCCGTCATGTTTAGCACCATTCCTTTTGAAATTTTAAGACGTTCGCCCCATTCGAACGTTCCCTTAAATACAGCTTAGACAGGGCCTTTTGAAGTAACTATGCCTCACATACACACTCGACATAGCCACACAACAATAACATACAAAACACGTGTTTCGGTAATGGTTCCGGTACACTGACTTTTAATTTGAACCATAGTTTGAACTTATAACTCGTGTTATATAAGTTTATTATGAAATATTATGAAGAATTAATTAGGTAAGTTTACATAACCTACTGTTATGTATGTAGTACTTATGATTAAATGATCGTATTTCGGCGATTTTGGTCACTCGGAAAATCAGCTGATGAATCTCGGCGCTCCAAATTCACGCATTGAAATTATATTCTTTGTACAAGACCACCCATGGTTTTGCAGGAGTTATTTAAGGCTTAGAAATGTTTCTTAATACGCTGGTATATACGGTATACTCGGTTACATTTCATCTGACGGTATTGAATCCCATTTCCCGATACTTAATGGAAAAATATGAAATCATGTCTCTGCATCATATTAAGTCCAAGTTTATATAATTACCACCACATTTCACTACAAAATCTTCAAAATAACTGAGAAATCCTGATGGGAACTTTGCATTTTTTTACCGTCAATTGAAAACAAACAGACTATAGTGAGAAACACATCAACAGTCACATAAAAACCCACCAATCGCCTCAGTTCGTCACATGTCTTATGTCATTCGTATGGGATAGGCAATAATTCGTCGATTGTCGCTGCATTCGCGCTACTGGCGCGCTACTGTCGCCCTATTCGCTCAAAAAGCAGCGTTGCCAATAATTGGACTTTGCAAATTGGCGAATCAGGGCGAATTGGTGCAAATTGTGCGACTATAGTGTGATCAAGGGCGAATGAAGTGAGACAAAGGGCGAACATTCGCCAACATTCGCCAAAATTTTCAGTTCGCCGCCGTTTTTTGGGTGTGCTCAAAATTTAACAGCGAATCTGGGTGAATCTGGGCGAACAGGGGCGACACTAGGGCTACCGGTGTGCGATTTTGGCGACAATTGGAGAATGTTCGAGCGAATATGTCGATTTTTGGAACATAGACAAAAAAATCCTATCGCCCTCTGTCGCTGGGCGTTCGCCATCGAAAAATCGCAGTGGGATACCCCCTTAATACCACCAACACCACCCACAACAACACCCACATTAATACCACCAACAACACCCACACTAATACCACCAACACCACCACCCACACTATTACCACCAACACCACCAACAACAACACCACCCACAACACTCACACTAATACCATCAACACCACCCACACTAATACCACCAACACCACCCACACTAATACCACCAACACCACCCACATTAATACCACCAACACCACCCACACTAATACCACCAACACCACCCACAACAACACCCACACTAATACCACCCACACCACCCACAACAACACTCACACCACCCACAACAACACCCACACTAATACCACCAACACCACCCACACTAATACCACCAACACCACCCACAACAACACCCACTAATACCACCCACAAAACCAACCAAAACACCCACATTAATACGACCAACACCACCACCCACACTAATACCACCAACACCACCCACACTAATACCACCAACACTAATACCACCCATACCACCAACACCCACACTAATATCACCAAATCCACCCACAGCAACACTCACACTAATAACAACAACAACACCCCCATCACCACCCACAGCACCAACACTAATACCACCCACAACAACACCCACAGCACCAACACTGAATCCCACCAACACCACCCACAACAATACCCACACTAGTACCACCAACACCATAAACAACACCAACACCAATCCCACCCACACCAATACCACCCACACCAATACCACCACCACCACCCACAACAACAACACTAATACCACCAACACCTCCAATACCACCAACACCCCCTACAACAACAACATCACCACCACCACCATTCACAACACCAACACCACCCACAACAACAACCCCCTCACACCAACTTCCCAGAGTCTGTTCTTTCCGACAGCTTATATCTCCGCTTTCAAGTGCCATAAGGAGCGAAAAGAATGAAGGGGGAAATGGTCGCTTTTTCTCCCTCATGTTTACTCTTATTAGCTTTTGAAATTTTAAGACGTTCGTTCTATTAGTTTGGCGATTTTAACATCTTTCGCCCCATGTATTTGTCAATATACAGATCTTTCGTGCCATTTAGGTGTCGATTATTTTTTCTGGCGAGCGATAGAGAGTGATTTGCTTGGAGAAACCGGGCTTCGGCCGGGAAATGTGTCAAAATACCAAAACAATGACAATTTTATCTTGAACGGGAGTCTAGGGGGGTGTTTTTGTTATAGGGGAGATTTCCACTTGAGGGATTTTTTTTCTGGACCCCTTTCTCCCTCATGTTTAGCCCCATTGCTTTTGAGATTTTAAGACCTTCGCCCTAGTAGTTTGGATATTTTAAGACATTTTGCCCCATTTCTGTCAATTTTAAGACCTTTCGTGTCGTTAAGGTGTCTATTTTTTCCTGACGAGCGATAGCGAGCCTGTAATTTAAGAGCAACCGGCCTCCGGCCGGGAAATTTTTCTACCGAAAAATGTACAAATTTATCTTGAAAGGGGGTCTAGGGGGTGTAATTTAAAGCTTGATGAAAAAGTAGGGAACACACTAAATACCTCCCCTTAAGCTTAATGGATGTCTAGCGATAAAACTCTAAAATAAATAAATAGATAGATAAATACACCAAAAGGTAACCACTACCCCATCAAGAAAAAAAAAGTAATCGCCTCAGGTTTCGTGTTCCAAATATAGCCCCTGCAAAGACCGTTCGGGCGGCTACAAGTGGACTTACCCTCTTCACTACAGACACTTTAGTAACAGAAATGGACCAACCTCAGCCATTTCAGTGTCATTGGTGTCCTTAGCCAATCCTCGCACTTTTTTATATATCCAGTCAGTCAGTCAGTTAGTCAGTATCCAGCCCTTACTACCACAAGGTGTAAGGAGGATCAGCAAGAGACACAAGAAAGGAAAAAAAGAGGCATCAGGAGAAGAACACATAGCAGTTCGCCCACAAATAGCAAACACACAAGCACTCAGAAGCACCAATCACTCATCAGCCCCCGATTATTTTATATAATTGCCATACCCGCACAAAGAATGCGTCAATATTGGTCCTGGATACATTAATTGGTGTTTGGGTCTAATTTCTGCAATATAAAATATATATGATCACCTCGGTGTTTGGGACTGGAGTTATCGAAAAGAGGTTCCATTCCTGGCGTTATTCTGGTGGTGTAATGGTTAAGGTGTCTACAAATCTGTGTGTGATAGCCCAGGTTCGAATCCCGGTTGATCACATGTATGCTTTCATTAATTTCATTGGAGGTGTTAGGTGGTGTGGTGAAATTAATACAAAATATATTACAGTGTGCTGGCTTAATAATCCAGAAGGGTTGATAGCCTCTGAAGTCCTATTTTAACTAACAAAGCACTTAGCACTTACGTCACCAAATTGGCATCCACAGTACACGTTGGCCGCTCTCTCTCTCTCTTACCCCATGATCTTTAGGTGAGGCTGATGGACTGTTGAGATTAAGGGGAGATGGGTCGTTTTTCTGGTCTCCTTCCTCCTTCGTGTTAAGCCCCATTTGTTTTGAGATTATAAGACGTCTGGCCCATTAGTTTGACGATTTTAACATCTTTCGCCCCATTTCGTTGTCAATTTTAAGACCTTTCGTGCGACTTTGGTGTCGATTTGGTGTGAAATTTTAAGAGGAATCGGTCTTCGGCCGGAATATTTTTCTACCAAAAAATGTACAAATTTATCTTGAAGGGTGTGTTTTTCTAAGCTTGATGGAGGTCTAGCAAGAAAACTAAGAAATGAAGGAGAAAATGAATTAATAGACCAAATAAAAATATAAAAAAATTAAACGGGGCCGTCTCCGCTTAATACCCTACACCGGGACACTTGAGAGGGACCACTTTACCTCACTAGACATTCACTTGCCTTTTTTTTTTTTTATCTTGATTAATCGATATTCGGGTGTTTGGTTGCTCTTTGTGTGAGCCTTTATGCATGATTTTGTTGTTACCGTCTCTGTCTTAATGTATATCTATCAATTTAAACATCCAACTAATTATATGTCTATCTATCTGTATTAAATAAATCCCCTATGTGTCTGGCATTATTTATGAATTGGCGATTTGTTTCCTCTTTCAGTATTGAGTGAAGCTCATACTTTGCTCTGTATTTGTCATCCAATGTATGTTGAAGGCAATTACAAGACCTATTTTTGTATTATTAGTATTCAGCATATTCATGGTGTCCCACTATAATAATTTGAAGTAATTTTCCTGTATTGGTTTAATACAATATTTTATCAGAGCAACACTAAAACATTCGTGAATAGAAAACACTGTTTATCTATATGTTAAAGACCTTATTTCATTATAACTTCAGACAACAATAATTGAAATTATGGATTTAGGACACTACTTTTGACCGTGACTGTCCAGCAGTATATTCTTTCTATACAAGTTGTTGACCTGCTACGTAACATAATATGCCATTATTTCCTCCTTATAATATTATCCAGCCTCCTTTATAGAACCATATCAGGCCTCCCCCCTTACCGTATCAGGTTGTTTCCTACCCTGCTTTATCAGAGACTTTATTTCCCTTGTGGCTCGCTTTCCTTCATCTACACATACACACGTGCGCCCACACACATGCATAATCTCTGACACACACACTCACTCACTCTCTCTCATGAACATTGGAGGGTGTATTACAAAAACGCTTACAGACTTCAAGTGTTAAGTACCGATTGAAAAATATATTTCACTTTATTCTATAATTTAATACAAAATAATTAATCATTAATGATTTAAAGGACAAAGTAAAATATTCAGTGTCGTCCAAGCATGTGTTATAATCCGAACGCTAGCATTGGTCTCCCCCCTTTATCCTCTCTCTCTCTCTCTCTCTCTCTCTCTCTCTCTCTCTCTCTCTCTCTCTCTCTCTCTCTCTCTCTCTCTCTCTCTCTCTCTCTCTCTCCTAGTGTATACCCAGGAATGTTGAATTATATACATAATTAGATTTCGGGGTAAAATAATGTAAGTGTACAACTCAAATTATTTTCTGTTAATATCAAATATTTTGTATTTTTCTTTCAACATAGGAAAGACCGAAAACATCTTGGATGAAGCAAATTACGATACTCAAGTGGTCTGTAGATATTACTGTCATATGTTTGTAAATAAAACCGATTTTGAATGATAAATAAAACTAAACAATGTGGGGTGGGCATTACAGTTATTGTCTAATGATACTTAATGTATTGTACAGCTATGAACATTAATTCAAATGCAAACTGATTCGAAGCGATCTTTGGTTGAATTGAATCTCCTTACTAATTTGTACTGGGTATTTGCATTACAGAAATTAGTTTAATGAGTCGAGACTTCAAACTCGATCAGAATGAATTACCACTACTGTACATGGTCATTAGTATAATAAGAGATTAATTGAAATAATGTTCATTCCCTCCAACTGATGTAATGCAGTTTTGTGAAATTTATCATACCCAATATTTTTAATCTTTAAATCTTTGTACCGAGACATAAAATATTTCCGTGAATTTTATTCAACATAAGAACTATCAACCCCCAAAAGAAATATGCTTCATAAACGATTGAATTACCTTCTGCTGTGTTCGGATACCTAATCCATACTTGGTCATCAGCATTATGCCCCGTGACCAGAGTTACAAATGTTACACATTTTGTTTACGCTAATCTATTTCTAATAAGTAGTATTTTTCTTCTAACCACATTTCATCACCATATTCTAAGATACTTTGATATCGTAATTACTAATGTGTGAATAGGATATCTATACTTTCCCTTTAGTTAAAAGGGAAAGGAAGTCCGTAGTAAACATATTTATCATGTAACAATTATTTAGTGCTTTACTCGTAACCCTGTTGTGCTACATTTCTATATTAAGCGTTTATCTTAACAATAAAACATTTCTGAGACAATCTGATACAGCAATATACAGTATGTTCATTTTCTATTTAACAATGGGTTCGTTATAGTCTGTAACAGTGTTTTTAATACACCCTTGTATATGTACATTTATGTTATCAAGATACATAGTACCTGGACCTTTAGTGTTCCTTATTAATGTTTTACTTGGTGCATAATGAACTATCATCATCAATCAATCTCTCTCTAACACAAATACACAAACTCAAATTGACTTTAACACGCATTATATAACGTCCGTTTCAACACTCAACACACTCAACACACACACACACACACACACACACACACACACACACACACACACACACACACACACACACACACACACACACACACACACACACACGAGCCTCCTCCCCCCTCTCTCTCCCCATGTTACCTAAGGCCACTTCCTTCTTCCCATTATTAACTTATCTGAGGCCAATGGACACTCGAACCATTCCCTTCTCCTTGTGTGGTCACCTTTTCCTAGTAGGCATTTACAAAACAAAATCTGATGTATTTGTTCCTTTGGCTTACCTCCGCACACTAAGTTGGACACGGAGGTTATGTTTTCGCCTCTGTTTGTTTTGGGCAGATAGGATATGCGTTATGAACTGATTATCACGACATTTGGTGGGCAGATAGGTTATGCGCCAAGGAAGAGGGGATTCAATTAAAGGGAGATGAGCCGTTATTCTGGTCCCCCTTCTTCCTCATGTTCAGCCCCATAAGTTTTCCATATTTTAAGACGTTCGGCCAATTAGTTTGACGATTTTAAGACCATTCGTCCCATGTCTTTGTCAATAATTAGACTTTTCGTGTTATTTAGGTGTCGATTTTTTCCTGGCGAGCGATAGCGAGCCTGTAATTTAGGAGGAATTCGCCTCCGACCGGGAAATTTTTCTACCGAAATTTTTTACAAATGTATCTTGAAGGGGGATCCTGTTTTTTTAAAAAGTTTGATGGAGGTCTAGGGAGGAAACTAGAATAATAAATAAATGAAGAATATCAACCAAAAAGTAAACCATACTCTCTTAAAAGACGAACCGGATTATAACCTAGAACCCAAATTTAAAAGAAAAATAGTCACATAATGATTACGCAGAAGCGCGCCTACACCTACCCATACGCACACACGCACCCACATTCAAATTCATGTTGACACACAGAGCGGTGCGTAGGCATACACATGAACATTATCTCCCTCCCACACATACACACACTTTCTCTCTTTCACACGCACACAAACACATACAAGCTCTCCCACACCTAATGTTCCCTCTCATAGTTCCTCTTGACATCCCATCCACTTCTTATTCTTCTCGTACGTACAGTACCATTATTTAAATCTTCCTGTACCAGCGACGTGTTATATTTTATTCTAGCTATTTTTAGACGATTGTGTGCTGTTTAGGAAGTGTCTGTGGTAGTTAGTAGGGTTGATTGAGATAGTTAGAAGCCATATTATTGATATAGATCCTTCCTAAACTGAATAAAATCGATTAGTATGTCGATGGTAAAGTACGGGTTAACTACCATCATCATCTCAATTATTTTTCATAACTCTATAGCTCGTTATTGTTTGTATTTTGTATAATATGCTACCGTCCATTACTACCTTTATCTGTAGTTTCATGTGCTGTATACTCATGACCCATTTGAATCTATATCGAACCCAAAATAGATCATGACAGGATCGTACAATTCAACAAAGGTTCCATAGTTTGAAAGAAAAAGGTTCAATAATTCAAATACATATTGAACCTTCCCCCTTGCCTTGTACATTGACCCTTGTATTGTACCTTGTCCCTTGTATTGTACCTTGACTCGTGTATTGTACCTTAATAATTGTATTGTACCTTGCCTCCTTTAGTGTACCTTGTATTGTCCCTTGTCCCTTGTATTGTATCTTGTCCCTTGTATTATAATTTGTATTGTACCTTGTCCCTTGTATTGCACCTTGTCCCTTTTAATGTACCTTGTATTGTACCTTGTACCTTGTATTGTACCTTGTCCCTTGTATTGTACCTTGTCCCTTGTATTGTACCTTGACCGTTGTATTGTACCTTGTCCCTTGTATTGTACCTTGTCCCTTGTATTGTACCTTGTCCCTTGTATTGTACCTTGTCCCTTGTATTGTACCTTGTCCCTTGTATTGTACCTTGACCGTTGTATTGTACCTTGACCGTTGTATTGTACCTTGTCCCTTGTATTGTACCTTGTCCCTTGTATTGTACCTTGTCCCTTGTATTGTACCTTGACCATTGTATTGTACCTTGTCCCTTGTATTGTATTTTGACCCTTGTCCCTTGTATTGTACCTTGTCCCTTGTACCTTGTATTGTACCTTGACCCTTGTACTGTATTTTGACCCTTGTATTGTACCTTGTCCCTTGTATTGTACCTTGTATTGTATTTTGACCCTTGTCCCTTGTATTGAACCTTGTCCCTTGTATTGTACCTTGACCCTTGTATTGTACCTTGACCCTTGTATTGTACCTTGACCCTTGTATTGTACCTTGACCCTTGTATTGTACCTTGACCCTTGTATTGTACCTTGCCCCTTGTATTGTATTTTGACCCTTGTATTGTACCTTGTCTATTGTATTGTATTTTGACCCTTGTATTGTACCTTGTCCCTTTTATTGTACCTTGTATTGTACCTTGACCCTTGTATTGTATTTTGACCCTTGTATTGTACCTTGTCCCTTGTATTGTACCTTGTCCCTTGTTTTGTACCTTGTCCCTTGTTTTGTACCTTGTCCTGTACCTTTTCCCTTGTATTGTACCTTGTCCCTTGTATTGTATGTTGACCCTTATATTGTATTTTGACCCTTGTATTGTACTTTGTCTCTTGTATTGTACCTTGACCCCTGTATTGTATTTTGACCCTTGTATTGTACCTTGTCCCTTGTATTGTACCTTGACCCTTGTATTGTATGTTGACCCTTGTATTGTACCTTGACCCTTGTCTTGTATTTTGACCCTTGTCTTGTATTTTGACCCTTGTATTGTACCTTGTCTCTTGTATTGTACTTTGTCTCTTGAATTGTACCTTGTCCCTTGTATTGTACCTTGTCCCTTGTATTGTACCTTGTCCCTTGTATTGTACCTTGACCCTTGTATTGCATTTTGACCCTTGTATTGTACCTTGTCCCTTGTATTGTACCTTGTCCCTTGTATTGTACCTTGTCCCTTGTTTTGTACCTTGACCCTTGTATTGTATGTTGACCCTTATATTGTACCTTGATCCTTGTATTGTATTTTGACCCTTGTATTTTATTTTGACCCTTGTATTGTACTCTCTCTTGTATTGCACCTTGTCCCTTGTATTGTACCTTGTCCCTTGTATTGTATTTTGAACCTTGTATTGTACCTTGATCCTTGTATTGTATATTGACCCTTGTCCCTTGTATTGGACCTTGTCCCTTGTATTGTACCTTGGATCCCTTGTACCTTGTATTGTGCCTTTACCCTTGTATTATACCTTGTCCCTTTAATCACCCTGACAAGATTCCTACCACCCCGCATGGACCTTATTTCGCGCGTCTGCACCACCGTGAAAAATAAAATACAAAATAAATACAAAAACTTGTAACCTTTCGAGACCCTATGTGGCCTTATGTTATCTATAAATAAGGGTTAGTATAGCCTTGACTAGCATCACACTAGCCACAACAAACCCTCCATGCACTCACTGGCTGGGCGTCACACTTATCCACTCTTTTGGTTAAGGGGGGATGGGCCTCTATATTTGCTCATTTATATATTTGTATATGTTTTTATTTTTTTCCTTAGACCTCCATCAAGCTTTAAAAAAAAAAAAAAACACTCGCCCAAGACCCTCATGCAAGATACATTTTTAAATTTTTCGTTAGAAAAATGTACCGGCCAAAGGCCGGTTCCTCTTAAATTATCGCTCGCCAGGAAAAATATACTCCTAAATGACACGAAAAGTCTTAATATTTACAAATAAATGGGTCTAAAGGTCTTAAAATCGCCAAACTAATGGTCCGTAAGTTTTAACATCTGAAAACTAATGAGGCTAAGCATGAGTAAGAAAAACGACCCATCTCCCCTTAAACAGGTTTTCACTCATGCGTCCAAACAGTACGGTAGGTGAATGGGGTAAAAGAACACTATTAACGCGCAGCTCTACTCGTGTTATCTAAAAATCATTATTTATGGCATTAACAATTCACATCATGTATATACTCTTTGTCGATTATTCTGTTACTTCTAAATATACACACCTATATTTAAAATAATATTGATAATACAAATAATGATGACGATACTACTAATAATAACAATCTCCGATCTTTAATTTGGCGCCATTTCTCTCAGGCTCCGCTTCGAGATTCACTAATGTTGCAAAAGCTAACCGAGACCATTACCCAATTCCTCACTCAAGGGAGACGGTACACTCGGATACCATAGTCTCTAGCCCACACATAATAATTAATAGGCCCCCTTGTGTTTTTCTTTACGCAGCTATATCTATCTGGATATATTTTTGGATAAAACTTGCTTTTCAATAAATAGTATATATATTTTTGTAGTAGATGTTTAGAAAATGATATTAATAACATCGTTTCCAGAGATATACTTCCATAATTAAAAGTAGGTGAACTCCCCAAATAATTATGAGTGGGCAGGAGACTATGGTATCCGACTGTACCAACCAGGGCCAGGGCGCGAACGCTGGGCTCATGAGTAGGAAATTATGGCACCGGTGACCTGATGATGCTTGGTGTTAGGAGGAGGGGGGGGGGGGGGGGGGGGGGGGGGCCTGGCACCCCTTTGGATGATGAGTTTAGTTTTGAGAGTGGGTTTTCTCATATACTTTCTATGATCGCTGCATTTGTTTTATATATTGCTTTATCTCGCATTCAACCTAAAGTCTGTTTTAACGCATATATTTATACGGTGCTATATGACCTTATTGGAAAAATAACCACCTGAGATGAAAAAAACTAAATGTTTACGATTTTACTTCTTATGTAGTTTGACGCCATGGTTTCTATCAATCAATCAATGTACGAAATACATTATAAACGAACTGCTGGGTAAAGACAAAGTACACTGTAACTCATAACAATTACTGCAACACTTATAAAATAATGTGTTTGCTGGTTAACTACGGATCGATTTTCTCTCATACCTATATAAAAATCATTACTATTTATGTTAATTAGTACTGTTTCCATTTGCCTGAACGTGCCCCAACATGCTCAGAATCCCCCATTGGCTTGTATAAAATAACCAGTAAGCAACCCCCATATTTTTCCAGATATTAACCAAGCCTACCAGTCTATAGTAGAGGTGGTGGTGGAGGAATTATATTGATAGCACAGTCAATAACTTATTTTGACGAAGATTGTTATCGGTCATTAATGCATTATAACAGTACAGTAACAAAATTAATAATGCTAATACACATAATAAAAATAAAAGTAATAATAATAATAATCCATCATATATTACAATAAAAATAGTAACACAATTTCAAAGAACTGTTTTACAATAATACAAACTAATAATAAAATAATAAAAATAATGATAATGATTACAATACTACTATCAATAATAATGATTAATTATAATTTATTTATAACTTAAATAATTATAATAGTCAGCAATTTTTAACTCTGAGCCCTCCCTCCCAGAATGGTATATTATAGCCCTACTCTGGCATTCCTCCCTGTCCCTCACCAGCTCCAACTTTCCCACTATCCCCTCAGGCCTCTCTTGATGAAGGAGAGAGACGAGAGATGAGAGAGACGAGAGAGAGAGAGAGAGAGAGAGAGAGAGAGAGAGAGAGAGAGAGAGAGAGAGAGAGAGAGAGAGAGAGAGAGAGAGAGAGAGAGAGAGAGAGAGAGAGAGAGAGAGAGAGAGAGAGAGAGAGAGAGAGAGAGAGAGAGAGAGAGAGAGAGAGAGAGAGAGAGAGAGAGAGAGAGAGAGAGAGAGTGTGTGTGTATGCGCGCGCGCGTGTGTGTGTGTGTGTGTGTGTGTGTGTGTGTGTGGTGAGCGTGATGCACAAGGGTAAGATCAGAGGTAGGGTTTCTCGATCTTTTGGGGTTATACTGTGTATAGAATATTAGACCATTGATTGTAAATTATCAAGGGCGGCTTAATCCACTACATCCTGATTCTGCTACATCCCGCTATAGACAATCTCGCATTGCAAGAGCTCTCACAGTCGATAACGAAAATCCGGCAGGTTCATTTTGTTCATTTTGGTTATGTTCAATGTCATGGAAGCAGCCATTTAGAAGTAGTTCGTCAAAGGTTCCGGAGACGTTAAAGTGTGGCGAAACAACCTACTTAGCAAGTTTATTGGAATTCCAGCAGGTTCGCCTTTTTCATTTTGGCCGTGCAAACAGGTTTGGTCTTGGTGTTCAATATCGTGCAGGCAGCCGTTTAGGTAGAATAGTGGTTATAAAGTTCTGGAGATGACAAAATGCGGTGAAACAACCTACCTAGGGGAGGTGTGGCAGAGTGATCTTGCCACTGGACTGGTAATCCAATGGACCCGGGTTCAAATCCCAACATGTCAATGGGAAGATATTATTGGGATGGAATTTGTGTTGTACCTACTTTCAGTTCATTACCACAAAGCACACCGAAATGCCAAAAAAATACCTTCATTGTTCCCTGATTAAATAGCACTGTATGAATATTCCCATATTAAAAATATGTTACAGGGGTGCAATGCCTAGTGAGTTAATTGTTCAATAGGTGGCGTTCTGAGAGTGAGGGTCCGAGTCTGAGGGATGAGATGGTGAAGCACTGAGGCGAAGCAGCTTCTGAGATGGGACTGCTTCGAACTGTAAATAGGTGCTTCGCATGTCTCACTCCCTGGACTAGAACAATACCTCACGGGCCTCGCCGTGTTCAGTGGTGGAGTGTGCAGGCTCTCAGCCTATACCCGAGAGAAAGTAGTTGGAATATAGAAAACAAACTAAAATCAAATAATAAAAAAAACTTGGCGAGTGTTGCGAAAATCTGGCAAGTTCATTTTGCTCATTTTGGCTCTGTGAACAACTTTGGTCTTGGTGTTCCATGTCATGGAGACAGCCGTTTAGAAGTAGTGTGTCAAAGGGTCCAACGATGGAACAAAATCAGGAAAACTTAGCCCTATACCGAGCAGAATCAGGAATAAGCTTTTATGTAGGCTTTGAAATAGATGTTTGAACGCAAGACATATATATTGTCTTGAACAAAACAATATTCATATAATATGATGCTGTAGCCATCATCATCAAATCTGATGCCCCGCTTCCAGAGGAAGCGCCCCAAAAGGGATGGCCATGGCAGAAACAGCCTCCAGGCTTCTAGGCATGCCCCAACTCACCCACTCCACAGTGCCATTTCCACTAAGTAGAGTATGCCTATTAACACTGAAAGAGAAGACCCGGAGCAGTCCTTCACCCAGATGGCAGTTCCACCAATGTTTTGCTATTTTATTTACCCCAGTGTGCCTTGACTGGAAACATACCAAGCACAGGAGATTTCTTAGGATAGGAACCAGTGGTCCACTGCTCCAGAAGCTGATTGCACCACCAAAGTGGCGGGTGGTGGGGTCGCCGTATTCCTACGCCAGAGAAAGAAAGGCCGACTTGTGCCAGTGGGCTGTGAGAGTAAGACACTAGGGAACCATGGGGCACACCATTATGACCCCACTGCCTTCACCACTCTCAAGAAAAGAAGTTAGAAATAAGAATGATGATAAAGGTTAAGTCAGAACCGGCTATGGGAAGTAGTGACACCAACCCTCACTGACAGTTCAAGCCCACCACGGGATGCTGTAGATCTATAAAACCCTTAGTTTCATTTATCTGACATTCCTATTTATTTTGAGAAATATAGTATATTTTGTTTTATATTATATATGTAGTATCAATCATTTTCGACAATCAGAAACAAGTAAGTACGATCCCAAAGTATATATATATAAAAAAAAAACATTGAGGGGGTGACACCTGTACACCTTTCAGCCAATCACAAGATAGTACGGGAGACACAAAAGTACAGTTTTGACAACCTGCCATCAGAGTACCTGGTCAGTGCGGATTGGTCTGCAAGATCAAAGGAGTATCAAACACCTCGTCGCTGGCCTGCTCCTTATACTACGATGTTTCCTGCTCATTCCAGCCATTATTTCTACAATAATCAACTTCAACAAAAGGAAAACATTCTGCCTGGATACTATCTGGAAGAAGAAAACAAATCCTTTTGTTGAATCCAATATCGCACAAAGTACCTACAGGGGAGGGAGAAGACGTGTGTGAGTAATTTCACGCGGCTTGACCAAGCAGCACGTGAGCTGGCGGAACGGGACAGGTATATATTGACCTGGGGGAGGGGGGGGGAGGGGATATCCTCATCCCCAAGAAAAACCAAGACAAAACTAATCCACTAAACTACAGACCCATTAGTCTACTTGAGACTCTTGGGAAGACTCTAGAACTATAATAAACCACCGACTCAGACTATTTCTCGAAGACAAAGGACTCCTCACACACATGCAATTTGGTTTTAGAAACATAGATCGACACAGGAATCACTAAACATTATAACAAACTATATTCACATAAATAAGCAGAACAGGCGGAAAAACAAGACCGCTTTAATTACCAAGGACATAAAACAAGCTTTTGACACTGTGTGGCACGACGGCTTGAAGTACAAAATCTGCGAAAATTTCAACTTCCCATTAACCCGCTGAGTACCAGCTAAATATTTATAAATGTACCACCCAGGACCGGCTGATTCTGAATGTTTTTTCTTCCCAGAAACAATAGCGAATGGGTTAGGAATGAAGGAAAAACCACGAAAAACGATCAAAAAGCTCAAAAAATGGTCCTACGGAGCCCCCGAAAACGGATTTTACAAGAGTAAAAAATTGAAGGCAATTTCACCCAAAAAACATGTTTTTGCGTGCTCACGCGCACGCGGTTGGACTTTGAGAGTTTTCAACCATCGGCATGGGTGCGTGGGATACTTACACAGTTCCCATACAAATCTGAGCCCTCTAGGTGCCATAGGACCGGAGTGACACTGACACAGACGTCTGCGTCGCTGGGGTTTAGCGTTACATACATTGCCGACGCACTGTTTGCGTCGCTGGGGCTCAGTGGGTTAATAACTCAGAAACTTCTTTGCAATATTTTGGATTATAGAACAGCCAAAATTAAATTTTCTAATCTCTATTCAGATTCATTTGCACTCAATGCAGGCGTACCTCAAGGCTCAGTGCTCGCTCCTACCCTATACATCTTATAAAATTATACAAATGACTTTCCCAAACCCATTCACAATGACTCGCTCACAGTAATGTACGCAGACGACGTCGACGTGACTCAAGTAACAAGAGCAGACAGACTAGACACATTGACAAACAGAGCACAAAGAGAACTTGACAAAGTAGCACAATGGGAACAAAAATGGCGGATTCAGGCTCATCCTCACAAAATCCCACATTAACTACTTTACCAAAGGACATCCCTGTCCAAGACCCCTATTCCTAAACTCCCGAGCGCGTTTCCCTAACCGCACACAAATAAATGTCTCTCCCACTAACAAAGTACTCGGCCTCATATTTGACAAATTCCTCCAATTCCATCACCAAGCTAAAACTTCCACTGCCATCGCATCAAAATCCCTCCAAACCATCTTTAGATTCCGAAATGCATCAATTAAAACCAAGCTTCACTTATATGAAGCACTAATAAGACCTCTTTTGTGCTACGTCCCACTCGGTATCTCTCTTTCGGCCCCTACTAACCAACTAAAATACCAAAAAGTTCAAAATACAGCACTGAGATGGATTTTTGGGACTCAGTGGTTTGAATTCCAGACGGCACAACATCTTCACGATCTAGCCCGCATCCCCCCTCTTAACACATATTAGAATCATCTAGCAGAAAAACAACTTATTAAACTTGAGACCTTTCACGATAACTTCACCCAAATTTTCAATAGAATTTTACCCCCCCCCCCCTTGTCAAACCTCCTTCACCCTGACAAGAGAGGCACCCATTCCTAGATTCACTTACAATGATTAAATTTATAACTTCACAGACCAATCCAAAATGTTTGCATTAACACCAATCCTTAGCCAACTATAACTAAATTACAAGACAACACCCATTTAACGTCAACTTCAAAATAAATAACAGTACAGCCATCTTACAAGTTCTGCCATTGACAGCTCTCTCCCCACAATAACCCCCCCCTTTTTTTTACTCTATGCCACCCAAATTTCCCCCCTCCCCCCCTTCTATACCATTTTCGTATTATTACCACCCTAAATTATTAAAACCAATTCTCCAGCAGACTTCCTCCTGCCCATAAGCAAGCAATTTCGATTTTATACCATCCAACATTATTTTGCTCTCACCATCCCCAGCCCCCTTCTTGGCAAGCCATACTGAATCTCAGTAAAGTAACTGCTCTAACGAAAACAAATCAACCCCAACCCAATTACTCAACTCACGCACGTTGGGTCAAGCCCCGACACCCTATTTCTCTCACTATTACCACTGCATCTCCTACTTAACCAATAAAACTTCCCTTCTTTCACCTTCACCCACCTTTTCTATATTCATTCATTCATTCATTCGGGGGATAGCCATTTCGCCCTCAGGCAGCAGCTGGGCAAGTCAGCCATCCAGAGCACTCTTTACTTTCCTTGCTCTTATAACTAATAACGGGTTGCCGCTCAGCAGAGTAATGCGAGAGGCAGAAGAGGAGAACGCAACAAGAAATAAAGAGAAAGCAGAAAGTCAATTATCGCTAGGGGAGAAGAAGCAGAAACAGTCTTCCAGCATTAATCTCCAATATCCAAAGGCATGTTCATACATAGCAAGGCTACACACGATTCAGAGAGCTAAATGATGGTGGACAGAACGCTTGTGTGGAGGCAGAGCTACACCCAGTTTGGGTGCCGTAGACGACCAGCAGTGAGAGCGAGTGTGTGGAGGCGAAAGGATGCAGAAGCTGAAAGGGGATACAGAGTAGACCATATATCATAATATTCTTGTTCAGGGACCTTCAGGCCCTGCAGGTGACTTGAGGGCAAATGAATAAAATGATAGACACATCCAATAAATAAAAAGGTAGCTATATTAGCTGAAACTAAAGAAAGAACTAGACAATCAATGTTGAATAAAGTGATTTTTTGTTATTGTGAATTGTTAGGCATGGCTCAGCATGGCCGATACCTCTAGTTATAAGGTAGATAGTTAGCTTAGAATTAGGGTCCTGGTAGTGATTTCTACTTTTAGTCGGAAGGTAGTGAAATTATCTATAGATTACCGTAGCTTTTGAGAAATATTAGCAGACTCGTAGGAAGGATACGGAGGTGGAGGAGCAAACAGTGAACTACCCATTTGCATTGTTAGTACTGTACAGTGCTACCTTTATGCCAACAGTAAAATACCAATGTATTAGTTATATATGGCAAGATTATATAAAAGGAAGCTATATTGTGAATTTGTGAAGCGAATGTCGATACATTCAGGGTAATTACAGGACAGACGTAAACTACCCTAGTGACTAGTTAGTACTGTACAAAGACGCCTATACGTTAGAAGTAATAGGAAGTTATTTCAGAAGTAAATTTTGATACGCTGTCAACGGTACAACACTTTTCTCTTAGAAATAGGAAATTGCTAGTTAGCCGGCGAATACGAGCGCCTTAAATATAATTTACTTGAAGTACTACAAGAAAGTTTTACCATTTGATATAGAGCTTAGATGACCGTAGCACCAGGCAACTAAGGCCATATTTCACTAAAGTAGAAAACTGATTGGGTTAGAGAAAAAGGAGCTCAAATATAATTAAAGAGGCGGAGAGAAGAAAGGAAAGACATTACATGGTCAACGGAAAAGAAAGGTGACTCAGAGAGGATAATTATCAGCAAGACAAGGTGGACGACCAAGAGTAAATAGAAGGGGAAAATAATGCATATGGGCCAGAGAAAAAGAGAAGACAGTACAAGGAAAATGTGAGGAACAGAAAGTTGAATATGACACCGAGAGCAAAGCGGTGGAGGTGAGTGGAAATTAGGAAGGAGTGGGTAAGCCTGGAATGGCCTATCCAGAGCCGGGCCAACGCAGTCTCCCAACGGCGAACACAGTGAGAGGGGTCAGCCCAGGCAAAAACGGAGGCCTTAACAGTACGGAGCTAATTAGAGGAAATAGATGACCAAATGGTTTGCCATCGAGACAGAAGGAAGGCAGAGATAGCTGGATACTAATCAGAGGCGGGAATAGAGAGAGAAGGTGACTTCGCTGTAATAGCATCACCAGCGAGAACATCAACTCGCTCATTCCCACGGACGCCAACATGGCTAGGTACCCAGCAAAATTATACAACTTTCTTCGAGTAGAAAGACTTAGAAGCCAATCTTGGATGGCAAGAACGGATAAACAGCAGGGGAAACTGCAAGAGAAGAAGGCCATTGTACGAGTTAGAAAAATGGGTAAAGGAGGAAGAAGGAAAGGAGCACATGAGACGGACGGCAAAGAAGATAGCGTAAACTTTGGCAGTCAGAAGACTAGCCACAGAAGGGAGAGAATATTGATAAGAACAGGAAGGAAAAATTATGGCAAACCCGACGCCGGAAGACGTATGCGAGCCATCAGTGTAAACTGGAGTATAAGAAGAATGAATTGGAGGGTGTTCGAGGAAATGAGAACAAAGAACCGTAGGCGGGGTAGAGGACTTAGAAGAATGAGAATAGAAGGACATACGGAAAGACAAGGAAGAAGCCAGAGAGTGCACTCACTTAGGCCTAGTTGTAGAGGAAGAATGCAGAAATGAGAAGAATGAGAAAACAGGGAATCCATACAAGAAAAGAAAGGGGGTCGAAGACGAGAATGAGACTTAACAGGAACAGTAGGAGTAATAGAGGGGTTTGCAAAGAAGGAAACTGTAGCAACCTGGCATGGTACCTGAGAGAGAGAAGGGCCCGACGTCCGTACAAAGAAGGGATGCCGGATTCAGCATACAGGCTTTCAACAGGGGAAGAGTGAAAGGCACCCAAGGCAAGACACACACCGAAATAATAAACAGAGTAAGGTTTACGATGGACCAAGTCTGAGGCTGAGGAGTAAACCCGACAACCATAATCTAGCTTAGAATGAAAAAGGACAATATGAAGGTAAAGAAGGAGAGCACGGTCCGCACCCCAAGTAAGGTAGGACAGAGTCTGGAGTAGACGAAGATGGTGTAAAGTAGCAATCTTAACTGAGGAAACATGAGCATACTGGTGTACATGTGCCACTGGTCTAACACCTCTAATGTCCTCCATTGCAGTGCGAAAGTCCATACCCTCAGGTCAATAAACCTTTTGGGTGATTGAGGGAAAGCGAACCCCCAAATTCTCACGCACTAGTTAAGCCCATTATCACTCACTCACACAGGTTGTATATATCAGATTTAGAAGTACGGTTAGTCCCATTACATATGCAGAGTTGATAATGGTTAGCCCATTTTGTTTGGTTACATATTCAATTGGTCACATTTTATGCCATGCTAAAGCATAGTTCAAGTCCGATTTGCCCTTCAAATATGAAGACGAACATTACTGCCAATATCTAGGATAGGCTAACTAGAATACAATTTGTTCCAGTTTAGGCAATGTAATGCATTTTGAATATGTGAACACCTTCAGAATACAATGTTTCTTCTACCCAAGCCTTTGGCAGCTTGACGATTGTATGCAGAGATTCCGGAGTTAAAGTAACCAACATTACCCCAACGATACCTAGAGGGTTTTATGCAGAGTAATCTCACGTCAAGTTGCCAGAATACTTTACAAAAATAGTCTTAGTACTGAAAGGGTAAACACAAAAGGCAATCGCTACAAACATTAAAATCCCAATTCATACCTTGCCTGAAGACACGTGGCGCCAGGGACCCGGCGTGGTAGTGTGGGCTGAATGCTTCACCAGCTCCAGTGGCAAACTGCAAGCACAAAATAATCATGACTTAAGGGGAGACTGTCGTTTTTCTAGTACCCTTTCTTCCTCGTGTTTAGTCTCATTATTTTTTAGAATTTTAGACGTTCGGCCCATTTCTTTGGCGATTTTGAGACTTTTCATCCCATTTCGTTATACATTTTAAGACCTATCTTGCCATTTAGGTGTCGATTTTTTGCTGGCGAGCGATAGCGAGCCTGTAATTTTAAGAGGAACCGGCCTTCTGCCGGGAAATTTTTCTACAGAAAAATGTACAAATTTATCTTGAGGGGGGGTCTAGGGGATGTTTTTCTAAGTTTGAGGGATGTCTAGCGAGGAGACTAAGCATTTATGAATGAATGCATTTATAGGCCAAAAAAAGCAGTCGGTGTCCCCTTAAGGATTTTATTGCGAATGATATAAGGTTAAGGGTTGCATCTCCAAAAATATAAGGTATGAGACCAATTAAGGTTAAGGGTTAATTTTGAAAGGATGCTTCAGAAAACACAAACCCTAGGTTTCATGATCAAAACAATGCATATCTGCTTAGTTACATTACCGACATAAATACCGATCACTGGACATTATGAATAGTGATCAGAAACCCTAAATAAATGTTACCATACACAATTAGTTTCTCATCCTACTGTTTGCCTTTAGTTTTATATTCTTGATTTGAAAACTCAAAATCAACTTAAAGTTCCCTAAATATCCTAATCCCCAGTATACTGAAGAATAGCGATAGTTAAAATATAATACATTCTTATAGACTAAACACATAAATACGAACATGAAATATAAATAATATATCCTCATATATCCTGGACACATAAATAATACTACATCACTATAACTTCTTAATTACGGGATTCCTGCCTTATGGATTTCATTAATTGTTTGCTTTTACCTGCCTCAAGGGACCTTATGGTTGCGCGGATAAAAGCTACTTTTGTAGTTACGTGCAGTTGGTCAAAGTTCCAGCTTACCCACCCTCGCTCTGGGGCTCGCAGAATTATCTGGCAATACTGGTGTAGGAAGGAGGTGTGTCTTACAAAGATTGGGATTGGTAGATCTGATTTCTGCTATATCATTGTTAGACCATATACTAATCAAGGGAAAGTAAGCCTAACTCAAATAGAAATGCATACATCGCTATGTATGATCCCGAACATTCACCCATAGTTCGTAAATTTGCTTAAATATTAAAGTTATTATATCCACTGATAGGCAACTACACCAGTATTGCCAGCTAATTCTGCGAGCCCCAGACCGAGGGTGGTTCAGCTGGAACTTTGACCAACTGTACATTTGATTTTCTCTCTTCTATAAAATGTTCAGTCTTCACTTCACAACACTTCGTTCACCTTCTCGGACGAACTATGCTTTTCCCGCAATACCAACACAAACTATATGATTACGGGGGGTCACCGGCTTTTTTTGTTTTATCTTTTTCTCCTTCTCTCTTTCCCTGGCTTATATCCATTCGGCCGCATTCAGCCAACTGTTTTAAGACTTTTATCTCCATCCAGGTGTCGATTTCTTCCTGGCGAGCGATAGCGAGCCAGCATTGTATGGGGAAATCTGGCACCGCCGGAGAAATTTTTGTACAAATTTAGCTTGCTGTCAAAACAAAAAATATATATGCTGGCTCGCTAACGCTCGACAGGAAAATATTGACACCTGTATGGGGGTAAGCGTCCTAAAACAGTAGGCTGAAAGAGGCCGAATGGATACAAGCCAAAGAGAGGGAAAAAAATAAAAAAAGCGAGGTGGGCTCCCTTAAAAAGTTGTTTGTGTTTTTTTTTTATAGTTCCCTGTTCTTTCTCTCATCTTCTGACGTTTATTATCCAAACATAATTGATATTTATCATTCTATATTTCTTCCCTTGATTTTTTTTTTTTTTTTTTGTATGTAGGATTATTACCTTCAACCCATAATACATTTCGTCATTCCACACATCCCCAGAATCAGTGAGTTTACTCCACATTTAGGGAAAACAATTCTAGAATGGGAATATTTAAATATTTTACAGTAAACGAGAGATTTTTGGTGTCTACATCGGAATTTCTCGGGGGGAGGGGGGGGGGGGTCATCGTTGATGTCGATCCCAGGCCAAACTGTATTTGTATTATATATTTATACTGTATATACAGTATATACAGTATATATATGGTAACATTCAAGGAGACTACATCAGGACTCTTCTTCTTCTTCTGACCTATGACCAGGTATAGGCTATCCTAGTGTTTACTAGCCTATACCCTTTTGAAAGGACATTAGCCTAACCTAACAACCTTACCTAACCTATCCTAGTATTAAGGGTGGGGGCTACCGCCCCCACACCCCCGCTATTTGACATCTTTGACAGATTTTTGATGTATTTTTCTTTGAAATCGGGTTTTTTCAAGTTATCGATAATGAAAATCCTCCATGGGGACTATAATGAGAAAAATATGGCGATTCTATTGGTCGCTATTTCCCCTAATAAATTGTTTCTAATAAGGCGGATGTAGTGTCCTTGACTATTATCATATATATATATATATATATATATATATATATATATATATATATAATATACAGTATATATAATATACAGTATATATAATATACTATATATATATATATTATATATATTATTTATTTATTATTTATTTTTAATATATATATATTTTTTTTTTGGGGGGGTTACCCTTTATATTGGCCAGTTTCATGTCAACTTTTCTTTCAAATTATTTATCTATTTACCTGTGTTTTTTCTTAACTTTGAAAATTGACTAAATCCGAGCCAAATTCTCTTTGCATTAGTCAAATCCAAGCCAGTCTGTTTTTGTTTTAATCCAATTTTGGTGTTTCTAGATTCTGAAAAATGCACAAATCTGAGCCAACCTCTGCCAAAACTCGGCTCGGATTTTGAAATTTGGTGATGTTACTTTTCAATATTTTATATTCAGAAATATTCCCATATTACTTCTATTTCCAAACTCTGCCCTAGATTGTTAAGATATTAAAACGAGTTAGAATTGAGAATGGTCATAAAAACTGCTTGCCTCACTTTCTAACAATGAAATACACCCACATACAGGTTAATAAACAATAAATATTAATAAACATACTTAAAAAACAGGAATTGCACTTCTGTAGAATTACCGCCCAATTCTATGGCGGCGGCCATTCCAATTGGGGAAGACTAAACCATAAACATATTATAATGAACAGGAACCATGGGAGTCCGTATCAATTGGTAGCTAGCGCCCTTATGGTGCCTAGAGATTCTCCCTGAGGATGGACATAAGCCAAGGTCAGCCTGAATGGAGCATAATAACTCCCCATATGTAAAATAAGAACACATACCTGTTTATCTCTCAACAAAATCCAGCGTCAGGTCCGGTAGCAACAGAATCATGGAGGCAAGTCACCGCTGCCGCCTCCACCTCCTCAAATGACGCATTACGACCGTATGATGTGAAACTCTGTGTACAGTACATCACTCGTAAAAATCCATGCTCGGCAACGTTAGTATGGCACTCGCTCAAAAGATGGCAGTGAAGTCGCGCTAAAAATTGAAGATCAAAAGTGAAAGAAAATAGAATAAGGGTAACTATTTCAATTATTTCCGCTCGTTCACAAAGCAACCTGGTCGACGAGTAGTAGCCATTACATCCTAAATTAGCTTTAATGGAAACAAAATTACATATTCTTTCTGCTATAGCCTATAATATATATATATATATATATATATTTTTCAATATATACAGTATGTTGGTGATAAGCCAAAATTAGCTTTAATGGAGGCACACGGACATAATCTTTCTGTTAACGTGTTTTTGTTTTGTTTTTTATGGTGATGAACCTTGTTGATGGCCGTAGATGTTTGTGGCAATCTAAGTCTAATCTGCAAACGCTTTGGCAATGACACATAAAGTTACTTTCAAAATTCCCTGAACACTGGTTTGAAACCGTATGTTGAACGCTACCAAAATGAGCTTCACATAATTGTTTGTACGCCCCGAAATATTAGAAGTGATCTTGGAATTCTGACAACAACTGTGCAATCTAAGACCTAAATCGTTTATTGGCATGATTGAAGCTATCCCGAAGTGAATGGAATCGAGTCTAGAGGGGTAAAGCCGCTGTCACACGAGCACTTTTTCCGTCAATTTTCCATGAGCAAGTTTTTTCTCGCATTATTTCAGGACTTGTTCGCACTTGTTTCGGCAACTAAACTGAAAGTATGTTATGTTAAGCGGCTGAATTCTGATCAATTGTAATTTTTGAAGTTTCCAGACCATAATTGGTCGTAAAATCTGCTCGAAAAAGGGCTCGTGTGACACCAGCTTAAGGAATGATCAGACAAATTGCCCTACTGTGTATAGTACTGTACAGTCTACGACATAACTATTGGTCAAGCCCTGAGGCAATTTTGTTAGTGCACCTGTCTTTTAAAAGATGGCACTGTAATCGCTCCTAATATAAGGGGGCGGGATTGATATGACGGTTTGAAGAAGGAGGAGTCAAATTTGTGTGTATGTGTGTGTGCGAGACCAGCACGTCGTAAATATTTGTA
Organism: Paralithodes platypus; assembly: GCA_032716605.1. Taxonomy (NCBI): domain Eukaryota; kingdom Metazoa; phylum Arthropoda; class Malacostraca; order Decapoda; family Lithodidae; genus Paralithodes; species Paralithodes platypus. The sequence continues at coordinate 64,829,451 of CM064492.1, forward strand.
TAAGTATATTTTTACACAAAACACGGGCTATATTATAAGCCTAGCCCACTCTGGAAGCAAATAACTAACGCACATCAGGTGCTATGTTATTTAGAGAGTTAAAATACCGAATATTAAAGTTTCTTTCCTTCTCGATTCTCATTCCTCCCCTCCTCTCCCTCCCCCTTTCACCTCCACAAAGTTACTTTCCCCCTCCTCTCTCTCTCTCTCTCTCTCTCAACACACACATTTCATTAAGTGTGTGTGTGTTTAAGTATATATATTTATATTCCTCAACCTCTCTCCAATTCTCTGTTCATCACCTTCTCTATCTCACCATGTTTTTCGAAGCTATCGATACGAGTTACTGCAGGTATTAACCAAAACACTTCATACCCTTTACTATATTCCTTATCACACCTCCTAGTGTTCTGGTTATGACCACAAGAATACTTGTTATTAAGATAAAAAAGGACAAATAAAAACTAACAAGAGGTCGTTGCCGCAGCACCACATCTCTCTTCTGGAATCATGATCAAGCAGGCCTGATGTGTGCAGATCCCGTTTTCTTCAATGTATTCAGTGCTGCGATCATTAGTCAAGTAGAAAAGACAGCATGTAGCGATATTTGTTTAGTAACTACTTTTCAGTATATCCGTCACATTATTTAACCCGTTCATTACCGGTGCCGTCCTTTTAACTTAATTCTTGCTACTATAAGACGATATTATCCAGTTTAAAAGGAGTTTCCAGCACTAAACAGGCTACAAACTATCTCACTTAACCCTTTTTACTACCACAGATCCTTCCTAAACTGTACAAAATCGTCTAAATATAGCTAGAAAAAAAATAAAACCTTCGCCGGAAAGGATGGGGTTAATAACGAAGCCTTGGCATTAACATAATTATTCAGGGATATTGTAAGGTTTGAGGACGTATCATGGTTTGGAAAATAACAAATTTCTAAATACAATACTTTCTTTGTTCTTCAATTCTTCAGTCTCAATTGCTATTAGCCTGTGTTTCACAGTATGACTCAGGAATGGTGAAATATACTGCTTTGGGGGTAGACAATGATGGCCTTAAATGAAACCCTCTAAAAATAAGTAGATAAATATTATGCGATTGCTGTAAATTTACTTATACATCATCAATGTTAGTGGTGACAAAATTAATATCATATTATAACAGATGCAGTTAGCGTCCTCGCTGGTTTTCTTATTCCTACTTAAGCTACGTTTTCCGAAGAACAACCCTATATATATGTATGTATGTAAGTATATACTCAGGCACATACCCCATTGCTGGGGGTGGCCGACTCGAGACAGAGCCCGAACATAAACACCATTTATAGTTCCAATTCTTAGGATCCGGGTCCACTTTTGCGTTCCCCCGCCCCTTACTCTGCCTCGTCTAGTAGGTGAAATTTGCAAGGTGAGGATTCCTAGCCCACTGCCCCCAGAAGGAAAATTAGGAAAGTAAAAGAGACAGACAGAAACGCCAAGGTTGGGTAGAGGATGCCAAACCTCACTCTGGATAGGAACAGCCCTCACCCAATATCACCTACAGTATATCTGATAATATATATTAATCGTAAGATTATTTAGTGTGAACTCTGGCTCTGGTTTTGGGTTATGCATTATTCACCAAGGATTTAGGTTAATTATGTTTGTTTTAAGATTAAGTTGGGAAATGCATAAATTAACTTCATATTTGGTAATGTTAAAGGAGACGACGCTTCAACCTCTCTCTGCCCAGTGACCATAGCATGCAAACACTCACTCTCCCACCTGCACACCCATTAAAACACACATTAATACACACCACAAATGCAAACTCACTATCACAGACAAAACACACACACACACACACACAAAATCACATAAAGCGCACAACTCACAAGCCACACACACACATACTTACAAAAAATCACATAAAAAAAACGCATGCACACAAGATCACATATAATGCACAACCAAGATAGCATTTTAAATAGGACTTTCATTATAAACGTTAAAGCCATTTATATTATCCTCTACATAAGATATGTCTGGCACAAAGGACAATGTTTCAAATGGTATCACTGAACAAGGTAGTATGGGAGGGGTGTGGCAAGTGGGAACATCTATAACCAGGACCTTTTTCTCAAACAAATGGTAGATTTCTAACAACATCCTTCTTTAATCCTTAGCACTATTTTGACATATGTCTTTTTAATCAATTTACTCTCTTAATTAGTGCATTTCCTTTCTCACTACAATAATCGTTGTGTATTATATTTTAAATTTATTTTGTGTTCAATGATTTTCTTTTCTTTTCGCGTTTATTCTTTGTGCTTATTTTTAGACACTTATTTTATTATATTTTCTTTTTCTTTTTTATTTTGCAGTCACTGTCTTGTGATATAGCCTGATCTTCTGTACTTTGCATTATACTATGTGAGTTAAATAACTTCTCTTACTCTTTCTATTTCTAACGCTACTCATAGGATGTTTACATTTTCACCTTTATCGGGCAGAGGCTCGTCCCTTTGGAAGTAATGATAAATAGACTCAGTATTAGGGAATAGGTAGATAATTAAGATAATAAGACAAGATGCCAGTAACTCGGTACCAGTCGAGGAACAATACATCGCAAAGTACATAGGAAACACTTATAAGGAGCCAGCTAACCTGTATATAGTTGGAAGCACAAAGAAGGAAGAAATGAAAATTCTCAAATCAAATGAAGGAACAACGCAAGTAGATCCAGTGGCAATGGCAATGTACACACTGGCACTATCTATTCTGCAGCAGAAAATAAAACATGAGGCAACCCGAGTGAAACAAGTGGCGTATGCAGATGACCTCACAGGTGCAGGAAGAATATGGGATCTCAAAGAATGGTGGCGGAGAGTACAATCGGTTGGCGCAGTCATTGGGTACCATCCTAATGCTAGTAAATCTGTACTAATAGTGAAAGAAGACAAGTATGAAGAAGCGGTGCAGACTTTTGATGGGACAGGAGTGAAGATTACAAAGGAGGGTCAACGCCATTTGAGAGCAGTAATAGGCACAGAGGAATGCAAGAGAGTCTGTGCGAAAAAAGGTAGCGGAGTGGGTAAAAGAAGTGAAAACCCTGGCAGACATTATGAAATCTGAACCACATGCTGCATATACTGTTTTCACATATGGTGTTAAGCACAGATGGACCTTTCTTATGTGAACAGTGCCTACCATTGGACAGATGCTCCAACAGCTGGAAGAAGCAATCAGAGGAGCATTCATACCTGCTTTAACAGAGATGGAAGGCATCACGCAAGAGCTAAGAGATCTATTAGCTCTTCCGCCAAGGTTCGGAGGTATGGGGATCATAAACCCAGTGGAGGCGGCACCTCATGAGTACCAAAATTCCCTTAAACTTACTACGTCTCTGACAGAAAAAATACGGGAGCAAAATGAAAATGATGAGGTGGACGAAGAGGAAAAACGAAATGCAAGACAGAAAATTACAAAGAGCAGAGAAGAGAGACAGAAACATCGCCTAGAACAAATTAAGACCGAATGTAGTGAAGAACTGAAAATGAGAGTTGAGATGGCACAAGACACAGGGGCTTCAAATTGGCTCACTTCATTACCAATAAAGGAAAAAGGCTTCAGCTTAAATAAACAAGAATTAAATGATGCCGTAGCCTTGAGGTACGGGTGGCCAGTTTCGAACCTGCCGCTGAAATGTGCATATGGTGAAATAAAAAACTCAGACCACTGTATGACCTGTAAGAAAGGAGGATTCATCTCTATCCGGCATGATGAAGTACAAGACATCACTGCACAAATGCTGGACGAGGTGTGCCATGATGTCAAAATCGAACCAGAACTTCTGCTTATGGACGGACAGCGCTTGGCCCACAATACTGCAAATATTTCAAATGAAGCAAGAGTGGACGTAAGTGCTCGAGGTTTTTGGACAAGGGGACAACAGGCTTTTTTCGATATCAGAATCTTCAACCCAAGAGCACAAACATATCGCGAGCGAGGACTCAAGGCGGCATACTTGAGAAACGAAAGTGAGAAAAAACGCGCTTATGAAGAAAGAATTTTGAACAGGGATCAAGGAAGCTTTACTCCTCTGGTCTTCTCATCGTCGGGAGGAATGGGACCTTCTGCAAGTGTCTTCTATGCCAGATTAGCTGAACAAATATCGGAGAAAAAGTGCCAGCATAGAAGCCAAGTCATAACTTGGATGAGATGCCGGCTCTCTTTCTCTCTTCTCAGGTCTGCACTCCTATGTCTCAGGGGTACAAGGTCCTCCCCGCTACAGAGGACAAGAGTGAGAGACTTGGACTTTGAAATGGTCGTGGCAGAGGGCCGAATTGGGGAACAACTAGGTTGATTGTAGGGAGGTACTGGTACAATAAGATAAACTATAATGTAACTAGAATAAGATAGATTGTACAACACTTTGTAACTGTCACCTTAATAAAAAAGAAAGAAAAAAATATAGAAGGAAACATGCTTACATTACTGAAATGTTTGTGGACATGCAGTAATGCAAGTAATGGTCACTCTTCTGTAAATCTAAAATGGCTTACTTAAGAATGGGAAAGGGGTGGGGCCTTCTATTTTTTTGTTTTTGTTTTTTTATAAGTTGTAAAAAAAAAAAGTGGGAACATCTACGGGTATATCTAGATTTGCGGAGGAAACAGGGAGGTGTGAGAGGATGGTGTGACGGTGGATCATATGATAAAAGCAAGAAGTAAAGAGGTGGCCAAGAAATGGGAGATCTCAGACAATGGCCAGGGAAGACGATGAACGAATGAAGTTGGAGGGCCAGCTATCCAGTGATCAATTTGATGGCATTTTGGACTAAGTCCTGCTGCCCACCGTGTGTGCTATGGCCGTTCCTGAGCCTTACCTCATCAGGCTTGATCACAACGACTTGCCCATCCACACCAACCGAGTAGTGCAGGACTAAAGGACAACCAACAAATCCATGTGTTTTAGTGGCCCACAAGGAGGTGTGACATCAACCTCAGTAGATCAAATGTGGGCCATCATGTCTATGAACTGTAATGTGGACCATGTGAGGAGCATTGCAAAGGTGGAAAGGACGGAGTGGGATGGTAATCATATATATTGGAATTATTTTAACTCCATTCCAACGAGAATACAGAAGGTAGTTGATGCAGCTGGTGGATGGTGTTCTTATTGATTTAATACATATAAACTGCATATGATGTGCTTACCTTTAAAAACCTGCATATATATATATATATATATATATATATATATATATATATATATATAATGTGTGTGTGTGTGTGTGTGCTTCCAACGTTCACCGCAAACATAATAATGGTGACAGATTAAAATATTCAATAACATTCAAGGTAACATACACTTTACTTAATTAACTTTAATTATGTTTGGATACAAATGTGAAAGCATATAATTTGAAACAGAAAACAACTTGAACAATATATATGAACTTAAGAACATTACAACCAGATTGTTTGAATTATCGTTAACTGCTCATTATAATGGCATACTTTATACTATATTGTTACAACTGCTAGAGCTGAATATTTACTAATCTTGTGGGAAACCACAGTAATACAGTGGGTAAGAATTTGCCGCAAAAGGGATAATGTAATAATTATTGCATGTCATATTTCATATTAAGGTAAATTATGTATTGGACAATCACAGAGCCATGAATACTTGAATGGATATAAATTATACCCTGATAACGAAATTTTGTAATATTGTAAACACAAACAAACTTTTGTTTTCCGACTTAAGCCGAAATTGTCATGTCATTACATTATGCACATTTTTCGCCACGTGGTTATATTTTCCTCCAAGCTATATTATAATGCTATCCACATGGTCACAATTACTTTTAATTTTAAACGATTGTTCAAAGTAACCAGGACGTCAATGTTCGGCGACTTTGAGTGGTGTTGCAACGGAGCTCACTTATTTATATTCTCTAACAATTTGTATGAGGTAATGAACATAATATGAATACAATATTTGAGAATTAGTAGAGGAAAAGAACAGTATACTAAATGAACAGCATATATAAAACCCCATAGTAATTCTTCTTGATAACATTGAACATGATTAAGAAAATATTGTACTCAGTTACGAGAGATGGAGGACAAACACAAGAGAGAAAGTGAGGAGGGGGGAGAGGGGTTGGCTGAAAGGGGAGAGGGGGATGAAAAGCGAGAAGGAAAGAAACTTAATCGTCAGTATTTTAACTCCCTAAATAACATAGCACCTGATGTGCGGTAGTTATTTGCTTTCAGAGTGGGCTAGGCTTATAATATAGCCCGTGTCTTGTGTAAAAAAAATACTTATACGATTATTTACGACGTGCTGGTCTCGCACACACACACATACACACAAATTTGACTCCTCCTCCTTCAAACCCCATATCAACCCCACCCCCTTTTATTAGAATCGATTAACCCGTAAATGGCGGCAAAGCTCTTAAGAGGTTTTACTGGGCGACGGTGGCAAAGCTCTTAAGAGGGAGGCCTAAAAATACCATTTAAACAGCACTAAACATTTTTGTTTTCCCTATACCTCATATCACTCCTCCACATCTCCTCCTTCCTCCCTTTCCCCTCCCCGTTCAATTATCACCTATTTTCCCTGTTATCCCCTAATTTGTTGGTATATTTTTGTGATAACATTAGCAAACTGTGGGGGGGATGTGCTTACGTGCCTAGCAGGTGTGTTACACAAGCGAGTGTGTGTATGAGTAGGCTCAGTGTGGCTTGAGGCCTTGTGGAGGGAGGGGTTGCCTCAATTTTCTCCAAAATTCATGAATGGGCTGGTTCATCTATATTTGCGATTTTGACCAGAAAAATGATATTTTCACTGGTTTGATTGTTGTTACAGTTTACTATCTTCATAGTGAAGGTAAAATAGGCTCATATGAATAGGTAATAACGATATTTATCGTAAAATGACGATTATAGGCCTGAATGGAGCCCATATGCTCGCCCATGGGGAGCTAGTTCATTACCCCCCCCCTCGCCGTTCTTGGGTTAAAGCGTCATCTTTTTAAAGACAGGTGAACTAACATTACCTCAGGCCTTGACAATAGTTCTATTGTAGACTGTACCTGTTTACGGGAAGGAGTTTCACTAATTACAATAGCACACACTGTAGAGTCTGCATTAATTAACTAGTACTAGCTTTTAATTGTAAATGGAAACAAATATAATACGGTCAATGATTCCAATTATTTCAGTATTGAGAACAAATAGCAATACATGAAAGGTTTCTAGTCATGTGAGAGAATATACCAATTTGACAAAATGTAGATTATACAGTATTTATTTTGTATATATATATATATATATATATATATATATATATATATATATATATATATATATATATATATATATATATATATATATATACGGTATATATATATATATATATATATATATATATATATATATATATATATATATATATATATATATATATATATATATATAGTATATATATATATATATATATATACATATATATTATGTTTTTCATTGTTGTCTTGGTTGGTTCCCTAGACCTCCACCAAACTACTCAAAGGACCCCCCTTCCCTCCCCTTCGAGATTATTCTGTGCATTTTTCGGTAAATAAAAATACCCGCCCAAATGTCGATTCTTCGTAAATTGCAGACTCGCTATCGGTCGCCAAGACAAATCTACACCTAAATGGCACGAAAGGTCTTGAAAATAACAAAGTAATGGGACGAAAGGTCTTATAACTGCCAACATAATGGGGCGAACGTCATATTATCTCAAACGAATGAAGCTAAACATGAGGGACAAGGTGGGATCCAGAAAAACACCCCCTTTATGCAGGTGTATGTAGATCTCACTCAAATTATAAACAACATAATCATCGTACTTTTGGTTTTGAATTCCGTGTTTGGGAAGGGAGGTGGAACATGGAGGGAGAGGGTAATAGAACACTTTATTGGAGAGTGTGTGTGTGAGAGAGAGAGAGAGAGAGAGAGAGAGAGAGAGAGAGAGAGAGAGAGAGAGAGAGAGAGAAAGAGAGATATAAATACATGGAGTTACATAGATACACAGACTTTACAGATTTTGCAGTCCTTACTAGGCAGTCCGGGCATAAATCTAAAAAAAAAAAAAAAAAAAAAAAAAAAAAAAAAGAGTATGTACTAGGGTTTAAAACAAGGATACTGATGCCGAATGCTCTCTCCCCACCCACCTATCCCTCCTACTGTTGGGTCTGGGTTCGCCATCCTATATTTTTATATATCTAATGCTAGCTAGAATAAAATGAAAGAATGCGTCATGGCCTACTGAGAAGGTGAAGGCTAACGATGGATTACACTATACCCAAGTTTTTTTCCAACTGACGGTAAATTGCAAAGTTCCCATCAAGATTTCTTAGTTTTTTTGAAGATTTTGTAGTGAACTATGGTGTTAATTATATATCTATCTATCTATCTATTGCCTGACGCCGTGATTCCCGAAGTGGTGGCCACGAACGAACCGCCCCCATGCACCTCTGTCCCCAGTCAGTCCACGCCCCTCCTCCCAACCAGCGCCGCCTTCATTCATATACTTCATATACTCCATCCTTCCACCTCTCCTTCGGTCTACCTCTCCCTGTCTGTCCTTCCACCTCGCTCTCGTACACCCTCTTAGTCATTCTTTCGCTTCCCATACGTTCCATATGGCCGAACCATCAAGTTGTTTCTTTTCACACTTTCCAGCACATCTACCTCCACACCACACCTCCTTCTTACTTCCTCATTCGTCTGTCTATCCCTCCATGTAACTCCGCACGTATTTCTCAAGTAACTCATTTCCACCGCTCTCACTCTAGGTCTGAGTCTCTTCCCGAACGTCCATGCTTCGCTTCCGTAAGTTAGTGTCGGGATTACCACACTGTCATGCAAGGACTTCTTCACTTCCATACTGACCACTCTATTTCTTGTTACTGCTTTCAACGTTCCTACAACCCTCTTCCCCAGTTGCACCCTCTCCTGCACTTCTTCATCCATAGTCCCATCTTTACTCAACACACTGCCCAGATACTTAAAAGAGCTGACGATCTCCATAGCCTGACCGTTCAACTTCACCTCACACTCTGTGACTTCACCCCTTTCGAAGACCTTAACCTTGCTCTTCCCCGCATATACCTTCAAATATACTGTTCCAAACTCATTTACCAGACCCTGCAACGCCCATTCATTATCGCTCATCAGAACTGCATCGTCCACAAACAGCAGTATACGCAGCTTCCACTCATTTCCCTCCCTTTTCAGCGATACACCAACATCCACTGCTCTTCCTAGTATTTCTTGCATGACTCCATCCATATATACAGTAAACAACCACAGGGACATCACACACCCCTGGTTCAACCCAACACTCAGATAAAAAAACTCGCTCTGCTCATTCTCCACATGTACTGTCGCCTTTGCACCCTCATACATGCTCTTCACTGCTTTCAACAACTTGCCATCTACTCCGTATATTCTAAGTACTTTCCACATGCCTTCTCTATCCACTCTGTCATAGGCCTTCTCCAAGTCCATAAACGCAACATACACCTTTTGTTGCTTCTCCAGATATTTCTCAACAACACAATTCAGGGTAAAAATCTGATCTACACATCCTCTTCCCTTCCTAAAACTTCCCTGCTCGTCGCCTATCCATTTCTCCATTCTCACTCTCACTCTCTCAATCACTACCCTACTGTACACCTTCCCTACTATGCTTAAAAGATATATTCCTCGGTGGTTACCACACACTCCTCTTTCCCCTTTGCCCTTCTATAGGGGACTATTATGCCAGTCTTCCAGTCATCGGGTGCATTCCCCTTCTCCCATGCTAGTTTGCACATTTTCCATACCCATTTGATCACTATCTCACCACCATACATCAACATTTCCCCACACACTCCATCTGTTCCTGGTGCTTTCCCCAACTTCACTCTTTTTCATAGCTCCCACACTTCTGACCTCCTGATCCCCACCTCCTCCTCCACTACTTCTCCTCTTCTCCCTCCCATACCATAACCAACTATATTTGCTGGCTCTTCATTCCTTACATTTAGCAACTCATTGAAATACTCCCTCCATCTTTCGACACTCTCTTGCTTCTCGGCTAGCATTCTCCCATTCTTATCTTTCACACCCTTACTGTTTCCCTTGCTACCTTCCCTAACTTTCTTGACTTCTTTCCAGAACAGTTTCTTACACTCCCTCCATTTTACATTCAGATTCCTTCCAAATTCCTCATCTACTCTTCTCTTACTTTCCTTTACTACTCTCTTCACCACTCTCTTTCTCTCCACGTACCTCGCTCGTTTCTGCCTCTCCAAATCTTCATTCCCTCTACAACTCAACCACTCTCTATACACCTACTTCTTGTCTTCCATAGCTATTTTTACCTCTTCTGTCCACCATGCTGTACCTTTCACTCCCCTCCCTCTTCTCCCCACTCCACACACCTCCTCACATGCTGCACATATCTCTTCCTTAAACACCTTGCTTATCTCCTCCACTTCCTCCATATCTTCCAGGTCGAACCCACCTAGTGGTCTTTCTACTGCTCTCTTGTACTCTTCCCAGATGTCCTCCTCCTGTAGCCTCTCCACCCTCCTCACCATTCCACCTTCCTCTCGCCTCCCTCCAGCTCTCCTCATCCACTTCTTTTGTATCCTAACCTTAGCTACTACTACATCATGATCAGACAGACCCCCTCCAATACCCCTATACACCCTAGCATCCATCACATATTTCTTCATTCTTTCATCCAATTATATAATCAATCAGTGACTTTCTTTCTACCACTGTCTTATCCTTCATCGTCCACACCACTTTCCATGTGTACCTGTGTATAATTATGTGTCGGAAGAAGGTGTTGGCTATCCACAACCTCCTCCCCACACATACGTCCACAAGTGCACTACCATTCCCATTCACCTCTGACGGTACTCCCCACCCTTCCACCACTCCATCAACTTTGCTATCACCCACCTTACCATTCATATCCCCAATCAGAAATATTATTTCGTTCTTGTCAAACTTATCCAGGCACACCTCCACATTCACCCAGAACTCCTCTTTCTCTCTTACAAGTTTATCCTCTGTCGGAGCATACACACACACAATCACCCACGTTTGTATTCCTACTTTTATTCACACCCACACAATCCTTGAACCCACAGACCCATATTCTCCTACACACTCCTTCCATTTGTTACTTACAAACAAACACGCACCTTCTCATGCTGCTCCCTCACTCACTCCAGCACACACACCCATTCCACACTCCCAATCTCTCACATCTGTACCATTCCATTTTGTCTCCGTCATTCCACATACATCGAGCCTGGCAGTCACTAACACTTCCAGTACCTCTCTCTCTTGTGTGCCATCATTCATGCCACTCACGTTCCATGTACCTATTCTCAGAATGTCCGTAAGCTTGTCCATAGTCGGTCGGGGTTCGTCAACACAGGGTCCGTCCGCATCCAAGGCTGATTGTTCGTTTATCGTTGCTACGTATTTTTTTTCCGCGTGAGGATCGCAAGCCCACCGACCCAACCTCTTTAGTCGCCTCTTACTACACGCAGAAGGCACGTGGGGCATATTCTAATCCCTTACCCCCAGGGCAATTATATAATTATATACTGTATACTTGGTCTTAATATGATGCAGATACATAGTGGTTTCATATTTTTCCATTAAGTATCGATAAATTAGCTGCTAAGGGATTCAATTTACCATCAGATGAAATGAAACTGAGTATAGTCATCAGCTATGCCTTCATAATATATATTAATATTCACTGGCTAAATACTCTTTCCGAGCGAGATATTCTTTGGATAGCTCTTGTTTTGCCCCATTAGTCTGGCAACTTTAAAACATTATACCCAATTAGTTTGGTGACCTAGAAACATAACGAAAAATATCACACTTGCACACGTATATGCTCTGTCTGTCTCTCTCTCTCTCTCTCTCTCTCTCTCTCTCTCTCTCTCTCTCTCTCTCTCTCTCATTCTGCTATGCCTCCTTCAGTTCCTGGCATGGCTATATAAGGCATCAGATGAGTTAGGTCCTTGATAACCTCTCAGCTGACCAACTCTACACCCTCACTCACTCCCCCCTCCCCCTCTCTCCCACTGATACCCCCAACTATACCCCTCCCTCCCCAGAACCGACCCCTCCACGCTCACCCTGCAGCCTACCCCTTTCTCCTCCCCCTGCAACTCCCACCCTTCACATATAACCCATCCCACCCTACTCTCCTTGCAACTCTCCCTCCCTCCCCCCTTCACATATAACCCATTACACCCCACTTCCCTTGCACCCTCCCCACCTCACTCCTCCACGCCCCCCCAAAAACCCCAACCATACCCCCACTCTCCCTACTACCCCCCCCCCCCCCTTCACCGCCCCCTATTAATTTATAACCCATCCCACCCAACTTCCCTTGCAAACTCTCCCCCTACCTCAACCCCCCCCCCCCCCCAGAATCTTAACCACACACCCCTTCCCCTGCAAACTCCCCCCCCCCCCCTCCCCCCAGAATCCCAACCGCACACCCCTCTCCCTACAACCCTCACCCTTCACCCCCTCGACCCACAACTAATCCCCTCCATTCGGGTTGACTACATGTATCCTAATTTCGATAGAACTTTGCTTGCTCTCATTCTGTCGGGTGGATCATACGTTTTCATTAATTTAATTGGGAGGTGTTTGGTGTTGGGAGTGAAATTAATAAATTAAATTATTACTTTCTTCAGGCCAATTTTGTCTAACTAACCCCACCTCGCCTTGATGAGTTCAAACTAATCAAATCTAACATAACTCTACTTTCCTTACCAAAACAAATTGCATCTGACATATCTCCACCAAGTTTAACTAAAAGGGACCGACCCACTGTTTCTTTTTTTCAGGGTAGTAGCCGTTCGACCCCATTCAGCCTATTGTTTTAAGACGTTTATCTTCATCCAGGTGTCGATTTAAACTTGGCGAGTGACAGCGAGCCAGCATATTTTAGAATATGTTTAGACAGCTGACTTAATTTGTAAATTTTTCGGTAAAGAAATGTCTCCGGCGAAGCCCCATTTGTCCATAAAATGATGGCTCGCTCTCGCTCGCCAGAAAAAAATCGATAACTGAATGGGAAGAAACGTCTTAAAACAACAGGCTGAATGGGGCCGAATGGATAATACCCAGAATTAAAAAGCAGGTCGGCCCCCTTAAACTGTCCCAACCGAACCTAACGTAATCAAACCTCGATCTCCTCCCCTAGGATAGACAAATTCAACTTCACCTAATCTAACCAAGATTAACCACACTTAAAAGGGGAGATGGTTCAATTTTTGGTCGATTTTTGCATGTATTAATTAATTTTCTAGTTTCCTCCCTAGACTTCCATCAAATTTAATTAAACAACATCCATTAGATACCCCTTCTAGATTAGTTTGTACATTTTTCGGTAGACAAATATTCCGGCCGAAGGCCGATTCTTCCAACATTACAGGTTCATTATCGTTCACCAGGGAAAAAATCGACACCTAAGTAGCACGAAAGGTCTAAATATTGACGAAGAAATGGGGCGAAAAGTCTTAGAATCGACTAACTAATACGGCAAATATCTTAACATCTGACAACTAATATGGCTAAACATGAGGGAGAAAGTGGTCCAGAAAACCGGCCCATCCCCCATTAAATTGATCTGAACTCGCCCTTAACCGAACTTAGCTTTTCAGTATACCGTGACCCAGCCGTTCATGTTATTCTGGCTGACATTAACCGAACTTAGCTTTTCAGTATACCGTGACCCAGCCGTTCATGTTATTCTGGCTGACATTAGACACTGCTATTCAGTTTAGGAGGAACCTGTTGGAGTCATGTGGTTCACAAAGATAATTTTTACCTTGTGACTCAAGTGATTATCTATATTTTCAAAATAATCGTCTGGTTGGTGATGTAATGGTTTAGATGCTTATGTTCTGGGTGTGGTGTCCCAAGTTCGGGTCTCGGGAGGACCATATGCTTTCATTAGTTTATTTAAGTACATTGGGATTTGTAATGCATGATTAATGTTAAGAACGGGGTGTTCGTTAAAATCATAATATGAAGGAATGTGTCATGGCATATTGATGAGGCACTATTAAAACTAGATGATATATACAGATGTGTGTGAATTTGTGTTTTTATCTATGTCTGTTCGTTGTTTTGTGCTGTTTTTGTGTTTTCCTTGTTCTTGCTCTGTCTTGAGTCGGTCACCCCCAAGAAAAAAGGAAAAATAAATAAAATACAATAGAGTAAACTTGAAAATAAAAAATAAAAATAGGAAAAGTGGGGATTGGGCCTGAGCATATAGATAGATAGATATATAGATATATACAGTATAGGTCACATACATTATGTGTCACGATATGACACTGGTACTGCACTATGCTGTTTACTTAAGGGGGGGATTGTTCAAATTTTTATAAATTTTTGCATGTATTAATTATTTTTCTAGTTTCCTCCCTAGACCTCCATCAAATTAAAAACACATCCATTAGATCCCCCTTCTAGATTAATTTGCACATTTTTCGGTAGAAAATTTTCCCGGCCGAAGGCCGGTTCTTCCTACATTACATGCTCAATATCGTTCGCCAGGGAAAAAATCGACACCTAAATAGCACGAAAGGTCTAAATATTGACGAAGAAACGGGGCGAAATGTCTTAAAATCGACTAACTAATGGGGCAAACATATTAACATCTGAAAACTAATGGGGCTAAACATGAGGGAGTAAGTGGTCCAGAAAACCGGCCAATCCCCCCGTAAAACAAAGGTATGGCATGAACCACGATCATAATCATACACCGTGACGTCATAGCAAACAATGGGGGACTTCGAACATCTAAACCACTACTTGTCAGCACAATGCTAACAGGTAGGACCAGAGCTATTCTCAAGCCTCTGTCACACGAGCGCTTTTTCCGTCAATTTTCCATGAGCAAGTTTGTTCACGTATTATTTCGGGACTTTTTCGCACTGGTATCTGTAACTAGACTGAAGGTAGATCATGTTAGACAGCCGAATTCTGATAAAGTGTAATTTTTGAAGCTTCCATACCATAATTGCCAGTAAAAATTGCTCGAAAAAGGGCTCGTGTGAAACCGGCTTTACTTCTGCCATTGTGAGTCTATATTTGGAATTACCATTATGTATTCTAATGAGTACACGTGTATGGGAATCATAATATCAGCACTCAACCTGTGCTTTACCTATTTAGAACTCCCCACAGTCACTAAGAGTTAACACAAAGTTGAGGGTTATGGCATTGCTTTTAGAATGAGGACACTCAATCACAACCCTGTATCTCGGATTTAACTTTGGAGAAATACCCTAAGTTGCTAAAGTAAACGGTGAAGACGAGGCTAATTATGACTCGGTTTTCATAAAGAGTGTCTTCATTATAGAGGCAATGACCTTTAACCACTTTTGTATTTTATTCTAGTTATATTTAGATGATTTTGTGCAGGTTAAGAAGGATCTGTGGTAGCATAAAGGACCAATTAAGATAGTTTGAAGCCTGTTAATTGCTGGAGCCCCTTCTTAAATTGAATAAAATCGTCTATTAATAGCCAGTATGAAATTAAAAGAACGGAACTAGTACTGAACGGGTTAAGCGTGTGGTTTTACAACGCCAGCAGAGAAAAAATCACCAATACTTATTAACACTATGCTGATTTTGTTCTCTGTTCTTTTTAAGGGAACCGACCTGCCTTTTTTCTGGATTTTATCCATTCGGCTCCATTCAGCCTACTGTTTTAAGAAGATTTTCCCCATTCAGGTATCGACTTTTTCCTGGCGAGCAAGAGCAAGCCAACATTTTATGAAGAAATCAGGCTTCGCCTGAGACATTTTTCTACCGGAAATTATACAAATTAAGTCAGCTGTCTAAAACATAATCCAAAATATGCTGGCTCGCTATCGCTCGCCAGGTGTAAATCGAAACCTGGATGAGGATAAACGTCTCAAAACAGTAGGCTGAATGGGGTCGAATGGCTACTACCCAGAAGAAAAAAAACCCGGGTCGGTCCCCTTAAGTCCTCCATTAGCGTAGGCAATGACGAATGAGACTCTCTAGACGTTGAAGGATATTAAAAGTAGATCACAAGTAAAACGTTTATCAGTACTTGGGTCCGAGTAAAAAATCGGCATAACCCGAGAAATGTATGATCATTATAATCGATAGCGAGAACGTTATTTTGAGTTGCAAGCCTTTATCAGTGAGTACTTTTACCACTTAAGGGGACAGTGGCTGTTTGTTTGGTATATTAATTCATGTATTCATATATTTATTTAGTTTCGTCGCTAGACCTCCATCAAGCTTAAAAAAACACTTCCTAGACCTCCCTTCAAGATAAATTTGTACATTTTTCGGTAGAAAATTGTCCCGGCCGAAGGCAGGTCCTTCTTAAAAATACAGGCTCGCTATCGCTCGCCAGGAAAACATACCAAATTAGCACGAAAGGTCATAAAATTGACAAGGAAATGGGGCGAAATGTGGTAAAATCGCCAAACTAATGGGCCGAACGTCATAAAGTCACAAACACTAATGGGACTAAACATGAGGGAGAAGGGGAGCCAGAAAAACCCTCTGCTTCCCCTTAACAGTCATGTTCTGGAAATTATGGATGCATGTAAGGCTCATCACAGATATAATATGACCCATGTAAGACTCATTAAATGTAAGATACTATTCATGTATGGATATTGGTTTTTCTTTGTGACTGAGGGAGACAAAAGGCAGAACTGCCTGTAGCGAGTGCCTCCCCCTGAGTTGAAAGAGTGACAGTGCCAAAATCAAGGGACGTTTGATTCAAAATGTCTGGACACACGGAGTTTGAAGCAATTTAAGTCATAGGAAGAGGGATAGACTGATTCTGGGAGAGCGTTCCAGAGCTCAGCTGTTGAATAGAAGAAAGACTGAGAAAAACGTTTCACTCTGGGGATAAACGTATCAACTGATGCGTAATAAGGGTGAATTCACAATATCGTTTTTTCCTCAACTTTGATAACGGCAAGAACCACTAACAGGTCAGAAATAATGTTTGTAATACAGTATATGTTGTTATAGGTAGCGCAAACGAACTTGACAATTATCTCGATCCCTGACCTCTTCGTAACTCAAAAGGACCTGGAGCAAACTGACTGTAAATATCCACACCTATATCCTGATGGACTCTTCCCAAATGATAGAAATGTCAGCCCGATTGATTTAATTCACTTTGAGTTATAAGAAGTTATATTAAGGGGTCCAGATTATTTTCATGTTGGTTGGCGCTATCTATACCAGAAAGCGGTATGCCCTCACACTTGTTGTCGATACTGGTGATACATGTTCACAAAATATTGCCAAATAGAAATAGCTGAAAAAAATTTGCAAGATAAAACTTTGTTAGTTCGCTTTAACACTTTGACTGTGAACAATATTGTTTGAATATAACATTATTGCCCACAGATATGTAGAATATGTTAAATAGAAAAGCACTATTTTACTGAAAGATAATACTCAAAGTTGTTTTAAACCCCTTAACTATGATAAGTCATCCCTAAGCTGAAAATAATCGTCTAATGTTAATCTAAAATATGCAAATGAAGTCATCGTACTGAAGGAGTAAAATCTGGAAACAACACAAAACAAACAACTCGAGGATGAACTTGGCTGGCGAGGTGTGAGAGTGTTGTTTATCGGCCTGAACATCCCCCTCGTATATTACACACACACACACACACACACACACACACACACACCAGCTTAGCATAACAAAGGTGTCATACTCAGGCCACAGGTAACTCACGTGCAACAACAACGTCAGGAGACAGTAGTAACGTGATCACTTTTTACGTAAACTATTATATTCGGCAGTTCTGGTTTGTAATATCATAATTCATATATTATAAGGATTTTGTCAAAACGTGTATCTATAGTCGGTGAAGTTACTGATACCATGGAAAATATGTACAAACTTTCGGTACAAAAATGTCCCGGGCGAAGGCTGGTTCCTCTTATAGTTACAGACTCACTATCACTGGCCAGGACAAAATCGACACCATCGACCCATCTCCCCTTAATTAGGCCCAGTTAACGGACTCTGATACAGATTATCGGATGTATGGTCACGCTATTAAGTCATGTCTCAGCTGTCCTTACGTTTAGCTCTCTCTGTGCTGTATTAATGTCTGTCAGATGTTGAATAGGGTGAGCAAATGTAGGAACAGGATTGTATATCTCACTCGCAAGGAATAAATCAACTTTAGATACTGCTGATACCAGTTATGGATTAAAATATACTTGGTGCCGAGACATCACTTATTAGGCCGATTGTACGACTCCATGAGACACCACCCCCACATTCGTCAAGGCTCGGAGTTTTGGGCTGGGTATTATGCCGGTATCACACGAGCGCTTTTTCCCTCAACATTTATCCTCAACACTGGTCTGGCAGCTTATGAATACGTTGCACCAAATAGTGTTAACAGAGTGGCATGGGTTCAATAAATGGCTGCCGGAATCCCTATACCAGAAAGCAACAACTTTCACTAGATAAAGTGAATGTAGGGTGTGAAGACTAAGTGAGGAACTATGTAGGGTGTGTGGACTAAGGAACTATGTAGGGTGTGTGGACTAAGGAACTGTGTAAAGTGTGTGGACTAAGGAACTGTGTAGGGTGTGTGGACTAAGGAACTATGTAGGGTGTGTGGACTAAGGAACTATGTAAGGTGTGTGGGCTAAGGAACTATGTAGGGTGTGTGGGCTAAGGAACTATGTAGGGTGTGTGGACTAAGGAACTGTGTAGGGTGTGAGGACTAAGGAACTATGTACGGTGTGTGGACTAAGGAACTATGTAGGGTGTGTGGACTAAGGAACTATGTAGGGTGTGTGGACTTAGGAACTGTGTAGGGTGTGTGGACTAAGGAACTATGTAGGGTGTGTGGACTTAGGAACTGTGTAGGGTGTGTGGACTAAGGAACTATGTAGGGTGTGTGGACTTAGGAACTGTGTAGGGTGTGGACTAAGGAACTATGTAGGGTGTGTGGACTTAGGAACTGTGTAGGGTGTGTGGACTAAGGAACTGTGTAAAGTGTGTGGACTAAGGAACTGTGTAGGGTGTGTGGACTAAGGAACTATGTAGGGTGTGTGGACTAAGGAACTATGTACGGTGTGTGGACTAAGGAACTGTGTAAAGTGTGTGGACTAAGGAACTGTGTAGGGTGTGTGGACTAAGGAACTATGTAGGGTGTGTGGACTAAGGAACTATGTAGGGTGTGTGGACTAAGGAACTATGTAAGGTGTGTGGGCTAAGGAACTATGTAGGGTGTGTGGACAAAGGAGCTGTGTAGGATGTGTGGACTAAGGAACTATGTAGGGTGTACAGACTAAATGAGGAACCATGTAGGGTGTGTGGACTAAGGAACTGTGTAGGGTGTGTGAACTAAGGAACTATGTAGGGTGTGTGGACTAAGGAACCATGTAGGGTGTGTGGACTAAGGAACTATGTAGGGTGTGTGGACTAAGGAACTGTGTAGGGTGTGTGGACTAAGGAACTATGTAGGGTGTGTGGACTAAGGAACTGTGTAGGGTGTGTGGACTAAGGAACCATGTAGGGTGTGTGGACTAAGGAACTATGTAGGGTGTGTGGACTAAGGAACTATGTAGGGTGTGTGGACTAAGGAACTATGTAGGGTGTGTGGACTAAGGAGCTGTGTAGGGTGTGTGGACTAAGGAACTATGTAGGGTGTGTGGACTAAGGAACTGTGTAGGGTGTGTGGACTAAGGAACTATGCAGGGTGTGAAGACTAAGGAACTGTGTAGGGTGTGTGGACTAAGGAACTATGTAGGGTGTGTGGACTAAGGAAGTATGTAGGGTGTGTGGACTAAGGAAGTATGTAGGGTGTGTGGACTAAGGAACTATGTAGGGTGTGTGGACTAAGGAACTGTGTTGGGTGTGAAGACTAAGTGAGGAACTATGTAGGGTGTGTGGACTACGGAACTGTTTAGGGTGTACAGATTATATAAGGAACTGTGTAGGGTGTAAAGACTAAATGACGAACTATGTAAAGTGTGTGGACTAAGGAACTGTGTAGGGTGTGTGGACTAAGGAACTATGTAGGGTGTGTGGACTAAGGAACTTTGTAGTGTGTGTGGACTAAGGAACTGTGTAGGGTGTGTGGACTAAGGAACTGTGTAGGGTGTGTGGACTAAGGAACCATATAGGGTGTGTGGACTAAGGAACTGTGTAGGGTGTGTGGACTAAGGAACTATGTAGGGTGTGTGGACTAAGGAACTATGTAGGGTGTGTGGACTAAGGAACTGTGTTGGGTGTGAAGACTAAATGAGGAACTATGTAGGGTGTGTGGACTATGGAACTGTTTAGGGTGTACAGATTATATAAGGAACTATGTAGGGTGTGTGGACTAAGGAACTATGTAGGGTGTGTGGACTAAGGAACTGTGTTGGGTGTGAAGACTAAATGAGGAACTATGTAGGGTGTGTGGACTACGGAACTGTTTAGGGTGTACAGATTATATAAGGAACTGTGTAGGGTGTAAAGACTAAATGACGAACTATGTAAAGTGTGTGGACTAAGGAACTGTGTAGGGTGTGTGGACTAAGGAACTGTGTAGGGTGTGTGGACTAAGGAACTATGTAGGGTGTGTGGACTAAGGAACTGTGTAGGGTGTGTGGACTAAGGAACTATGTAGGGTGTGTGGACTAAGGAACTATGGTGTGTGGACTAAGGAACTGTGTAGGGTGTGTGGACTAAGGAACTATGTAGGGTGTGTGGACTAAGGAACTATGTAGGGTGTGTGGACTATGAAACTATGTAGGGTGTGTGGACTAAGGAACTATGTAGGGTGTGTGAATAAGGAACTGTGTAAGGTGTGTGGACTAAGGAACTGTGTAGGGTGTGTGGACTAAGGAACTATGTAGGGTGTGTGGACTAAGGAACTATGTAGGGTGTGTGGACTAAGGAACTATGTAGGGTGTGTGGACTAAGGAACTATGTAAGGTGTGTGGACTAAGGAACTGTGTAGGGTGTGTGGACTAAGGAACTGTGTAGGGTGTGTGGACTAAGGAACTATGTAGGGTGTGTGGACTAAGGAATTGTGTAGGGTGTGTTGACTAAGGAACTATGTAGGGTGTGTGGACTAAGGAACTGTGTAGGGTGTGAGGACTAAGGAACTGTGTAGGGTGTGTGGACTAAGGAACTGTGTAGAGTGTGTGGACTAAGGAACTGTGTAGGGTGTGAGGACTAAGGACCTATGTAGGGTGTGTGGACTAAGGAACTGTGTAGGGTGTGTGGACTAAGGAACTGTGTAGGGTGTGTGCACTAAGGAACTGTGTAGGGTGTGTGGACTAAGGATCTGTGTAGGGTGTGTGAACTAAGGAACTATGTAGGGTGTGTGGACTAAGGAACTGTGTACGGTGCGTGGACTAAGGAACTATGTAGGGTGTGTGGACTAAGGAACTATGTAGGGTGTGTGGACTAAGGAACTGTGTAGGGTGTGTGGACTAAGGAACTATGTAGGGTGTGTGGACTAAGGATCTGTGTAGGGTGTGTGGACTAAGGAACTATGTAGGGTGTGTGGACTAAGGAACTGTTTACGGTGCGTGGACTAAGGAACTATGTAGGGTGCGTGGACTAAGGAACTATGTAGGGTGTGTGGACTAAGGAACTATGTAGGGTGTGTGGACTAAGGAATTGTGTAGGGTGTGTGGACTAAGGAACTATGTAGGGTGTGTGGACTAAGGAACTGTGTAGGGTGTGAGGACTAAGGAACTGTGTAGGGTGTGAGGACTAAGGAACTATGTAGGGTGTGTGGACTAAGGAACTATGTAGGGTGTGTGGACTAAGGAACTGTGTAGGGTGCGTGACTAAGGAACTATGTAGGGTGTGTGGACTATGGAACTCTGTAGGGTGTGAGGACTAAGGAACTGTGTAGGGTGTGTGGACTAAGGAACTATGTAGGGTGTGTGGACTTAGGAACTGTGTAGGGTGTGTGGACTAAGGAACTATGTAGGGTATGTGGACTAAGGAACTCTGTAGGGTGTGTGAACTAAGGAACTGTGTAGGGTGTGTGGACTAAGGAACTGTGTAGGGTGTGTGAACTAAGGAACTGTGTTGGGTGTGTGAACTAAGGAACTGTGTTGTGTGTGTGAACTAAGGAACTGTGTTGGGTGTGTGCACTAAGGACCTGTGTAGGGTGTGTGCACTAAGGAACTGTGTAGGGTGTGTGGACTAACGAACTATGTAGGGTGTAAAAACTAAGGAACTAAACAGAACACAGAAACTAAAACAGCATATGAATAAACTATTATAGTTTGCACACACACACACACATACACAATAAGATACACACACATACAAACACACAGTAACCCTCACAACAAACACACATACACACAGTAACACACACACACACAGTTACACTCACAACAAACACACATACACACAGTAACACACAACAAACACACATACACACAGTAACACACACACACAGTAACACATCCAACAAACACACACACACAACAAACACACATACACACAGTAAAACACACTCACACACACACAGTAACACACAGCAAACACACACACAACGTACACACAGTAACACACACACACAGTACCACACACACACAGTATGTAGAGTGTAAACATAAAGGAACTATGTAGGATATGAGGACTAAGGAACTATGTAGGGTGGAAGGATGATAAGGACTGAAGAATTGTGTAGGGTTAAGGATATGAGGAGCGAGGAAGTAGTTATGGTAGGAGGAATATGAGGCCTGAGGAACTATATATAGGGTAAGAGAGGAATGTTGTGAGTGAGGAAGGCGGTACTACACAAGGATACCCGTCGCCAGGCTATCCACTGTACCCTTTGGTTGGTTGGCATGTTGGTTGCTGGGCAGGAGGGGTGAGTGGGCACGGTGAGATGGCCAACCAGGCCAAGGTATGTCAGTGTGTGTGTGTATTACTGTGTGTATGTGTGTGGTACTGTCTTTGTGTGTGTTACTGTGTGTGTGTGTTTGTTGCATGTGGTACTGTGTGTATGTCTGTGTGTATAATAATAATAATGATAATTAATAATAATAATTGTCGTTTTATTGTTCATTGCAGCCCTGAGACTGAAAATCTACAGAGTTTTTCTTAAACCTAGGTACAGTACAATACTTATTCTACCTTAACTACGAAGTCTCATGCGACCTTTGGCGACCATGAGGTACCTGGCTTCCCACCAAGTACTGTACATACGCAGATGCACTTTGCATTGGTGAGAAGATGTGTAGGCTAACACAGGCTGATAGAAGCTTGGTTAGGGAGAAACCACGATACAATTATCTCCGTCGCTATGGCCGAAAAACACTTTAGGATTCTGGTGAATTCAAACCCTCGCCCCGGCCCCTTGCGGTCAGCACGAAACACAGCGCCCCGATTGGTGCTGTGTGTGTGTGTGTGTGTGTGTGTGTGTGTGTTACTGTGTGTGCTACTGTGTGTGTGTTACTTTGTGTATGTGTGTGTGTTACTGTGTGTAGGTGTGTGTGTTACTGTGTGTGTGTGTTACAGCGTGTGTATGTGTGTGTGTTTGTTGTGTGTGTTACTGTGTGTTTGCTGTGTGTGTTACTGTGGGTATGTATGTGTGTGTTACTGTATGTGTGTGTGTGTGTGTGTGTTTTTCTGTGTGTATGTGTGTTTGTTGTGTGTGTTTGTTGTGTTATTGTGTGTGTGCATGCCAACATAGTTTATTCATATGCTGTTTTAGTTTGTGTTCTGTTTAGTATGTTTGAGCAATTGCGTATCATCTTAAGGGAGCCCCCCTCGCTTTTTTTCTCTTTCTCTCCCTCTCTCTTTGGCTTGTATCCTTTCGGCCCCATTCAGCTTACTGTTTTAAGACGTTTACCCCCATCCAGGTGTCAATATTTTCCTAGCGAGCGGTAGCTAGCCAGCATATATATATTTTTGTTTTGAGAGGAAGCTAAATTTGTACATTTTTCGATAGAAAAATGTCTCCGGCGAAGCCTGATTTCTTCATACAATGCTGGCTCGCTATCGCTCGCCATAAAATAAATCGGCACCTGGACGGGAATAAATGTCTTAAAACAGTTGGCTGAATGTGGCCGAATGAATACAAGCCAGAGAAAGAGAGAAAAGGAGAGAAAGAGAAAACAAGCAAGTGACCCCCCTTAGGGCTTTTCTAAATACATAGTACCTAGTGTGTGATTGTGTTTACATACTGAAACTTTGCTTGCATGTTGCAAGTTTGAGAAAGTTCGTTTCATTTTGATACTTTTCAACATGTATACTATTTACCTGTAATTATGAACAGTATTTACTGCATTTTAGCGCATCATGACTATTAACTCTACTTTGATAACCTTCACAAAATAAATGGTCGTCCATGGTTAATAGCCTCATTTTCGTAAAACATTATTTACTTACCGATTAGTGTGGCGTTCCACTAGTATGTTTACAGACGCAAGTCAAATATCGATAAAATCAGAGATTTATGCTAAACTAAACCCTACCTAACTTATTGTAGCCTAACTTGACCTATTTCAACTTAGTCAAGCCTAGTCTATTCTACACTATCATACAGGTGACCTGTCATCCACACAAGCACAAATACTACATACTAATTATCAAGTACTTAAGGAGTACTTCTAGTAATTTTGGGTAAAATCTACCTCAATTTTCCTTTTGACTTCCATAGACCCTTTCATCACTTACCAAATATAATAATACCTAGTACATAATAAAATATTAGAGTACGTCATGGTATACTGAAAGGATTAACCATACTTAGCCTAGGTTCCACATACAGGATTTGTGTCGTGGGTGGCCATGATTTCGGCCAAAAATCACACAAATTGCAAAGATTTTTAATGATGTAGGATGGCGGAATGACGTAAACACGACGGAGATAAGATGAAGTAACAAAAGAGATCGGAGATAACCGATAAATGTACGAGCATCACGACCGGTTTGGGTCGATACACAAATGACTCAAACGACTGACGAGGCAGACAAATCGCCAAAGGGGGCCGAAGGCATAGCAGACGGAAATTCAACAGTTCGTGCATCTGTCATTAATGTCATACACCAGCCCTCAGAAGTGTATAAAAAGGGGGTTATACTTGGCCCTGCAACATCAGAACATAGGTGCATCCAACCCTCGACCCCACCAACGCACATCCAATGAACACCAGGGCACCGGAGGTTATAATATGGCATAATTAAGATAGGTGTAAATAAAGAACCAAAACGATCATGGAGTGAAGTGACCATAAGTACTTCATTCACCACAACAACAGCGTGACCTAAATAATATTACCCATCAAAGCCTGCACTGTTACGTGGCCTGTACTGTTACCTGGCCTGTACTGTTACCTGGCTTGTACCGTTACCTGACCTGCATTGTTACCTGGCCTGTACCGTTACCTGACCTGTAATGTTACCTGGCATATACCGTTACCTGACCTGCACTGTTACCTGGCCTGTACCGTTACCTGGCTTGTACCGTTACCTGACCTGTACTGTTACCTGGCCTGTACTGTTACCTGGCCTGTACCGTTACCTGGCCTGTACTGTTACCTGCCCTGTACCGTTACCTGGCCTGCACCGTTACGTGGCCTGTACTGTTACCTGGCCTGTATTGTTACCTGGCCTTTACTATTACCTGGCCTGTACTGTTACCAGACCTGTACTGTTATATAGCCTGTGCTGTTACCTGGCCTGTACTGTTACCTGGCCTGTATCGTTACCTGACCTGTACTGTTACCTGGCCTGTACTGTTACCTGATATGCACTGTTACCTGACCTGTACCGTTACCTGACCTGCAATGTTACCTGGTCTGTACTGTTACCTGGCCTGTACCGTTACCTGACCTGCACTGTTACCTGACCTGTACTGTTACCTGGCCTGTACTGATACCTGGCCTGTATTGTTACCTGGCCTGTACTGTTACCTGACCTGTACTGTTACCTGGCCTGTACTGATACCTGGCCTGTATTGTTACCTGGCCTGTACTGTTACTTGACCTGTACTGTTACTTGACCTGTACTGTTACCTGGCCTGTACTGTTACCTGGTCTGTACTGTTACCTGACCTGTACTGTTACCTGGCCTATACTGTTACCTGACATGTACTGTTACCTGACCTGTACTGTTACCTGGCCTGTACTGATACCTGGCCTGTATTGTTACCTGGCCTGTACTGTTACCTGACCTGTACTGTTACCTGGCCTGTACTGATACCTGGCCTGTATTGTTACCTGGCCTGTACTGTTACTTGACCTGTACTGTTACTTGACCTGTACTGTTACTTGACCTGTACTGTTACCTGGTCTGTACTGTTACCTGGCCTGCACTATTACCTGGCCTACACGTCACCGGAATAAATCTTTTCACACTGAATCCCCCAATACGCTTACTGTATATCTAGTAGATGGAATTTGTTGAACAGCCGGACAAATTTATGGTCAATTAGGTTTGGGGCTATTCATTAGAGAGTGAGTGGGGTTGGCTGCAATAAAGAGGATTTTTTTTCACAGACAAGGTTTACGCAACCAATGATAAGGCTCGTGTCACACGTTTGCTTCATGAGGTACCATTTTTCGGCAATTTTGGTCTGGCAGCTTCAGATATTAAGCTTATCCCAAGTTTAGTCTCATGATATAATCTAAATCAAAGTATGTTATCCGATGCCAATGCAAAAGAACTCCAAAATATTGCCAGACAAAAAAAATGGTTATCGAAAATTTCCGAAAAAATGGCTGTCGAAAATTGCCTATAAAAGCAAATGATTGTGACTCCACCTTATTATAAATACCATATTATACCACCAATCCGTGAAAGAGAGTTCCTGGAATGGTTTACAGTGGGGTGTCGTATTAGAATATCGGGGGGTAGTAGTACGAGGGCTTTTATCAAGTTATAATATCACCATCTCTCTCTGTAGCGAATCTGGTTGTTTTAGACTGAGGATGTACTTCAGCTGTTTCATAGTTTTAAGGAGACATTATATTATACATTTATCTATTTGTTATTATTACCGGTATGTATATTTGTTTTAGTTTGTTCCCTAGACCTCTATCAAGCTTATAAAAACACATCTCAAAGACCCTTCATTAAGATAGATTTGTACATTTTTCGTTAATTAATGTCCCGGCCTTCCTCCTAAATTACAGGCTCGCTACCGCTCGCCAGGAAAACATCGACACCTAAATGGCACAAAAGGTCCTAATGTTGACAAAGAAATGGGCGAAATTTTAAACATTTGAAATCTAATGGGGCTAAACATGAAGGAGAAAGAAGTCTAGAAAGGCAAAATACCTCCCATTAACGCCCATCAATCTGTGTTTGTGTTTTATTGTTCTCAAGCCAAGGAATTATGCGCCTTTTCATAACACAATTATGAGCCAAGTTTCCATAAATGTGAATGAAGAAAACGACCAAGGAGCAGGATGAGACGGTGAGCCTCAAATGTTTCGTGTTGCTATATGAATTTGTTTTCTCGCAAATATTTTCATTTTTCTCGAAAAAAACATTATTCATTCCATACATCCTGTGATTGAGACGGCTAATTCCACATTGTTGGACCCCTCTCCCACCCAGCATATAAACCAGTCATTATATCATGTGGATTTGCTGTTATAGAGTCCACGTA
Organism: Paralithodes platypus; assembly: GCA_032716605.1. Classification (NCBI taxonomy): domain Eukaryota; kingdom Metazoa; phylum Arthropoda; class Malacostraca; order Decapoda; family Lithodidae; genus Paralithodes; species Paralithodes platypus. The sequence continues at coordinate 64,857,165 of CM064492.1, forward strand.
ATTCCTAATGAAGCTTTGCTATTACAATTTACATAATAATCTTTACGTAACAATGCTGCCGTGTACTCACTAACCTTTCAATGCGGTGGGGCGCAGCTGCATTTTTTTCTTCTATATTCCAACTTACTCCCTCTTGGGCATAGGCTGACAGACTCTATATAATAGTACGTTCAACCGTTCAACACGGTGAAGCCCGTGAGGTCTTTTTCCAGTCTTGGGAGCGAGACATGTGAAACAATTACTGTAGAGCTTGGTTTCCCACTCAAGGCTCGACGCAGCCCCATATCTGGAGCTGCTTTGCCATTGTGCTTCACTTTCTCATCCCCAAGACTCGAACCCTCGACTCTCAGAACGCCATCTATTGAGCAATTAATTAACTCACTCGGCATTGCTCCTCTGTAGCATATTTTGAATATGAGAATATTCTTACAGTGGTATTTAATCAGGGAACAATGAGGGTATTTTTTTGGCGTTTCTGTGGGATTTTGTGGTAATGCACTGATACTAGGTACAGTACAGATTCCATCCCAATACTATCTTCCTTTGGTACATCGGGATTCAAAGCCGGGTCCATTGGATTACCAGTCCAGTGGCAAGACCTGTTTCTGCGTCAAATGGCACCAAGAAAGCTTTGGTAGGATTTTGTTTTCCCCTTCCACCAAAAAACTGGGTTCTCCTACCAGCCTATTATTCATGAAAGAATGTTAAACACACACAAACACCCACACCCACACCCACACGTACACTAATGCAATACTCTCGATCAAAGTAAATGATTGAGGAAGACCAGAAAGCAACAAATATGGAACAACAATATAAATCTCCCACATGCCCAGAACATTTCTACGAGCGTGCAACCCAACGTTTTTCTGTTACATTCCAGCAATAGACCCATTTTATCAGGTACTAAAGCTGATAAAACCAAACGTTACATAACATGTCTATCCTCTAACGTCTTCCCTTCATGCTGGAAATTTGCTCACATTCAACCTGTCCCAAAGAAGGGTGACCGCTCTCAACCCTCCAACTATCGTCCAATTGCTCTCATCTCTTGTCTTTCTAAAGTTTTTGAAACTATTCTTGCTTCCAAATTTCTCTTCTCATAATCTGCTCTCAGATCGCCTGTATGGCTTCCTTAAGGGTCGCTCTACTGGTGATCTTCTTTCATATCTTACTAACTCTTGGTCATCCTCCTTTCGGGAATTCGGTGAGACTTTTTCTATTGCACTAGACATATCGAAAGCCTTCGATAGAGTCTGGCACAAATCTTTAATTTCTAAACTACCCTCCTTCGGTTTCTATCCCTCCATCTGTGCCTTTGTCTCTAATTTCCTTTCCGGCCGTTCCATAGCCGCGGTTGTGGACGGCCATTGTTCACTTCCTCACCCTATAAACTCCGGTGTTCCTCAGGGCTCTGTCCTATCTCCTATTCTCTTTCTAATTTTTATAAATGATCTCCTCAACTGTACCTCAATTTCCATCCATTCATACGCAGACGACTCAACCATACACTACTCCATTAGTTTTTTCAAAACGCCCCAGCCAGCAATCCCTCAATGACAAACGTAATGAAGCCATAGAACTCTTAAATTCTGATCTAAATACTATCTCCAATTGGGGCAGAGAAAACCTTGTTACCTTTAATGCTTCCAAAATCCAATTTCTCCATCTTTCTACCCATCAGGATCTCCCAGCGGACTATCCCATATTCTTCAACAATACAAAAATCAATCCTTCAGCTTCTCTCAATATTCTTGGTGTCTCTTTTTCTTCTGCTCTCAGTTGGAAGGACCATATTACCAGTCTTGCTAAGGCAGCCTCCCAGAAGCTGGGTGTGCTCAACCGCCTTAGGGGGTTCTTTTCCCCTGCACAGCTTCTTGCTCTGTACAGGGGCATAGTGCGTCCTTGTATTGAGTATTGTTCACATGTGTGGGGAGGGCCCTCTCACACCGCTCTCCCAGACAAAGTTGAAAGGAAGGCCTTTCGTATCATTAACTCCCGTCCACTCACTAACTCTCTGCAATCTCTCTCTGTCCGCCGCAATGTTGCATCTCTCTCGCTATTCTATCGCTATTATAATAATCAGTGTTCCTCAGAGCTTTCCCAGTGTATACCACCTCCTTTATGTAGGGCACGTGGTACCCGTCTTGCAACTCAATCCCACCCCTACTCTGTGCAACTCTCCATCTCAAGAGTGAAACGTTATTCTCAAACTTTCTTCTACTCAACAGCTGAGTTCTGGAACTCTCTCCCAGAATCAGTCTTTCCCTCTTCCTATGACTTAAATTGCTTCAAACTCCGTGTGTCCAGGCATTTTGTCTCGAACATCCCTTGATTTTGGCCCTGTCACTCTTTCAACTATGGGGAGGCACTCGCTATACGCAGTTCTGCCTTTTGCCTCCTTCAATCACATAGAAAAAAAAAAAAAAAACAAAAAACATGAGCTTCAATAACAACCCCGGATCATTTTGTTATGGCGATAATTCAGTCTGGATAATGTATTAGATTATATTACGCTGTTAGAAGTTATGGTATAGACTCAGAAGGTTTAGTTGAAGTGTCTATAATGATATACCCCTTAACCTCTTCTGTACCGGTGACGTATTTTCTTATTTATTTCTTCTGTATTTAGACGATTTTATGAAGCTTAGGAAGGATATAGGGTAGCGAAAAGGGTTAATTGAAATAGTATAACATATTTTAACCATTTCACGCACAGGACACGATTTGCGCACTTTCTGGGATACTTACAAGGCTTTGTGACCAACAGGGGTGTTTAGAAACCTTTAGTTTAGTTACTTCAACCTCTGCAGTTGTCTTTGAGTGAGCTGTGGGCAGAAAACTTATTTTGGAGAGGTAATTATGAGATTGAGAGAACTCTATTTATGAATGATAAACGGCAACCCCCAAGTCCAGAGGATAGCGAGAGGGCTAATTGGTAGACGTCCTTCTCAAGTTGAATAAAATCGTCTAATAATTGGCAGAATATAATGGATAAGACGTCCTCGGTATTAAAGGGGTTAAAGATACATTGGCTATAATATACCCATTGAATATACGAATAGACATTTAAATAAAATGGTCAAATGTTAATCAATATCAATATTGACAATTACCATTAATTTCATTTATTTCAATAATTAGGTTAATATGCAAGATAAATGGTGGGTTGGTGATATTAAAAATTATATGTATATTTTTGTAACCTTAGTGTATATTTTAGTACACTGAGAGTAGCCAACCTTCCGTTCTCTCTCTCTCTCTCTCGTTTAGCATGTTGTGTCTTTGTAATATGTCATTTTAGTACAAAATCAACGTGGAAAATCAAATATAGAACATTACAATGTGCTTCATATAACAATTAGGGTTGGTGACTGACGTCTTCAACACTGAGACAATTATTCATCATATTTATTCCGGAATATGTCGTGGGACGTAGCTCCAGGGACCGGCCAATCTATTTGCTGCGTATTAAATTCATTCTTAACCCATTCCGTACCGGTGACGTTCTTTTCGTTACATTCTGACAACTACTAGATGGTATTATTCAGCTTAGGAAAGACCCCTCACAATTAAAAGACTACAGACTATCTCATTTAATCCTTTTGAGCTACCACAGATCCTTCTTAAACTGCACAAAATCTTCTAAATATAGATAAAATAACTTATAAAAGATGTCACCGGTACAGAAGGGCAACCTGAGCCAGTGTAATTGCTAAATCCCATGCACGAACATATTAGATTAACCCTTTCTGTACTAGCGACGTCTTTTAAAATTTATTCGAACTATATTTGGAGAAATGTGTGCAGTTTAAGAATGATCTTTGGTACTCACAAGGGTTAAGTGAGATAGTTCGAAGCCTGTTAACTCGTTGCGTGTTATATTTCATTATAGCTATATTTATACGATATTATGTAGCTTAGGAAGGATCTGTGGTAGTTAAAAATAGGGTAGGTTGAGATAGTTTGAATCCTTATTATTGCTAGAAGTGTTTCCTATGCTGAATAAAAGCGTCTAATAGTTGTCAGAATATGATGAACATGATGTCTCTGGTACTACATGAATAACGTGAAAAGGACGTCGCCGGTACAGAAGGGGTTAACCCGTTCAGTACCAGGGGCGTCCTTTTCATCATATTCTGGCAACTATTATACGATTATATTCAGCTTAGCAAGGACCTCTAGCAATTATAAGGCTTCAAACTATCTCAACCAACCCTTTTAACCACCACAGATCCTTCCTAAGCTGCATAATATCGTTTAAATATAGCTATAATACAATATAAGACACGTCGCTGGCACTCAAAGGGTTAACAATGCCACACAATAAAGCCATTGACACACGAACAGATGCATCCTATCATTGGCATCAGAGTCAGGTATTGGTTATTTTTTTAGTAGATTGATTTCATTTATTTTTTATTTTTCTAGTTTGCTACCTATACCTCCATCAAATTTAAAATAACAACCCCAGGATCCACCTTCAAGATATATTAGTAAATTTTTTCGGTAGAAAAAGGCCGGTTTCTCCTTGATTGCAGGCTCGCTATCACTCGCCAGAAAAAAAAATCGACACCTAAATGACACAAATATTTTATATATTGACAAAGAAAAGAGGCGAAAGGCCTTAAAATCGCCAAACTAAAAGGCCGGACGTCTTAAAATATGAAAACTAATGGGGTTAAACATGAGGAAGAAAGGTGTCCAGACAAAAATTACCATCTCCCCTTAATATATCATTTGAGTAATATATTCGTGTTTCCAAGTTTAAGGTACAATTTAGATAGTAACATCAAAATGAAAGTTATATTGGCTGAATAACATCCCTCGCTTTAAGCGCTCAAGTGTTACCTTGAGCGCTTTTTCCCTCAGCATTTATCCTCAACACTGGTCTGGCAGCTTATGAGGTAAACAGTTAATATCTTTCGGTTACCTAAATTCATCAACCATCAGTTTAGTTTTCGATACCAGTGCAAAATATTCCAGAAATGTTGCCAGGAAAATGTTGATTATTGAATGTTGACTATAAAAGCTCTCGTGTGATACCGGCTTTAGTATACTGTACAATCGGATACCATAGTCTCTAGCCCACTCATACTAATTCGTGGACTTCACCATTTTGTAGTTATGGAAGCATGTATCTGGAAACGAATTTATAAATATAATTGTCTATAAATAAACTACAAAACTATATATATACTATTTATTGAAAAGCATCCGTATAGACATAATTGCATAGAGAAAAACATACGGGGTCCACGAATTTTCCTGAGTGGGCTAGAGACTATGGCATCCGAGTGTACATACATACATAATATTTTACTCTGGCACATACCCCATTTATTTATTTATTTAATTATATTGTTTTATTATATATTATTTTTTTTTTTGTTTTTTTTTTTTAGTATGCTGTAAATCTGATAAAGTGACTCGGAACGTGGTATCGGGTACATGCGTTCGTGTGACTGGGGCATACAAGTTGCAGCAATATTGCAACAGTTGTAGTAACACCAGTATAACAGCTGTAATCGCATAACTAACACGTTGCAATAACATTAATATGCCAGTTATAATATCATCAATATAGCAATTGTAATAACATCACTATGACAGTTGTAATATCATCAATATAACAGTTTTAATAACATCACTATACAAGTTTTAATAACATCACTATAAAAGTTGCAATAACATCACTATAAGAGTTGTAATAACATCACTATAAGAGTTGTAATAACATCACTATAAGAGTTGCAATAACATCAATATAATATTTGTAATAATATAAATATAACAGTTGTAACAATGACATTATATCATTTGTAATAACAGCGCTATAACAGTTGTAATATCACTATAACAGTTGTAATAAAATCACTGTAACAGTTGCAATAACATAATTTTGCCAGACACTCAATAACCCCCCCCCCCCCCACACACACACAATACAGATACACAGAATATATCTGACTGAATATAAGGATATGTAAGATTATTTATGGAAACATTGTATTTTACGAAGCTATTCAGTCAGTTTTCCATTAACCTTTATACACATCCTCACGGCATTATTAGAATGACAAAGTAACATTCATTGCATTTCTCGTTATAATGCTGATAGCTGAATAGCATACCACTTTGTATTAACTGTATTTGCGTTGTTTTATGAAGGTCAGTGTTGATTATGTAAAGCCGGTATCACAAGAGAGATTTTATAGTCAACATTCGATGATTAATATTTTTCTGGCAACATTTCTGGCGTATTTGGCACTGGTATCGGACACTAGACTGAAGATAGATGAATGTAGGTCACATAAATGCTATAAATGTTGACCTCATAAGCTGCTAGACCAGTGTTAAGGATAAATATTGAGGGAAAAGGCGCTCGTGTTATACCAGCTTAAGTGTAGCACCAAGAGGAGGAGACTGAAACTTTTCTCCACTATAAACTATATATGAATTTGTCCAGCGCTATTTAATCTCATTGGGACCTGATAAAGATGTTTACAATAATTTCAACCTTCAATATAATTTTTCAATTATTGCGATCTGAAAAAAAAAACATTGAGTAACTTTCAGTGTCAAGATCTACAATTGGTCGTTCAGTAAGGTCTGTTAAACGTTTGTAATACTAAACTCACTAACTAAAAAAAGGGTGTGTGTGTGTGTGGGCGGGGGGGTGGGGGGGGGGGGGGAGAGGGGGAGGGACTTTAGAGAGTTTTGAAGTCTCCTATGCTCTTCATCCCAAACTTAGCCATTTCCGTGTCTGTCTCTTTTCCTGTACTACTTTTCCTACTTCGGGAACGGCTGGCTAGGAATCCTCCTTCCCTTGTAAAATTCACCTATTACACGAGACAGAGAAAGGGTCAAGGGAACACAAAAGTGGTCCAGAACCCCAAGCCTTGGAACTTACAATGTAGTTTCTGTTCGGGCTCTGTCTCGAGTCGGCCACCCTCTGCTGTGGGGGTATGTGCCTGAGTATATACATACACATAGATACAAATATTATTATTTATTATTCAAATACTTTGACTCAAGCTTTTATATTTTATGTAATTAGGACAGCGGGACAGTAAAATAAATTGGAGGCTAGCAATGATCCATCAGGGACAGCCCTTTGCAACCCTTGTTTAGCGGGGCCCGACTTAAGTCCGTGTCGAAAAACTTGGACTATGTGGCGGGGCCCGACTTAAGTCTGTGCGTTAATTCCCGCCCTAATTTAAGTGGAAAGCAAAACCTGGTGGTCAGGCGGTGTACTACAAGGTCACACCCACACATCCCCACTGCGAGCCGTGTCAGAGCCTCCAGTGATGCCGCTCGCCAACATCTCGGGGGTAGAGCAGATGCCAACTACCCCCGCCCATGCAAAAGCTGGTCCAGCGACCTCTACACCAGCTGCAGATGCTCCTCCCCCCTGTGTTGTCAACGCCACCCGAGATGGCGCGGACGAGGAGGACCAGGCGTCGGCTGAATTTGAAGGAAAGCGATGCTGGCCCAAGCTCTTCCGATTCGCCTGAAGCCAGGATATCTCCGGCGCCGGAAAGCGACTCTGATGGCGGGCAGGCACAGCCACAGCCACAGCAGGGACAGCCACAGCAGGGACCGCCACAGCAAGGTGCCCGGGGAAGGGCACTAGGAGGTGCCCGAGGAGGTGCCCGGGGAGGTGCACGAGGGGCCGGGAGGGGCAGGAGACCGGACGAGCCACCTGTCTTTCAGTGGGAGGACTGCCAGCCTCGGGATATGCCTGGTTTTCCACCCCTGTTGGATAAGACAACGAATGGCATCCAGCCTGCCTTTCCCTGCTCAGAGAATGATACCCCTTACGACTACTTCCGGGCATTCTTTGACGACCAATTGCTCGGGGACATTGTCACGGAGACAAACCGGTATGGACGCCAGCACGCCGAAGAAATGAGCTCGCCCCACATGCGGAGATGGATACCCATTGACATCGCTGATCTCCTCGTGTTTTTGGCCCTCACCATGCTAATGCCCCACATGAAGAAGCACAACATATTGGATTATTGGCTCATGCATGACATCATATCAACGCCAGTGTTCAATACCTACATGCCAGGGGACCAGTATAGGCAAATTCTGAAGTGCTTGCATTTTGTGGATAACACTGCGCCCCACGGATGTGGACATTCCGAACGACCCTCTGGGTCTTTCAGGGTCGGTTGTGAAGACACTGATGGAGCCGTATCTGGATGCCAACCGCATCCTGTTCACGGACAACTTCTACACCTCTCCTCTCCTTACAAGGAGAACGGGAAGCTGTGGAACTGTTAGGTCAAACAGGAAACACTGACCCAAGTTTGCTAAGACACAGAAAGGAGACATCATCCAGAAGAAGAGCAGCAGTGAGTATACTGGCTATTTGTTGGCACGGCACAAAGCCAGTCAATGTCCTCTCCATCTACCACAAGTCCGCATTACGAGATAGCGGGAAGAGGAGATACCAGCAGGACCCTGTCACAGGCAACAGGACTCTAGTTGTTGTCTCCAAACCTGACTCTGTTCTGGAGTATAATGTGAACATGTGGTTGGTGGACAAGAGTGATATGCAAATCACTGCTGTTGACTGCCTTAGGAAGACCTGTAAGTGGTACAAGAAGGTCATACTCTATCTTCTTGATGTCACTATCCTGAACGCGTACAACCTGTGGATGACGCGGACAGGAAAGAGCTCTCTAAGGCTGTTCGCCAAGGACATCATCGAGGCCATCCTCCGTAAGCACGGAACCACACGTGTGGCACCATTTCCGAGGGCGATCGTCGATTTGCCCAGCCACCTTGAGTGCCGGGACTACCTCGCGACCCACAGGCTTGTGTCTGTACCCCGCACAGACGCACAAGTTGCAGCTGGCCGGCAGGCCGGAAAGAAAGTGTGTAACGTCTGCAGTCACACGACAAGGAGACCCCGAAGAAGGAGGGAAGTCGCGTCCAAGTGTAGTCAGTGTGATGTGGGACTCTGTCCTATTCCTTGCTACACCGAGTACCACACACTGGAACACTTCTAGACCTCCTCCCTTCTTGCCAATCATTCATAACTTCATTCAATCATTCATTCATCTATTTCAAAGTACCTCAGGAATTCATGTCATTCAATCATTCATATGGTGGAATAAGCACACTACCCTAACACAAGTGCATTCATCATCATCAGCAACATCACGCATTACATCCATAAGTTTCGAATCTCATCCATCCATCTGGTTCTTGGTCCACCCCATACATCCATGTCATTCATTCATACATACATTCATACACTCGCTATAGACAGTTCTGCCTTTTGCCTACCTCAATCACATAACTGCCTTTTACCTACCTCAATCACATAACTGCCTTTTGCCTACCTCAATCACATAAAAAAAAAATGTGGATTACACCTCCTGGGAACACCACACAAAAAAAAATAGTCGTCAACACTACCCCTTTGGGTGATTTGGAAACGTTGAAATAATATTATATATAAACAAAAAATATTTCCTGCAAATAAGGCGAGCAAGAGAGAGAGAGAGAGAGAATACAGAGAGAGAGAGAATACAGAAACTAAAGTGAAGAAAGGGAGGGAAAAAGATATAATACAGAAATATTACAAGCAAATAAAGAGAATAGAGGGATAAGAGAAAATAAAGAGAATTACATATATGGGTTAGGAAGAGAATACAGAAACTAAAGTGAAGAAAGGGAGGGAAAAAGATATAATACAGAAATATTACAAGCAAATAAAGAGAATAGAGGGATAAGAGAAAATAAAGAGAATTACATATACGGGTGAGGAAGAGAGAGAGAGAGAGAGACAGACAGACGGGAGGAGTGAGAGAGAGAGAGAGAGCGAATACAGAAATAAGGAGAAATAAGAGAAAAATAACACTGATAACCGAAGGAATAGTCGACGCGCGGGAGGCCAAAGTCAGGGCTAGGCCAAGGTCCATAGATACATCAGGTCAACCCACGCGCAGCTCAGTGACGTCACACTGTTGTACCAAATGAAAGAAAGAGAGAATACGATCGCCGCTCTGCCTAGCTCCGCCCCCTAACAGCTGCGAGACGTTGTAAAGGCTTATCCCTCACACAGTCCACACAATATCTGGACTGTGATCCCTCAATACCTTCACCTTCCCGCCTATACACTGTCACAAGCTTATAATACTTTGTATATTTGTTTACCCGGTCCAATCATTTTCATATCAAATGTAGGCTATTACTATATTACTATTATAATAATATAATATTATATTTAGCATATACAAAATGGGATAACTATTTTCAGGTTTAATTTATAGATATTGGTTATTGTTCTAATTTCTTCTTACAACTAGGTTGCACAAAGCGGGATAAGGATTTCACAAAATTCGGTACACACTTATTTTATTAATATATACATGTGTCTATTAAAGTTAAATTATGAAGATTTGGATTTAGAGCACTGACAAGACCTGCGTCCAGTATCATCGTAAGGTTCCGTAAGGTTATTATGAAGAACATTGGACAGGTTACAAAACAATAATAACATAATAACATAATAGAAGTGAGTACAAAAAGCCTGTTGGCCCATACAAGCCAGATCCCTCTCACACCTAACTCATCTCGTACTTATGCCTTTCTAGTTTGATGTTGAAGCTCTCAAAATTAGCCATATAAATTTATCTTAAATTTAGCCATATAAATACATATCAAAATTAGCCTTATACATACAGTACATGGTCAGTAAATTGGTAGATACATTTTAATATTAACAAATGCAAGCTATTAAGGATAGGGAAGATTAATGCAAATGCAAAATATAAAATAGCTAATATGAAATTATAAAACTCAGAATGTGAGAAAAAGCTATGTGTGTTTGTTGGCAATGATTTAAAATATAGAAAACAGTGTAATGTATTAGCGTTCGTAACAATGCAAACATGATTTTCTGGTTCATTTCAGGGAGTGTGATTAACAGAATTGTTGATTATATCTTAAAACTTGACTTGTTATTAGTGATAAACCATATGGATTATGCAGTTCAAGTTTGGTGATTTTATTACAAAATGGACATTGATTCTTTGGAGGGAGCACATAGCAGATTTACACACATTTTCCATAATATTAGAAATCTGACATGACAATGGTTAAGGTGTCAGGTGTATTGAAAACAAAATGTCAGTGGTAGTTTTTGATGCAATGCAGCTTACAAATAAATGTGTGTTTGTGTAAGAGTAGTAGTAGCTACTGTATAATAGAGAGAGAGAAACACAGTGACAACAAGTATTCAACCCTACCCCCTCCCCCCCCCCCATCCTTACCCCCACATTCACTTCCCTCCTTCCCTCTTCCTTCCACTTTCCTCAATGTCCCTCATGCTACTATTACATGAGTAACATGATGTAATATTTTGTACATATTTTTGTCTTGAAAATAATTAAATCTTAGGACATAATTGGCTGGTTTCCATTTAAAGTTAGGCATATTTAGAATGTAAAGCGGCTCAAATTGCCAAGGTTTCTTTAGCTTTGTATAGAGTCATTTAGCTTTGAGGAAACAGGCCGATTATATTAGGTAGGGTTATATAATTATGATTTATGGCCGAGTCAGGAAATCAGACTTCAAGTTGTATATTTCATGTGAGAGTTATCTCTAACGAACTAGTAACTAAGTATACTATTTAAATAAGGTATAATTCGCTGATATATTATGTGCATACTGATAACCAGGACCTTTTTCTCAAACTAATAGTAGATTTCTAACATCCTTCTTTAATCCTTAGCACTATTTTGACACTTGTCTTTTTAATCATTTAACTCTCTTAATTAGTGTATTTCCTTTCTCACTACAATAATCGTTTTGTATTATATATATATTTTTATTTTATTTTTTTCCCGTGTTTATTCTTTGTGCGTATTTTTAAACACTACTTTTATTTTACTTTATTTTTCTATTTTCTTTTGCACTCACTGTCTTGTAATATAACCTGATCTTTTGTAGCCTTGCATCATACTAGGTGAGTTAAATAACTTATCTTACTCTTTCTATCTCTAACGCTACTCATAGGATGTTTACATTTTCACCTTTATCGGGCAGAGGCTCGTCCCTTAGGAAGAAATGATAGATAGACTCAGTATTAGGGGATAGGTAGGACATTTTGATAATAAGACAAGATGATATTAACTCGGTCCCAGTCGAGGAATAATCCTGATGACAGACAAAACGCAGTGAGAGATGCAGTACAAATGAACCGTGAAACAGACAATGTAGTTAATGGAGATGTACAAGCAAACCCTGTTAGAGAAAATGCAGAAAATAACAATCAACAACTGCAGCCCGCAGAAGAATAATGCAGGAATCAATAATTCACAAGACAACAGAGGTGTGGAACAAAATAATGAAAATAGTGTAGGCCTAAACGAAGATAATGTGAGAGAAATAATCGAAAATCGTGAACAGAACGAACGACCTCGTAACGTAAACATGAATGGTGGAGAATGGATGGGACATTCTGGTGACGGACTCACAACATTAGTGAATGAAATCTATACAGAAGTGATACAATGGCAACATAATAAGTTTGAACTACCAATTTGTGAAGCCACAAAAGACATGCTGGGGGAACTCAGACGTATGATCCTAAAGTATGTTCAGGATGCCCCTTTGGCGCACGTGGCAATCAAGATAGCTTCTTTCATTCCTCAGTTGTTCCTTCAAAGAAAAAGACCAAAGGGAAAACTGAATGAGAACATTAAAGCGCTGAAACAGAGAATGGAGTGGTGGAAAAATGAGGAGTTAGACAAAATTCTTAGCCAAGTACGAGCAATCCAGCAAAGACTGAAAACAAAACAACGAAGAAAGAGGAAGCCAGATGATATGGCACGATCAGTGGGAAATAGCATGAGGATTGGTAAAGTGGCACAGGCAGTCAGAATGGTCACTGGGGAAGCCTCAAGTGGGGTGCACGAAGTGAATCGACACATCTTGGACCAGCTGAAGGAGAAACACCCAGAAGCAAAACCAGCAAGTGATGAGGCCAAACTAGACGGGGAATATGTTCCTCCAGACCCGGTGATATACGAGAATATAACTGGAGACCTCATATGGAGAAAGGCGCTGAAAACACAGGGAGGAGCAGGTCCATCAGGAGTAGATGCTAAGACTTGGAGGATCTTCCTAAGTCAAAACAAGTTTGGTTCAGCCGCGGGTGACCTTTGTGAAGCAATAGCAATGCTGGCAAAGAAACTTGCATCATCACCATGCGTGAACATAGAAGCTCTGACAGCATGTCGCCTGATACCTTTAAATAAGAATCCAGGAGTTAGACCAGTAGGCGTTGGGGAAGTTCTTAGAAGGATTATAGGAAAAGCAATCATGTCCGTATTTGGAAAAGATGTACAAAGAGCAGTGGGCAACTTACAAGTATGTGCAGGACAGCAAGCAGGAGGAGAAGCAGCAATATATGCAATGGGGAAGGTGTATCATGAGGAAGATTGTGAAGCGGTACTGCTAGTGGATGCAACAAATGCCTTTAACACCATTAATAGGGAGGCAGCTATTCACAACATCAAGATCAAATGTCCGAGCATCGCAAAGTACATAGAAAATACTTATAAGGAGCCAGCTAACCTGTATATAGTTGGAAGCACAAAGAAGGAAGAAATGAAAATTCTCAAATCAAATGAAGGAACAACGCAAGGAGATCCAGTGGCAATGGCAATGTACGCACTGGCACTATCAATTCTGCAGCAGAAAATAAAACATGAGGTAACCCGAGTGAAACAAGTGGCGTATGCAGATGACCTCACAGGTGCAGGAAAAATATGGGATCTCAAAGAATGGTGGCGGAGAGTACAATCGGTAGGCGAAGTGATTGGGTACCATCCGAATGCTAGTAATAGTGAAAGAAAACAAGTATGAAGAAGCGGTGCAGACTTTTGATAGAACAGGAGTGAAGATTACAAAGGAGGGTCAACGCCATTTGGGAGCAGTAATAGGCACAGAAGAATGCAAGAGAGACTATGTGCGAAAAAAGGTAGCGGAGTGGGTAAAGGAAGTGAAAACCCTGGCAGACATTGCGAAATCTGAACCACATGTTGCATATACTGCCTTCACATATGGTGTTAAGCACAGATGGACCTTTCTTATGAGAACAGTGCCTGGCATTAGACAGATGCTCCAACCGCTGGAAGAAGCAATCAGAGGAACATTCATACCGGCCTTAACAGAGATGGAAGGCGTCACACAAGAGCTAAGAGATCTATTAGCTCTTCCGCCAAGGTTCGGAGGTATGGGGATCATAAACCCAGTGGAGGCGGCATCACATGAGTACCAAAATTCCCTTAAACTTACTACGTCTCTGACAGAAAAAATACGGTAGCAAAATGAAAATGATGAGGTGGACGAAGAGGAACAACGAAATGCAAGACAGGAAATTACAAAGAGCAGAGAAGAGAGACAGAAACATAGCCTAGAACAAATTAAGACCAGATGTAGGGAAGAACTGAAAATGAGAGTTGAGATGGCACAAGACACGGGGGCTTCAAATTGGCTCACATCATTACCAATAAAGGAGAAAGGCTTCAGCTTAAATAAACAAGAATTTAATGATGCCGTAGCCTTGAGGTATGGGTGACCAGTTTCGAACCTGCCGCTGAAATGTGCATACGGTGAAATAAACAACCCAGACCACTGTATGACCTGTAAGAAAGGAGGATTCATCTGTATCCGGCATGATGAAGTACGAGACATCACTGCACAAATGCTGGATGAGGTGTGCCATGATGTCAGAATCGAACCGGAACTTCTGCCTATGGACGGACAGCGCTTGGCCCACAATACTGCAAATACTTCAAATGAAGCAAGAGTAGACGTAAGTGCTCGAGGTTTATGGACGAGGGGACAACGGGCTTTTTTCGACATCAGAATCTTCAACCCAAGAGCACAAACATATCGTGAGCGAGGACACAAGGCGGCATACTTGAGAAACGAAAGTAAGAAAAAACGCGCTTATGAAGAAAGAATTTTGAACAGGGATCAAGGAAGCTTTACTCCTCTGGTCTTCTCATCGTCGGGAGGTATGGGACCTTCTGCAAGTGTCTTCTATGCCAGATTAGCTGAACAAATATCGGAGAAAAAGCGCCAGCATAGAAGCCAAGTCATAACTTGGATGAGATGCCGGCTCTCTTTCTCTCTTCTCAGGTCTGCACTCCTATGTCTCAGGGGTACAAGGTCCTCCCCGCTACAGAGGACAAGAGTGAGAGACTTGGACTTTGAAATGGTCGTGGCGGAGGGACGAATTGGGGAACAACTAGGTTGATTGTAGGGAGGTACTGGTACAATAAGATAAACTACAATGTAACTAGAATAAGATAGATTGTACACCACTTTGTAACTGTCACCTTAATAAAAAAATAAAAATAAAAAAATAAATAAAATAGAAGGAAACATGCTTACATTACTGAAATGTTTGTGGACATGCAGTAATGCAAGTAATGGTCACTCTTCTGTAAATCTAAAATGACTTACTTAAGAATGGGAAAGGGGTGGGACCTTCTATTTTTTTTTTTTTTTTTTTTTTAAATAATCTGTGTGATAACCTGGTTCGAATCCTGGCGGATCACATACATGATTTCATTAATTTCATTGGAGGAGTTTGGTGGTGTGGTGAAATTTA
Source organism: Paralithodes platypus (assembly GCA_032716605.1). NCBI lineage: Eukaryota > Metazoa > Arthropoda > Malacostraca > Decapoda > Lithodidae > Paralithodes > Paralithodes platypus. The sequence continues at coordinate 64,872,814 of CM064492.1, forward strand.
TATAAATGATTAATATGAAAACAGTTTGAAGAACTTAGAACATAAGAACATAAGAAAGCGTGAGTCTGCAGAACATAAGAACATAAGAACATAAGAACATAAGAAAATGGGAGTCTTCAGAAAGCCGATTGGCCTAAGCAAGGCAGATCCCTGTCCCACACAACCCCAATTACAAAGCCCAATTAACACTCTAATACCCTGAGGATCATCTTACCAACAGAAAGGGATCTGCCGTGTGTGGGCCAGTCGGCTCTCTGCAGATTCAAGTGTTCGTATGTTCTTATAAATACACCTCATAATTAGTCTTATAAAAACACCATATAATAAGTCCCAACAATTATTTCACACTTATTTCATTAACTTAGACATTTTATATTAAGTTTTTCTTGGATCATTGGCATTCATGTTTCTGTTCAAAATTCTTATTCTAAAGAACATTCGACATTTTACAGACAAACTAATCACTTCCCATGGCAAAATGTTTGCCGCAGATTCTTGCACATTGTGGAGTAACTCTGTTTTTTTCTCTCCACATAATGTAGTCCATTTGGCCCTCAGTTGTTCATCTTTGGGAAATATATGGAATGATACATTTCCTTGTTTAATGAATACAGACTTGCACCCAACAACTTCACAGTATAACGGCATTTTGTTCACTTACAATAGCAGAGGTACACTGTCACACAGCATTATGGTCACTGTTGTATTATAAAATATCGAAGTTATACTTTCACGGCACGAAGATATAGAAAACGGAGGATGCTGCTCCAACGGCTGTGATTTTGAGAATGAGCGGGAAGAAACTGGTGACCCCTTCACCCTTCAACGCTCTGACGTCATGCGCGCGGATAGGGAGTTTGAGCGACCCCGTGAGTTGACCTGATGTATCTATGGACCATGGGCTAGGCCAAGGTCCATAGATACTCGGGTCAACCCACGCGCAGCTCAGTGACGTCACACTATTGTACCAAATGAAAGAAAGAGAGAATACGCTCGCCGCTCTGCCTAGCTCCGCCCCCTAACAGCTGCGAGACGAGACGTTGTAAAGGCTTATCCCTCACACAGTCCACACAATATCTGGACTGTGATCCCTCAATACCTTCACCTTCCCGCCTATACACTGTCACAAGCTTATAATACTTTGTATATTTGTTTACCCGGTCCAATCATTTTCATATCAAATGTAGGCTATTACTATATTACTATTATAATATTATAATATTTTATTTAGCATATACAAAATGGGATAACTATTTTCAGGTTTAATTTATAGGTATTGGTTATTGTTCTAATTTCTTCTTACAACTAGGTTGCACAAAGCGGGATAAGGATTTCACAAAATTCGGTACACATTTATTTTATTAATTTAATGACATCTTAGATATTGTTTTCTGGGATCATTAGAACCATGTGTCTATTAAAGTTAAATTATGAAGATTTTGACTTAGAGCACAGACAAGACCTGCGTCCAGTATCATCGTAAGGTTCCGTAAGGTTATTATGAAGAACATTGGACAGGTTACAAAACAATAATAACATAATAACATAATAGAAGTGAGTACAAAAAGCCTGTTGGCCCATACAAGCCAGATCCCTCTCACACCTAATGTGAGAAAAAGCTATGTGTGCTTGTTGGCAATGATTTAAAACATAGAAAACAGTGTAATGTATTAGCGTTCGTAACAATGCAAACATGATTTTCTGGTTCATTTCAGGGAATGTGATTAACAGAATTGTTGATGATATCTTAAAACTTGACTTGTTATTAGTGATAAACCATAATTGTGGATTATGCAGTTCAAGTTTGGTGATATTAGCACTTGATTCAAAATGTTTGCCGCAGATTCTTGCACATTGTGGAGTAACTCTGTTTTTTTTCTCCACATAATGTAGTCCATTTGGCCCTCAGTTGTTCATCTTTGGGAAATATATGAAATGATACATTTCCTTGTTTAATGAATACAGACTTGCACCCAACAAATTCACAGTATAACGGCATTTTGTTCACTTACAATAGCAGAGCTACACTGTCACACGGCATTATGGTCATTGTTGTATTATAAAATATCGAAGTTATACTTTCACGGCACGAAGATATAGAAAATGGAGGATGCTGCTCCAATGGCTGTGATTTTGAGAATGAGCGGGAAGAAACTGGTGACCCCTTCACCCTTCAACAATCTGACGTCATGCGCGCGGATAGGGAGTTTGAGCGACCCCGTGGGTTGACCTGTTGTATCTATGGACCTTGGGCTAGGCGAACACATCCGAACACGCGCGGGAAATTGACCAAAAGGTCCTCACCTCCTCCCTCCCTCCACACTCGCTCCTACTTCCTGACTAGACTTCTATGGGGAGACAAAGAGTTGCTCGTTCCAAAAAGAACAGTTTCGTTCGCATCCGAGTCATAGTTACGGCGCTAGGGCGAGTGAAAGTGAGCGAATATTTCGGGATTATGCCCGCTGGGCGGCTCGGTGTAAAAAACCTTACCACTCCGCTCTTAGCGTGTTAACACACATTTTCACACACATTTTTTCCTATGTGTAAGAAGGAGACAAAAGGCAGGTTGCCTGTAACGAGTGTTCTCAAAGCCAAGAGTGTGACAGAGCCAAATTCTTGGGACGTTGCGGTCAAAATGTCTACACACATCAAGTTGAAAGCAGTTTAAGTAATAGGATGAATGAAAGATTGATTGAGGGAGAGAGTTCCAGCATTCACTTGTTGAGTAGAAAAAAAGACTGAGAAAATTGGCCAATTCTTTGGTTGGAGAGCTGGACAGAATACGAGTGGGACTGTGTTGAATGGCTGGTGCCTCGCACTCGCCGCAAGAGAGTGAGTGTCCACTGACAAAACACTGATTGTTGTAATAGAGATAGAAGAGTGAGAGAGATGCAACATTGCAGCGTGTAGAAAGAAATTGTAGGGAAATAGTAAGAGGAAGTGAGTTGATGAGACAAAATGTTTTGGATTCTACGCTTTCGAGAAGTGTGGTATGGGTGAAGCCTACCTACACATGTGAACAATACTCAATACAGGGGCGCACTGTGTCCCGATAAGGAGCACATACACATAATTTCCCTTCAATCTCCTCCAAGAACCACAACAATCAACCACCACCAACCAGAACAACCAACACCATACTACCAAAATTACCAACATGCTTCCACCACCACAACCACCAGCTGCCACAACCGAACTACCATCAAACTACCACAACCGAACTACCACCACCACCACACACCTCACCAGCATCATCCCCATTAAACTTCCATAACCATCATATACACCTACAACCACACACTCTCCCCACCAGCTACCAACCATAACCGCCTACACAAAAAACCACCATGACTAGCACAACCACCACCACGATCATACACCACCACCACCACGACCATACACCATCACAACGTTCATGCACCACCACTACCACCACCATCACAACCACAACCACCACCATAACATCAGCCACAACCATCACCACGACCATTCACCACCACCACGACCATACACCATACCCACGATTACTACTACCACAACCACACCAACCACCACCACCACCACTGCCACTAATCTGAACGCAAACAACAATACGGTTTCACGAAAAAAATAACTTGTTGGCGACCATGTTGAGTTGAGTCGACTGTACGACTGTGTCCTCGACCGTTCTTTCATATTGCCAACACTGTCGAGTATACCATTCTCGCATTCTGCCATGGTCGCATATGTTGTCTGTAACACATACAAGACCTGTCTTGTCATTTCGCTGATTGATCTTGAGGCAAGTTCTGTGCAATTACAGTGCATCGGCAAAAAGTCGGGCGAGGTTGTGCATGTTCGTAACAAATATTTTCGGGCGACACCATCGCCGACATTCGTGAACATATTATAACTTTCTAAAAATCAGCACGACTCTCATGACCCAAGTTAAGACTCACCAGAACTCCACGAACCAATCCGGGACATCAGACAATCATGCAAGAATTTTACAGGACATGACGACACAATGGCCGAATAGGTGATGTCGGGTTGTGTTGATGACCAAAATCGGGCATGTGGGGAAGCCCCTATACAAAATTGTTAATCGTATTTCTTTGTAGTGTACTCTAATTCAGCCGAACGTCATACAATCAACTACGGCATCAACCTTTCATAGACGACCAAGCTCTTTTCTCTTTCTACATTGATCCTATTAGTTTTACCTATGGTCTGTCCCTAAAGTTATTGTCTCGTGATATTATTCATAGGCTCATTTTCACACAATTGATTAACCTATTTAGCTCAGATTTTACAAAAATCCTCAAGAAATAGAACCGTGACATCCTTTTTCATTATATTCTGTCAAAAAATAGACAACTTTATTCAGCTTAGGAAGCACGTTTACCAATTAAAAGGCTACAGACTATCTCAATTAATCCTTTTACCTACCACAAGTCCTTCCTAAGCTTCACAAAATTATCTGAATATAGTTGAAATCAAATAAAAAAAGACGTCACCGGTAGAGAGAAGGTTAATAAAAAACAATGCATATTTACACCATTTAAGAGAGAAAGACAGAACACAGTTAACGAATACATCCTAGATCTCATTTGTATTATGTAAGGATGTCAATTTTCTATTGAATAATAGCAATGTATGAAATGTAGCCTAAGTAGAATCATGTTTTAAAATCTTTCTAAAATCCGTTGTTAGAGTCTCATTGCCGTATTAGTTTTGTAATGTTTGTTCACCAGAACCCGGACGGGTTTTCAAAAAATGGTTTTATTCCAGAAACAATAGCGAATGGGTTAGGAATGAAGGAAAAACCACGAAAAACTGCTCAAAAAGCTTAAAGAATGGTCCTACAGAGCCCCCGAAAACGTATTTTACAATAGTAAAAAATTGAAGGCAATTACCCCAAAAAACCAGGTTATTGCGCGCTCACGCGCACGCACGTGGACTTTGAGAGTTTTCAACCATCGGCACGGTTGCGTGGGATACGTACACAGTTCCCATACAAATCTGAGCCCTCTTGAGTGGCTACACCTGAGGTTACGGCCGGCGCAATTAGGGTGACGCACCAGGCGCGTCTCTGGGGCTGTGCGTTACATACATCGCCGACGCGTCAGACGTGTCGCTGGGGCTGTACGGGTTAATGTAAGCCGAAAATTCATAGAATAGATTGTAATTGTTTACTGATTTTTCACTGACATATTAGTGATCCCGTTGTTCCTTCTGTTATGAGTTTTTACTCTTTTTTAGGGATTAAATGGTACTCCTGAAGATGGCTTAATGTAAGCCGAAAATTCATAGAATAGATTGTAATTGTTTACTAATTTTTCACTGACTTATTAGTGATCCCGTTGTTCCTTCTGTTATGAGTTTTTACTTTTTTTTTTTAGGGATTACAGTATATGGTACTCCTGAAGATGGCGTAATGTAAGCCGAAAATTCAGAGAATATATTGTATTTGTTTACTGATTTTTCACTGACTTATTAGTGATCCCGTTGTTCCTTCTGTTATGAGTGTTTACTCTTTTTTAGGAATTATATGGTACTCCTGAAGATGGTTTAATGTAAGCCGAAAATTCATAGAATGGATTGTAATTGTTTACTGATTTTTCACTGACTTATCAGAGATCCCGTTGTTCCTTCTGTTTTAGTTTTTACTCTATTTTAGGGATTGTATGGTACTCCGGAATATGGCTTAATGTAAACTGCAAATTCATAATTTAAATTGTAATTGTTTATTGATTTTTCACTGATTTATTAGTGATCCCGTTGTTCCTTCTGTTATGAGTTTTTACTCTTTTTTGAGGGATTATATGGTACTCCTGAAGATGGCTTAATGTAAGCCGAAAATTCATAGAAGAGATTGTAATTGTTTACTGATATTTCACTGACTTATTAGTGATCCCGTTGATCCTTCTGTTATGAATTTTTACTCTTTTTTTTAGGGATTACAGTATATGGTACTCCTGAAGATGGCGTAATGTAAGCCGAAAATTCAGAGAATATATTGTATTTGTTTACTGATTTTTCACTGACTTATTAGTGATCCCGTTGTTCCTTCTGTTATGAGTGTTTACTCTTTTTTAGGAATTATATAGTACTCCTGAAGATGGCTTAATGTAAGCCGAAAATTCATAGAATAGATTGTAATTGTTTACTGATTTTTCACTGACTTATTAGTGATCCCGTTGTTCCTTCTGTTATGAGTTTTTACTTTTGTTTAGGGATTATATGGTACTCCTGAAGATGGCTTAATGTAAGCCGAAAATTCATAGAATAGATTGTAATTGTTTACTGATTTTTCACTAACTTATTAGTGATCCCGTTGTTCTTTCTGTTATGAGTTTTTACTCTTTTTTTTAGGGATTATATGGTACTACTGAAGATAGCTTAATGTAAGCCGAAAATGCATAGACTAGATTGTAATTGTTTATTGATTTTTCACTGAATTATTAGTGATCCCGTTGTTCCTTCTGTTATGAGTGTTTACTCCTTTTTAGGGATTGTATGGTACTCCTGAAGATGGCTTAATGTAAGCCGAAAATTCATAGAATAGATTGTAATTGTTTACTGAATTTTCACTGACATATTAGTGATCACGTTGTTCCTTCTGTTATGAGTTTTTAATATTTATTAGGAATTATATGGTACTCCTGAAGATGGCTTAATGTAAGCCGAAAATTCATAGAATAGATTGGAATTGTTTACTAATTTTTCACTGACTTATAAGAGATCCCGTTGTTCCTTCTGTTTTAGTTTTTACTCTATTTTAGGGATTGTATGGTACTCCGGAATATGGCTTAATGTAAACTTCAAATTCATAATTTAAATTGTAATTGTTTCCTGATTTTTCACTGAATTATTAGTGATCCCGTTGTTCCTTCTGTTATGAGTTTTTACTCTTTTTTAGGGATTATATGGTACTCCTGAAGATGGCTTAATGTAAGCCGAAAATTCACAGAAGAGATTGTAATTGTTTTACTGATATTTCACTGACTTATTAGTGATCCCGTTGATCCTTCTGTTATGAATTTTTACTCATTATTAGGGGTTATATGGTACTCCTGAAGATGGCTTAATGTAAGCCGAAAATTCATAGAATAGATTGTAATTGTTTACTGATTTTTCACTGACTTATTAGTGATCCCGTTGTTCCTTCTGTTATATGTTTTTACACTTTTTTAGGGAGTATATGGTACTCCTGAAGTTGGCTTAATGTAAGCCGAAAATTCATAGAATAGATTTTAATTGTTTACTGATTTTTCACTAACTTATTAGTGATCCTGTTGTTCCTTCTGTTATGAGTTTTTACTATTTTTTAGGGATTATATAGTACTCCTGAAGATGGCTTAATGTAAACCGAAAATTCATAGAATAGATTGTAATTGTTTACTGATTTTTCACTGACTTATTAATGATCCCGTTGTTCCTTCTGTTATGAGTTTTTACTCTTTTTTAGGGATTATATGATACTCCTGAAGATGGCTTAATGTAAGCGGTAAATTCATAGAATAGATTGTAATTGTTTACTGATTTTTCACTGATTTATTAGTGATACTGTTGTTCCTTCTGTTATGAGTTTTTACTATTTTTTTACGGATTATATGGTACTCCTGAAGATGGCTTAATGTAAACCGAAAATTCATAGAATTGATTGTAATTGTTTACTGATTTTTCAGTGACTTACAGTATTAGTGATCCCGCTGTTCCTTCTGTTTTGAGTGTTTACTCTTTTTTAGGGATTATATGGCACTCCTGAAGATGGCTTAATGTAAGCTGAAAATTAATAGAATAGATTGTAATTGTTTACTGATTTTTCACTGACTTATTAGTGATACCGATGCTCCTTCTGTTATGAGTTTTTACTATTTCTTAGGGATTATATGGTACTCCTGAAGATGGCTTAATGTACGCTCAAAATTCTTATAATAGATTGTAATCGTTTACTGATTTTTCACTGACTTATTAGTGATCCCGTTGTTCCTTCTGTTATGAGTCTTTACTCTTTTTTAGGGATTATATGGTACTCTTGAAGATGGCTTAATGTAAGCCGAAAATTCATAGAATAGGTTGTAATTGGTTACTGATTTTTCACTGACTTATTAGTGATCCCGGCGTACCTTTTGTTATGAGTTTTTACTCTTTTTTTAGGTATTATATGGTACTCTTGAAGATGGCTTAATGTAAGCAGAACATTCATAGAAGAGATCGTCTAATGAAAACCAAAATTAATTGTCAAAAACACTCTGAAGATTGTGAAGGCATTTTGACAATTAATTTTGGTTTTCATTAGACGATTTGATACAGTTTAAGAAGGATCTGTGAGAATGATAAGGCTAAAGACGATCTCAAATAACTCTCTGACTTCCATATACCATTCCTAATCTGAAAAAATTCGTCTGATAATAGCTATAAAATAGAAAAGAAGTTCGTATTAGATCTTGAAAGGGTTAATTAAGATTTCGTCATATGACAGTATTTGATCGTATGAAAATCGCTTATATGCCAAGAAATGACCGAATGACAAAATTGGGATGCATGTTGGTCTTTGGCTGCACAGGGACACTTGAAACTAAATTGATATTTAACGATTTAGGCTATTAACCCGTTCTGTACCGTGACGTCTTTTTAACTATAGTCTAGTGGTGTTAAGACGATTTTGTGCAGCTTAAGGAGGATCTGCGGTAGTGAAAAGGGCTGAGTGAGATAGTTCGAATCTTGTTAATTGCTGGAGGCCCTTTTTAAACTGAATAACATCGTCTAATAGTAACCAAAATAAAGTTGAAATAACGTCGCCGATAGAGAAGGGGCTAAATAATAACAAATAATTTTGACTGGATAAATATACTTAGCCAGATAATGATATATGACAACATTGAACTTTATAGCGACAGTTTTTACCGTAAGGCATTTGATACTATAAATAAATAAAAAAAAATACTCTGCAACTTCACCGTGGCCGACCGAGCTTGATTAAATGCGACTAATGGGGTCTTGGGAACGACGAGGCGGCCCGGGGAAAGAGAGAGAAGGAAGGAAACTGGGGATCCGGAGCAGGCCGAGTGATTGATTGGGATATATATAGCTGCTGCGGGTCTTGACGAAGGTGGGTGGTTTGAGAGAGAGAGAGAGAACTGCCCCTACCGTATATGTATATATAATTATATATATATATATATATATATATCTCATAGGGCTTCTCGCGCATATCCAAACACCGATATTTATCAACCCTAATTAACTTAACACTCTCAAGATCCGATTCGCATCCTTTTTCTATTTTCTGGCTATTAGTAGACGGTATTATTAAGATTAGGAAGGGTAAGGGAAAGTCAGATGGTTGATTGAGATACGTGTTTACCCTTTTAATTCACACAGATCCTTCCCAAGCTGTATACAATCGTCTAATGATAGCCATAATATACTGTCACAATGCGTCAAAATCTTGAAAGGGTAAAGCTGGGATATATGTCGTAGAGAACAAGTTGTCTTTAACCCTTTTAGTACCGGTGCCGTCCTCTCAACTATATTTTGGTTACTAGTAGACGATTTTTTTTTTTTTTTTTTTAATAGGGCCTCCAACAATTAACAGGCTTCGAACAATCTAACTTAGCCCTTCCTACTCCCACAGATCCTTCTTTAACTGCACACAATCGTCTGAATATAGTTAGAATAGACTTAATAGACGTCGACTGTACATATGGAGTTAAGGGGGAATGGTTAACTTTTTGGGCGATGTTTGTATGTATTCATAATTTTTCTATTTTCCTCCCTAGACCTCCATCAAATTAAAAAAAAACAACATTAGACCCCCTTATAGATTAATTTGTACATTTTTCGGTAGAAAAATTTCCCGGCCGAAGGCCGGTACTTCCAACATTACAGGCTCACTATCTTTCGCCAGGGAAAAAATTGACACCTAAATAGCACGAAAAGTCTAAATATTGACGAAGAAATTAGGCGAAAGGTCTTAAAATCGACTAACTAATGGGGCAAACATCTTAGCATCTGAAAACTAGTGGGGCTAAACATGAGGGAAAAAGTGGTCCAGAAAACCGGCCCATCCCTCCTTAAACACTCTGACTGATTAACGCAGGGAATGATGGAAACAAATAGTCTTGCCCACTTCAAACGATATTATTACAAAAGGTGAATGAATTAAGAGGAGATTTTCACCCAAGATATTTTGTATAGACCCCCTTCTCCCACATGTTTAGCTCAGTTTTAAGATTTCAAGAAGTTCGCCATATTAATTTGGCGATATTAAGACCTTTCGCCCCATTTCTGTAAATTTTAAGATTTTTCGTGCCATTTAGATGCCGATTTTTTTTCCTGGCAAGCTATAACAAGCCTGTAATTTAGGAGAAATCGGTCTTCGGCCAGTACATTTTCCTACAGAAAAATGTAAAAATTTATCTCGAAGAGGGGTCTTTAATTAGACGGTTCTAGAGTTTGGGAAGGATTTATGATAGTCAGCGAACTACTACATCTCTCAGATTGCTAGACGTACTTTCTAAGCTACATAAATGATAGCCAGAATATAAAGACTAATGGCGTCATCCGTACTGAAGTGGTTAAGGGGAGGCAGACCGTTTTTCTGGACCCCCCTTCTCCCTAATGTTTTGCCCCACTAGTTTTGAGATTATAAGACGTTCGGCCCATTAGTTTGGCGATTTTAACACCTTTCATTCCATTTCGTTGTCAATTTTAAGACCTTCCGTGCCATTTAGGTGTCGATTATTTCCTGGCGAGCGATAGCGGGCCTGCTATTTTAAGAGGAACCGGCCTTCGGCCGGGAAAATTTTCTACCGAAAAATGTACACATTTATCTTGAAGGGGGGTCTAGGGGTTTTTTGTCTAAGCTTGATGGAAGTCTAGGGAGGAAACTAAAACAATATATGAATAAATGAATTAATAGACCAAACAAACGGTCTGCCTCCCCTTAAGCATTTAATCACTTATATAGTTGTATGCTTGCTACGATTGTTCAAAGTGTCCTTACCCAGTTATACAAAGAGAAAAGAAACAATATACGACCAATACAAACCAATAAATACGACCCGAGATACCCTACTTTCTTCTCACATTCTTAGCTTTTGCCGATTCCCTTGGTAACAGGAGTGAGGGAGGTGTGTGCGGGTGTCTTGAGAGAGAGAAAGAGAGACTCGTATAATGCGGAAAAAAAGTTAAAAAGAAAGGAAAAGAGGGAATAGTATATATTGACACGCCAGAATAGAAGGAAAGGGAAATCCTGTATGCGTAGGAATTGATCTGTCATGTGTTGTTGCAGGAAATTAATGTGATGGGACAGGCAATATCATTTATGGGCGCATCCTAACACATATCAATATTATGGCGTATACTGCAAGAATATCAGTTTGAACACATTTTAGAAGGTTTTTGATTTTAACATTCTTTACAGAACACATACTGGAAATTAGAAAGTAAAACTTTATGGTTTCTTAAAGCGTGGCAGAAGTGTTTGACTAGCTACAAAAAAAAAAAAAAACATACAACAAAAGTGACTACTGTCAAATTAGGTTCAAACTTTACTAAGGTCTAATCTATAGAAGTACTTATCATATACTTATTTTAATTTATATCAGTCGAGAAATACATACATATTTGTAATTTACTAAAAGGGTTACTCAACGTAACAGAACATTGTTCTCAGTTAATACAAAATCGGTTTCTTAACTTCATTAATGCTACGGCTATTAGTTAGAATAGGAAGGACCTCTAGGTATCAAAGGGCAAAAATGGGTCTTATATTATTAACCCTGACAATTACTGCAGGCTACATAAAATCACCAAAATGTAGCTGAAATAAAAAGCATATTGATGTTATCTTTTGGAAAGGACACACACACTACCTGTACTGTAGTGTGGGCCGTCATTTCGTGTTTTTGTTTTATTTTTGTTTTTTGGGTTTTTTCTATGAGTATGAGTATGTAACGAGTGTCTACCCATAGCAACAAGAATAATAGAGAGCCAAATTCAAGGGACGTTGTGTTATTATTTTGTTTCAATGGGCAAGAGGTAACAGCTTTCGACAGTTCACAAACAAAAAAGTAAATATAAAAAAAAAACGAAAAGGAATGGAATGATATATATATATACGGTATATATATATAATTAAATACATATATATATATATATATATATATATATATATATACAGTATATATATATATATATATATATATATATATACATTATATATATCGGTATATATACTGTATAAATACATAATTTGATCACACGTATTTGTGATTAAACCTTTGTATATATATATTGTTACGAGGGGGGCTGGGGCAACCCGATGCTTACATAGCCTAGCCCACAGCACCGTACTACCCTGCAACAGACACGCTCTTAATATCTGACTCAAACACCAAGACACGCAGGTTCTCTAGGAAAAATGGTTATCTTCCTCTTTGCTCTATTAAAGCAGTAACAAGAAGACACAAAAAATGTCTATTGTCCCCGAGTCTGGTTGATAATGCGAATTAGTATTCAAGAGTACTTCTAAGGTTATTCTCGACTGCACATAAATGCCAAAACATAACACTGCTAGACCCCCAGACATTTCGTAGTATGCCCAATTGCTTAGGAATTTGGGATAATATTAAGTAGAAACATGAGGAAAGTCTGAGCCCTATTCTAACATAAGAAACACTAGTTGGTATTCCAGTAGGTTGGAGGCAGGCTGTACTTGAGCATACTGCCAAACCACTGTGAATATCAACTTCAATAATACAGAATAAATACATGTAATAATAACAAGCAATGCAGCAGAATAATGGAAGATAAATGGAAGGAAACAGTGTAGCTTATAATTAAGATTTGCCAGAGAAAGAAATATGCAGTGAAACTAAATAAACTCTAGTACTTTAAACTAATGAGGTTAAAACAAAACCAATATGCTTATAATGACTCCAGCCCTTCAATGTTTCGATCTAAATAAGAAACAAAATGATTAAATGCAATGCGGTATTAAGGGAAACTTAAGAAGCAAGCTTGACCAACACCGAACAGTGATGTTGTCAGAGCGACAGCCGGGACTGAAGTAAGTGTGGGACCGTGTGAACACACACACGAGGGTCCCCTGGCCGCGCCAAGAGAAAGGTGAGAGCTCCAAGCATCACCAGACTACATAACTATACCAGGCACTTGTGCTCTCACTAACAATAGAAAGTAATCAAATAAAACATAAGGCATCATTGTGCAAACTTATGATAACGAAAACAATCCCCCAAGGGCTGAACAAAAGAAGTAATTATACTCGTGGCAACAAAACAGTGCTATCTCTGTGGCAACAGAGGAGAGCGTTTCATAACATGGTACAATCATGACGTCACTGCTGTTGTCGTTGTTGTTTGTTATAAAAATCGCCACCTGTAAGTGGCACCGATTAGCGCAGTGTTATTCACTAATTTTTTCGAGAGAGCCAACAGTTCATGACATTCAGAGTGAGAGCTGCATAAGCCATAAGGCAAATAAGCCACAAGGATAAACAGATCTAAATAATATATAGGAACTAAATTACAAATTTTTGTGGGTTTCCATAGCCACAGATTTATAAAACAAGACTATAGGTAGCACCAACGAACTTGACAATAATCTGAACCTCTTATAACTCAAAATTAATGAAAGCAATCGGGCTGACAATTCTATAATTTGGGAAGAGTCCACCAGGAAATAGGTGTAGATATTTACAGCTAGTTTACTCAAGGTCCTTTTGAGTTACGAAGTGGTCAGGGATCGATAGTTGTGTCAAGTTCGTTGGCGCTACCTATAGTAACAATTATTATATTGAAATTCTTTAGTAAAAATAAAATACATTAAAATTCTTGACTTTACTAATATAAATAAAAAATAATAATATTTGCATTTAATGTAATGACCGGAAATGAGCCAGCTGTTCGTTTACTTTCTCCATGTTCGTTCTCCTCTCTCTCTCTCTCATCATTCCTGTATAATGGGTGCTCTCTCTTATCTCCTTTTCTATTTGTGTTGAATAATTATGAAAAGTAAAGAATTGCCAGGGCCACTAGGCCTATTCCCATTAGCAATTTTATTAAGTGATACGTCTGGTACGGCATAATGATGCAATATATATCTAATACTTTGGACTTTTCTCTGATTACTGATAATTCTCTCTCTCTCTCCACTCTTGCGAGCCGCCAATCAGGTCATTGCGAGCCGCTACTGGCTCGTGAGCCGCGCAATGAAGACCACTGGATTAGCGTGTCGCCCATCGGTAATTTGTGTAGGTTTCTTTTCCCCTAGATAGGTTGCCCACCAAGGCTATCGAGTTCCATCCACCCGGAAACAACCCTTTCAGATACCAGGGAGACAGCTATAACCAGAGACACCCCTATTACAGGGGTTCCACGCCCCTTTCAGATACCGGGGGGGGGGGGGGGGGGGGCAGCTATCACCAGAGACATCCCTATTACAGGGGGACCACACCCCTTTCAGATACCAGGGGGACAGCTATTCACCAGAGACACCCCTATTACAGGGGGACCACGCCCCTTTCAGATACCAGGGGAACAGCTATCACCAGAGACACCCCTATTACAGGGGGACCACACCCCGTTCAGACACCAGGGGGACAGCTATCACCAGAGACACCCCTATTACAGGGGGACCACACCCCTTTCAGATACCAGGGGGACAGCTATCACCAGAGACACCCCAATTATAGGGGAACCACACCCTTTTTAGATACCAGGGGGACAGCAAAAAAGATTTGCTTTTAAAGTACCAGCAGCTGATCAAGTCGTTTAAGGAGAAGTCATCAAGGATCATCGTCTCAGGAATCGTCCCCCGGCTCGGTGTAGAGAGCCGATTTTACAACATAGCCACCAGCACAAATCGTTGTCTAGCAAACCTCTGCAGGAAGGAGAACGTGGGATTCGTCGACACCTGGGACAATTTCTACTACGATGACTATTTGTTTTCGGACGATGGAGTTCATCTGAACCAGGTGGGAGCAGCGCGTTTTGGGCGTCTTCTCAACGATGCGGTGAAGGATTTTCGGAGAAGAAATCGACTCAGCACAGGACAACCAGGAAGGAGGACCGAAGACAGCGAGGACGGCAATCTACAAAGGAATTAAATACTAATCCGTTAAGAACCGCGAATTTGGATAAAGCTCCACCAACACGACCCAAATTCAAAACCGTCAGGGATAACGACCGAGGACCGAGGACAGCTATGAATGTAAATGTAGATCCGACCAGAACCAAACATTCGATGAAAGAACGATCTGCGAGTTCTAAAACCGCAACTTTAAAGGTTTTCTATGCAAACGCTCGTAGCATACGCAATAAATTTTCAGATTTAGAGGAACTAGTGTTTACAGAAAATTATGATGTGATTGGCATAACAGAATCTTGGCTCAATACACAAGATAGAGACTTTTTAGCAGAGTATTCACTTCCCGGTTATGTAATGTTTGAGAACAGCCGAATAAATAAAAATGGAGGTGGCGTTTTATTTTATATCAAAGAACAGGGTTTTTCCACAATTCACCTTGATTACCCTGATCGAGAACACCCTCTAATTATGCGTTCACGTAATCCTATTACAAACAAGTTATATTCACATAAATCACTTAATCAATAATAATTCTTAATCTTGCTAAACAGTACCTCAAAACCTCTACGTGGAAAAGATTATCTGCTTTAATCCTTTACATAGATTCTTATGATTACAATATTTTCCTGTACTTAACGCCCGTAACGCTTAACACAGATCGAATATTCCTTTAACTATGATAACAAATATTGTTTCCTTTATAACCAAAGATTTCGTTGATCATACGGACTAGTGTCCTTCTTACCTATTTCTCAAACTAAAGCTGGTCTAATGGCATCTATTATTTGTTCCCCTGAGCCTTATAGTTGCGTGTCTATCTTCAAGAATTATTCCCTTTTACTTTACTATTAACCTCTGAAGTGCGCATGGGGGGTATGAGACACCTCTGCCTGTGCGCATGTATTTGAGCTGTTTTCATCACTAAAATATTTATTTTACCATAAATGGCATTAATACTTCTCCATATGCGCCTATTGTAGGTTGATTATAAAGGTATTAACCTGTTACAACCATAAAACAAGTGAAAACCGCGTTTGGATGGTCATAATCGGCGATACAGGCCGGGAGTTACATAATGTATGGCTGAGGCAATCTCCTTTTCCGCCACTTTTCCCCAAGTCTGGAGAGACACTGTCGATCGATACTCTCTCTCTCTCTCTTGCACTCGCTTGCTAACAGTGATGACAATGCCCTGCTTGCAACTCGCTAATGTTAGCACGAAAATATACCACAGAATAAGGGAATAACAGGGAAAATAGGTGATAACTGAAGGAGGGGAGGAAAGTGGGGAAGGAGGGGAGGTAGAGGAGTGATATTTTGCATGGCCCAGGGGCAAAAAAAAAAAAAAAAAATCTGTGTTTTAAATTGATTTTTTTTTCCCTGACTCTTAACCCGGGAGCTGCGGGGAGACTCATAAGAGTTCCCCCGGCGCACTGCGGGGAGACTCTTATGAGTGAGTGAAAACAAAAATCAACTTTTGACATCGAAAACAAATTATTTTTTTTATTTTTATTTTTTTATTTTTATTTTTTTTTTGGCCCCTGGGCCATGCAAAATCTCAGTCCTTACCTCCCCTCCTTCCCCACTTTCCTCCTCTCCTTCAGTTATCACCTATTTTCCCTGTTATTCCCTTATTCTGAGGTATATTTTCGTGCTAACATTAGCGAGTTGCAAGCAGGGTGTTGTCATCACTGATGGCAAGCGAGTGCAAGAGAGAGAGAGAGTATCGATCGACTGTGTCTCAGTGGCCTTGGGGGAAATTGGCGGGAAAGCAGATTGCCTCACCCATACATTATACAACTCGCGGGCTATATCTCCGATTTTGACCATCCAAACGCTGTTTTCACTCGTTTTATTGTTGTTTCAGGTTAATACCTTTATAATCAACCCATAATAGGCGCATATGGATAAGTATTAATGCTATTAATGGCACAATGAATATTTTAGTGACGGAAACACAGGGGGACGTTTCCAATTACCCCCATGCGCACTTCAGAGGTTAAGAGTCTTCCCGCAGTCCGCCGGGGGAACTCTTAAGAGTCTTCCCGCAGTTCCCGGGTTAATATCTATGTGCTGTCCTAGCAGATCCTATACTAGCTATAACTAATCGGCATGGAGCCTTCTCTAACAAGAATAACTATTTCCCTCTCAACACATCATCATTTTATGTATATATGAGTCTAGGATCTTTTCTCTTTAGTCTGTCCTATAAGGACACATCAAATATTTAAGGAACCACTAGGTTAGTCAATCACTTTCTCTCTCTTTCTTCAAGTCTGGTTCTGACCCAATATGGGTCCTTTAAAAATATATATTGTCTGTTATTAAGTGTGTGTGCTGGAACTGTTTTACCACCACAGAGCTGGCCAATAGCTCTTCTGGAAGTTCTCGCTCCCGTCCACTATTTGTTGTCCCTCTTTAATCGCTTGGCTGTGAGTGTGTAAGCTAGCGATGTGATGACAGGTGGCTGGATACTGAAGGTGTATCCGCCTAGTGGGAGAGAGCGAGGCTAGACCAGGAGTGGTCTTTACTGGAACATTTAGTGGAGGCAGGGTAGCTGGAATAGTTGGCTCCGAGTTCCCTTTTGTGCCCAAGCGAGAGAGGGGAAGTGGGTTGCAAAAAGCTCACCCAGTAAGTTCCGAGGGGTGAATAACCCCTGTAACCTGCCCCACCCTTCCTTTATAGTTCCGCCTCCCGCTCTCCGGCGCTGTGATTGGCTGAGCTGGTCGCGCGGCCGCCCGCTCGCTTTGAATACTCGCTCACCCCACCTCCACTCTTTTCTCTTCGTAATAAGTTCCTGGAAGCTGGTTGCAAATGTTTTTTAGCGGCTTACGAGAGTATAGGGCTGGCACTGAGGTAGTAGACCTATTGCAACCAGAGGAAAATGTCCGGGAAGAGAACGAAAGCGAATTGAAAGGTGAGGTGGTATGTTTAGCCGTGCGCTCCGAAAATGGAGGCCTCTGATTGGGGGGCCGGGGAAGGTGTGTCGCGTTGATGTTCTCGGGCAGAACTGTCAAACTCAGCTGGCGAGGCGAGCTGGTAAAAGGGGGCGCGGTGATTGGTGGATGGTCTTTTTACTTTATCACCCCCTACTAAATTAAGGCGAGCTCCTGATCGCCGAAATACTGTTCCCTTGAAATTTTGGCCATCCGGCTGCCAATCCACCAGTCCACTATGCTCACAAAGGCACCTGTGTAGTTGGAGTGCAGGACTTTGATTTCCCACGGCAGTTTTAGCCAATAGGACTTGCCCGGGTTGGCTGAGGAGCTGTTTGAATGCCCTGGTAGTGTTAACTCTCTGTCCTTTTCCATCGACCAGTGCTATTAGTCGGCGGAGCCGGTACTGAGGGTTAGAGGGGAGAGGCATGGTGCCTTGCAACTGGCAGGCACGCGCCTCGGGTGTCCTATTTATACCCTCGTCCGGGTACCTGATTGGTGGATGGCTAATCCTACCACTACGAGTAAGGGTTTCTGCAGGGCCCATGGGTTTAAACGCTTTGGCTGGACTTTTACCCGGGGAATTAGTCAGGTGATTTTCCTTTGATTCATTGAATTTAGCTGAGGGAGAGCCAAGTAGATTTTTGTCTTCAAGAAATACGTCTCCCGCTTTTACCTCGGCTCGAAGACACTCTTCCTCACCACTTAAAGTCTTATTGAAATCTCTCGGGGATCTGAAACTTCGCTGTCGGGGACCGTAGACTTCTCATCATCGGTAAGTTCACAGTAATCTTTTCCCCCACTTGTCGCAGTCTCTTCGTCTCCTCCGTTTCCCTCTTGCCCGAACTCAGGGAGACTCTCGTTAGTTTTGCGACTAAAAGACCACCAGAAAGGAGAGTCCTCCGAATAGTTCCTGCTCAGATTAGGACCTACATTAGGTCGAGCTGAGGAAGCACTAGGGTCACCAACCCCGATTTCTATCTCCTCCTCGCTTCCTTCCTCGCTACTCCACTCGCTCAGGTCTGGCGGTAAAATACCTTCATATTGTTTAGTATGACGGATATGGGTAGCCGACGCAATACCTCCATGATGCAAGTACAACACTTGATATGGCCCGTTTATCTCTACAACCCTGAAGGGACCCTCGTATTTCTCTTCCATTTTTTTTTTTTTTTTTTTTTTTTTAAGAGACAATGAACGGAGGAAGGAAAAACACATATAAAACAAAAAGGTCCATGAGCCTAAAGGCATCCTCCATTCATAAAATGTTTGTAACAACTGGATTTAAACTGTTGTAGATTGTAAGTTTGTGGAAAGCAACTCGAGGGAAGTGAATTCCAAAGAGTAGTAGTTCTGGGGATAAATTAATTTTGATAAGCAGAAGTTCTGCACTGTGGAGGAGAAAGTGTAAATTCATGGGCGCTCTCAGCTGCCCTAGTTCTACGGGGAAAGATGTGGAGAGGCGGCACAATTGAAGCAAGTTCTTCGAAACAATTGCTTTGAAAATATCTGTAGAATAATGCAAAGGATGCAACGTTTCTTTGTATGGATAATGTAGGAAGGTCCTGTGTGATTGCAGGGTTATTTATTAATCTAATATCTTTATTTTGAATTTTGTCCAACTGCCTCAATGCAACCACTCCACTTCCACTCCACAGAGGTGAACAGTAATCCATCTGAGAACGCACATGACTTTTATATATTACGGCCAACCGCTCGTCAGTGTAGAATAATAATTCTCGAACTCTGTACAGGAGTCCCAGTTTTTTAGAGGCATTCTTAGCAATGCTTCTAACATAATGTGTCCAGCTCAAGTTAGTAGTTAATGTTACACCGAGAATGTCAATACTAGGGGAAGTGGGAATATTTACATCATTAAAAAATATATGGGAGTCAGTGAGATTCTGTCGGTTAGAAAATTGAATGTACTTGGTTTTTTGTGCATTAAAGGAAACTAGATTATTTTGTCCCCATTCATTAATTCTAGAAAGGTCCTGGTTCAGAGAAATTGCAGTGTTTATTTTTGAATTTATAAGATCGGGTTGGGTGAAAGAATTGGTAAATGTGAAGGAACTGTGGAGTGTTAAGTCATCTGCGTAGGAATTTATTGGATTATGAGTGGTAGATATGAGATCATTGATATGAATGAGGAACAGAGTTGGGGCCAAAACTGATCCCTGGGGAACACCAGCATTTATTGAGTGAAATTGAGAATAAAGGCCATCTACCATTACACATATTTTTCTGTTATGAAGATAAGAAGAAATTAGTGGAACTAATGATGCAAGGCCGTAGTGTGACATCTTCGACAATAAGGATTGATGCCAGACTCTATCAAATGCCTTTGATATAGCAGCTCGGGTGGGATCATGTCTCTTCACCAGAATATATTCCCCCCGGTAATAAGGATTATTTAGAGAAATTTTCTTGGGCTGTTGCTGGGTAATACGGTCATGGACTTGCTGCCGTCGATCCCCTTGTTCCTTCAAATATTGTTCTGGTTGGGAATATTTGGCGGAAGGACTGGGGTAGGGTAATAATCGTTCTTGAGGCAATTGCGGCGTGATTCCAAAAATAATCTCATAGGGAGAATACCCAGTAGTTCTACAAACAGTGGTATTTATCCCCCAGATAATTTCTGGCAGAAGTTCCGGCCAACCTCGGACTATTTCCTCCCCTTGTGAGCTCAGACTAGCCCGTATACAATTCGCTAGCACCCTATGGTTTCTTTCACATACAGCATTCCCCTGGGGGTAATACGGGGAGGTGTGCTGGATCTGGTAGCCCACGGTTTCTCCCAAGTGTTGCCAGATTTCATTATTAAATTATTTTCCCCTATCACTCAGAATACATCCAGGGGTGCCATATAAAAAAATTACCTTTTCTAAGATGACCTTAGCCACAGTTTCTGCTTTCTTGTCCGGAATGGCACAAGCAACCGTATATTTTGAAACGACGTCGACGCAGGTTAAAATGTACCTTTTGTTCGTCTGTCTGGGCAGAGGTCCCATAATGTCCACTGATAACTTTTCCCACGGTTTACCGGCCGTAATGTGTCCGGGCGACTGTCTAGGTCCCCGTCCATCTTTGCCCCTTTGACATCCCAAACAATTTTGAATAACTTCTTTAACAATTTGGTCGGCCCTCGAGGTCCAGTACCTTTCGTTAAATTGCTTTAAAACTCGAGACTGACCCAAATGAGCCCCCCTTCCCTCTTGTCCGTGGAGGATTTGGATCATGTGTTTAGCCTCCAGATAATCGAGTACTACCCGATCTTTAGAATCCCTCCAGGCTCCTTCAGAAAATTTTACTTTGTCACCATACCTAGGGTCATGCTGTTCCTTGTTAGGTTCAGTGTGTTGGAAGGGTGCTACCGGTATTCGAGACAGGCCATCGGCATTAGTGTGCAATTTACCTGGTCTATGTCTAACTTCAAAAGAGTATTCCTCCAAAATCCCCTTCCACCTGACAAATAATCCGTCTTCCGTTTTCATTTTCCTGAGCCATTGCAAACTATGATGGTCCGTGATAACTTCGAAATGAACCCCGGCTAAATATGGACGGAAATATTGTACAGCCCACACTAGAGCTGGGCATACCTTTTTAGTAACGCTGTAATTCTTTTAGCCTTTATTCAGCGTCCGGCTAGCACACGCTACTATGCCTTCCTTTCCATCCACTTTCTGGGCCAATACGGCCCCGAGCCCTTCATCGGAAGCATCGGTGTATAGCTGGAACGGCTTGGTAAAATCCGGATGACAAACTATGGGGTTAGAAGTCAATTTTTGTTTCAGTTGATCAAAAGCTATCTGACAACTCTGGTCCTAGTCGATTCTCCTCCCTTTTTCCAGTCTCTTAGTCATGGGGCGAGCAATTTTTGAAAAGTTGGGTATGAACCTTCGATAATAGGATGCCATTCCCAGAAACACTCGGGTTTCTTTGACAGAGGACGGGGGTGAAATTTCTGCAATAGATTTCACTTTATGTGGGTCTGGTTGGATACCTTTACTTGAAACCACGTGCCCTAGGTGTGCCACCTCACGGGCCCCTAATTGGCATTTTGAAGGCTTATTGTTTAAGTCCTGCCCCCCTGATTCTTTCTAACACTTCTTGTAGTCGGTAAATATGTTCCTCCCAACTAGTGGAAAAGATTATAATATCATCCAAGTAAGCTAAACAGGTTCTCCAGGTTAATCCCCTCAATACTTCGTCCATGACTCTAGTGAAACTGGCTGGTCCATTACAAACTCCGAAAGGCAAGACGGTAAACTGGTAGAGTTTGCCTTCACTCGTGGCAAATGCAGTTTTCTCTTGGTCCTCTGACCTAACTGGTACTTGCCAGTATCCACTCTGTAGGTCTAGGGTAGAGAACCAGGTTGACCCATTGAGTGATTCTAGCGAGTCATCAATACGAGGTAGGGGTTGCGCGTCTTTGATGGTGACATCGTTTAATTTCCGATAATCTACACAGAACCGAGTAGACCCATCTTTTTTTTTTTTACCAGGACTACTGGAGATGACCACAGACTGTAGGATTCCACTACTATCCCCTGCTTAATCATTTCCTCTACTTGTTCCTTTTCTTTTTGTCTCATAATGGGATTTTGTCGCCTATAGAGTTGTCTAATAGGAGGCCCCTGAGTGTGTATCTCGTGGGTGTGCCGGGTTCGGGCCGCTCCGTGGTCCCCTTCGTTTTGAGCAAACACATCTCTGTACGTCCAGAGCAATTCATGTAAGGTATTGGCTTGATTTGACGTTAATTTTTTCGGAATCTCAGGTAAGTTAACGGGTCCGTCAGTTCCAACAGTGATGGGTTGTGCGGGTGTAACTTGTCCTAATAGTTTTCCTTTTTTATAATTAATCGTGTCATCACCAAAGTTGGCTAGAACTAATTTTCTCTGGTCGGTAGTAATAAAGGTGGGAGATATTCTCACTTTATTCTGTGCATCAGGTTAAAAAATCCCGGCAGTCATTCCCGGGCCTTGAGGATTTTTTTTTAATTTTCCAAGATCTAAGGGGGATAGACAGTTTCCCTGTGGTAGCTACTATTTGAGGTCGTAGGGTGGTCGTCGTGTCTTTCGGCCCGCACTGGATAGTTACCCCCAACTGACTCATGAGATCTATTCCCAGATACCCATCGACTCCGCTATTAGATTTTCCCGATAGAACACAAAAATCGGTGGTGAATTTAATTCCTTTCCATTGTACCACTACCGTATTAGTTCTCCCTAGAATCGTAAGTGGTTGACCCCCGGCTCCTGACAACTGAATACTGGTTTGATTTAAGGGGCCCATCTCTTTCTGATTCTTTTTCACAAAATTCTCCAAAAGACAACTTCTGTTTGCCCCCGTATCAATTAGCATGTTTGCGGCATTCCCATTGATTACTATGGTTTCACAAGGCATTTGTCTCTTTAAGATGAACCGCCCTTCTATGTGAGGTTTAACAGAACATTTTCTCCCTCTTCCGGCATCGTGATTTTTGGCTGGCTTTCTGTCTCCCTATACTCTACCGGAAGCATTCCACCCTGATTTGGATCGGTTACCCTTGGCAGGGGTTGATCGTTTGGAAGTGCGGGCCTGGAGTTAAATCTAGAGGTTGGGGTTTGGGGACGGTTGGAACAGTTCCTAGCTAGGTGTCCGGTTTGTCTGCATGTGAAGCATCGGATCATGGTTCTCGAATACCCTTTGTTTGGGTTCTCCTCCTCCCCTTTCTTTTTTTCCTCTCTTAACTCTCGAGTTTCCATTATCTTCTTGATTACCTCCATGAGTTCCTTAGTGGTGGTCACTTCATGAATAATGCAGTGTCTTCTAACTTCTACCGGGCATGCTTGGATCATAATCTCTCTGATCTCTGTTTCCTGGCTCTCTTGGTCCATATTAGTCCATTTGCCACTTGCATATCCTATAGTTAATGACCTTGTTGTTGCGAGAAGTGTATTTTTTGTAGGTGGTTTCTTACTAATATGAGTCTATAAAGAAAATTTAGCTTGGTTGCCAGATTGGCAACCTTGGGTAAATTATGTAATTTGCATAAATCCAAAATGGCTGATTCCGACTGCGGCGGATTATAACTTTTTAGTCAAATAACTTACAATCACGTATGGTATGTGTTTTCCATACATTTCTGACCTGAGGAATCGATATCTGGAGTCAGTTTTGTGATTTGGAATCAAATTCAGGAGTTAAATATTTGTTTTGAAAAAAAAAAAATGTTTATTGATGTTATTCCATCAAATGATAATCCAGAACTTAAATATATGAAATAAGAATCGATAATAACCATGCTTCGTCATGTTTGAACACACCATTACTGGAACTCTCCACAGTCACTCCTTCTCCTAAGTTGTAGTTACTTAGCACTTTAACCCTTGTCTATCGGGGCCCGACTTAAGTCCGTATGGAGAAGAAAGGACTATCTGGCGGAGCCCGACTTAAGTCTGTGTGCAATTTTGGCGCAATATTGGCTCTGTGAGAGAGCCGAGCGATGGGAGGAGCGTAGGTTGCCTCATGACCGCTCGCCACGACCGTCGTGGGCCTACTGACATGTACTCCACACTACTCCACCCTCTCTCACTCGCTACACACGTAATTATGTAACAAAATTACCGTATTTTAGCGATTTTGCTCTTCGGTTGCACGATCGTTGCAAGACAACCAGTGATCGTAAAAGGATGGTTCGGGTGTCATTGGAAAGCTCAATTTACGCCCTTTCAGGGATACATACTTATATTACGCTTTGGCTTTTGTTTATGCATGAAAAAGAGCACGGAAACAACCCCATTTATGGTAAAAACCCCCGCTGGGCAGCACAGTGAATATACTCCACCACCCGCTCTTTGAGTGTTAAGCAGTTGCAGCTTCTTATGCTTATTTCTCATGATGGCATCTCGACTAGTAAGTGGTGTGTTGATAGTGAGGTTGTAGTTGATGGAGCCGAGTCCAGCACGTCGCATACGCTTATGGTCCTTTGCAGAAACACTGTTGTATTTGTCAAAGACTAAGATCTTCAACCTGGTCTTGATGGACTTAACTATGACTGATGCATTGCCTTTAGATGGCCAAGCAATGAGGTAAATAATCTGGCTAATGTCGACAATGGTGACTTCTGGTAGCATTGGTTGTCTTCTCTACACACACAGTTTCCAAGCCAGCGGTGCTTTTCTACTTTTTCTCAGGCAACCATACTCATCAGTGAGTGAGGGCAGTATGGGACACAACTTGTACTGGAAAATGGGTGCTAGTTTCATGTGCTGCTGTTGTACGACGGTCAACAACCTGAGGAAGATAGTTTCTAGGTCGAAGATCATCTTGTCTCCATCTTTCACCCCTTTCCTTATGTATTCCATGGTCTTAATGACCCTATATCCATGGTTGCATGATGGTTGCATGAAACAGATGGTTGCATGAAATCCTGATGGCAGGGATGTCTGGAATTATGCAGCCATTTTAGTGCCTATGTCAGCTGATTCAGCAACATTCACCTCAGCATCAGGGGGACAGATTTTACCATTGGCGATGTTGTGGAGGTGTGGTGACATGTTCTACAATGGATGAGACAGTTTAGAGAGTTCAAGCAAGATTCGATGTCGGGCATCTGCGTCCATCTCTCTCCTTATATCCCCCTCCACCTTGTGGCATGGTCAGCTGCATGTGTGACTTGCTCCAGCTATATCTTTGCATTCCTTGACGGGGAGATCAGGGAAGATGTTCTTCATGGTGTCAGAGATGTAGTCAGTGACGGGATAGGAATCAATCCATTCTTCAACCCTCTCTGGATATAGGGTAATACCCTTGAGACCACCAATTTCAAATTCGAATAGCAGTTTGCTCACCAAACTGGTCAGAGCTAACGCCATTCCAGTAACCCTCTTGGTGACGACATAAAAATGCTCCTGACATAAGCTTTGTCTTGGTTGCGTGTGGTATCAGGTGTGTGACGTTAATCACTCCGTTAGAACCGCATGGCTTGTCCTACAGTGACTCGCTAGGATCGCCAGGGCAGTGGATGGGGCTACAGTTTGTGTATTAGAGTGTGCTTTATTTCATATGAAAGCTTGTGTCATGGGCAGTCCAGAAAGGCTCTTTGTTTTCACCCATGTCAAGGCTTTATATATTTAATTGTAAAGTATATGTTTTATCATTAACTAGTAATGATGGGATCTGGGAGAGAGAGAGAGAGTAGAACAGAGTGAGAGGGAGCGCGTAGTGTTTTTGTCCCGCTCGATGACGTCACGGCTGGCTGCCTCGTTCGTGGGGGTTGGTTGAGAGAGGTCCTTCCCATGCTGTTAGCTCCCTTGTTAGTGGCTAGAGGACTTGCAACCGCTTTTTTCCCACGCGGCTCGAGCTGGTGCGAGTATATATACAGTTCCTCGCCACTCTCTCCCTCAGATCTGGTTTCTAGAACGCACCCATCTTTTTCCCTTGCTATCTGTTCCCTGCTCCGCACCTGAGAATCTTTTCCTCTGCCTACCTCTCTCTTTTTCATATCTTTCACCACCTTTTTATTAATATTATACCCCCTCTGGTTAACTCTGCAAAATCAGCTTAATGCTGGCCAGTTGTATTGTGCGTTAAGGTCTGATATAACCCATGTATGTTAGTTGTTAAGATAAGTTGATCACGAAGCATTGGTTGGCATTCATATTGTTTAGTACTGCTTCCTTTAATTATTAGTGTGCTGCTGGATTAGATAATGCTAGACTAGGAGTCTGATATTATAAGGTATTGTTTCCTATGAGTGCTGGCTTTAGTTAAAAGCGGCACGACATACCTGAGAACTGGAGTTGATTGAGTAAATTCTAGTCTGTGTGCCATTGAGAGTAGAGCATGCACGAATGAGGGCTTTTTGCCTATACCATTCTGCACTGTTCTAGTCTCGATTGTTTGTCTTTGAGATACGCCAGGAGAACGCTTAATACTTCGGTATTAAGGTTTCTCAAGAGAGCTACCCTTCCCTATAACGTAATATTTGACGCACAGACTTGAGATTTGCACTAGGCTATGCGGCATGCCATGCGCACCAGTATCTCGTATCATTGACTCTAGCTAGACTTTATCAATCATAGTAGACATTAAGTATATTAACCTAATTACTCTTTTTATGCATACCCATTTATGATTACACAAGCATTTCGCAGCCTAGTTTGATGTATTGAGACACAAACGACTTAGGCTCTTTTTGTTGATAGGAATACTGCATTGTCGTGGCGATTATTATTATTGTTGTAGTGTTTAGGATATTCTTGGCTCCGACGGCATTATATATCCTGCCTTTTTGTGTGCATAGCCTGCACGAGCATTGTTCCGCTGCCTGCCTTTTTGGGTTCCATTTCCGATACGAGCATCTTTATAGCATCTAACATTTAAAGAAGATTCCTTGTTAGTGTTGAAGGACTTTAGTGCACTTTCTTTCATGCAGGAGTGCCTGACATTTATTGATTAAAGTAACGTAAGCTGTAACTTCTCTTACCACCTTACTTTGCATACCATAACCAAGCACCTTCGGTTATAGGTAGTAATAGGCTGTTTTCACATAACATTAAGCCTAGAGTAGACGCACATTTATTGAGAGTTTGATAGCCTATTATTGCATATAGAACTCTGTAGAGTATTTGTGTTCTTTGTTCACTGGGAATATACATCAGAGGTTGGATCTAGCGCTTTGTGTTGTAGCATTTATGCCATTACTAGTCCAATGAATAAGAGCCCTGATATATTTGAACCCCAGTCGTAACAGGTGACGCATCTCAAGAATGTGATGGGCAATGTAGCGGGCATAGTGGTGATTCCAGCAACAAAGAAATAAGCGAGCATGCGCCTGAGCGTGAGATGCTGAAGTAGGAAATCTCCCTCCCTCTCACTATGAAGCAACTGGTGGAGAAGCAGAGTAGGTTTAATGAGGTTATCAACCAAGTGCCTGCAGAAACTGTTCAGACGAGTAGTTGAAACCATTTGGAATGCTCTCATGGCCAGAACCCAAGACTTGCCATTCATGATTCTTGCTATTCTTCCAAATGCTGAGCTGACAAGAGCCTTAACACCTGATCCATGCATTAGTTTACCGATACAGCCACAGAAGGACTGTATGGTATGCATGATCCCAGGCCTAAGAATACTTTTTTGAAGCGATCAATACTATCCCATTTTATTAGGCATGCCACCATGTACAACTGCATGTCGACTGAGATGTAGACATATGACATTCCCATGTCAGTCAACGACTTTGTCAAATACATCAGTGAAGTCAGAACTGCATCCGGATGAGAATCTTTGGCATCAATGAGAGGTCCAAACATATAGGTACTCGCTGGCTTCTTGTGAACTTCATCATTGCATGCCTCCTTATTGTTGAACCCACTCCACTCCATTGCCTTTTCCTGTGCATTGAGTATGTTAAGCCATGCAATGTCCTTTTCCTGAGCAATAGCTAGATTATTCTCGCGGACACACACTTCCAAGTAGGAGATGCCAGAGGTGATCTCTACAGCTGGTGGGTTCACCTTGGCGCCCCCCCCCCCGGTGTAGTGTTGCAGAGGAAGGTTGCCTGAAGAGCTGCTGCTAGTCCTACATTGGGCAGCTATCTTAGAGAGTCTGGGGATGGTGAAGTTGTTCATCCCTGGCTTAGCACAGCCATACTCCAGGTTACCTGCAGGATGTTGTTGCTATAATTCATGTAAGAGGATATGGGTGGAGCGTCGACCATTTGGTGTGAAAACCTGGATATTGAGGTTGTTAAACAATGCAAAGATGACACCTACAGTTTTATTCACCCCCATGGAGAACCTCTACATTGTCATGTAAATGATGTGCGGCTGATTTTCTGAATCTTAGGGCGAATGAGATTGAACATTAACTTTTACCCTGAATTTGATTCCAAATCACAAAACTGACTCCAGACATCGATTCTTCAGGTCATAAATGTATGGAAAACACATATCACATGTGATTGTAAGTTAGTTGGCTAAAAAGTTATACTTCACCACTGTCGGAAGTGGCCATTTTTGATTTAGGCAAAATTACAGGATTTCCCCAAGGTTGCCGATCCGGCAACCAAGCAAAATGTTCTCTATAGACCCATATTAGTAAGCAACTACATAAAAACAATACACTTCTCACAACAACAAGGTCATCAATCTGGCAACTAGACTATATGGGGATACGCCAGTTTGATGATTTTCGCGATTTCCCTCCTCAGGGCTCTCACATTTTGGCCGTCGAGTTTCAGACTCTTAAGTTTGTCTCTGGCCTTCCTGGTGGAGGTTTCTCGGCCAAATTCTTCAATTAGGGCACTCCTAACTTCTGCCCAAGACACTAGTCCCTCTAGACGTACTCTTACATCGTTCAGGGCCTTGCCTAAGTGTGCCTTTCCGTAGGCGATCTTCTTTCCATTTTCTCTTACGTCAAGTAGTGTGAACTGACATTCTAATTGTTCGATCCATAGCTTGATTTCTTCTTTCCCCTCTTCCCATAATCTGAATGGTAATACAGCCGTCATTGTTCTGTTAGATAATTATACTCAATCTAAATGATTTGTCGAATCCACCGCTTGCCACCAAAATGTAGTACGTATTTTCTTATCTTGAATATACTACTGAAGTGGGGGATAAATCGACAGTCATTTAGAAGTTCGTATACTTTATTTAACAAACTTCCTAACTACTCTAATAACTGTTTCTCTGTTCGGGCCGAGATGAGTTCAAGACACGGATTGAATATTATGTCGATCCATGATGGGATGTACATTGATACCCTAGAGCTCCCATTACTCCCTAGTTGAATTCCCGTTATTCAGGTATTGACTCAAGTCGGCTTCGATCCAAAAGCACGTTATTAGTTTCTAAATTTATATGTTTTTTACCGAGCCCTGATGTGTCTACTGTAGAGACCAGGGCACTAATAAATCATACCGTTATTCACCTATTTAAACAAAAGTTATATTTTTGATCTAACCTTAAGAATGATACACATCTACCGGGCCTATTTCGTCTACTCCAGAGACCAAGGCATTACTACATGTAATCTCTTAACTAATATTTCCTATACATTACATTAACTCATATGACAAGGACGTCGTTACAAATGGTATCTCAACACTCTTTGATTATACAATTTATTCCTCCAAATGAACCGGTTGTTATTGCAAGTTATCTAGATTTCCCGCTCTAATACATTCTTGGTTTGTACAACACAGTCACTCAAAAGAACAGGGTGTTTCCACAATTCACCTTGATCACCCTGATCGAGAACACCCTCTAATTATGCGTTCACATAATCCTATTACAAACAAGTTATATTCACATAAATCACTTAACCAATAATAATTCTTAATCTTGCTAAACAGTACCTCAAAACCTCTACACAGAAAAATTCTCTGCTTTAATCCTTTACATAGATTCTTATGATTACAATATTATCCTGTACTTAATGCCCATAATGCTTAACACAGATCGAATATTCCTTTAACTATGATAACAGATATTGTTTCCTTTATAACCAAAGATTTCGTTGATCATACGGACTAGTGTCCTTCTTACCTATTTCTCAAACTAAAGTTGGTCTAATGGCAACTATTATTTGTTCCCCTGAGCCTTATAGTTGCGTGTCTATCTTCAAAAATTATTCCCTTTTACTTTACTATTAATATCTATGGGCTGTCCTAGCAGATCATATACTAGCTATAACTAATCGGCATGGAGCCTTCTCTAACAAGAATAACTATTTCCCTCTCAACACATCACAATTTTATTTATATATGAGTCTAGGATCTTTTCACTTTACTCTGTCCTATAAGGACACATCAAATATTTAAGGAACCACTAGGTTAGTCAAGCACTTTCTCTCTCTTCCTTTAAGTCTGGTTCGGGCCCAATATGGGTCCTTTAAAAATATATATTGTCTGTTATTAAGTGTGTGTGCTGGAACTGTTTTACCACCACAGAGCTGGCCAATAGCTCTTCTGGAAGTTCTCGCTCCCGTCCACTATTTGTCGTCCCTCTTGAATCGCTTGGCTGTGAGTGTGTAAGCTAGCGATGTGACGATAGGCGGCCGGATACTGAAGGTGTATCCGCCTGCTGGGAGAGAGCGAGGCTAGCCCAGGAGTGGTCTTTACTGGAACATTTAGTGGGGGCAGGGTAGCTGGAATAGTTGGCTCCGAGTTCCCTTTTGTGCCCAAGCGAGAGAGGGAAAGTGGGTTGCAAGAAGCTCGCCCAGTGAGTTCCGAGGGGTGAATAACCCCTGTAACCCCACCCTTCCTTTATAGTCCCGCCTCCCGCTCTCCGGCGCTGTGATTGGCTGAGCTGGTCGCGCGGCCGCCCGCTCGCTTTGAATACTCGCTCTCCCCACCTCCACTCTTTTCTCTTCGTAATAAGTTCCTGGAAGCTGGTTGCAAATGTTTAGGTAGTAGACCTATTGCAACCAGAGGAAAATGTCCGGGAAGAGAACGAAAGCGAATTGAAAGGTGAGGTGGTATGTTTAGCCGTGCGCTCCGAAAATGGAGGCCTCTGATTGGCCGGCCGGGGAGGTGTGACGCGTTGATGTTCTCGGGCAGAACTGTCAAACTCAGCTGATGAGGGGAGCTGGTAAAAAGGGGCGCGGTGATTGGTGGATGGCCTTTTTACTTTAATAATAATAATAATTATTATTATAA
Organism: Paralithodes platypus; assembly: GCA_032716605.1. Taxonomy (NCBI): domain Eukaryota; kingdom Metazoa; phylum Arthropoda; class Malacostraca; order Decapoda; family Lithodidae; genus Paralithodes; species Paralithodes platypus. Next base: position 64,904,497 of record CM064492.1, read on the forward strand.
TAATAATAATATTAATAATAAAATAATAGTAATACAAATAATAATAATAATTATTATTATATAATAATAAAGGTATGTAATAATACTGTAAAAGTGCAATATTTCCTGTTAGGAATTAAATCTTCATACCTATCCCTGCCATTTAATTTTTTGAACATGTATCGTAAGTTAATTTATCTGAATGAGGAAAAGTGGTGTTACTAAATTTGGTGAAATATGAATGCATCTAAAATAAGAATTAGAAAAGTTGTTCGAAAAATCTCTGACACCATCCCATAGAACATTGATTGTCAACTGGTGTGCAATGAACAAATAACAATCGAATCTCGGAAAACGTCATAAGTGAGTGAGAAGCTCAATTGATGGCGCGTGAGAGTTTTCCGAGATTGTAATATGAGACAGTGAGGCATTGGCGATGCAGTTTCTAGAATTACTTACAACAGGCCAGCGAAGCACAACCAGGTGCTGCAGGTCTACGAATGTAAAGCCTCATTCACACACAAGACTATGTCAACACGTCCTTAGCCGATTTTACGAAATTTTGAGTCGTGACCAAACTTAGGAGTGTTGGTTAAGTTGTAAATAGGCATGTAAAGTAATTGTAAAGTTGGCCAAAATAGTATGGTGCCAATTTGAGATTTCACACTTGCAGGACTTTGCACCAGACTGAGAAACACACGGTCATCTTAATTAACCCACTGAGCCCCAGCGACGCACTGTTTGCGTCAGCAATGTATGTAACGCTAAACCCCAGCGACGCATACGTCTGCGTCAGTGTCAATTACTCCGGTCCTATGGCACCTAGAGAGCTCAGATTTGTATGGGAACTGTGGAAGTATCCCACGCAACCTTGACGATGGTTGAAAACTCTCAAAGTCCAACCGTGTGCGCGTGAGCGCGCAAAAACATGTTTTTTGGGTGTTTTTGCCTTCAAATTTTTACTCTTGTAAAATCCGTTTTCGGGGGCTCCGTAGGACACATTTTTGACCTTTTTGATAGTTTTTTGTGTTTTTTCCTTCATTCCTAACCCATTCGCTATTGTTTCTGGAAACAAAAAAATCAAAACCTGCCGGTCCCTGGGTGTACATTTATTTATATTTAGCTGGGGCCCAGTGGGTTAAAGTCTGGATGGGGTGGGACGCCAGTTTTCTCGTTGTTTCACTGACAATCTGGGGAAAGCCCTCCTGGCTTCATCATGTTGAGTGATTGAAGCTACAATCTATAAACTTATGTCCGAAGTAGAGTTGGAACGTCAAAAGAGAAACAAATATATCGCCAAGCTAATGCATCAAAATATTTGTAATCGCTAAATCAAAATGGCGAAACAAGGGTATGGAGAATTGAAAAAGACCACTTTTGGAATAAATTCAGTTAACCAGGTGATAAACTGTCTTGTCCGTATCTTGATTAGTGAACTGTGTTTTAATATTATTTAAGTAGAAGTGCTTGTGTTTATATTTTAAAAGAAAAATACACACGAACCAATGGGATTCTTACTTTTGAATTTGACTCCTGAGGATGATGATGATAATTATGACAATGATTTTGATTATGACGATAATGACGATAGTATGATGATCATGATGATGATAAGGGTACTTAAATAGTTACTAGGCTATCTTTAATTTCTTCGAGAGCATCAGTTTCAATCGGGTATTTCGGATTTGCCCCTACAAAACATATTCAGATGTATCATTAATTATTGCTAGTAATGCATTATACATGAACAATTCAGTTATAAATACCTCTACTTAATCCTATGTCGAAAAACAAAATATATATATATATATATATATATATATATATATATATATATATATATATATATAATTGCCTGCAAACGTTCCAAATCAAGACAATTATTGAATCGCTATAAGTGTTTGTAATTACAAGAACGAAAGCTTAGAAATGTTTTATAATGTATATAACAAGAATATATAAACTAATGATCCCACGAGCCGAAAAATGTATTGGGGAGAATAACCTTGCACTTATTTGTTTCTCCTTAGCTGAAATACGAGTTCATTGTGTTTCATTAGTATCACTTAACGCACTGACCTCGGCTTTAGGTTACTTGTTTTCTGTCGTTTATTCCTGTTCTTTGGAAATGTTCTACATTTAACTTGCATACATTAAGCTGGTGTGAAGAAGAAAGTGGTTGATGGTAAAATTTGTAGGAGCACGTTTACCATGCTATTTGATATTGATCCATGTATATACAATGCAATCCATATATTATATGTATTAATCGCATTAAAAGTAATGATAAAGCCACATTAAGCGGTGTCAGATTGATGATGATGATGACGCAATTAAATAGTCTATATAATAAAAATTAGATATTGGGACATCAAAGGTTTACTCAATATTGGCTTTGGCAGCCCCCTTTCAATTACTTTCTATTATAATTCTTAAGCACTGATTTTTGCCCCAAACTGTATACCAGGGTAGAGATGTCAAACTAGTCTCAAATGACTCGTCTGGACATGGGTAACAACTTATATTCAGACAATGTTTGGCTAATGTTGACCGTTTGACTTGTACTGGTTTATGTAGTTCAACAAATTAGTGGCAAATGGCAACATTACTTACCAATTTGTGGCAAGATGATAAACTCTTTAACAACAGCAGACTGTACTAATCAAACGGTCAACATTAGCTAAACATTGTCTGAATATACGTTGTTACCTATGTTCAGACGAATAATTTGAGACTAGTTTGACATCTCTACCATGGTATACAGTTTGGAGCAAAAATCAGTGCTTAAGAACTCTAATGGAAAGTAATTGAAAGGGGGCTGCCAAAGCCAATGTAGAGTAAACTTATGATGTCCCAATATCTAAATTTGATTGTATTGACTCTTTGATTGTGTGTGTGCCAAATTTGATAATTTGATCTAGAAATGCACAATTCCCACAATTTCTGCCCCAAAGCCGTTATACAGGGGAATGTGTCGTGCAGAGAGAGAGAGAGAGAGAGAGAGAGAGAGAGAGAGTGAGAGTGTGTGTAGGGTGAGGGGTGGCGCCAACATATAAAACCTCACCACCCTCCACATCTCACGGCCCCCCGGCATACAGAAGGAGGTCACATCTGACTCCTTAGATCCCCATGTCCTTCTCTCTAGATCTTCCCCTCTCCCTCTCCTTCACCACCTACCACCTTTATCCTTCCGTCCTCTCTCTCTCTCTCTCTCCTCGTTCACTCTCTCCTTTTTGTCTCTTAGCTTATTTATTCTTGTTGTTCTTTTAACCATTTCAGTACCAGTGCCGTCCTTGTAACGTTTTTCGGGCTACTATTTGATGATTTTATTCAAGGGCCTTTAGCAAGCTTCGAACTATCACTTAACTAATTTTACTACCATAGACCCTTCTTCAACAGTCTAGTTATAACTACTAGAATAAAGTAGAAGTGCTGCTTTCGATTTTGGAATGAAAACGGCATACCTAAGTCTACGAATTGGATTTGTTCTCCTCACAATTGACTATTAAAGGCTTTAAACAATATTTGTCAGTGTTTTGTTGTTTTTATAACTGAACATTGAATAGGAAAATTGTATACCCCAGTAGATTGTGCATTAATCTATCAGTTACCTTAGAGCAATTATTAGCATCATAATCAAATATATCTTATCCCTTGATATTTTAAATATTTATCTGGAAGTTGGCCGGTACATGTTTTGAAAATTAAATGAATAGTAAAACAAAAATACCTTATTATTGACCTTGACCTTTGATAAATATTGGCTTTAATGCTTCTTTGACCTTTGAATACGAATGGCAGACATAAATGTAAGTTTTAAGGAGCGTTTTTCCGTCATTTAGGGAAAACAATATAAAACAATCTAATGTTGACCTTTTCTCAGACAGTTGACCATAACCATATAAAAATTGGGATGAAGATAAGCTGATTTACTGTTCAGGCTGATATTATGAACAACTTTTTGCTGAGTCTGCCTTGATCAGAGCATATAACAACACTATGAATCTAAATGATGAATTGTACAACATATATACCATCCTTTTAAATCACCTCCTCGAAAAATATATAATATAAAGAGCCAGAAACATATTTTCAGATCGTCAGACTGTACATTAGAACATATAGGTTGACCTCTGACCATTTGTGTGAGGTCAATAATTATTAGCGAAGTAGGGAAAACTATTCGATACACATCTTTTATATTGTTTATTCTTTAATATGTATTGTGCACCTGTGTCTCGGATGCTGTGTTCCGATATTTACTGTATACTGTATATATATATATATATTAATAATAATAATTGTTCTTAGATTATTGATTTGTTCCATTATTATATATGATTAGAGATAACAGTGCAGTTTTAGACAAACTACAATGTACAGAATCAATCTAATTGTATAAATATATATCTCCATTTTTAAGTCTAGATATAATGCTTTTATGCAGCATTAATTCTAATTTTTAAACTTATTTTATTCTATTTTATTGTCTTATATTTATACTTGATATCCTCCACTGCATAATATGTTGTCTGTGTTTAATATATGTATATATACAGTATACAGTATATGTTTTTTTTTTGTCTTAAGTTGCCGTGGTCTCTCTCCAGTGCCTCAGGGTGTTTTGTGTGGATTAATCTTGCTGGTGTTTCTGCACCCTGGTTGGAGACTTCGGCATCTCATATAATAATAATAATAATAATAATAATAATAATAATGTGCTTTATAACATAAATGTTTTAATGAAAACACATCGGAAAAGGCAGTAAGATGGCTAAACCGTTTGTTTTGATATGCTAAGTAGCATCTCACAGATGATATAGGAGGGGTATTTAAGCCTCCGTCGTCCCCTTGTATTTCCCAGAAAATGTCTTGAGAGATTAGATGAAAGCTTGGTGTTCTATTGTTTCATTACTCCTGCGAGTGTTACTAAATATATTATATATATATATATATATGAAATGTCAGAAACATTTTGATCATCAAATATTGACTATAAAAGCTCTCGTGTGATACCGGCCTTACCCTTTTTCCCTCTTCATCTGCATACCTGTGTCTTTCTTCATATTTCTTCTTTATCCTACTGTCCTTCACCCGTATATATTTTTTGTCTCCTTCTACTCTTCTCCTCTCATTATATGTGTATCTCTGTATATCTTCCTTATCCTACTACTCTTCTTCCTTACTTTACTGCATCCTTGATGGTGTAATGGTTAGAGCGCGTAAGTTCTGTAAGTGGTGGCCTGGGTTCGAATTCTGAGAGAATCACATGCTTTCATTAATTTATTTGAGTTATTAAGTGGTGTTAAGAACGTTGTTAAGGATAATAGCAATAGGTTCAAGAACATTTCGTAGCGAGGTCGGTCCTTAGAAATTTGTGCCCCATAAAATGTTGTTTCCTTTCGATTAAGCATTAGGCTATGCATAGTGCAGTTGGGTCGAGTACATGATTAGACTGATATCCAGTATTTTATAAATGGATATTAATCGAGGTCATGTGTTGCACCTTTAACTATCTTGATGGTGTAATGGTTAGAGCGTATAGGTTCTGTATGTGGTGTCCTGGGTTCGAATCCTGAGAAAATCAAATTTTTTCATTAATTCCAGTTGAAAGTGAAATGCTAGGATTTTTCAGGTTAAATAGGAATGGGAATTATCCCCAGGCTACCTTTAGGATCAACCTTTCCTGGTACCTGGCGCGGGGTACGAACCTCTGAAGGGAATTTAACCCCCCTAAAAACCCACAGGTTTTGAGATGCCTTGGGTGGGGTTCGAACCCTGGTTAGTGACGCACCACCATCACCACCAGGCCCACGCGCTAACCCACTGTACTACCACGGACGTACAAAAGTATAGCAACCTTAGTCCGATTTTTAAGAACCACGGTGATAGTCTCTCGAGATGAGTTTATTGGACTTACCATCTACGACTATTTTCGAACCACGGTGATAGTCTCTCGAGATGAGTTTTTTGGACTTACCATCTACGACTATTTTACGCTATACCTGACGTCAACTCGGGTTAGTATTATTGTGGGTGCGGGACATTTTCGAGGGCATTACAGAAAGGTTATTGCTGTTAAAAACAATGATAACAATAATATCAATAGGTTCAAGAACATTTCGTAGCGAGGTCGGTCCTTAGAGATCTGTACCCCATAAAACGTTCTTTCCTCTCGCTTCAGCATTAGGCTATTATATAGTGCAGTTAGGTCCAGTACATGATTAGATTGATATCCAGTTTTCGAAAAATGGGTATTAACCGTGGTCATGTGCTGTACCTGGTACCTGTAATGGTATAGGGTGTAAGTTCTGTATGTGGTGTTCTGGGTTCGAATCTTGAGAGAATCACATGCTTTCATTAATTTAATTTGAGTGGTTATTGGTGTTAAGAACGATGTATATATAATTATTATTATTTTGTATTCTTTCCATTTCATCGTTTGTATTCGTATGTTCTTCTAATCTAACTTTATGTATCCTTCTGTCCATTCAGCCTCATCGCTCGTTGTTCTGTACTTCTTCCCTTAACCCATTCTGTACCAGCGACGTGTTTTTAGTTTTATTCTAGCTAATTTTAGACGATTTTGTGCAGTTTAAGAAGAACCTGTGGTAGTGAAAAACGTTGTGAGAGATTGTTGGAGACCTGGTAATTGCTGGAGGCCCTTTTTAAACGGAAAAAATCGTCTAACAGTACACAGGATATAATGAAAAGGATGTCACCGGTACAGAATGGGTTAACCATATTATGTTATCCTTCATTTTAGTCATCTGTCTCCTTCTGTTCTTCTCTCCCCACCTTCTTTATCGTTGATTCTTTCCTCCTCCCTCACTCTTCTATATAACCTCGTCCTTCTCTTGAGCCTTTCCCGTCCCCTCTCTCCTCCTCGCTTTATCATGTGTATCCTTATGTCCTTCTCCTTTCATCTTCCTCCCTTCGCCTTTCATTGGCTGTATCTCTATGTCCTTCTGTCTCATGCTGGTTTATCCTTATGCCCTGCTCATTTCATCACCTGTAGCCATATAGGCTTGTTTTCGTTATCGCCTGACTCTCATTGTCCTTCTCATCTCATCTTCTGTTTCATATTGTCCTACTAATGTCATCTTGTCATTCTCCTTTCATATTGTGTGCGTTATGTCCTTCTCATTATATCATCTGTATCCGTTCGTGATATGTGCTGTATTCCTCCTGCCTTCCGCTTTGACTCGTTTGTATCTTCCTGTTCTTCTAATTTAAGGGAGCCCACCTAGCTTCTTTTTTTTTATCTTTCTCTCCCTCTCTCTTTGGCTTGTTTCCATTCGGCCCCATTCAGGCTACTGTTTTAAGACGTTTACCCCGATCCAGGTGTCAATATTTTCCTGGCGAGCGGTAGCGAGCCAGAATATATATAGTTTTGTTCTGACAGCAAGCTAAATGTGTAAATTTTCCTATAGAAAAATGTCTGCGGCGAAGCTGGATTTCTCCATACAATGCTGGCTCGCTATCGCACGCCAGGAAGAAATCGACACCTGGATGGGGATAACGTCTTAAAACAGTTGGCTGAATGGGGCTGAATGGCTACAAGCCAGGGACAGAGAGAAAAGGAGAGAAAGATAAAACAAAAAAAACGGTAACCCCCCTTAACTTTATTTCTCTCTTTCCTTTATCTCCTGCCTCCTTTTGTTATTCTCCACTAATATCTTTATCCTTCTGTTCGTTTATCTCCAGCATCATTTCTCTTCACCTCCACCTCCTCGTATCTTGTCTGGTTAACACTATGTGTTTGAGAAAAATACTGATTATCGTTCGAATGCTGCGACCGCGCGGGTGGGGGGGGAGGGAAGGTGGGGGGGTGGGGGGGAGGGAAGGTGGGGGGGGGAGGGAAGGTGGGGGGGTGGGGGGGAGGGAAGGGGGGGGAGGGAAGGTAGGGGGGGGGGAGCAAGGAGGGGTAGGGTGGGTTACCCCCCCCCCCCCCAAATAGGTTTTGTAGGGTAGGGGGGGTTAGGGGGAGGGGGGGGGGTTTAGTTTAACGGTCAACGGCTACTGTCTATTTACATTCGTTCATCAATTTTTGTTTTATTATTGATTATTGATTACGTATTATGTTTTATATAATAATATTGATAATATTGATTATTGATTACTGATTTATTTCACCATTGTAACCATTCCTAAGTCACTGTCGTCTGTTTTATGCATCGTTTGGGACTCAGGAAATTAATACAAGCATTTGTAAGGCTTGCTTGAAGGCAGGAGTCACATTGTTGGTTATATGGACCACCCACGAAGACAACAAAACTTTTTCTAGTGCTGTTTTAAGTGGTTTTAAGACTTAGAATAGCCCTTAGCCTTCTCGGAGGCCATCCGAGGCCCACAGGGAAGACTGCTAATGCCTTCTGGGAGGCCATCCGTATTACAAGGGTTAGGTTAAAAAAAATAAGCTCTGAAAGTCCTCCTTTGATGCTAAATCTGTAAACAAAATTGGAAGTAAAATATCCTGCATGAAAGCCTATTTCTGACAGGATACAATTTTATATAAGCTAGCTCGTGTGACCCTGGACGTATTTCTCTCTTCAGCTCCCACTTCTGTCCTCCCCCCTTCATCTCCTTTATCCTTCTGTCCTCTCATTCTTAAAGTATCGGATGGAGAGGGATACAGATATAAAATAGTTCTGCTTGTAACCCCTTACAGTTTATTCTGGCTTGTATTAGACGATTTTACTAAGATTAGGAAGGATATATGAAAGTCAGAGGGTTAATGAAGATAGTTGTTGCCCTTTTACTTCCCACAAATCCTTCCTAAACTGAATCAGGTCATCTAATTATAGCCAGATTTAAGTGTCAAAATGCGTCATAATACTCAAGGGGATAAGCCTATTTAGGCTATACCCTGTTCCAAATTGGTAGTCCAGAAATTGTGAACCCTAACCTCTGCAACTCAAAAAGGTCTAGAGCAAATGAGCTGTACATTTCCACACATATTCCCTGGCTGACTTTTTCCGAATGGTGGAAATATTAGCTCGATTACTCCATTATATTTGTTTGTGAGTTATATAGAGGTTAATGTTCAAGAGTTGTGGCCTACTTATTTGGAACAGTGTATAGTAATATTATCCACTGTGAATTAGGTGTTTTTAGCTTAACCTATTACACTCATCAGCCACTTTTCATTATTCTATTTGTTTGTGAGTTATAGAGATTAATGTTCAAGAGTGTTGGTGTACTTATTTGGAACATTGTATAGTAATATTTTCCACTGTGAATTAGGTGTTTTTTATCTTAACCTTTTATACTCTTCAGCCCATTTTCATCAACAACATTCCAGCCATTTATTTCAGCTATTTCCTTTACTCCCGTCTTCTCTATCATTCTGTCATATTCTTTAGCTGGTCCTCCTATCATCTGTGTCCTCGTCTATCCCATTTTGTCTTTGTCTTTAGTTTTTCCCTCTCTTCCCAGTTTTTGCATCCTTGTCATTTATCTCATTAGCTCCTCCTTCCTTTAACCCTTTGTGGGGCGGGAGTGTGGATGAGAAATCCTACGTGGAAATCTTGCTTGGATAATAATAACTTCAATTCATACACAAGTCGTACGATCCATATTCCAGGATACCATGCAGGGATTTTTACAAGTTTCCCCACGCAACTCGGGTTATAGAGATTTCATTAAATTTTCGCCCAGCCATATAATCTGAGCTGCGTGGGGAAACTTGTAAACATCCCTGTATGATATCCTGGAATATGGATTGTGCGATTTGTGCATCAATTGAAATATATTCTCTAAGTAGGATTTCCCTTCTCCTTAATATAAATAGGAAAAGGTTAATTTTCCATTATCACGTCGTAGTGTAGTGGATTAAGCATCGACTCTCGTCCTGACCTTTGGTGGTTCGAGTCCGCCTGGGAGTGTATAAATATATATATATATATATACCGGCCCGAGCAAGTTGGGAGATTGTCGTCTAGCACGTACATTTTCGAAGCAACAACATACCATGGCATAGCGTTCGGTAAAATAATTAGTACATAGTGTACGAGTGTTATTAACTTCAATTAAAGTGTATCCAGAAGCTTAGCGGAACTGTACTATTAAATAATATACAAGTATTCTATTGCAATTACTTACAAAAAACAATGTACAGTGGCCAACTGGCCATATCCAGCTGGTATTCGGTAATGACCATGTGTGATACGTTATGTGGCCGCCTAACGTAACTTTGAGCGGCCATCCAACTTATCCTACGAAGCATTGATGGTGTAAGGGTTAGAGTGATAACAATCTGTATGTGGTAACCCAGGTTCGAATCCCGGTGGATCACATGCTTTCTTCCATTAATTTCTTTGGGAGGTGTTTGGTGATGGAGTGAAATTAATAAAAATAGATATTTCAGATGAATACTATATATTTGTTTTTTGTCTTGAATTATATTTAATCAAATATTTAACAATAATTGACAATGTTGTATTATGGGAGATATATGGAGACTAGAATTATGCTTCTTGCTCTTATCGTAATATGAATATAGAAGAGGACCAGACCTTACAATAAAATATCCGTGGATATATATCGAAGTGCATGGGTGATAAGGAAACCACAGTGCTGTCGTCTAAACCATGAACGAAGACCTAGAAACCACGAACAATAGGCCATATGTGAGAAGTAATTTAGTTGGTCCGCTGGATTCGGTGGTCGACCCAACCAGTATCTGGGCGTCACGTATTTGTTAAACGTTTATCCCGAGGGAAGCTCGAACCTGTAACAGTTCTGCGAGTTGGCTCTCAGTGAAAATCTCTATCAATGCTGTCACTCAACCTTTGTTTTATATATATATATATATATAAATATATATAAATATATATATATATATATATATATATATATATATATATATATATACTGTATATATATACAGTATATGGGGTAAAGCTAGTCCAACCATAGCCGTTTCTGTCAGTCTCTTGTACTGTCCTGCTTTTCCTTCTGGAGGCGGTAAGGCTAGGAATCCTCCTCCTCTTGTAGAATTCACCTACTAGACGAGACAGAGTATAGGGCGAGGGAATGCAAAAGGGGTCCCAGACCGTAAGAATTGGAACTTTGAATGTTTTTTTGTTTTTTTGTTTTCTGTTCGGGCTCCATCTCGAGTCAGCCATCACCAGATATGGGGTATGTGCTTGAGTATATACATACATACATGTATGTATGTGTGTACGGTATGTATGTATGTATATACAGTATGTGTGTGTGTGTGTGTGTGTGTGTGTGTGTGTGTGTGTGTGTGTGTGTGTGTGTTTCTATATATTCAAGTATCAAGCACAATTTTCGTTCGCTTTTTTCTGTGTTGCCTTCTTCCCTTCTGCTGTGCCCCACGACCGTCACAGTTATTTAAGGTGGGATCGCCAGTAAGCCGGGACGTGAGACACATCATGCATGGAAGGATTTTATAAGAGGAGTCACCGGGGATGTTTGATGTGAGAGAGAGAGAGAGAGAGAGAGAGAGAGAGAGAGAGAGAGAGAGAGAGAGAGAGAGAGAGAGAGAGAGAGAGAGAGAGAGAGAGAGAATAGATGAAGAGTGGGAGAAACTAATCGATGAAAACGATGAACAATATATATGGTGGACATCTCAACAAACAAAAGTGCTGAGTAAAAGGCAACAGCAAGAGGACGCCACCTACAGGACCCAACAAAAGAAGAGAAAAAAACGTCTTCCTCCTGCATCTCAACAACAAGTATTTCATCATCAAGAAGATCTACATGATATTCATCCAAGCCAAGTGGATCGTCCACGCAAAGTAATAAGTTCGCGCCAAGAGGACTGTACAAGCCAACAAGACCACTCAAGCCAAGAAAAACGTCCAGGGCGAGAATATCGTCAGAAGGACCATTCACGCCAAGAGGGCCGTCAACGTAGAGAATATCATCCACAACAAGATGTTCATCCACGCCAGACCGCAGCCCACAAAGGACCACAAAAAAATCAATGGAAACAAGGTCAAAATAACAGGCACAGTAATCATTTTTATCCTAGAGAGAACGAACTTCATAAATTCACAAAGCCACAGCATAGCAAAGAACAGATTCGTTCAATGCCAATAACAACAGTGACAATAAAGATGTGGAACAAGAACTAATGTACTACAATAACAAATATCAGCATAGTTACTCAAATCAATATCAACAGAACATTGAAGAAAGGTGCTCAGAATGTCGTCGCTATGGTCACTCTTCTCAGGATTGTCCAAGTCTTATGTACTGTGATTATTGCAGTCGAAAATTTCACACAACTCATAACTGCCGTGAAAGAATTGCTGACCAGAGGCAACAAGACTTGATCAACACAATAAAGTCTACAACACATGAAACCTTGCCAGCAGTTCGTATGATTCAAGTCCAACAGCAAGCTTCACCACAGCAGTTATCAGGAATCAACAACAATCAAATGCAACATTACCCAACTTTCGGACAGCCATTCCTTTCCTCATTCACTAACCAAAATGCCAACCAACAGTTTGGTCCCCAAACACAGGGGTTACACCAGTGAGATGAGAATAATCTCAGCCAACATACGAGGTTTCCACACAAATATTGGCGAATTGACACACCAATTTGTTAATAAGCAAAATGCTGATATTGTGTTTCTGCAGGAGACCTTCCTTGACAACACTGTACCCTCCACCTATGCAAAAAATTCCTGGCTACACATCCGGGCATCGCAAGGATCGTAACACTCAAGGAGGTGGAATAGCTATGTGTCATAGGAAAGGCTTACAAATACCGATGATTGACACAGCAACGCCAAATGATTTAGAGATAATCATTTTTAGGATGATCGATCATAGTGGAAGAGGTATCCTCTGCTGTGGGTGTTACTGTCCACCTTCACAAGGTGCACACCTGCTACAATTTTTGATGGACAATCTCGACCACCTGATGAAAAATAACAACTGCCAGAATGTCATTATATTTGGAGACCTAAATCAACACAGAGTATATACTGCTTTTGATCACTTGCTCGCAGTACACAATCTCCATAAATTTGTTGATTTCCCCACTCACATATCTGGCTCATCACTTGATCCCTTTTTAACCGACTTAACATCTCACACAATTTACTGTTCTCCACTTGGATTTGTAGGCACTACTGATCATGAAGCAGTGCTTACCAAAATTTATTTGAAGATGCCAAGAGAGGAAGAAAGTGAATGTATCCTTTGAAAGTGGGAGTCAGCTAACTGGATAGGTATTAAACAATGCCTAACTCAAACAGACTGGGCCAGTATAATTCAAGGAGATGTGAACCAACAGGTAAATTCCTTTGCTTCAAAGTTAAAATCAATTCAAGATAGTCATGTCCCTCATCAATTTCATGCCACTAAGAACTCGGATCAACCCTGATTTGGGGAGTGCAAAGCAGCATCTGACGCCAAATACAAAGCTTGGCTCAGATATAAGAAGTGGAAAACATTACGTAATAAAGAAATACACAGAAAAGCAGAAAAATACATGCATCAAGTACATAAATGGGCAATCAAACAGTGGGAACAAAGTATTAAGAACAAAATAAACAAAGGAAAAATTGGAAGCAAACAATGGTGGAATATAATAAAGGAGAAACAGGGGACATTGAGAGAAGACTCTATACCACCACTTTCTCTTCCCAATGGTGTAGTAGCCCTAAATACAACAGATAAAATCAATGCCTTTGCTCACCATTTCTCCATGAAAATGAAAGTACCAAACCCTAATCTACAGTCACCTAGCATACCAACTTTATCACAAGAAAAAATAATAAAAGTAACCACAACATAAGCTGAAGTACATATTATAGATTTGGACCACAAGAAAGCAGTAGGCCCTGATGGAATTAGTGCATGCATTTTGAAAACATTTGCAAAAGAATTATCTGTTCCACTTACCAAAATGTTTGATAACTGTCTGATCCAACAGCAGTGGCCTGATATGTGGAAAGTTTGCAATGTGGTTCCTATATACAAAAAAGGTAACAAGAATGATATAGAAAACTACCGGCCAGTTTCATTGCTCTGTATAATCAGCAAAGTACTTGAACAAATTATATCCTCACGCCTAACTGATCATTTAACCAAGAACCACCTATTAAGTGACAGGCAGTCACTCCGCTGCCGACCTACATCTCCTTCTTACATCAGAATGGACTGCTGCACTCGACACAGGCAAACGAACCTGTGTATTGGCACTTGACATTGAAGGTGCATTCGTCAGAGTTTGGCACAATGCCCTACTGGAGAAATTGAAGTCAAATGGAGTGGACGGTACCCTACACAATGTATTATACAGCTACCTGAACAATAGAAAACTTAAAGTAGTGATGGATCGTAAGGAGTCAGCCCTCCACAACATCGAAGCAGGAGTGCCCCAAGGAAGTGTCCTGGGTCCACTATTGTGGAACATCTTCTTAAATGACCTGCTACATCTCATTCCAGAAGCCCGAACCTTTGCTGATGATGGTGCATTGGCAGTGACATACAACCCAAATGATGAACAAGCTGCAGTAGCCTTAGTCACCAGGAGGCTGGAGGACATCATGAAATGGGGAGAGAGATGGCAGGTTAGTTTTGCTCCTCATAAAACTCAGTTACTAGCCATTACAAGAACTGAGTCTCAACTCCAACTGAAATTTAATAATGGCATAATCAAATCAAAGAATGAAATTGAAATATTGGGTGTTATTTGTGACAACAAATTATCTTTTAAGAGTCATATCGAAACCATCGCAAGGAAAGCATCTTCAAAATTAACATCCTTGAGAAAAATATCATATCTTGTTGACAACAAAGGAAAACAAGTATTGTACAAAGCCCAAATAAGTTCAGCAATGGAATTTTCACATCTAGCTTGGGGTGGTGCAGCCAACACACCTTAGTTTACTGGATAAGGTTCAAAGAAGAGCACTCAGGATGATTGAAGATGGCTTTACATCAATGCATGTTACAAGAATGGATGAGTTACAACATGGAAGGGATGTGGCTGGTATAACAACATTATTTAAGATCCAAAACCACCATGCCCCTCACCTTCAGTCACTGAGGCAACTACAGTGACGACAGGAGCGTACCACAAGAACAGTGGAGAGAGCCCCTGACACACTTAGAGGGGCCCCGCAGCCACACCACAGCATACCAGCGACATTTTATCCCAAAAATGTGTAAGATGTGGAATAATTTTGTAAATGCAGACAATATTATTACTAATGACACTGATTTGTTTCAAATGCAAGGCGAACAAATGGCTTAACAAAAATGCTGCAGTGAAATAACGTAAAACACAGTAATGTGTAATTTTGGTTTGGCTTTTAGATAAGAACTATGGCAACATATGTTCCTTTAGCCCGTACAATCTTTTTGTAACATGTCACAATGTTAATGAAGTGACAATTTTTTTTCAAACCTAGTATAAAAAATAAAAACAAATAAAAAGAGAGAGAGAGAGGAGTTACACAGCCACTCAGACCGCACAGACCTAGGTGGTCCGGCCTTAATACTCCGAGACAGAAACAGTTTATAGTGGAAGAATAGGACGGGAAAGTAGAAGGCTCTCGCCCCATCCTCCACTCCCTCCGGCTAAAAAGCCGTACCGGAAAATAGGATGAAGTGAAACCTTATGGGTCAGGAAATGCCCACAAGGAAAGTGTTTATATAGCATAGGAAAACATTAGTTTGAAAGGGAAACTACACATGCCTACTGATTAAATCATATTAATCAAATCTTCATCAGGTGATCGTCCAGTCGTTTCTTAAACGTATAAATTGAATTACTGTCGACCACCTCCCTTGGTAAACTATTCCACTCCTTTACCACATTGTATGTGAAGAAATGGTATGTCACATCTAAGGATACCTTTTTTCTAATTAATTTCATTCCATTACCTCAGATTGCAGCATTGTTATTAATCGTGAACAGTGCACTGATATCTACTGTCAAATCCTTTATGCATCTTAAAACACTCGATAAGTTTGCCTCGCTACCTCCTTTTCTTTAGCGGGAACACAATTAATTTCTTTAGTCCTTCATAATACGGCTTGTTTTTCAGAATGGGAATTAGTTTAGTTTCTCTACGCAGCACATATTCGAGTTTATAAATGTCTTTCTTGAGATAAGGGGACCAGAACTGAACGCCATATTCAAGATGGAAAGAGAGAGAGAGAGTGAGAGTGAATTGCTACAAAAAACTGTACGCATTTAGTTTTAGTTCTGGAGGGCGTTTACTTTATATTTCTTGGGGGTTCATGGGGACAAATTTAAAATAAATACATTATATCAATACAATAAAATTAATAAGGGCAGACAAATTGAGAAAAAGAAACAGGATCCAATTCTTGGTGGGAGAGATTTGGAAAGAGGAAGGAGTCACTGGGGACATTTGTTTTTTTGTTTTTTATGTTTTTCCCACCAACCAACTTCACCTCTGAACTCAAGTAATGGAAGGAAGCACTATTTACAGATAGGAGGAGGCAAGATGGTATGAGGGTATTTACAGATAGGAGGAGGCAAGATGGTATGAGGGTATTTAATTAGCTGGAGAATAAAAGACAATGTTGAAGGGGGAAACGAACATGGACGTAGAAACATTTGGAGAGGGTAATAGTAATTTTCAATATATATATATAGATATATATATATATATATATATATATATATATATATATATATATATATATATATATATATATTATATATATATATATATATATATATTATATATATATATATATATATTAATATATATATATATATATTACAGTATATATATATATATATATATATATATATATATATATATATATATATATATATATAGCCAATTTGAACACTTTAATTAACCTATGTATCCTTAGCTGATTTTACCTTAGCCATAACATGACTTGCCTGTGCCTTAACTCTAGTTTCCTTTCTGGCCGTTCCATAGCTGTGGTTGTGGACAGCCATTGTTCACTTCCTCAACCTATCAACTATGGTGTTCTTCACGGTTCTGTCCTATCTCCAGTTCTCTTTCTAAATTCATTATTGATCTTCTCACCTGTACCTCTAGTCCTATCCATTCATATGCTGATGACTCTACCTGACACTATTCAACTTGTGTTTCATAACGCTCCAGCTTGCAATCACTGAAAAACTCACGTGATGAGGCCATAGAACACTTCTCATCTGATCGATCAACCATTTCTAACTGGGGCAGAGAAAATAAAGTTACTTTCAATGCTTCCAAAACCCAAGTTCTTTGTGTATCTACCCGTCAAGAACTCCCTTATACTTCAACAATACACAAATCAACCGTTCATGTTCTCTCAGTATTTTTGGTGTCTCTTTTTCTTCTGATCTCTCTTGATTAGACCATAGTACCACTCTTACTAAAACAGCTTCCCAAAAGCTGGGTGTGCTCAACCATCTCTGGGGGTTCTTTACCCCTGCACAGCTTCTTGCTCTGTACAGTTCGTCCATGTATTGAGTATTGTTCGCATGTGTGGGGAGGATCCTCTCACACATCACTTCTAGACAAGGTAGAAAAGAAAGCCTTTAATCTCATTAACTCGCGTCCACTCACCGATCCTGTGCAATCTCTCTCTTCTCTAAGATGTTGCATCTCTCTCGCTATTCTTAAGCTGTTACAATAACCAGTGTTCCTCAGAGCTCTCTCAGTATATAAAACCTCCTCTACATAGAAAACATAGCACCCGTTTTGCAACACAATCCCACCACTATTCCGTGCAACTCTACAACCCAAGAGTGAAACGATATTCCCAGTCTTTCTTCTTTTCAACAGCTGAGTTCTGGAACTCCCTGAATCCATCTTTCCCTCATCTTATGACTTAAATTGCTAGGAGTTTGTACAGGCATTTTGGCATGTACATTCCTTGATTTTGGCCCTGTCACTCTTTCATCTCTGGGAGAGGCACTCGCCACAGGCAATTTTGCCTTTGTCTCCCTCATCCCCATAGAAAAAAAAATCATTATAGTTATAATTTATAATTCACTATACTGTATATGAGATTACGTTTTCTAGAGTATTCTCGAATAATGCATTTCCTTAAATGATATGTCCAATTTTGAAAGACCGTGATTGTGTGTATATATGAGTGTGACAATAGTGAATGTGTGTGTGTATGTGCGCGTGTGCGCGCATTTTGCACTTGTGAATCCTTATTAACTCATTATGTGGGTGTGCATAACATTATCTTATTTAGGCAACCTCTACATACAAAAACAACCACAAAAAACAATGCTCTATTACAAAATTAGACACTGGCCACCACTTCCTTTGATATACATTTGACCCTCAATAAAGTCCGATCTTCGCGAATAAATAAGTAAAGGGCAATCAGCGTAATTGATCATAGAGTAATAAGCCTGAGTCAAACGAGCCCTTTTTCGAGCAATTTTTATGGGCAATTGTGGTCAGGTAGCTTAAAAAATGACACTTTATCAAAATTCAGCCGCCTAACATAATCTACCTTCAGTCTATAGTTACCGATACCTGTGAGCACATGTCCCAAAATAATACTAGACAAATCTTGCTCATGGAAAATTGACGGAAAAATCGCTCGTGTGACAGCGGCTTAAATTTAGCTCGGCACAAATGTATAGAAATCACGTCAAATTAAGTTCTTACCGGGCTATTCTCGTTCGGATTTCGGGAACGGTTTGCAATGTTTGATGGAGGTCTAGGAAGCAAAACAAAAAATAAATAAATACATAAATAAATAAATGATTATGACGAGTTATGCCAGTATATTGTGACTATTACATGACGATTATATTCAGCTAATTAAGGAAGAACTTTGTGGGAAATAAAGAGTCAATTGATTCCTAGAGATCCTTCTTAATTTGCATAAAATCATCTACTGATAACATGAGTAAATTTTAATGAGACGTTCTCAAATATCGAACAAGTTTAGGAAATAATTATATTATTATGAGGAGGTATAAGTGGACACTTTACACATTTAAAGGACCCCACCTTTCTTTTTTTCTCTTTCTCTTCCTCTCTCTTGGGGTTGTATTTATTCGGCCCCATTCAGCCTACTGTTTTAAGACGTTTACCCCCATCCAGGTGTCAATATTTTCCTGACGAGCGGTAGCAAGACAGCATATATATATTTTTGTTTTGACAGCAAGCTAAATTTGTACATTTTTCGATAAATAAAATTCTCCGGCGAAGCCGGATTTCTCCATACAATGCTGGTTCGCTATCGCTCGCCAGGAAGAAATCGACACCTGGATGGGGATATACGTCTTAAAACAGTTGGCTGAATGGGGCCGAATGGATACAATCTAGGGAAAGAGAGAAAAGGAGAGAAAGATAAAAACAAGTATGTCACCCCCCTTAACCCCTTCACCACCTTTACGTCAGTTTCATCATATCCCGGTTACCATTAGACAATTTTCTTTAGTTTATAATCTACTTATACGACTCAACGGGGTATATATGATCTCAATAAACCCTCTTAGGAACCTATAGGCACTTCTTAAGCTGCATAAAATCATCTCATTCTACCCAGAATCAAAGGTAAGGTAGTTACATGGTGCTGAAGGGGTTAAGATATTCTCTACCTGGAACAAACTTTCCTCAGAAATTGTAAATAGTTCTAATAAGGTCTAATAAGATAACATTTTGAACACTCATCGATGTGTGTATAGTCCATTCACTATAGGTAGGCCAAAAATCTTCACCACTAACTACTATACACGACTAGAGTAATAGAGCGAATATGTCTACCATTTAGGAAGGGTCAGTCAGGGAATAGGTGTGTGAATTGGCAACCCATTAATTTTGTTCTAGCCCTTTTTTGAGTTACAACGGTTGGGGAGGGGGGGGGGGTCACGATTTCTGACCATCCTATATTGAACCGACTATAGTGCACTTCACAGTCTATCTCTATTTTCACCTAGATTTTTAACCTAGGAATGGACCACAAGACCTTCCATATAATAACTATTCCTTGTAACTAGCTCAATTAAGGGGACATGGGTCGCTTTTCTAGACCCCTTTCTCCCTCATGCTTTGCCGAAATAGTTTTCAGATTTTAAGATGTTTGCACCATTAGTTTGTCGATATTAAGACCTCTCGCCCCATTTCTTTGTTAATATTAAGACCTTTCGTGCTATTTAGGTATCGATTTTTTCCCTGGCGAACGATAGTGAGCCAATAATTTTGGAAGAACCGGCTTTCGGCCGAGACATTTTTGTACCGAAAAATGTACAAATTTATCTAATGGATGTATTTTTAAGTTTGATGGAGGTCTAGAGAGGAAATAAATAAAAAAAAAAAACACATAATAAATATATGAAATAATCGACAACAAATTTAACCCTTCCCCCAGAAGTCTCAAGCTTAACATAGAATACGCAACAGACCCGTTCGGATTTTGGGAACGGTTTTAGGAAGATGTTTTTAGACCCCTTTCTCTCTTATGTTTGGGGGGTAAGTTATGTATGAGATATCCTAGCTTCGAATCCTGGGAGAATCACATGCTTTCATTAATTTCATGTTGGGGTTATTGGTGTTAAGGGGAGGCAGACCTTTTTCTGGACACCCTTCTCCCTAATGTTTAGCCCCACTAGTTTTGAGATTATAAAACGTTCGGCCCATTAGTTTGGCGATTTTAACACCTGTCGCCCCATTTCGTTGTCAATTTTAAGACCTTTCGTGCCATTTAGGTGTCGATTATTTCCTGGCGAGCGATAGCGAGCCTGCAATTTTAAGAGGAACCGGCCTTCGGCCGGGACATTTTTCTACCGAAAAATTTACAAATTTATTTTGAGGGGGGTCTAAGGGGTGTTTTTCTAAGCTTGGTGGAGGTCTAGGGTGGAAACTAAAAAAATATGTGAATAAACGAATGAATAGTCCAAACAAACGGTCAGTCTCCCCTTAAAAATTAAGAACGATGTTAGAAATAATATACCAGTCCAGCACGAAAAATACCCGTGTTACTCAGAACCAACTGTGTCGATGCTCTGGTAACTATATACCCTGTTCCAAGTAGATAGGCCAGAAATCGGGAACCATGACCTCTGTAATTCAAATAGGGCTAGAGCAAATGGGCTGTAAATCTCCACCCACCTCTGTAACTCAAATAGGGATAGAGCAAATGGGCTGTAAATCTCCACCCCTGTCCCCTGGCTGACCCTTCCCAAATGGTAGAAATTATGAGCTAGATTACTCTTGTGGTTTGTGAGTTATAGGGGTTAGTGTTCAAGAGTTTTCGCATACTTATTTGGAACTGGGTATCGGATATCCGAATTAAAAAGTAGTAAATTATCTTTATATATATTTCTTAACAAACACATGATTAACGGCCCACAATCCAAGAAACCAAGCTGTATACCAAAACAAATAACACTCAAAACTTAACCCCCTGAAGATTATGACGCTACCATGGCTACAATTAAACGATTGTATACAATTTACGAAGGATCTGTGGGAATTAGAAGGGAAACCATATACATCAATTAACCCGTTGACTTCCATATACCCTTCCTAATGTAAATACAATCGTCTAATATTAGCCCGGCCTACCGAAAAATGTGCAAATAGATCTTGAAGGGGGATCTTAAGGATAAACATCCATTAGATCCCCCTTCTAGATTAATTTGTACATTTTTCGGCAGACAAATGTCCCGGTTCTTCCAACATTACAAGCTCACTATCGTTCGACAGGGAAAACAAATAGACACTTAAATAGCACGAAAGGTCTAACTAAATATTGACGACGAAATGGAGCAAAAGGTCTTAAAATCGACTAACTAATTTGTCAAACATCTTAACATCTGAAAACTAATGGGACTAAAGATGAGGGAGAAAGTGGTCCAGAAAAATGGTCTGCCTCCCCTTAAGCTCATAAAAATTGTTGCCGGGACAAAGTTGTGGATCAAATTATGCCTCAAACAGTGCTGGTATGGAAGGTTTTCAGGAGGAAGTTGCTACTCAAAAACTACTTGAACATTGTATTCGTTAACCAGCAGAATATATTATTATTATTATTATTATTATATTATTATTATTATTATTATTATTATTATTATTATTAATTAATTCATTCATTAATTTTTGTATTTCTAGTTTTTCCCATAGACTTCAATCAAGGTTTGATATATATTTGTGCAATTTTCGGTAAAATAATGTCACGGCATTAGGCCGGTTAATAATACATTGCCGGCTGGCTGTTGCTCACCAGGGTAATATCGACACCTAAGTCTTAAAATTGACAAAGAAAAGGTGCAAAAGATCTTAACATGGTCAAAAAAATGGGGCTAACTTCTAAAATCTCAAAACTGATTGGGCTATACATTGAGGGAAAGGGGGTCCCAAGAAAACACCCTTTAAGATGTAGCCAGGATAAAGTTGCCGTTCAAGAGTTGCCATGAATAATTGGTGTTGTGAATCCGCTCACCCAAGAGACTGAGCCGCTCCTGTGCCTCCTTGTAATGGACCGCATACCTGGTACGTCACGTCCAAGGTATTTTTCATATTATATTACTTGCGTTCATCGTAAACTATGCCTTAGTTTATTATTATTATTTTTTGTTTTAGTTTGCTTTCGCGTCTCACTCACTCACTCACTCTCACCCTCTCTCTGTAACTAACTGTAACGAGAGTAGCTTAATAAAGCCTAATCTTTCCGTTATCCACTTACCGAAATCAAAGCTATCGTATCGCCATACACAGCCATGTCATTACACCTTCCTTCTCTTTGATAAGCTGGCTGATATCTAAATTTGTTTAAGAAATCACCACTTAGTTCTTCAGGAATCTTTGTATTTGGGACAAGTAACCCAACTTCTCGTATGTATAAACATGTTGGTGAATGATACAAATGAATTACATTTGTTATATATGGAAATGTGTGAAATCTTAATTCATCATTATTAATTTCTTGTTTTCTAAACATTCGTCCGTCCGTAATAAGACAACATTGACAAAGAAATGGGGCGAACGTCTTAAAATCATAAGCCTAATGAGGCTAAGCATGAGGGAGCAGGGGGGTTCAGCAAAAAACACCCCCTTAAACAAATACGGTTCACATAGTCCTAGAGAGAGACTCGGGATATAATTAGCTTCTCGGTAGGTCCTCAGTCGCCCTACTATACGGTGAAAAGAAAGTCGGCCATGAGATTCCGTGAAGTGATCTTGATAAATGGCTATATGATTTAATTGCCTATATAATTAGTGGCTTCATTAACGCAGTCTTGGGTAATATAAGATAGAAGGTTGCGCTCGAAGAGATTAAGGGAGTAGTACTCGCTTGTTATGGACCCCCTTCTCGTGTTTCGCATATTAGTTTTGAGATTTTATGACATTCTTTCCGTTATTTTGGCGATTTTGAGACATTTCGCCTCATTTCTTTGTCAATATTAAGACTTCGTGGATTTAGGTGTCATTTTTTTTCCTGGCGAGAGATAGCGAGCCTGTAATATTATTTTTATTAATCTCACCACCACACCCCCAGTGAAATTAATTAAAGGAAAAATTTACAAATTTATTTTGAAAGGGGTTCTAGTTTTTTTTTGTTAAGCTTATTTTTCTAGCGAGGAAGCTCAAAAATAGATAAATATATAGACCAAAAACCAAGCATTACCCCCTTAACAATGCCGCCTTGTTGGTCTGAGGGTATTAGAGCTACGGTATATACTGTATTTTATATAGTTTCGGGGTACTGTTCATCTATTGTCTCTGTTCTTGTTACTCGTTAGTCAATTGTTGTATACAGCTTCTCTTCTGGCTAGGCACTCTATACATAACTCGTGTTCTCTCTCTCTCTCGCTCTCACCCTCTGTCTCTCTCTATCTATCTATCTATCTCTGTCTCTCTCTCTCGCATCAACTAGAGTAGAGTATGCTACAGCAGAAATGTGGGTCAAAGCAAAGGATCCAGATTTGTATATGTGTATCCTATGTGTAAGAAGGAGCAAATGGTAGGCTGCCTGTAATGAGGGTGTCCTCCAAAGCTAAGGGAGTGACAGAGAACAAAATTCACACACATACTGTATATACAAAAAGACCCATTTGTGTGTGCCGTTATTGTGATTGACTTGTCAGGTAAATTTATACATATTTCATGCATTTTGCAACTGTAAACATAAGGGATATTGGGGATCTATTTCATAACCCTAAACAGACTAGGTGTGATGAAACAGACAAACTAGCGTGTAGGGACCTCGGAAATAAAGAAGTTTTGGAAATATGTTAACCCCTTCTGTACCAACGACGTCTATTTAAATATATTTTAGCAATATTTAGACGATTGTGTGCAGTCAAAGGAGGATGTGTGGGAATAAAAAGGGTAAAAGTGAGATAGTTTGAAGCATGTTATTTGTTGGAGGTCTTTTTTAAACTGAATAAAATAGTCTAATAGTAGCCAAAATACAGTTAAAAGTACGGCTTAAAAGTCTGCTTCCTTAGAAGCAAAGACAATGTGGTCCAGTTCCCATAGTGCACCAATATCTTTATGTTCCCAGTGGCCCCCACTGTCCTATAAGTAGGTATCCACCGGGCTGGTAGCAACTTTCAGAACTGTGACCACTTCGACAGTGGTTTCTGAACCTTGGGCGTGGAACGATCCACTCAAAGCATACCCGTAAATTGTGGGCAGGAGAACTATCTCATTTACTCTTTTAAAGCCTGGGTCTACAAACTTATAGTAATTCTCCGCTCCTATCAGCATATCGAGTTTGTTTGAATGAAAATCATTGTCGGCTAATTTCAACTTTTGCGCAGTGAGTTTGTCAGTGATACAACTAAGTCCCTTGTGAGCACAGTAACTAGGAAGCTGATCGACAACAATGGCTTTCATTTGGCGCCATCGCCCTTTGTGTCGATAATTTAGTGCAACAACATCATAAGTTGCATCCTCCAGCGAGCCTGTGAACCCCCTTAATTGTAGAGTCTCTTTACCAACTACTGTATGTTGAATTAACTCCAATGAGGACTTCAATATGAAGGACTTTTGTGAGCACTGATCTAGTAAAGCACGAAGTTGTTTAACATAAGTCTCCCTACTTTTTAATGGTACCTCTATTGTGGGGAGTAATGCCATTTCTTTTTGAGTAGTAACCGACATAGTAACTGGGTGTTCCGAATGAGCTTGCGGCGACTCCTGGCCCCCATTTGGACAAAGGCTATGGTAATGTTTGCCCTGACAATGTTTGCACGGCTCTACCTTTGGGTTGGTGCAACCATTTCGACCATGGTCTCTATCCCAACAGCCAACACACACCTTTAATACCTTCACCCTCTTTATTTTGGTTTGTACATTAGGATATTTGAAACATTTAAACCAGCAGTGCCCTGACTTGCCACACAGCTTATAGCCCTTATCAGAGCCATTGCGTCCTGCCTTGTAATGTGCTACCTTGTTTTGTTGAACAATAAAAGCAGCAGTAGGTTTATATTTTTCTTGTGTAGGCAGGCCAGCCCCCGCCATGTTACAAATCTCCTCATATAGGGTCCGAGTGACCACACCAACCTTTAACCAGTCATCCTTCAGTTCCCGCCGAATAGTCTCACGCAAAGGAGACGGAATCTTATTATACAACATTACGGCACAAAAGTCTTCCAACATCACATTGCAAGATTTAAGCGACTTTATAGTGTGCATTCAGCAGCCGCATGGAAATGTCTAAGGTCCTGCGCATCATATCGAGGACTCGGAATCTCACAAAAGGCGGTAATGTGGGCAGACTTGATGCGGTCAATCTGGCCATAGGTCTCGAGGAGAAGTGTTACGGCAGGAGCATAACTTGTGGTGTCTAAGCTGAATCCGGCTATGAGCTGCGAGGCCTCTCCCTCTAGCTGACCCCTCAAATATGTGAATTTCTCAATATCCGTTAGGTCCTGACGCCCATGAACCGAACATTGGAATAAATCCCAAAATCCGGTCCACCGGGCAGGATCACCACCAAACTTCGGGAGGGTTAAGGCTGGCAATTTTACTACCGACTTTACAGCCTCTCTGCGAGAGACCTCTGTACGTACCGGTCTTCTATCCAAAGGGGCTAATAAGTTTTGTACCTGTTCCTCATATATCATATCATTAGCCACTTCTTCATTTAAAGCTTCCTCGGACTCTAACAATAGATATATTTTCTCATTGAAAGAATTGATGCTGTGAAAAGCCTTGTTGATAATGACTTTTTTAGCAACGGTTTCATCGTCTGTGGCTTCGTTGAGGAAAGTGTTGAAATCCTTAGTTAATTTAGTAATGCCTCCTTTGGCCGCAGGCCTCAACCTCTTCAGCTTGGTGATGTCCATGTTTAAAGGGAACCCAACCTGTTACCAGTCAATTCACAAATTTATAGGGGATAGGTGAGTCAGGATGGACGATGAACGACGATAAAATAAACTACTAGCATAATAAATGGAAATAAATACTGTATAGGCTAGCCTATTCCTCGTCAAAATATCGCGCCGCCCTACTAACGATTAGGTTATAGAGCTTGTGCATCTCCCAAGGGCCTAAATGGACGCCATCATATGCCAAGTCCTCCTTACCCATCTCCATAGGGTTGAACCTTGACTTGGAGAATGGGAATTTCTGGCGTAAATGTCTGTTGACGGCATTTTTTATTCTGTTATATTGTTCTGCACTGAGGCTCCTGGGTGAGGTACGAGACTCTATTCCCACGATTTTACAATGTCCCCCTGTTCTATCCTCAATATGTTTAGCCAAATCATTTATTTTACTGGCTAACTATTAACTACCGTATCACCAAAAATGTCATTACCTCCGACTATCAAGAATGTGAGATCCGGACGAAACTGCAGAAGATTATTGAAGGCTGGCGAATCACGGATTGAATCAACTGTGGCCCCACTTTGTGCCAGAAACTTCAGCTGGAAGCCTTCACGGAGTATAAGAGATAGTCCAATCACCGCAACTTTAGGCAATGGGTGTTTATTATGCGATGGTGACGAATCAAAATTCTCGCCAATACCGCCCCAACCCCGCGCTGCTTCCCCATACCCTCGAATCATTGGATAGTGTGTAAACTATAGCACTAGTAAGTAGAAAGCAGGGATGGTTCAAGCAGGCCCAAGAAGACACCCAGCCACAATTAGGCCTAGGTTAAACACAAAAATGGGGTACAGTATATTATTTAACCTAACAAGTGCGCATGGGGGTAATTGGAAACGTCCCCCTGTGCTGACGTATTTGAGGTGTTTCCGTCACTAAAATATTCATTGTACCATTAATAGCATTAATACTTATCCATATGCACCTATTAAGGGTTGATTATAAAGGTATTAACCTGAAACAACAATAAAACGAGTGAAAACAGCGTTTGGATGGTCAAAATCGGAGATATAGCCCGCGAGTTGTATAATGTATGGGTGAGGCAAGCTGCTTTCCCGCCAATTTTCCCCAAGGCCACTGAGACACAGTCGATCGATACTCTCTCTCTCTCTCTTGCATTCGCTTGCTATCAGTGATGACCACACCCTGTAACCGGATTTCTAATGTTAGCACGAAAATATACCTCAAAATAAGGGAATAACAGGGAAAATAGGTGATAACTGAAGGAGAGGAGGAAAGTGGGGAAGGAGGGGAGGTAGAGGACTGAGATTTTGCATGGCCCAGGGGCCAAAAAAAAAATAAAATAAAATAAAACAAAATCGATGTCAAAAGTTGATTTTTTTTTCTCTGACTCTTAAGAGTCTCCCCGCAGTCCGCCGGGGGAACTCTTAAGAGTCTCCCCGCAGTTCCCGGGTTAATAATGCATATAGGCTATACTTAAATCCTGGTTTACAGCACCATAATTTACTGTCAAGACTTAGGATCGTATAGTGGATTTAGGAATTATTTACAAGACAAGTAAAGGGTTAGGATTATCTGCCTAAGGGGGAAGCGTTGAGATCGTCTCACCTTTGTTGTTAATTCACATGCTATACATTGTCTACATATATTATAATGGCCACCAGTGAATATATAATGACTTAGCTGGTTAGTGGAGCATGTTGATGGATAGTAGGTGCTGGGATGTTTTATATATGGGACGATAGATGTGGCCGATCGCCGGTGTTGCTGGTAAGGGTTGTTTTTATTGAGTGGCACCCTTTATAGGGAGATACCTTAGAACGTCAGCTTGGCAACCAGTGAAGCTAGACATGCGCAATCATTCTCGATGCTGCTAACGTTCCTCATATTACTTTAATTACTATATTAAATAGTACTTAACCCTTTATTGGCGGCGCGCAAAATATGTCGTGTGAAAGAAATTTGGACTAAGTGGCAGTTCACAACTTATGTCGTGTGCCATTTTCAGCACGTAATGTTGCAGAGAAAGAGAGCTGAGCGGTGTGAGGAGCGTAGTAAGGCTATGACCGTCGCACACCACCGCGGTGGGCCAACTGAAGTGAAAACCACCCTTCCTTCCCCCCTCACACTCGCTACACAGGGAATTATGTAGGGAAAGTACCTAATTACATGGTTTTTGCACTCGTGTTGCGCGATCATTGCAAGAAAACTAGCGGTCTTACAAGGATGGTTGGGGTGTCATTGGAAAGCTCTGTTTATGCCCTTTCAGGGATAGATACTTGTTTTACGCTCTGGGTCTTATTTAGGCATGAAATTGATCACGTAAACAACCCTATTTAGGGTAAAAACACCCCGCTGGGCGGTACATATAAATTACCGCCTAGGCCGCTCGTTAGGTGTTAATACTTATGGAATACTATATTCTCGAATTAACTCTTTATGGAATAAATGTACACCATAGCCTATACCCTAGTTACCCCTTATATATTATTCATCTGATATACAAACCCAATTAACTTTACATGATACTTTGTGTATATACAGAATTATAGATCCCATTTTTAACCAATCCCAACTGGAAATAGAAAGGTCTATCGTGGACACTCGTAAGTCACGATACAGACCACACCCACCAAACATAACAGACCACCCACACACACACACACACACATGAATTATAGGGAGATAGGCCGTTTTTTGGTCCCCCCTTCTCCCTCATGTTTAGCCCCATTAGTTTTCAGATTATATGTTTTCCTTATTAGTTTGTCGATTTTAAGACCTTTCACCCCCTTTATTTGTCAATATTAAGAACTTTCGTGCTATTTAGGCGTCTATTTTGTTTCCTGGCGAACGATAGTGAGCCTGTAATTTTGGATGACATGGCCTTCGGCCGGGACATTTTTCTACAGAAAAATTAACAACATAATCTACAAGGGGAATATACTTTAATGGATTCATTTTTTAGTTTGCTCGAGGTCTAGGGAGGAAACTAGAACAAAATTAATACATGAAAAAATCGACTAAAAAGTGAACCATTTCGCACTAAAGGTTACAGCTGTTGAGGAGGAAAGACCAAGACGGTGTAACATAAAGAGGTATATAACAAGCTCAGGTAAGACCAGTATCACACGAGCGCTTTTTCCCTCAACATTTATCCTTAAAACTGGTCTGGCAGCTTATGAGGTAAACATTTACAAAATGTGTTACCTAAATTCATCTATCACTATTCTAGTTTCCGATACCAATGAAAAATACTCCAGAAACGTTGACAGAATAATGTTGACTATAGAAGCTCTCGTGTGATACCGGCCCAAGATGGGATGACCTACTTCTTGGTTATACCAGGATGTACCCAAGTTCCATGTAGACCGTGGACTTTGGAAGTACCTTCAATGGAGAGCGGAAGTCGGGATTTACAGGTTAATATCTTCTGTGTAGGTGTAATTTGTCTACCCCTTCTGTACTGGCGACATCTTTTTAGTTTGATTCTAGCTATGTTTAACCGGTTTTGTGCAGTTTAAGAAGGATCGTTTGGTAGTAAAAGGGTTAAAAGCGAGATCGTCCGAAGCCTGTTAATTGCTGGAAGGCCTTATAAAACTGAATACAATAGTTTAATAGTAGCCAGCATATAGTTAAAAGGCCGGTACCGGCACTGAAATGTTTAAGTAAAATTACATCAGAAACACCAGCAAAATATTCGACAGGCCTTACATAAATATTAAACTTGCTGTTGCACTGTTAGAATTATTCCATTGATTTTAACCCCTTGGCGATCTAAGGCGCAATTTGATTCTATATTGCTGGTTATTATTAGACGATTTCATTCAGATTGGGAAGGGTATACTGAAGTCAAGAGGTGTAATTGAGATGGCCTTTACCCTTATATTTCCCTCAGATCCTTCTTGAGCTGTTACAAAATCACCTAATAATAGCCAGCATAAATTGGCAAAATACATGGTCCCAATCATACTACTTGGTCTTTTCTGTATAATTAACTAGTTTAGAGGAGTAATACAGTTAAGGGGGGATGGAGGTATTTATTTGCTTATGTATTTATCGTTTTATTATTTTTCTTTAGTTTCCCCCCTAGACTTCCATACAACTTAAAAACTAAAAACACCTTCTAGACACCCCTTCAAGATGAATTTGTAAATTTTTAGATAGAAACATTTTCCGGTCGAAGGCCGGTTCCTCTTAAGTTACAGGCTCGCTATCGCTCGCCAGGAAAAACAATACATGAAGGTCTTAATATTGGCAAAACAATGGGGTGATAGATCTTATTATCGCCAAACTCATGGGGCAAATGTCTTAAAGTCTCAGAACTAATGGGCCTAAATATGAAGGAGAAGAGGGCCCAGAAAAAAACGATCATACTCCCTTGAGAAACCGTATTATTGAAGGAAGTTTTAGAATGCCACAAAATATACGGCCTTTTTACTGTTAATTTTACGGATAATTGTGTTTACAGTGTCCAGTATATACCACCGTGTGCGTGTGTTATAGGGCTGTCGTTTCTATCATTTGGGAAGAGTTCACCAGGAAATCGGTGTGCATATTTACAGCCAGTTTGCTCTAGGCCCTTTTGAGTTACAGTGAGGTCAGGGATCAACATTATTGTCAAGTTCACTGGCGCTACCTATAGTGTGTGTGACCATTTCTATAATATCTCCAGATCAGATACATGGACTCTCATGAAATTGTTGTCAACACTTTTAAGCCGGTATCACACGAGAGCTTTTATAGTCAACATTCGATGATTAACATTTGTCTGGCAACATTTTTGGAATATTTGGCACTGGTATCGGAAACTAAACTGATGGTAGATTAATTTATATGACGGAAATAATATATATGTTGACCTCATAAGCTGCCAGACCAGTTTTGAGCATAAATGTTGAGGGCAAAAGCTTTAATTGGTCCCCACGGGCCACCTAGTATCTTTAACCCCTTCTGTACCGGCGACGTCTCTTGTAATTTATTGTAGCTGTACTTAGACGATTTTGTGCAGCTTGAGAAGGATCTGTAGTAGTTAAGTGAGATAGTTTGCAGCCTGTTAATTGCAGGAGACTATTTTAACTGAATAAAATCGTCTAATACTAGCCAGAATAAAGTATATAAGATGTAGCTGGTACAGAAGGGGTTAAAATAATACCGGATGAAAGCCTTGTCCCCAAATTGTGTGATATTCCGATGGTAGGTTAGTAGGTGATCGAGTACATACAAACATCACCAAAATATGCATGCAAATTCATTGAGTATTAAAGTACATTTTGTGCAGTAAGGAACGTACGGATACGTACAGTCTTTGTACTTAAAATTGCACATACATTTTTCAAAGCTGTCTCCATTAATTTTGCGATTTTAAGACCTTTCACCCCATTTCTTTGTCAATATTAGGACCTTTTGTGGCATTTAGGTGGCATTTTTTCTTGGCGAGCGATAGCGAGCCTATAATTTAAGGAAAAACCAGCCTTCGGCTGGACAATTTTCAACCGAAAAAAGTACAAATTTATCTTGGAAAGGGGTCCTTTTCTCAGAGGTTCCTTTAATTTTTTGAGGCTTCAAAATGTGTCAGAATTAATGACTGTGACTGTACAAGCCCGATATTGTGGTAAAATACAGCCAGCCCTTCACAACTTGTACCAGACT
The DNA here is from genome assembly GCA_032716605.1 of Paralithodes platypus. Lineage (NCBI taxonomy): Eukaryota > Metazoa > Arthropoda > Malacostraca > Decapoda > Lithodidae > Paralithodes > Paralithodes platypus. The sequence continues at coordinate 64,936,388 of CM064492.1, forward strand.
CATATGTCCTCAACTGTACCTTAAGCACATTTGCCAGTCTTATACATTTTAAAGAAGAAAACACTAAACTATATCGTAAACATATACACGCACGCATTATATACTGTACACATACACAATCTTCAAAATCCGTCAGTTACGAAACAGTTTTTATTTCATTGTACAGAGTTAAATCATAGCTGACTTCATCTTCACAGACTCTAATACATGTATCTCCATCTAAGTTCAACAATAATTAATGTACTCCTTGGGACATCTGAACAAAATTAGAAAAGGTTACATTTGTATAGGTGTGTTCAGGAGTACTGGTAATTCTATCATACACCTCGAGAGAAAACTATAGCTGAATTTGAAATGACACAACACAGAATAAATATTTGACCGTGACTGTGCCAAATAAATAAGTTATATCTATTCCAACAGAGAACATTGAACAATAATGGCAAGTACAGTTACCCACATGGATTTGTATACACTGTGATTTTATATATGGAAGGAAAATTAGTATGAGTGAACTAGAAGTGTATTTTCGTATGCAATTGTTAAATAATATTGTCAATTAAAGATTATATAGACGTTTTTCTTGTAAGTCTATCTTACTATTTTTCCTTCCATACATAAAATCACGGAGTTGATACAAAATCATGTGGCCAACTGTACAAGCTCGTGAATAGTCAAAAGGAGATATACTACTTTCAGGGAGAATAATATATGTTTTGGCTTTAACATAAGCCCATCCTTAGACATGTGGGTGTTATCCTCTCTTCATTTAAATATTTTGTCCCCAGCCAAAGCCCAATTATTGTGTAAAGGTCAGCTATGATGTCATAGCCTACACCCCTTTTGTATTACTAGAAGACTTAGTTATATGTTGCCGGTATTATTTTCGTAGGAAGGAGAGAGATAGATACAAGGAGTTACAAAGATTAGTTAGTATCTCAAAGACTTTGCGGTTCATTCCAGATATACAATATAAGTGGAACTAGAGAGATTCTGTAGTGCACCATGCTCATTACAAATTGTGCACACTACTATCTATTTTCCTCTTGAACTGTTCTACGGAAGCACTATTTACAATTTCTGATGGATGTTTGTTCTAGGTAGAACAGATCTTATATGTAAACAAGTTTCCACACATTCTAGTGCGGAACATTATAAATTCCAACTTTCGGCCATGGTTGCGTGTTGTATTCATATTGAGATTATATATTTTGCTATAATCCACATTGCAAAACCCATTACGCATCTTTAAACTAAAGACTTCAATGAGTTGACCTCGTATTCAGTGTGTTTCCAACGAAAAGAGATCAAGTGCTCTTAACTGGTATTCATAGTAGTTTTCTAATCGATGGATAAAGCTTTGTAGCCCGAGCTTGGACTGTTTCTAGAAGCTCTATATCTTTCCTGGGTGCTGAAAACCAAAATTTAACAGCACATTCTAGGAGAGGCCATATTAGAACGTTGTAGATTGTGAGGACTATCTTCTTATTTCTGTACTTAAATTGCCACCTAATATAGTCCAATAATTTCTGAGTATTCTTCTCTACCTCAATGCACTGCTAGGAAAACTTTAATTGCCACTGCTAATCAGAACACCCAGATCTTTCTTCCAAGTCAGTCAATTCCAGAGTCTCTCCCATTAGTGAATAGTCTGACTTGGGGTTTGCTTGGCCATTGTGCTTCAACTTGCAATGTTTTCAAGTTTAGTGGCATCTGCCATATCCCAAGACCATTCACCCAGTCTGTTACGGTCCATCCTTTAAGATCCTTCAAATTAACTCCAAACCTAATGTCATCTGCAAACTTTGAGATTACACTCAACAGACCAATAGCAATGCCACGGACATATATGATAAACAACAGTTGGTCAAAACAGATCCTTGTGGAACTTTAGAAGTGACTGGAGTCAACTCAGAAGAAACACCATTGACTACCACCCGTTGCTGTCCAGCTGTGTGCCAACTTTCTATCCAATAGGTGGCTTCTGTTCCGATACCTAGTGCACATCATTTTGACATAAACCTACAATGAGACACTTTGTCAAAAGCTTTAGCTTTTAGAAAATCTAAGTAAAGGATGTCTATGGTTCTACTTTCATCAAACTCAATCAACATTTCATGGACCTATTCCAGGAAATTGGTAAGACATGATCGTGGTGTCATCCAAACAATGTTGAGGAGAATGTAGGCACGAATCGAGCAGGGCAGGACCCTGGGGAGGCCACATAGGCACAAAATAAGGAGTAGCTGGAACTCCTCTTCCATTTGCCTGGTTTTCCCTACTGTTTCTATTTGTCTCACCTACACGGAGAGTAATCCAGCTTACTCAAATAAACACCTGTTCATTTCACTACACTTATCGAGCACAACACATTTCTTTCCAACATACCTTAATTTCCTCTAACGTACGGTACCTTGATCTTTGGCTCTTTATCACTCTTTCAACCTTGGAGGGACACTTGTTACAGTCAGCTTTGCCTTCTGTCTCCTTCATGTACATAAAATAAAGTTGTTGATTTATATTTAGTCAACTATCATTCTAAAAGTTTTACTCTATTAGTTGTCAAGCTAATTGGCCAATTATTTTTTGGGACACTTACGATCCCCTTTCTTAAGAGAGAGAGAGAGAGAGAGAGAGAGAGAGAGAGAGAGAGAGAGAGAGAGAGAGAGAGAGAGAGAGAGAGAGAGAGAGAGAGAGAGAGAGAGAGAGAGAGAGAGAGAGAGAGAGAGAGAGAGAGAGAGAGAGAGAGAGAGAGAGAGAGAGAGAGAGGGGGGGGGGGGGAGAGTCATCCAATCACCATCACTTGTGTGTGTGTGTGTGTGTGTGAAGTCCTTGGGTAACCAATAGTTTTCCAAGTGAGTGTATATAAACACTAATTGTATTTTACATGTTGTTTGCTGTACATAAAAAATAGGAGATGTGTCGGATAGTTGAAAGCCACAGTTGCTCGCGCGTTTTGGGCTAGCAACACTTATTATGAAAAACATGAATCCATCCCATCATAAAATTTACTTGCTCTCGCCCCCATAATTTACCGGAGGATAACAGGTTTTTTCACAATACGAAGACGGAGGTCTTTTTAATTTAAAGTGCGTAACGTGAAAATCGGCCTAAGACTTCTTATGATCAGTTGTTGAGGGAGTTTAATTCAGGCGGTAAAGGGGCCCACCTGAGGGAGTAATCACACACACACACACACACATACACATATCATCATTAGTGAAAAAAATAACAGTTTAGATATCATACCCTTGCCCAAGCACACAATATATACAGTATAATTATAGCCCCACCCTCTCTACACAAGCACAGTATACCTCCCTCACACACACACACACACACACACACACACATATATACCGTCTCCCAAAATAGCTCTCCCGTGTGCCTAGTACTTGAGTGTGGTGAGAGGGCGCGGACAGATGCCCACCAACGCACAGGCTGCCACACAATACCAGTCAAGTGTGAGGGCAGAAGGGGCTAGTGGCTGTGTTTTTGGTACATTAATTAAAGTATTCATTTACATTTTAGTTTCCTTGCTATACTCACACTTAGAAACAAATAACAAAACATAAACCTCCCCTCAAGATAAATATTTACATGTTTTTGGTCTATTAATTCCTTTATTTATTTTTAATTTCCTTGCTCCTTCAAACTTAAAAAAACAGCCCCTAAACCCCCCTTCAAGATAAATGTGTACATTTTTCGGTAGAAAAATGTCCCGGCCTGCTCCTCTTACAATTACAAGCTCGCTATCTCTCGCCAGGAAAAAATCGACACCTAAATGGCACGATAAGTCTTAGAATTGTCAACGAAATGGAGCTAAAGGTGTTATAATCGCCAAACTAATGGGCCGAACGTCTTAAAATGTCAAAACTAATGGGGCTAAACACGAGGGAGAAATGGAACCATAAACACGGCCCATCTCCCCCTAAGTGTGAGGGAAGAGAGAGGTGAGGAGAAAGAAGTAGTGCGTCGTTGTGGGAGGCCCGGAAGAAAAACAAACAAACTGCCTCTGCCATATCTCATTTCTGGTCCTCGTTCCTCCTCATGTTTAGCCCCATTAGTTTTCAGATGTTAAGAAGTTCGGCCCATTATTTTGGCGATTTTAAGACCTTTCGCCCCATTTCATTATCAATATTCAGACTTGTCGTGTCATTTTATAGGTGTCGAGTTTTTTCCCTGGTGAACGATAGTGAGCTTGTAATTCAACAGGAACCGGCCTTCGGCCGGGAAATGTTTCTATAAAAAAAAAAAAGGCCTACAAATTTATCTTGAAGGAGGGTCTTGGGGGGTGTTTTTTAGGCTTGATGGAGGTCTAGGGAGGCAAAAAAAAAAAAAAAAAAAAAAATACATACAAAACAAAATGTATATTTTTATTGAGCAAATAAATACGCCCATCCCCCATTAATTAACCCTTTCAGTATTGGTGCCATGCTATTAATTTTATTCTGGCAAGGGGTAGGAATCCACCTCCCCTTGTAAATTTCACCTACTAGACGAGACAGAGTAAGGGGCGCGGGAACGCGAAAGTGGTTTTGGACCCTAAGAATTGAAACTTTAAATGTGGTTTATGTTCGGGCTCTGTCTCGAATCTGTGGCAGCTAAAAGGGTTAAGTGAGATAGTTCGAAGCCTGTTAATTGCAGGAGGCCCTTTATAAACTGAAAACAATCATCTAAAAGTAGCCAGAATAATGGTAAAAGGGCGTCGCTGGTACAGAAGGGGTTAATTTGGTCTCATAAATTCTACTAAAATGGGCCGGGAAAACCTTTAATAATAGGCGCGGTAACTGGTGTGGACATTGTGCTCGAGTCATGGAATAAATGGCTCGAAATAAATCAGGAGTGGTTATCGAGCCCAGTCAAAATATTAGGTATGCTTAAGAGGTAGGTAGTTGCTTTTTCTCCCTCATGTTTAGTCTCATTAGTTTTGAGATTTTATTACTTTCGTTCCACTACTTTGGCGATTATAAGACCTTTTGCCCCATTTATTTGTCAATATAGAGACCTTTCGCGCCATTTAGGTGTCGATTTTTTCCTGGTGAAGAATAGCGAGCCTGAATCTGTAAGAGGAACCGGCCTTCGGCCGGGATTTTTTTTACCAAAAATAGAACAAAATTATCTTGAAGGGGGGGGGGTTCTAGGGGGTGTTTTTTTTTAAGCTTAACCCTTCCTACCCGGGCTGCCTTAGGTAAGGACAGCGCGACTGAAGGGCTGCTTCCCGGTATGCCTTACCTAAGGCATTTGCTTGAAAGCGTGCTTTAAATTTCGCGCGGGCAAATTTTACTTTGCGGGGGCGACCGCAGCGCCACCAAGCCTCAACTACCACGCTTATCAGTTCCTACATTGCCGCCATTGCGAGCTACAGCAAAAAAATTAATTCCGACGCGTCCGATACTGTGCAATCTCCCGCGGGTCCCAGTGCTACCCCGCTTGCAACATCTATGCCTCTGCCAATCGAGAAGAAAAAGAAACTAAGGAAAGTGAAACGTTTGCTAAGTGATAGTGCAATACAACGTGAACTTTTCAACCAGGATTTGAGCAGTGGTGAAAGCTCTGTGGACAAAAACCTCTATATTCTGAGTAGAAGTGGGAGCGAAATTGACGATTTGGTGGGATTTGGTGCTGATGACAATGTTGGTTTATTTGAGGGGGGTGATAGTAGTGATGATCCTGATGTGGAAGTGGTGGAGGAAGGTGCTATTGAAGTACCAAGTGTGCTAGAGCCAATCCCTTCGCCTAGTTTCGTAGGTCAGGGTAGGCCTAGGCCTATCCCTAGCCCTAGCCCTACGCCAGGACCTTCCCCTTTGCCTGCCCGTACGCCCTTGAAAGTGGGTAAATACTTCTATAAACAGTCTTTAGTGAAAAGTGCAGCCAAGAAAGCACGCAGGGAGGCAGAAAAAGTGAGGGAAGGCGTAGATAGTGAGAGTGACGCCGACCCAGGCCTAGCAACCACCCGCATTCCTTTGTCCCGACGCCTTGACCCGGGACGCCGGGAGGGCCACCCACAGCCCTCGGCTTCATCTGTCCCTCAGGACGAACAAAGGGCCTCTACAAGTGCACCATTGGCCTCCCACAGTGTGTCACCACAGGCCCCGCATCGTAGGTCCTTATTTTCTGTGGAAAAGTCCACGGCTAGCCTCAAAAGGAGCCCAACTCCCGAGGCCGAGGCTCCCATTGCTCAACCTCCCGCAGCCCCACGCCGCCGACGCCCGGTCTATTCTTCACCAGAGTTGTCTCCTGAAGAGGATGCTGACGACCCCAACATTGCCCCAGATGACCTGACGTCGCCTGAGGAAGAGGAAGAGGGAGTCCCGACAAGAAGAGTCAAAGGACCTCGAGGTCGTGGACGTGGTCAGCCTGTCGACGCCGCTGTCCCTGGGCCTGGGCCTGGGCGTGGGCGTGCAGGGCGTCCGCTTGGGCATCCGTGTGGCCCAGGGCGTGTGCCAGGGCGTCCAGGGCGTGTGCCTGCTGCAGCTCCACGTCCTCGTCCTCGAGCTGCTGAAATGTTTGTGTGGTCAGATGGGGCGGATTTTGTGCCAGATTTTTCTGCCTTTGACGAGGTACAACAGGGTTCTGGGGTGTCACCAGCATATCCCTGTGGCCCAAATGCCACCCCCAGTGAACTTTTCTGTGGTTTCTACGACAATGAAGTCATGGAATACCTTGTCAAAGAGACAAATAACCACCAGGCTATCTGTTCAAACTTTCTTGGCAGGAAGACCAGTGCCAAGATGGTGGCATTGAGAGCTCTCACTGTGGCAGAATTATATGTGTTCTTGGCACTCACAATGCTGATGACACACATAAAGAAGCACGTTCTGGCAGACTACTGGATAACTGGCGACCTCACGACTCCAGCATTTGGTAAATTCATGTCAAGGGATAGGTACTTCGACATCCTCTCATATTTCCACCTGACAAATAACATGCATGTCCACGAGCCCGACACACTCTGGAAGATCAGGCAACTGTATGACATGATACGTCATCGGTTTTCCACCTACCTGATTCCATTTCAGAAGCTGTGCATCGACGAGTCTCTGGTCCTGTTCCGTGGTAGGCTGCACTTCCGACAGTATATCCCGTCAAAGAGACACCGCTTCGGCATCAAGCTCTTCGTCCTCTGCGACTGCAAGACGGGATATGTGCTCGACTTTATAGTCTACAGCGGCAAGGGTGGTGAGGTGGAGATTGACCCCCCTCATTGGTTTTGGCGGCGCTGTGGTAAAGAGGATGATGGAGAGGTACTTCCATGACAACCACGTCCTCTATACCGACAATTATTACACGTCGCCTATCCTCGCCAAGTACCTCCATGACCGCAAGACCGGAACTGTCGGCACAGTGAAGGGGAAGAGGAAGGGCATGCCAGCCTACCCAACCAAGACTAAGAAGACGGACATCTTCCATAAGAAGAGTGGCCCCATCCTTTCCATCCACTGGCATGACCAGCGTAAGGTCAACCTCCTCACCACATGCCACAAGCAGAGATGGTCCCCACAGGGAAGGTGGACCGAAAAACGAAGAACCCTATCACAAAACCAGCTGCTGTTCTGGACTATAACCTGAACTTGCGCCTTGTCGACAAGTCCGACATGCAGATGGGCTTCATAGACTGCCTGCGAACATCTTGCAGGTGGTACAAGAAGTTTGTCCTGCATACAGTAGATATGTCTGTCCTCAATGCGTACAACATCTACCGTTTGAGGTGTCCAGTCATCAAGTACAAGAGCCTGCGGACCTTCCAAAAGCAGCTGATACATGAGCTCCTGGTAAAACATGCGGGTACACCAGGGAGGCCACTACAAGGACCAGGCATGATGGACAGAATAGGGTGTGCCGAGTTCTTGAGAAAGCACCAGCTCGTCGCCCTTCCTTTCCAGGGTCCTAACAGCCGAATAAGGAAGCAGAAGAGGTGCTATGTGTGCACCCGCACAACTCGACGACCAAGCAAACCCACAAAAACCACTTGGCAATGCCTCGAGTGTTAGGTGGGACTGTGTGCTGGCACCTGCTTCAATGATTTCCACACTCTGGCAAACTATTGAAGTGTAAGTGACAGTGATAGTGACACTCAATAAATAATAATAATAATATAACTAAGTATAAGTGAAAGAGACACATAAGTAATAATAAGTGCCTTCAGAACAATATGAACAAGTGAAAGTGACACTAAAATATATATTCCTAACAATAAAGAAGTGAAAATTACACTATCAATTACCATAGTCCAGTATAAATAATCATAACTACTATAATAATGACTATAAAACTAAGTCTAAGTGAAAGAGACACACATAAGTAATAATAAGTGCCTTCAGAACAATATGAACAAGTGAAAGTGACACTAAAGTATATATTCCTAACAATAAAGAAGTGAAAATGACACTATCAATTACCACAGTCCAGTATAAATAATCAAAACTACTATAATAATAACAATAAAACTAAGTATAAGTGACAGAGACACAAATTACTTCAGAAAAATAACTTTATTGAGTGAAAATATCATAATAACAATAATATATGGCATAATAAACAATAAAACACTAAAAAATCGCTTCCCGCCATAATTCAAGGTAGAGCGAAGAGTCAAAACGTTCGTCGTAGCCTGGGCCACGGTTGAGCGTTCGGACGCGGCGAGGTAAATACGCGGCAAAAGTTACCTCCACTTCCATCATCATAACTCCGGAACTACTTGAGCTAGAAAGCTCTACTTAATGCCATTCTACGCGGCAAGGTAAGGCGCCCATTTTGGTATATGTTTGATTAATGTTGGTGGTATATTAAGCGAGATTAGCCTTAGTTTACTTTTGTTGTGTTTTCAGCCAGATCGCCCGGATACAGCCTCCGTCCTTAAGAAAGGCAGCCCGGGGAGGAAGGGTTAATGGAGGTTTAGCAAGGTTACTGTAGAATAAATAAATGAATACATAAATAGACCAAATACTAACCACTACCCCCTTAACAAAGATTGAGGGACCCTGGTCAGATATTGGATGGTCATTACGATCTATATACAGCCAGCAAATAAACCAATCCGGAAAATAGGTCAGACAAGTGGTTTATGTGCACGCGCCTATTGATAAACCATGCACAAACGCGCTTAACCGATTCAGTACCAGCGACGTTCATTTCATCATATTCCGGGAACTATTAGACGATTATAGTAAGTTTAGGATGGATCTATATTAGCTAGAAGGATTAGTTGGGATATTATGTGACCTTTTAAATGTTAGAGGTCCTTCCTAACCTGAATACAATCATCTATTAGTTGCCAGAATATAATGAAAAGAACGTCACTGGTACGGAACGGGTTAAGGGGGATTTTTTTTCTGGAACCCCATCTCCATTATGTTTAGCTCCATTAGTTTTCAGATTTTAAGACGTTCGGTCCATTCGTTAGATTTTAAGACCTGTTGTGCCACTTAGATGTTATTTTTTTCCTGGCGAGTGATAGCGGACCTGTGTTTTTAGAGGAATCGACCTTCGGCCGGGACATTTTTCTGCCGAAAAATTTACAAATTTATCTTCGAAGGGGTCGAGGGGGTGTTATTTTAAGCTTGATGGAGGTCTAGCGAGGAAACTAAAATACATAAATAAATAGACCAATAAATAACCACTACCCCCTTAAATATATATTTTTAAGTATTTGCATGTTTCTTGCAGAACTATCAAGACATTTCAGTAATAAATGGGTAATTATAATTTTGTTATAATTTGTTATCACTCATATTCAGCTATTTCCTATTTCTTCTAGATCACGGGATATAGAAGTAGGTCTAATGATTATTATGAAGGGATCTTTTAAATTTTTGAATTATAAGGTAGCAAACTGAATCAATTAAAGTTCATATAATATTACATATACCTGTATATATATTTCATGCATATTATTTTATGTGAACTTCTGAGTTAGTATTAGCCTAATAGACTTTGTATACATGCATTTACATTAACAAGGTTAAGTATTTTAATTAGCAAAATATAACAATATTCATTCATTTACTAGGAGCGTATGTAATATTATATAATACAATATAATTACCAACACAATTTAAGCAGATTGTTAATTTCATATCCAATGAATACCAAAAACGGGTACTTATTACCGAAACTACCACTAATTATTTCTCAATATTTGAAGGCTAGCATAAAAAAAGGATGTTGCAAAGATCATATTAAAATGTGTTTCAATCTCCGGAGATACATTTTATGTGCACGATATAAAGTACTGTAAAAACAACAAAAACTCTCCCTATTGACAGCAGTGAAACTCTTATTAAGCCCCTTACTGTTAAAATAGATGCTGATTTCAATAAGTCATGGGGGGATGAGGGGAGGCAAAGCCCCCCCCCCCTCCCTCAACTCATCCTGTATCCAAAGGCGAAACAAATTGTATATTTACTCTGTAAATGACTTACATCTGAGTGTTTTAAGATTGTTGGATAATGGGAGAAATACAAATTTCCAGGGATTGTAACTAATTTCAACTACTGTATAATGATGCAAACTACCTAAAACCAACAAGAAAAACCATGGGAGAATTAGTGGTAGTTTCGGTAATATTTTCCCAAAAACTTTTACAAACCTTACCTTCAATTAATGCTCACTGAGCACCTTGTGTATGCCATCACAAGTTTCAGGTATAATTTGTCTGAGACTGTTTTGATATTCTTGCAGAATACTGAAGTTCTGTGTATGAACCTTCAGCTGCGAGAACCCGTAGTGTAGCCATCAGACGAGACACTGCTGAAATGCTTTCCCGTAAATGCGTATCCTGCTTGCAAATGTATGGTTCTATTTTCTATAGCAAGTCATATAATGTACTAATGGGCATTATGGGTAATTTTCAAAGTCAGTTTCACTTTGTTGCAAGTTCTAAGAAGATTAAATGAAGGTATTCATGGATAAGCCTTTACAACGGCACTTCGTGGAGAGAGCCGGTATCAGGTGAACTCGGCGAATCTACCAACTCGTCACACTCGGCGCACGAACTCGGCGCAAGTACAAAATGAACTCGTCGCTCTTGTAAATCAGCAAACATTTAACACATTCCAAAAATCTACAGTATTTTACTAAGGAAAGAAAATACTAAGTATACTATTCTATAATTATAATAAAGTAGACGTGCCGTTTTGCCCAAAATCAAAACGGCATACCCAACTCTGCGATGGGTTACCATCATCTATATTATTAAATCAGTTTGTGTGTCTGTTTGTCTGTCTGTGTGTTTTTAACCCTTGTCTAGCGGAGGGTTTTCGGCTATTTTGGGCATAGCATATTCAGGCCCTTCTGAATGATCAATCAAGTATCTGCATGAAAAGAAATGGATTCAGCAAAAAACTAGTCGCTAAAAGCTTCAAAATGAGACCACAACGAGCTATGTAGCAGTCGTCGTTCTCACGCAGTGGTACCACTATCATGGGAGTTTAGCGTATAGCGGCATATTTTTTCCAGCTACGCTCACTACTGGCTACACTGCCGGCCTCTCGAGAACAGAGGGAGCGTGAGTCAGTGGCGGGGGTGGGCGGGGGGAGCCTGGGTGTCGGACGTGTGGCCTGCTGCGCTCCCGGCCATTTGCACTCGATTTTAACCCTTTAAAAGCCTTAATAATGCTCCTAACTTGCTGCAAATTGGAGCCCGACTTAAGGCGGGCCCCGCCAGTAAAGGGTTAATAGGCGGCCGTAGTTTTAGACCTGGGGAGCTGAAACTATGCATGTGGGTGTCAATTGACCTGGGTCAGGTCATAGAGGGGTCGAGGCCATGATCGGAGGTCGTTTCGAGGCCGAAATTGAAAACAAAAATGAAAAAAATGGCCGTTTGGGGCAGGAGGCCTCCGATCGAAAAGGTGTATGGAACGAAAGTTGTTCGCAGCTCCCCAAAATGGGGGTACGGATGAGGTCAGATCCAAAATCGGAGGTCATTTAGCTGCCGAAATCGAGGTCGCCGTTTAATGAGGCACAGGGAGAGTCGAGGCCGGTGATTATGGTAGTAGTAGTATTGTGATGATTGTGGTAGTAGTGTTTGATGATGATTATGGTAGTAGTAGTGGTGGTAGTACCCGGGCAACTCCGGGTACCCCTGCTAGTCACTACTAATACCATAATCAATCACAATCACCATCATCACTACTACTGCCATAATAATCACGACTACTGTCATCATCACCATTACTATGATCATCATCACTACTACAATTACAATCATCACTACTACACTCACCATCATCACTACTACTGTCACCATTGTCACTACCATCTTAATCACTACTAGCATCATTGATACTACAACTATGGACCATCATTACTACTATCATCACCACCATCTTGCAAATATCATTACTAATGTTAACATCACTACTACTATAACCATCATCATTACTACTGTCACAAGTATTACCATCATGTATCCTACTGTCACCATCATCACTACTACGGTCATCATCACCATTACTATGATCTTCATTATCACAACTATTGTCATCATCCCAACAACTTTCACCATCATCACTACTACTCACCATCATCACTAATACTCACACCATCGTCACTTCCATCATCACTACTGTCGTCATTATCACTACAACTATTATCATTGCTTGTCACCATCATTACTAGTATTATGACCATCATCACTACTACTATTACGGTCACCATCATATCTACTATACTGTCACCATCATATATACTACTGTCATCATCATCACCAGTGTCATCATCATCAATACAACAACAACCATCATCACTATTATTATCAACATCATCACTACTATCATCATCAATCCCACTATTACTAACATCACTTCTAATGCCAACTAAATACATTTAAAACATCTCGCCCCCAGAACAAATGCGTTCTTAGTGTGGGCTCACACACTAAGAACGCCATCATTGCTGGGTGGGAGGGGAGGTGGGGGGGGGGGGGTTAAAACCATATTTTGGACCTCAAATCGTAGCTATTGCATAAATTCAAAAAATCTTTTTTGACTGACGTTCGCATTCACGCAACAAATGTTCCTGAGAAATTTGGTGAGAATCCATCCAACGGTCTAGGAGGAGTTTCGAGACAAACAGACAACGACAACGACGACAGAAATGTTTTCCCAGTGGTTCCCACTATACGGGGGGGGGGGGGCGGGGGGGGGAGGAGGGGCGATACCAAAATCTGCTTACGCAGAGTTGATAAGGACAGACAACACCAAGGATAAAATTATATGTTAACATTGATTTATCAACTCTGTGTAAGCAGAGTTTGGTACCGCCCCCCCGTATAGTGGGTACCACATGAAAAAAAATTCTGTCGTCGTCGTCGTCGTCGACGTCGTCCGTCTGTCTCGGAACTCCTCCTAGACCGTTGAACGGACATTTGTTGCGTGAATGCAAACGTCAGTCAAAAAAGATTTTTTGAATTGATGCAATAGTTATGATTTTAGGTCCAACATATGGTTTTGCCGCCCCCCCTCCCCCCAACTCTCCTGGACCCCCCCCTCCCCCCCCCCCCCCCCCCTCAGCAATGATGGCATTCTTAGTGTGTGTGCCCCGAAGGGGCTCACACACTAAGAACGCATTCGTTCTGGGAGCGAAAACATCTCGCTACGTATTTGCTAGGTTAAGTTAGTTTAGTTGACATTAGAAGTGATGGTAGTAATATTTGGATTTATGGTGATAGTAGTGATAATGGTGATAATTGTAGTGATGATGGTTGTAGTTGTATTGATGATGATGACAGTAGTGATGATGATGACAGTAGTAGATATGATGGTGACAGTAGTAGTAATGATGGTCATAATAGTAGTGATGATGGTGACAAGTAATGATGATAGTTGTAGTGATAATAATGACAGTAGTGATGATGGTAGTAACGATGGTGTGAGTATTAGTGATGATGGTGAGTAGTAGTGAGGATGGTGAAATTTGTAGTGATGATGACGATAGTTGTGGTGATGAAGTTCATAGTAATGGTGATGATGGCAGTAGTAGTGACGATGGTGACAGTAGAATAAATTATGGTAATATTTGTGACAGTAGTAATGATGATGGTTATAGTAGTAGTGATGATGTTAACAGTAGTAATGATGATTGTAAGATGGTGGTGATGATATTAGTAATGATGGTTGATAGTTGTAGTATCAATGATGATAGTAGTGATTAAGATGCTAGTGACAATGGACAGTGATGATGGTGAGAGTAGTAGTGATAATTGTAATTGTAGTAGTGATGATGATCATAGTAATGGTGATGATGACAGTACTTGTGATGATTGTGGCAGTTGTAGTGATGATGGCAGTTGTAGTGATGATGGCAGTAGTAATGATTATGTTGATTGTGATTGATGATGGTATTAGTAGTGATGATGGTAACCCATCGCAGAGTTGGGTATGCCGTTTTGATTTTGGGCAAAACGGCACGTCTACTTTATTAATAAGTTATTCCCGAAAAAACGATGCCAGGCGGCCTCTTAAACCCATAGTAGATTATTTGTTTCTAGTACGGTACTCTGATTTTCATATTCTCACAGTCTCCTCACTGCCGCACTGCTTGTTGGGACTTTTGATAATTGTGTCTACTACAGTGTGGACAAACCACCTCTTCAACAACGCTAGCCTACACGCGTTACAAGTCGACCTCAGAGTGAGCGCCAGGCCGCCAGTACCCCTAGTGTGGACGAGGCTTTAGTTAGCTAAGGGGAGGCAGACCGTATGTTTGGTCTATTAATTCAGTTATTCATATATTTTTTAAGTTTCATCCCTAGACCTCCATCAAGCTTAGAAAAACACCCGGAAAATATTAAGGAAACCACCCCCCAATTATTTTCATTATTTTGTTTTTAGTTTTAGTTTATTTGCATCAATATATAGTGATTGGCATTAGTTTCAACCTCCGCAAAATCGTTTTCCCCTTTATCCAACGATCTTAAGACACGGCGCCCGATAGTGGGGAGGGCTATGAAGATCAGGGAAAATGTGGGGTTAAAGACAAAAAGGCGATATAAGGGTTTTTATGATGAAAGTTGGCTCGGGTTTTGTTGTTTTTCAACTTGAGAAAACTCCAAAATGAAAAAACCCAAGCCAAGTTTTGGCAAAAGTTGGCTCGGATTTTAAGATTTTTCAGCTGCATAAAAGACAGTAAGTGCAAAAAAGAAGTTGGCTCGGGTTTTCTTGTTTTTCAACTTAAGAAAACCCCAAAATTAAAAAACTCGAGCCAAGTTTTGGCAAAAGTTGGCTCGGATTTTAAGATTTTTCAGCTTCATAAAAGTCAGAAAGTGGCAAAAAAAAAAGTTGGCTCAGGTTTTCTTGTTTTTCAACTTAAGAAAACTCCAAAATGAAAAAAACCAGTCATGTTTTGGCAAAAGTTGGCTCGGATTGGACAATTGTTAGGCTTCATAAAAGCTGAAAATGTAGAAAATGCCAGCCAACTCTTCGCCATTGGATACAGGATGGGGTGTGGGAGAGCTCTGCCCCCCCCCCCCCCCGGGATTAATTGAAATCATCATCTATGTTGCCCGATAGTGGGGAGGGCTATGAAGATCAGGGAAATTGTGGGGTAAAAGATGAAAATAAAGAAAAATATTGAAGAACTTATTCCAAAAACCCAGTAAGCTAATTATCCATTATCCAACAATTAAGATACATTAAAGATATTAGCCTAACCTGCCAACCTTACCTAACCTAACCTAGTATTATGAGTGGGGGCTGCCGCCCCCGTACCCCCGCTGGTTGGATGGTACATGGGATAGAAAATGAACTTACCCAGCAAGCTCATTATCCATTATCCAACAATTAAGCAACATTAAAGATTTTAGCCTAACCTACCAACCTTACCTAACCTAACCTAGTATTATGGGTGGGGGCTGCCGCCCCCACACCCCCGCTGCTTGGATGGTACATGGGATAGAAAATGAACTTGCCCAGTAAGCTCATTAACCATTATCCAACAATTAAGCAACATTAAAGATTTTAGCCTAACCTACCAACCTTACCTAACCTAACCTAGTATTATGGGTGGGGGCTGCCACCCCCACACCCCCGCTGGTTGGATAGTACATTGGATAGAAAATTAGGTCAATTCCTAGTGTTAATTAGACTGAAATGCAGGGAGAAAGAGGTCCGCCGAGTCGTGTTGTGTGCCGTCTATGTTTTTTACAGTAGCTATAATTGCTTTAATGCATTTCTGCCGCTACTGACATATATAGGAATGAAGTCATAGAAATTGATGGGTGCGCTGTGTAAGTAACGCTAGAATAATACCGAAAAAACACTATAGGTGCAAATAAACTTTATATACATTTTTACATCTATAATAATAAAAATAACCAACCTTATGTAACAAAGGGACAGTGACGGCGTGTTCTGGACTTATCCTCGTAATAATGGTGTGTACACCGCCAGTGATCTTTATCTGGCCGGTAATGGCAAGGATGTCCACACCTAGGACACTCAACACTTGTAGGCAATATACCGTGGTCTGTAAGTATCTTAAGGGCTGCCTGGTTGTTTTGAGAAATTTGTATAATTATTGTTCAGGGGTAAGTGCACAACCACTACAGACACTGGCCATCCTGCAACTGACATGTAAAACCATGCTGCCTGTCGGTGGGCTGGAGTTCAATGCACTCATTGGCTGACTAAAATGACGTAATTGTCCATATATTAATCCATGATTGGGCGACTCCTTCAATACCGTGACGTATGGTGACGTATACAAAAAAATAACCAATAATATGGCAGAAACATAGTGACGTGTTGATCATTAGTTCACATAGAGAAAGGCAGAGGGCGTTATATTCGAATATTTACGATAAAAGCGCTCCTCAATTATAGTATCAACATGGCTGACCTAGCGGGGTGGCGTCTGTGGGAAACACTGGACAAATATCGTTACAGGTTACAGGTTCTAGGTTCTGTATCTCCCTTAATAGAATTTTTCGAGGGTTAACACTTATTTTAACATGGAGTATAGGTTATATTACATCCTAAATGAAATTTTAAAAATGTGTGAAAATTCTTGGGTTGTTTATATAATAGAAGTTACTGTGGGACACGTAATATGTTGAAGGGGGAGCTCTGCCCCCTCTAAACACCCGTCACTTATGTCATCATAATCTGTTGTACTTCATAGGGGGTCCAATTAAGGAGAAAGTTAATTAACAGACGAAATTAGGCCGCAAATTACAATAACATAGCGGGCCGCCGTTTATGGGAGACTTTTTACACATCATTTTCAATTTTAATTTTTCCCTTAATCGATTTTTCCAAATTATCAAACTTACATAAAAATGAAGTACAGTTTATAGGGATTCCAACATGCATTTCAAAATTGTCATGAAAATTGGTGGGTGGTTTGCTTAATATATACCAAACACCCCCTAGACCCCCCTTCAAGATAAATTTGTACATTTTTCGGTAGAAAAATTTACCGGCCGAAGGCCGGTTCCTCTCAAAATTGCAGGCTCGCTAACGCTCGCCAGGAAATAATCGACACCTAAATGGCACGAATGGTCTTAAAATTGACAACGAAATGGGGCGAAAGGTGTTAAAATCGCCAAACTAATGAGCGTTCGGCTCATTAGTCTTATAGTCTTATAATCTCAAAACTAGTGGAGCTAAACATTAGGGAGAAGGGGGTCCAGAAAAATGGTCTGCCTCCCCTTAAAACAGGACTTCCGAGGCTATCAATACCAACACATTGAGTCAAGCATATCGTCTGAAGTTACTGGAGCCCTTTTTTGAGAACTCCAGTCCCTTCTGGGGCCTTTATAATGGATGCGAGTTTATTTTCCAGTAAGCTGCATTCATTAATAAACAAAGTAAAACCAACGAGCCTGAACACCATGAGGGGTAACCGAGCAAAAAAAGTGATACCTGAAGCTTGGCAACTTTCGTATTTTCGTTGTTGTTGTTGTCGTTGTTGTCGAGCTCACGCCGCGTCCATACGCTTGATGGCGTTAGTGTCGATCTGCATCGTCTGCATGTCATCAGCTTGTCTATATAATTAGGCAATGCATAACGTTTGAGCTTGAAATGCAAACACATAAGTTTGGATTGCCAATTAAGATAACTATCGTAATAATATAGATAAATTATGTTGGGAGACGAATACAATAATGTTAACAAATAAGAACCATTCATTTCAGCAGACTGACTCACGGAGGTAGGGCTGATGTTGATGTTAAGTTAATATTTTCTTTTTCTCTCCTGAAAGAGGGATTAATGCTGGTCCTTATGTCTCGCCGAAAACTAAGGCCCTCTCTTAGATGTATATATGAGGAAAGAAACGACCCAATAATTATAGTTTCCCTACAGCAAGTGAAAGGTAGATTTTGCTGAAGGCAGGCAATGTAAACATCAGGCATATCGTGAAATACTTAGGGTGACGTATATCTCGATCAGTCACTTTTCTTATATCTCACTGCATTATCCATGTTTACCTAATACTTTATTGTGTGTATCCACAGATCGGTGTAACTTGTGGATTTGTGCCAGTGTTCAGCTAAGGAGTTCATACATCCATAAACTAATCTAAATAAACAGAACAATAATTATGTATTATGTGTTATTATCCTTCCACATGTTATAATAGGGATCCGACATGAAACTACTTTTAATAATGTGTTAAACGCAATATATAACATAATAATGGAGTCTTGTGGGTTATAATATAATTGTGCTCACAGCTGTTAAGGATATGTTTCGTGATTATATATTCCTATTACAGACATTAGGGCGATTAGGCTATACGTAAATTATAAAGTATTCTGGTTAATTTCAATTGTTTAATGCGAGGAAATTAATTATTTATAGCCTATTCTCTTACCTCCATAAATATTTAATGACCAAATACACAATGACTCAAGTTTAAAAATAATCACCCAAGCTTTGGTTATGACCTACCCGTACTATTGATATAATATGGGTTAATTTGATTATAGCGCATACATAATAATCTGATGTAAACCAGCTCAATCCTATAGGCTACAATTTCAATATAAAGTTACTGGTCGCTTTATATGAATGTTATTTCATTGGTCACTTCAATACATACTTTGTCAGTCCGAAATTACGCTTTTGCAGTTAATTTTGAATATCCTGATAGCGAATAAACATTTCTACTTGATTTTAATGTGTTCATTCCTCTTACAGTCATATATATGAATAGAAAATGTCTTTGTAAATGCCATATTCAAATGCGTAGAATCAACCTGAGCAACGCTTGATAATCATATAACTGCGAAAATGTAGTTTCGACAAGACTAGAGGACTAGTATCGTATAATATTATCATGGTAGAATAATAGACTTATTATAGTAAAGGTGATGAGGTAAATATTTTCATAACGAATATTGATACAGTAGCCTACTATCATTCGGTATCTTATATAACAGTGGCGATTCTGACATTAGTAAAGTGTGTTTGGAGGATAGCTTAGCCTATAGTAAACTATCAATATTGAATACAGTAGCTGTGTGAAGTATGAAGACAAATCCCCTAGATTTTGTTCACCATTATTAGTACCGCGTCCATACACTAGATGGCGTTCGTTGCAGCCTCAAATCGATGCCAGACTCGCTATCTATGGTATCATATATTTTAATGGGAGGCATAGGAAGTTTCCTATCTCTCATATAATAATTATATTCTCTGGTAAAACTTAATAAACCCAGAAAGCAAAAAGGTTATGGAGGAAGGAAGTTAGAATCATTTGCTACAGTATCGCTGCTTCACTTATTGGTCAGTGAATACAAGGTAATCATCTACTGTAAACTAGTAGTGTTTCACTTACGATTCACAGCGTTTGTGTTCGCCAACCGTGAGCGTTATCATCTCAGATATCTCGGCTAATTTATCGAGCCCAGCTTCTACATATTATATTTGTTTCATTATCTATAAAAAACTTGAACCCACCCACAACGTTCAAGATACAGCCAATTACACAGTAGTTACATATTATTCGATACTGTGAACATGAACAAATAGTGTTGTTTACTACATAATAACGATCCCGGCTATTTAGTTTCGTAAACAGGAAAACTGAAAGCGACATAGTACTACCGTCACCTTCTGTCGAAGATAATAATTCCATAATATAAATGTTTGCTATGATTGGGAATTTTTCATTCCATATGTTATGGTTAGAAATTAGAAAACATTCTTTGTCAATAGGGGGCACCGTTAGTAACCGATTATAGCCAATGTCAGTAGTTGAAGCAAGATCTGGTGCCATAGTCTGATTCATTCGAAAGATTCCTCTGGTGTCGAAGCAATTATCTTATATATATATTAAACAGATACTTATGTGGTATGAGGGACACATAGGATATTGTAATATATTTTATATTGTTTGTATTATCCTACGACAGGTTAAATGCACCAGCGAAAATAACTTGTAGGCTACAGAAATAACCATAGATAGCGTGGTGATGGACTGCTCTATCAGAATGAGAGTTGAGCGTTCTCTGCCATACCCTTAGCTTACTCTGACTGTTCCTTTTACTTATATATTTTCTAGATCTCAAGTGACGGCGTCTTTTCCGTGGATTGACCTCCCTACTGCCAACCCTGGCAGATTGGGAGCCAAAGCGTCACATTTTTCCTTTGCCCCTCAACTTTCCCTTTATAATTGCTGAGGGGCACAGGGCCTTGGGTGGGGCTTTTGTTTCCCGGGCGTTTCCGCACCCTCCTCAGCTCCCCGCCTTTGAGTGGCTTCGGTCACCTGGGCATTATTAGTGGTAAGCTGGGAGGGTTCTGTGGGGGTGCTCGGTTATGGCCTTGGCCTTGCTCGGGACCTTGGGGCTGCTCGGCCAGACAGCCTGAAGAACAGCAACAACAACAACAACCATAGATAGCTGTACGACCAAAATAACGCTGATAAACTTTCGGTTAAAGTTGTTGTGTTAAGAAACAATATAATTTCACGGTGTATAGCTCCTGTCGATGTTGCCGCATTCCTATGTATTGTTACGACTGAGGTTTAAATATATCAGGGCTCTTATTCATTGGACTAGTAATGGCATAAATGCTACAACGGAAAGCGCTAGATCCAACCTCTGATGTATATTCCCAGTGAACAAAGAACACAAATACTCTACAGAGTTCTATATGCAATAATAGGTTATTAAACTCTCAATAAATGTGCGCCTACTCTAGGCTTAATATTATGTGAAAACAGCCTATTACTACCTATAACCGAAGGTGCTTGGTTATGGTATGCAAAGTAAGGTGGTAAGAGAAGTTACAGCTTACGTTACTTTAATCAATAAATGTCAGGCACTCCTGCATGAAAGAAAATGCACTAAAGTCCTTCAACACTTAACAAGGAATCTTCTTTAAATGTTAGATGCTATAAAGATGCTCGTATCGGAAATGGAACCCAAAAAGGCAGGCAGCGGAACAATGCTCGTGCAGGCTATGCACACAAAAAGGCAGAATATATAATGCCGTCGGAGCCAAGAATATCCTAAACACTACAACAATAATAATCGCCACGACAATGCAGTATTCCTATCAACAAAAAGAGCCTAAGTCGTTTGTGTCTCCATACATCAAACTAGGCTGCGAAATGCTTGTGTAATCATAAATGGGTATGCATAAAAAGAGCAATTAGGTTAATATACTTAATGTCTACTGTGACTGATAAAGTCTAGCTAGAGTCAATGATATGAGATACTGGTGCGCATGGCATGCCGCATAGCCTAGTGCAAATCTCAAGTCTGTGCGTCATATATTACGTTATAGGGAAGGGTAGCTCTCTTGAGAAACCTTAATACCGAAGTATTAAGCGTTCTCCTGGCGTACCTCAAAGACAAACAACGAGCTTAGAACAGTGCAGAATGGTATAGGCAAAAAGCCCTCATTCGTGCATGCTCTACTCTCAATGGCACACAGACTAGAATTTACTCAATCAACTCCAGTTCTCAGGTATGTCGTGCAGCTTTTAAATAAAGCCAGCACTCATAGGAAACAATACCTTATAATATCAGACTCCTAGTCTAGCATTATCTAATCCAGCAGAACACTAATAATTATAGGAAGCGGTACTAAACAATATGAATGCCAACCAATGCTTCGTGATCATCTTATCTTAACACCAACATACATGGGTTATATCAGACCTTAAGGCACAATACAACTGGCCAGCATGAAGCTGATTATGCAGAGTTAACCAGAGGGGAGATAATATGAATAAAAGGTGGTGAAAGATATGGAAAATGAGAGAGATAGGCAGAGGAAAAGATTCTCAGGTGCAGAGCGGGGAACAGGTATCAAGGGATAAGATAGATGCGTTCTAGAAACCAGATCTGAGGGAGAGAGTGGCGAGGAACCTGTATATATACCGGGACTAGTTTT
This sequence comes from Paralithodes platypus, assembly GCA_032716605.1. Taxonomy (NCBI): domain Eukaryota; kingdom Metazoa; phylum Arthropoda; class Malacostraca; order Decapoda; family Lithodidae; genus Paralithodes; species Paralithodes platypus. The sequence goes on from CM064492.1 coordinate 64,958,733, forward strand.
CACCGCGCAAAGTAAAGCGGTAACAAGTCCTCTAGCCACTAGCAAAGAAGCTAGCAACCTGGTAAGGACCTCCCTCAACCAACCCCCACGAGGCAGCCAGCCGTGACGTCATCGAGCGGGGCAAAAACACTGCGCGCCCCCCTCTCACTCTGTTCTACTCTCTCTCTCTCTCTCCCAGATCCCATCATTACTAGTTAATGATAAAACATATACTTTACAATTAAATATATAAAGCCTTGACATGGGTGAAAACAAAGAGCCTTTCTGGACTGCCCATGACACGAGCTTTCATATGAAATAAAGCACACCCTAATACATAAACTGTAGCCACATCCACTGCCCTGGCGATCCTAGCGAGTCACTGTAGGACAAGCCATGCGGTTCTAACGGAGTGGTTAACGTCACAGTATACTCAATGTAGAGGCTCCGTACCTCTGGATGAATTTCGAAAATAATTAATTATGCTTTTACTTTGATAATTTTAGTAATCATACAAATCTTCATAGAATGAGTTACTAAAGATGAATGATTGTTCACATTCCCAAATGAATTTGTCTGCAGCTTAAATTGACAGACAAGCAGGGATAAAATTGCCTCTGGACAGTACGTAGTCTCCAAAATGTCTCTGATTGTACCTTTCTACTTCGTACCACCACAGGATCCAGAATATGGCTAATTGAACATATACATCTGCTCCAAGATATAACCCCTTCTGTACCGTCGACGTCTTTATAACTTTCTGGCTAATATTAGACGATGTTATTTAGTTTTATAAGGCCTTCAGCAATTAACAGGCTTCGGACTAGCTCACTAAACCTTTTTTACTACCTCAGATGCTCCTTAAACTGCACAAAATCGTCTAAATACAGCAAGAATGAAATGAAGAAGACTTCGCCGGTACAGAACGGGTTAACTGCTTCATTATTGGGACAAACAGGAGCTCGCCCACGGAGTTTGGTTATAACAAAATTATTATTAACATATTCCACAATAATACAGTGAGACAGACAGAGTTAACTTATATGATGGTATTTGTTTTTCCACCTCGCTATACAAAACAACAATAATAATAATAATAATAACAATTGGTACCGGTATGCGAAGCAGTACCGAAGACAAACGGAACGTAGAAAAATGAAATATTTTATCTCTGCGTTCACTTCCTTTCTCACTACGGGGCACCGTTGGCAACTGACTACACTTTTAAGTTAACAGTGTGAAGAATAACTACAATTAAATCAATTGTTTATCGGAGTATATGTGCATTAATTCCTCTCGTAATATGTAAGGTGCAAAGATCAAGCTATACAGTATATTCAACTTATAATATGAAAACTTAAAATACATACCTTAATATAAAAAATGAAAAATAATCGCCCGCAACCCAACCAAGTCACGTGACCCAGAATCCCGAGACCATCCCGGGTCAGTGGAGCACCCTCTCGAATTAGTGTTGGTCGCTGGTGAGAAATGTGCGTGCAGTGCCTCTTGAGGATTACTTCGTATTTGTGTTCGGTTTTAACACCAAGGTATACATTGTGCTTGTTCAGGAAGAGGGGTAGGAAGAAGGAGCAGAACAACATGAGGAGAGAGGTAGGTGAGGCTCGTTTTTGCTTACTTTAGGAGCTGTTTTGATTTCGTGTCGGGCCCTTCTCTAGTGTGTGCTATCTCCCCCCCCCCCCCCTCCTCAATTTGTTCCTACATCCTCTTCATCCCCTCTTCCCCATTTCTCTCCCCACCAAACCCTCTTCCGTCCACAACTACGTTTTAGGAACCACAGAGGGCCGCTCTCCATCTTGCAGCTTTAATTTGTATAGCCTTTAGTTTACTTATGTTTTTGTGAGTGTATGGATCCCAAACGGTGAGTAGTATTCCAAGGGTGGCCGAACAAGTTATTTGAATGCTAGAATGTTAATGTTTGCGTTACACTTATTGAGATTCCTGCGCAGGAAACCCAAGGCCGTGTTAGCCTTTGATCCGAAAATACTGCTAACGTTGCCCACACTTCCCTCCCCCATTTTTTCCACACCTCCCACTTTCCCTCCACACCACATTTCCGCCACCTTAGACACCATCGTAACTCGTCAATATAATTTTTGAAAGAGTTGTAAGCCCTCACAAAACCAGTGTTGTATGGAGGTATTCATGACTATACATCCCTCCAGTGAACCCCCTGACCCGAGGCTCACACCTGTATCAGCCTCAATCTGGCAAACAAGCGTCCCTTTAACACCAGATCATATCTCTCGTACCATCATCACGCCTACACCAGCTTAGTCGATTGTCAACATAAATTATCACTGCTCAGACATATCATTATATTTGTTCAGAGTTATCAAGGACATTCCTTTCGCTACTCGTCAGCGAGTCTTCCCTTTTTGTTAACATTCTTACAAAGCTAGCGCTCCTTTTCTCAGCAATGTTTCTATTTTTGTTTCGGTGCGATTTTACTTTAGTAGTACTTTACAGGTACTACACCACGGACTTATTAGAGAGTTCTCTTTAGGTTTCCACGCATCCAACACCAAGTTACACCCTTTTCTGGTATACGAATCACCTAAAAAGTAATTGGGACACTCTAAGGACAATATAAAGATGATGTAATTAAATTGATACATCGATTTTTTCTAAAATCGTGGCCTACAGGTTTCTTATACAATTTTTTTCATTCCTATACGTGTCAAAATGCCGGTAAAAATGTATTACTGATCCTGAAAAAAATATATATATATCTTCTATAATTATCGCCTACCTCGCAAGAGGCGGGTGGCTTTGTTTACATCCGCCGCGAGTGTAGCCTCGGCGTCTCGCGTTGGGGAAAAATTGTTTTTTGCCCCCTACTGTTTAAGTATATGACGATTTCAATAAATATTGGGAGGGGTGAGGGGGGGGGGGGCTTGCCCCCCCCCCCCCCTCAACATATTTTGTATCTCACGGCAAACGGTTATGGCCAAATAGTTATTTTTCGCTAGTGGAGGAGCATGTTTTTAGATTGTTGTTTAATGGGTAAATATGCATTTCCTAGTATTATCACACACCAAAACACCCTTACACAACTCTCAACTAGATAAAAACAATCGAAACAATTTTTTAGCAATTTAATTACATCATCTTTATAATGACCCACTCTAATATTAACAAGATTAGACGAAATATAAAGAAAACTTGGTCGAAGAGTTGCGTCAAGGGTGATCGTTGATGGTTACGCTCCAGGTTACTTCCCGCGACTAATGTATTTCCCGCCTTGGCGGTTGAATTTCAATTTAGGCCATGAGATACAGTATGTGTTGAGAGGGGGCTTTGCCCCCTCATTCCCTCTAGACTTATTGCCATCGTCATATATATTGCCAGCAGGGGCAACTAATAACATCAAATGAAACTAACGGCCAGCGTCATTATGTAAACAAACCGATGATTGGAAGAGGCTGTGAGTTCCCGACTTTCAGCCTATTTTCGTCGAAGACTACATGGAGCACGTTATTTGATTGTTTCCCATACTATTAAAAGACCATACAAGGGTGTAGGTTTCTGTTGGATGCGTGGAAACCAGAACAAACTCTAATAAGTTCGTGGTGGTACCTGTAAAGTGCGCGCTACTAAAGTAAAATCGCACCTTTTGTTCTTCACCGAAGGCTTGGTAGAGATTATTTAAGTTGTTCCTGAGTGTGATTTGGTGTCCAAGGGCATAACACGTGAGAGTGAAAAATCCACTTTACATTGGGCGTATGGTAAACAGAAAACGGTGAAGTGCGAGGAAAGCACTGGGCTTGTAAAAGACCATTGATAGGTCGTCTCTCCTCCCTAGCTGGTCGCTGGTACGGAAGGGTCAGGTCAGGTCAGGTGAAGGGGGTGCCAGTGACTTCGGCCCATGGTGACTTCGGCCCAGTGATCTCGGACCACTATCCTCGGTGACCTCAGCCCATTTTGGTGACTTCGGCCCAATATATTTTTGGGCCGAAGTCACCGATCTTAAACTACCGCTTTCTTGCGAGATTAAGCAATAGGCAAACATATGGGAATTTCTTAAACTGTATTATCCCTCCTCCACATCAATTCCTTTTCTATTTATAAAGGACTTAACAGGATTTACTTACCAGGACGTCTGGATTTATTGATAAAGCTCTAGTTCACATACTGTATATACGCTCGGCGCATGCGGCGCATACTATCGCGTGCGTGTGTTTGTGTGTATGTATAGTCTTAAGTTCTTAACCATAGAAAAATCGTATATATCACTTTATGTATTTTGGAACTGTTCATTATGGATTTGTGTAGGCTATAAGTCTTACTTCAGCCTGGTTCACAGATCCACTAATATTAAAAGAGCTTTTGAACTTCACAAAATACGGTGTACCTTATAATGTAATATATTTATTAAAACTTAAATGCTGCTTTTAAGTTATAATAGGCTACTCAATCTCTTGTTGTATTTGTTTAACTAACTAAATAGGAATTAGGGCAAGTTGCTTTATGGGAGTCTGGTTATCAACTGACTATCCATGACATTAAACATAAAGGGAACAGCTATAGGCCTACTTAGGATAATGAAAAGGGGCTCATTATAATGAAACCATAGGATAAATCAAACAAAGGAAAAATATGATGACACAGTGAAGCAATACAGAATGAGATCGTACAATGGTGAATCATTATGTATGAACCTATAGGTGTGTTCATCGGGAACCGTAGTTTAAGTAGAAAAAGAATTACCAGTGAGGCAACGAACATCATATTTATTTTCGTTGTAGTGGATCCACACATTTCGGCATAAGCGTAGTGTTTTATGCCGAAACATTTGGATCCACTACAATGAAAATAAAGATGATGTTCGCTGCCTCACTGGTAATTCTTTTCCTACTTATTATGTATGAATCTTTATTATGAACATCATAGACTACAGTAGATCTACTGTACAGTAGTCTATGTGAACATGTATAGATTAGTAGCTGCATTGTGGAAATGATGAATACAAAACCATAATCTGTTGCAGGTTCGAATATAGCCTAATCCCGTTATAATCTATGGTTTGTCCTGTCAGGTTGGTTGTAGCGATTGGACATTTTGAATGGATATGGTATATTGTGAAATGGTGACAAAGATACAGTGACTTTAGATATTTCAAATAGCGAGTTTAGGACCGACATTCCAAGGGACTGGAGTTCTCGCAGAGAGGCTCCAGTCCTGACGGTATTCTTGACTTGCAGTGTGCTGGCTTAATAATCCAATAGGGTTGATAGCCTCTGAAGTCCTATTTTAACTAACTAACCGACATTCACGCATTTATACGACAACCCCACTGAGAGACACACAGCTGGTTATGGCCTCCATCAGCTTTTGCGTTCGTTGCTGCCTTGAAGTACGGGCCCACGGGGCCAACAGAAGGCACTGCGGTGTAATTTCTGCAACGAATGTCAACATAGAAAACATTTGTTTGCCTATTGCCGAATCTCGCAAGAAAGCGGTAGTTTAAGATCGGTGACTTCGGCCCAAAAATATATTGGGCCGAAGTCACCAAAATGGGCCGAAGTCACCGAGGATAGTGGTCCGAGATCACTGGGCCGAAGTCACCATAGGCCGAAGTCACCCTAATCCGGTGAAGGTATTGAGGGATTAGCCTTTACAACGGCACCTGATCTTCTTAGTTAATCTCTTTCTTTCTCTCGCTCACGCCTCGTGCAGTTTTTGACGTATACCCGTCTTCTCCCGCCCTTTTAGCATTTCATCCAGTACAATGTCCCTACTTAACAATACTTTGCTTTCTCCCTACCGTTTAGACATGCGGTATAGTGTTATATAGTTTTTTAGGCTTGGTGCTCGTCCTTAGTAGTAATATTTCTCACTATACTCCGCATGGAGGTTTTGTCTTCTAAATGACTAAGAACCCTGATAATACCGGAAATAAACAGGTCCTGCGCCCGCTATTGCCAAAATTAAACAGCAACGTTTCCCTTACCCCCGAGGAGGTTAAATTCGATTAGGGTAATGCCATAACTAACCAGTTAAGTTAGTCCGTTACGGGTGTGGGGGCAGCAGACCCTACTTTGGACACGGTTAGGTTAGGTATGTTAGGGTAAGGTAATTTGGAAGTCCATTATGGAATGACCATAACTGATACTTCATATTAATATACGTGACAACCTTCGCTAATTAATATTAAGGGAGATAACAAACCTGTAAAATGAAGTGTAAAAAAGGTTGTCCGACCATCTTCCATATACGGCACCTGGGCATGTACTAGGTGGTTAGTCTTGTATCGGTAAATATGTAGGAGACGCAACAATATAGGTAACACATTTATAATGGTAGTTTTGGGTTCCTATCATCATATGCTTCATTGCTATATAATTTTTATCCCCGGGAAAAAAAACAAAAACAAAATCGTTGGATTTTTCCTTTTTGTCTTGGGATTTTTTTTTTTTTTTTCATTAACCTAACCAAAAAACCTAACCTAACCTAACCTAAATGTATTTGTGGCCTAATAGGTTAGGTTTGGTTAGGTTTTTTGGTTAGGTTAATGACAAAAAACAAAAAACAAAAAACAAATCCAAAGAAAAAAAAATGAAAAATCCAAAGATTTTTTTTTCCCCAGGATACAAATGATATAGAAATGAAGCATATAATGATAGGAACCCAAAACTGATATTAGAAATTTGTTACCTATATTGTTGCATCTCCTACATATTGACCCTTGTATCCCATGTACTGGGTAGGACATGGGTAGGACATGGGTAGGACTGGGTAGGACCTGGTAGGTAAGGGTTAGTCTTGTAACCTTTGCGCTAGGTCTAAGTTAGGTTTGGGTACTGTATATTTTACTTTTAAAAATTGCTAAACCCGAGCCAACTTTTGCCAAATGTTGGCTCGGGTTATACAAGTTTTGTGTTATATGATGGGCTTCAAAAGCATGAAAACACGATTCAAGTTTCTTCTTAACACGTTGTTATCGCATTCTTTCGCTTTTTAGCCCGCAATTCCCCTGTACTTCATAGCCCTCCCCACTATTGGGGGCCGTGTCTGAGGATCGATGGAAAATGGGGAAAAAGCATTTTACGATGATTGTTACTAATTAAAACCAATGTATATTAAAAAAAAAAAAAACCCGCCTAAAGCCAAAACAGAAAAAATCACGGATAAATTCTTTGTTAGTTTCCTTAATATTTTCCTACATTTGTTATCGCTATTAGTTTCCGCTGTATAACCAAACCGATTGCAACTTAAGCACCCGTCACTCCTAGCCGATTTTAGGCCAAGACTGTCCGCGACCTAAGGGTCGTGGACAGTCTTGGTCTATGTCGCCGCGCATCATGGGCCGTCGCCAACATAACAAACAGGTCGTGATGGGTCTTCACATACCCCTCAAAAGTTCTACATGCACAACATTGAAAATCAAGTCGGCGTGGAGTGAGGTAAAAAAATGGGACGGGAAGGGGACGGGGGGCTGATGGCGTGTGACGGCGCTTGACAGCGCTTGACGGGAAAAGGTAGGAGTCAGTGCAGTGGCACACGGCACCATAGATGAGCTCTGCGTCAGGCGGCATCACCATAATAACCTGCGGGGATCAGCGGCAGCTTGCGGCGACCCAACGATGCCCTAACGGTCAATATATAAATAAACGACATGATTAAATAATTATATAATAAATATATTATCAATAACCATCAAAATATAAGATTAGGTATATTAATTACAGAAAAAATGAAAAATAACAACATTCAATACATAATTAAATTAATAATAATAATAAAATAACAGAATTAACTGAAAAATCAGTTAATAATCAGCAGTCCATACTGAAGGGGTCGCCATCCATCGGCACAGTAATGCATATTGACGCCGCCCTACCTCCTGTCGACGCTGTTCGTCGGGTCGTTGTCAACGCGCTACGCCGCAGATCGGCGCTACGCCACAGATGGGCACTCCAGCGGCGACCTAGGTCTCACCTTCAGTCCTGCATGGGTGCCGCTCTACCCCGTCAGGTCGCCGTCAGGCGCCGTCAGGCGGCGTGGCCATCCATACTGCTTCCCGTCCAAAACTCACCCCCCCCAAATCCTTAAGCTCTCCGCCGAAGGTCGGCACTCCTGACCACGACTAAAGGTCGTGGTCAGTCTTGGCTCAAGTCGGCATGGTGTGACGCCTGCTTTAGACTTAGTTGTGTAAACTTAACGAATTGTATGGTCAAACAGAGAACAATATAATGATAAAGCCTTTATTTGACTGTTTCTATTTATAGGTTAGTTATATTATGTCAATAAAATGTATAGTAGAGGAAAAGACTGGGGGGAATAAATAATGCCCAGTTAATAGATCAGTGGGACAATGGGCAATATGTGAGAGAGAGAGAGAGAGTTTCTAATTACATCATTATTCTCTACATATGTTGTGCTGTAATCCTGGGGAGCCAATTGTTGTCTCTAACAACACCGCTAAATATAGTCTGTTTATATAATACAGGTAGCTGCTAATTAGGTTATGTAACCATATGAGAATAGGTTACAAATTGCGGATTAATTCGCTACATTCCGATTCCGCTACATCCCGATTTAGAACATTTTGCGGTGCCTTGTCGTGTAGCCATTTAGTTATCACAGACATTTCAATTCATTGACCAGTGTTATGGAAAATGCACCTGTTAGCACGCATGAAGCTCATAGGTCTTTCTGTAGCTCCATTTGTGCTATTTGAACAATTCGACGAAGCGGCGCGTGAGTATATACTGTCATTAGTGGAAAATAACATTGACTAATACATTTGTTATCTTGGTGTAGAACGTCCAGCGAAACGACCTACGTATCGAATGTAAGGAAAGCAGACAGGTTCATCTTGTTTATTTTGGCTCTGTGAACAACTTTAGTCTTAGTGTTCAATGCCGTGGAGCCAATCGTTTAGGAGGAGTAGTGCGTCAAAAGTTCCGAAGACGACTATACTCACTCAATTCAGTAAAATACAGCCCTCTTCCTAGCGGAATCGGGAATATATTTACTCCTTTACCAAAGTTTCTCTATACATAAAACGGTTATTGAATATGGTTGAACTTTTAGTCATATTTTATAATATTAACACCAATCTTAAACTATGTTTGTAGTATAGGTAAACAAGGTAATATTTCAATATGTACTATGAATAGAGTCTAATGGATGATCTCGAAAAACATTATTGTTTGATGATCAAGGCTGTGATTAGTTCAAATACGCTCCGCAAAACGCAAGGTAGTCTATTGCAGTGGGCCAAATAAAGTGTTTTGCCAGACAATACTGTATTGAATAGTGCAATATTAACAGATTAGAGATATATCGAAGCAATATGAATTTGGCTTAATCCAGAAGTGAATGCTAATAAATTTGCAATGATCAAATGCGCATTGCCTAATTTACTTTTTTTACAGCTGTAAATGAAATTTAATAATGTTGATGTTGAGTTAATCAATACTGTATTGGGTCTGGCAACATACACAAGGTGGTACGCTACAATACGGTGCCTTGCCTCTCCCTTTCCTCCCCTCTTTCTCCCTCTCTCCCCTCTCCCCTCTCTCTCATTGCTTTCCCCCTCCCTGCATGCCTCTCCTCTTCCCCCTCCCTCCCTGTCTCCCCCCCCCCTCCCTGTCTTCCCCCTCCTCCCCTATCTCTCCCCTCTCCCTCTTTGCCTCTCCTCTCCCTGTCTTTCCCATCCCTGCCTCCCCTCGTCCTCCTTGCCTTCCCCTTCCTCCCTGCCTCCTCTCTCTTCCTGTTTTCCCCATCCCTGCCTCCCCTCTCCCTCTTTGCCTTCCCCTCCCTCCCTGCCTCCCGTCTCCCTCCTTCCCTTCCCCTTCCTCCTTGCCTTCTCCCTCCCTCCCTGCCTTCCTCCTCCTTCCCTGTCCCTCCCTATTATGCTCCCTATACGCTTTCTGCCTCCTACTTCTCCCCTGCCAATTAACCATACATAACTGATTCCTCTCCCACCATACTCAGTTCATGAATTTCAATCTTATGTTAATTAACTGTTATTCACCGCTCTTGACATAATAATAGTAATTGATATGCTGTTGATATATATATATATATATATATATATATATATATATATATATATATATATATATATATACTTCTGTTACCAAAACAGTTTTTAGCAATATCTTTCTGTCGAACTTTTTCGAATTTGAAACTATATTTCTTTTATTCTATCTTAATTATTCAGTTTCAGTATTTATGTTTGGCTTCTATGTTGATTCGCCTGATACAATCTTAACTTTCATCGTAAATCCAACACAGACAAATATGTATTATCATTTCGTTCATCACTTTACGTCCCACTCTCGGCTATTTATACTTCAAGGGCTTTTATTCCGACTGAATTACCCAATATCATGCATTTTAAAAACGAACTCCAGTGTTATCAAATCTATTGTAGTATAATTCGACGATAGCCTACTCACTCGCTTGTCATTAAATTGCATTATTGGATGTTACGTATATTTGACAGGTGATTTTAATCTTCTATTTGTTTTTATCTGTATTAAGACTTTGGTTGTATATACATTTTTGGGGATTAATATGTATTTTAGGTCACGTATGTGGGTGTGTTTTTTTTTGTCATCGGTTTTTTAATTGAATAGTATGTTTTAGGATGTTTACTTCGGCAAATGCATTTTTACCCATTATTTAGCATGTTAAGATATATCCCCCGAAGACCATATTTTGTCGTTACCCGAACCTAACAACCTAACCTAACCTGGGGGCTGCCACCCCTGGTCTAACCATTCTACCGGTCTCCTCACCACCTGAATTGAACTAAGCTTGAAATATAGAGAGATCAGAAAAATATCTAAAATTGTGATAAGTAATGCTATATCTTCCCACGAATAGAAATGAAATACGCAAAAACTGTAAGTATGCTGTTAAGGAAGGACTGAAAAACATAGTTAGGCAATAATGATAAAAAAAAAAAAAAATTAATAGGGCTCATGTTTCTACCATTTGGGAAGAGTCAACCAGGGACTTGGTGTGGATACTTACAGCTCTAGCCCTTTTTGAGTTAGAGGTTATTGATCAAGCTTTCCTGCCCACTGATAATGCATGGACTATAGGTACAGTATATAATCAACTACCGCTCTCCGTGAAGCAGTTGACATCAGTTGGGTCCATTAACCCTATTTGGGCCGAGGGGGGACTGTTTGGATCTCACCTCTTTCGCTGCATTGGTTTCGAGTTCTTAAGACGTTTCATCCTGTTCGTTTGGCGATAATATGACGATCCTCCCCCCCCCCCCCTCCCCCCCCCCAATAACAAAACGCAGACAAAAAATACAGAAATAGAGCTAATATTTCTACCATTTGGTAAGACTCGGTCAGTGACAAAACATTTGCAGCCCATTTGCTCTAGCCCTTTTTGAGTTACAGAGGTTAGGAGTTACGATTTCTGGCCTACCTATATTGAATGGACTATAGCACTTTGACCCTTACAGACCTTTCCTATACTGGAAAAAATCGACATATGGTAGCCAGAATAAAATTAAGAAAGGAGTAGTCGTACACTGAGAGGGTTAACCCCTTCAGCACAATGATGCCTTATTTACTTTATATTCCAGCTAAAATTAGACGATTATATGCAGTTTGAGAAGGACCTATGCTATTCAGGGGGAGTATTTAGAACGTACGTATATACCCTCTCAAGTCCTAGAGGTAAATTATGATCCAAAGAATCTCGTCTAATGGTAACCAGAATAAGTTGAAATCTACGTCATCGTGTTGAGAGGGTTAATAAGCCGTTCTGTACCGGCGACGTCTTTTAAATTGTATTCTAGCTATATTTAGACGATTTGGTCCAGTTTAAGACGGATCTGTGGTAGTAAAAAGGGTTAATCGAGATAGTTCGAAGCCTGTTATTTGCTAGAGGTCCTTCCTAAGCTGAATAACATTATCTAATAGTTGCCAGAACGTAACGAAAAGGACGTCACGGGTACAGAAGAGGTAAATAACCTCTACAACGCCATTACCTGTCCATACTTAGATCAACTAGGCATAGGACATACATTGTGATACTTTCTGACTTCTCGAACTGCATAATTGACCCCTGAAACGTATATACAAGGCAAATATTTAATAGGGCAGAATCAGTTTTCTCCAATGTTCACTCTAAACAATCAAAGGTATAGCAGAACAAATATATACTGTATAATTTGGGCGTAGTGAGAGGGATTTACCTTTCATTATCTATCTTTCTAAATAACTTTTATATGATTTTATCGCTACTAATACATCTTTAATGGGAATCGAAGTATGGACACAATAATTATCCTTTCCATACCCTTTTTAAACCCATAATTATTGAGAGTGTAATGTTAAGATTAATAAAGTCTCGGATAAACCCAGGTATGTTCAACGTGTCAGTAGCTGCATGACGTGAGGAGGGTTTATTTGGGGCAAAACTTTACAAGCACGTTTAAACATCCGGTATTTCTGCTTGCTTCTGCTTGGGGTTCCTTGACTTATATTTTGGCATGGGTTTCCTTGACTTTTGCTTTGGCTTGGGTTTACTAATTGACTCTTCTTGCTTTTGTTTAAGTTTTCTCTACTCTATTGGTGTTGTTAAAGTTTGCTTTTACTTTTCTTGCTTCTGTTAGGGTTTCCTTGACTATGGTTGCTTCTGTTTGGGATTTAGCCCTGACTGTCGTTGGGTACTCACCAGTGCTTTGCTTTCTGTGTTGTTTAGCTGTTCGGGTGTCTGATGTTGTTGCTGGTTGCAGCAAACAACGGACTCTCCTTCCTACCCTACCTTTAATAAGTCTTATCTGGACTCGCTGTTCGGTGGTGATGACTCTGAACACAAGCAGACTAAGGTCACAGAACTTGCGGATCAGGGCTCTCAGCCCCTGGGCAGCACAGGTCAGTCCTCGACTTCTGTTTATATTTCTAATCCAGGAGAAGTCTGGGGCTAGGGTTTTTAATAACCCTAAGAAGATCACGGATGCCATAGTTCAGGGCCCCTTTGCTAAGTATTATCATGAGGGACGTCTCGTTAGACAGCTTCAAGAGAGCCCTGGATGTCGAACTGCAAAAGGTGCCAGACGAGCCCATCCTCGCAAGGGAGCGAGCTGTCGCTTCAAACAGTCTACTGCACCAAATCACCACCCAAAACGAGGGGCGTCGCGCTCCTTGGTGCCGCTAGAAGAGTGGCGAACACATAAGGAGGAGCTCATAAGGAGTAATCTGGTAAACCGGAAGTCAAGAGATCGGGCATGACCCTGGCTATTTGGCTCGGTGAATGTGAATTGTCGAAGCTTTGGCTGCCCATGGATGGTTTGGAGACCTTGGGGCCTTGGACAGTCAAATGCTGGTGGGTCCATGATGTGGATGAGCCCGGGGATTTAGTTACATTTAGTACTGTTGGTACTGTTGCCTGTGCAGGTACAATGTTGTGGCATGTCCTTCAAGGTTTCAGAATATTGCTTCGCTGCCTGGCGCTGCTACTCCTGTCAGCAATTCAGTCATGATACCACCACGTGCAGGAGCTCGGGGTGCTGCACAATGTGCAGCGGCAACCACCGTTTGCGGGCTGCAGATTATTTGCGTTGTGATAGGCCTCCGTATTGTTATCAAGCTGATATAGGCTAGTCTCTCCTGCCTGCGTTCTCTACCATAAGGCAATTGTCATTCATAGGAAGGGCATTATGGATGGTACTTCCGTCGGGGTCAAACGGTCAACTCTGTTCGCTCCCGTCTCAATTCCATAGGGACATGGAGTCTAGTGCTTCGAGGTGCCTCCGTTCCTCTGTGCAGGCCTCAGGCACTGGTGCCTCCCATGGTGGTTGCCTCCCTTACAAGATGAGACACAGCCACAACCTCATTCCCCACCCCGATGTCCAACCGCTTGTCACTGTTGATTACCCAGGATTCTGAGGAAGTGGTTGGCCAAGATTCGATCCCTGTGCAGTATGTCTGTTTCCTCAACTCCCGTACAATTTGCGGACGTTGTGGTTCATGCCCTTCATACTCCTTGCCCACGCTGGCCCTCTCACCCACGTCCTCTTCCAGCTTCACGTCCTGTTGTTGATTGGTCAGCTGAGGAAGGGGGCTGAAATTGCCTCTCCTTGCCCCCCTCGTTGTCGGAAGCCTCGACACAGTCTTTCGCGTAGTCATTCCCCCGCCCCTGTTTGCCCTGTTGATTTTGACTTGGTTTTTCAGCCCTCTTATCTGATTCATATATTTCTGGATGCACTTTCCTCGTACTTATAGGGTTTTGCAGCCCACTTATCTGATTCATATATTTCTGGATGCACTTTCCTCGTACTTATAGGGTGTCACCCATGAGGACATTTGTGAACAATTTATGCCCCGAGTGCTGGCTCTCCTTCCTTCACTTATAAATAGCCACTCCAAATTGCTTTCCCTCCTCTTTTGGAATGCTCGCTCGTTAGTCAGAAAGACTCATAATTTCAAGATGTTGTTGAAGAACTTGATCCTGCTGTAGTAGTGGTCTGCGAGACGAGACATGGTTGCACCCGCCTTTGAGTTCCCACCTCCGGGATATACCCTCTTTCGAAAGGACAGGTTCTCGCAGATTGGGGTTGGGTTGGCCGTCATGGTCTGAGATGATGTTTAGCATAGGCCCCTTCTCCTTGCTCATTTTCATGATGGTGCCTCGGAGCCTCTGGCAGTTCCAGTGGAATTGTTAGGGGGTTGTGTTTCACTTTCGGTAGTTTACAATCTGTGCCGCACTGCTACCCCTCTTGAGTTGGGTCAGTACGCTGACCAACTTTCTTCTCCGGCATTTGTCCATGGGGACTTCAAGGCTCGGCACAGGATATTAGACCTGAACCTTAATGTCAGCTCTAGGAATGCCTCTGGTTCCTCGATTTTTAATTTCCTTCTTGAATCATCTCGCTTCACCCTCCTGTCTTTTGCTGGTCTCCATACTCATTTTGATCTGCTTACTGGGGCTGTTTCAGTCTTGGATTTGTGCTTTGGTGAACCCAGGTTTGTGGGTGCCGAGTCTTCTCTGGGGTCATATTTGAGTAGTGATCATTTGCCTCTTATCCTTTGTTTCCTTGACTTATTTCTGTGTGGTCAGCATCCATCTCGCCCTCAGTGACGTCTTGGTGACTCCGGTTGGCCAGTCTTCATCACAACTCGTGTAGATTCTTCCCTAGAGCTGCCTAGGTGGTCTGAGGCTGGCAAGGCATCTGTGACAACACATTGCTGTGCTTGTTATGCATGGCAGTGACCTGTCACAATTGCTAATACGGTCTGTTAAAGGCATCTAGATGTAGAGTGAACCCATGTCCTAATGGCTGCGCAGTGTTCTGCCTGGTCTGATTTTGTATCATCTCTATCATTCTCCACATCCACTTTTTGGACCTGAAGATTCATCCGAGCCATGAAGGGTAGTGTGTTTTCCTACTACTTCTATTTGCATTAGGATGGGGTTGATCTCTTTAAGATATGTCAAAGGCGAACTTTTGTATCTCTTTCTTCAACCTGAAATTTAGTGTTCCAGTCCGACTCGTTGATCAGGACCGCCTGTCCATAGTGATTTGCCTAGCTGGAGCTGCCCCTTCCTCACCAGGTCTGACACACCTATCGCGGGCCCTCTTGGTGTTGGTTCCTCGCAAGCCGGCTGCACCCTGACCTCATCCCCCTACGATTTATAATTCATATTCCTCTGCAGGAGAGGGGTCTGTTTTGGATTTGTTCAACCAAATTTGGCCAATAGGGATTTTTCCCTGACGCTTGGAAGATTTCCACTCGCCTTCCATTCCCTGAACCTGGTAAGGATCTGACTGACCCTAATGGTTATCTCCTTCCTTTCCTTTGGTAAGCTTATGGGATGCATGGCTTGCTCTCGTCTGCAGTGGTGGGCCAAGTCTATCGCAGTGTTTTTGGATGAGCAAAACAAAAACTCCTTCCCAAACTTCCGTCAAAATAATAAATGCTCACCCAGAACTCCTTCAAGCAAAAATTGTAAAAGAAATTATAGAAAAACGTCCCGGCCTAAGGTCGATTTCTTCTAAGTTACAGGCCCACTATTGATTGCCCAAAAATCGACAGCTGAATTGGGTGAAGCGTCTTATTATCACCAAACTAACTGGTTGAAACGTCTTAAACTCTCCATACCAATAAAGTGAAACAGGAACATAAGAAACCGGAAATCTGCATAAGGCAGACCGGCCCGCACGAGGCAGAGCCCCAAGTAAGGAGAGGTCCAAAAAGCCACCCGCGGTCCAAATAGGGTTAACAGTCCATTCATTACAAGTAGGCAAGACAAATTGACCAATAACCTCTGTAACTTAAAGGGGCTAGATTCTCTGGCAGACTCTTCCCACCATTGGAAAGAGAATTAATAACACTGACGTGAAAATTGTGTATTCATTGATTTTGTCCGTGAAATTGTCCGTCCGTCCGTACGCACAGACAGAAATTGTCCATTTACATGGTGATAATTAGAGGTTTTGAATTTGTTATAGCTAACATTAGAGAATAACCTTGCCTTTTTCTTTTCATGTACGAAAAAGTGAATAAACAGCAATTCTTATGCCCCAAAACCGACTGAGAGTGATTTTCTTGGTCCGTCGGCCGTACTTTAATACTAAGATATATACTAAGATATATTTCTTTAAAATAAAATACTGATGATAGAATATTTCAGACTCCACCATCGATACAGTGGATATAATACTATATATTAAATAAACATATATATATACATACAGTATATATATATATATATATATATATATATATATATATACCTGTATATATATATATATATATATATATATGTATATATATATATAATTTTAGAGCGAGTTTCCGAAATATCTTTAGGTAAAATGCGGAAAATCACGATTTGAAGTGGAAAACATTACGAAATTCACTTTACACGACCATTATTAAAAGTTTAATATTTTCGGTAATGCTGTAGTATTGCCTTACCTTTATTTCCTGACATGTAGTAAAGTATGGTTGACGCGATAATTGTGGGGGAGAAACGAGCGGTATAATATTTGTTCACCAACCAACTTCACTTCTAAACTCAATTAACCCGTTGAGTACCGTAGGATACAGTAATAAAAGTCCCCAACAGTCCCAAGCACTGTGGCGAAAAGGGAAGGGGAGACCACCTTTTCACCTCAAGAGATGAAGCAAGACTGGATATCTCATTTTTTTTTACAAGGCTTAAAAAAAAGGAAAACAAAAATAAGCCGTGTACAGGCAGTTACAAGACAAATACATTACTTACGAATATACTCGGGCCTGGGACTAGGGAGTTACTTATCTACGGACGAATATACTCGGGCCTGGGACTAGGGAGTTACTTATCTACGGACGAATATACTCGGGCCTGGGACTAGGGAGTTACTTATCTACGGACGAATATACTCGGGCCTGGGACTAGGGAGTTACTTATCTACGGACGAATATACTCGGGCCTGGGACTAGGGAGTTACTTATCTACGGACGAATATACTCGGGCCTGGGACTAGGGAGTTACTTATCTACGGACGAATATACTCGGGCCTGGGACTAGGGAGTTACTTATCTACGGGCGAATATACTCGGGCCTGGGACTAGGGAGTTACTTATCTACGGACGAATATACTCGGGCCTGGGACTAGGGAGTTACTTATCTACGGACGAATATACTCGGGCCTGGGACTAGGGAGTTACTTATCTACGGACGAATATACTCGGGCCTGGGACTAGGGAGTTACTTATCTATGGACGAATATACTCGGGCCTGGGACTAGGGAGTTACTTATCTACGGACGAATATACTCGGGCCTGGGACTAGGGAGTTACTTATCTACGGACGAATATACTCGGGCCTGGGACTAGGGAGTTACTTATCTACGGACGAATATACTCGGGCCTGGGACTAGGGAGTTACTTATCTACGGACGAATATACTCGGGCCTGGGACTAGGGAGTTACTTATCTACGGACGAATATACTCGGGCCTGGGACTAGGGAGTTACTTATCTACGGACGAATATACTCGGGCCTGGGACTAGGGAGTTACTTATCTACGGACGAATATACTCGGGCCTGGGACTAGGGAGTTACTTATCTACGGACGAATATACTCGGGCCTGGGACTAGGGAGTTACTTATCTACGGACGAATATACTCGGGCCTGGGACTAGGCAAGGTTAAGAGATACAACAGGTTGGCGCACGCGCAGCCTGCTGACGTCACAATGCTGGACGAGAGAAAGAAAGGTAGAAAAATGCTCGCCTGCCAGCCAACCTGCTGCCACTAGACCCAGGGGTGTCCAACTCCAATATGCGGGCCTCATGCGGCCCCACTCCCTCTAGCATGAGGCCCGTGAACCAGTTTGGCCAAGTAGTGTCAAATATTGCATTTTTTCTAGAAATCTAGACATAATTATTATTTCTTAAATATATTATATATTGGTACTATATTAACTTAAGTACTAATTCTAGGAAGTATTTGTGAGAGTAAGAAGCTTTTAAAGTAGATAGGCCATATGCAGCTTCACGTGATCTTATGTTCTTATGTAATTGGGGTTGGGTGTGACAGGGATCTGCCTTGTGAGGGCCGATCGGCTTTTTGCAGACTCCCATTTTCTTAGGTTCTTATGTTCATTCATTAGAGAGACGCAGAGTTAGAGGGGATTTGATAGAGGTGTTCAAGTGGGTTAGTGGGATTAATAGAGGGGACATGAAAAATGTACTAAAGCCCAGTGATAGCGAAAGAACTATAACAATTGTTTTCAAGATAGATACATTTCGTTTCAGAAAAGATATAGGCCAATAGTGGTTTGGTAACAGAGTTGTAGATAGGTGGAATAGGCTACCAAGTGCTATAGTGGGATCAAGAATGATAGAGAGCTTTAAGATAAAATTAGATAGGCATTTGGACGAGATGGGTCTCTGTAACGAGTGCAAGACTAATTTATTCAACCTTTCTATATATGGAAGATATATAATATTATGGATAATTTTGGTCATTCTTCGTGGTACTGACTCCAAATAAACTATATATGTCCATTCTGTAATGAGGACATCAAATTTGAACAGCATAATCTGAACCTGGTATATACCGGTATACACACATACATACAAATAATTACATTCCGTAAAACCAAGTCGCTTCGGACTTGGGTCGTAACTTCGGACATTGGCGATAATAAGTAATAGCCACTTTTCAAGATGACTTCGGACACCATTTAGGATAAGGATAGCTCTCTTATTATGGGGGATTATTTTAGGAGGCTTCCTGGATTACCGCGCACTATCACCACGCATCACTTTACCTAGTTATATCTCTATAATGTGTTTACAGTCAGATATTGTTAAAAACTTCGACAAATTTCCGAAGTTACACGGTTTTACGGTTCATAGCCTACATACTACACACACACATATACTGTATATATATATATATATATATATATATATATATATATATATATATATATATATATAAATAATGCATCCAAAATGCATCCAACAACTTGACAATATAAAGGCATTTTGTTCAGTTAAAATAGAAGAGCTGCACTTTCACAGGGCATTATACAGTAGTTATAGCATCACGGTATGAAGTAAAAGAAAACGGAGGATGGTGCTGGCTCGGCTGCTCCTTTGAGAATGAATGGTAAACAGTCGAGTGACCTCCGACCCTTCCTTCCTCGTGACGTCATGCGCGAGCGGGTACGAGTTTGAGTGACCCCATGCTCCAACCTGTTGTATCTCTTAACCTTGGGACTAGGGAGTTACTTATCTACGGACGAATATACTCGGGCCTGGGACTAGGGAGTTACTTATCTACGGACGAATATACTCGGGCCTGGGACTGTAAGGGTTAATGAAATCAACAAATACATGTGACACTCCAAGGACTCGAACCTAGGATACTCACACCGCACTTATGCAGTTAACATGTTCCGTGACGCGCCTCCGGTGGATAGGCGATTTTTGGTGCAAATATCTGAACAGTTGTAGAATTACTTAAGTAAGTTTAGAGCCGTGCATCAGAGGGTTAATACGTTTCTCCCAATTTGTTTGGCGATAATAATACTCTTCACCCTATTTAGCTGTCGAATTTGTTTTATCTAGGCGAGCGATAGCGAGCTTGTAACTTTGAAGAAACTAACATTTGGCCGGGACAGTTTTCTATCGAAAAATATAGAAATTTACCTTGAAAAAAAGGGCCGGGGTGGGCCTTTTATTTATTTATTTATTTATTTATTTTAATTAATTTTATTTTTTTGAAGAAGAAAGTCTGGAAGGCGTTTTTGCTAGTTTAGGGACAAACTGAAATACATTGCTCGAAAAGCAAACACAATCCTCAATAATAATTGCACAAAATATCATAATGAGTTTAGGAGGTCGGATAAGACCGTGTTAACCTCTTCTGTACCGGCGACGTCCTTTTAATTTTCGTCTAGCTATATTTAGACGATTTTGTGCAGTTTAATAAGGATCTGTGGTTGTAAATAGGGTTAGGTGAGATAATTCGATGCCTGTTAATTGCTAGAGGCTCTTTTAAAACTGAATATAATCGTCTAATAGTAGACAGAATATAGTGGAGAGGACAGTACTGGTTGTGAAAGGGTTAAGGGAGATGGGTCGTTTTTCGGGTACCCCTTCTCCCTCATGTTTAGTCGCATTAGTTTTCAGATTTTACGACGTTCGGCCCATTAGTTTGGTGATTATAAGACCTTTCGACCTATTTTTTGTTTTTGTCAATATTAAGACTTTTCGTGTCATTTAGGTGTCGATTTTGTCCTGGCGAGCGATAGCAAACCTGTAATTTAAGATGAACCGGCCCTCGGCCGGGACATTTTTCTATCGAAAAATGTACAAATTCATCTTGAAGGAGGATCTTGGGGGTGTTTTTTTAAAGTTTGTGGAGGTCTAAGGAGGGAAACAAAAATATATATACAGTATACTATATATACAGTATATATATATATATATTATATATATGAGGAAATAAATACGCCCCTCCTCCCTTAAGGCCACGACCCAAAGACTGCTCAGATGTAGGTGTCCTGATTGGTGACGTTGCCAGACTAAATATTAGGAATCTGGGAGGGGGTCGACTTGTACAGTACCTATCAACAGTTGTGGCACATCTGCACATTTAATGTTATTGTGTTTGTGTGTGTGTGTGTGTGTGTGTGTTTTTGTGTGTGTGTGCATGTGTGTGTTTGTGTGTGTGTATGTGAGAGAGAGAGAGAGAGAGAGATTGACTAGATATCTTACTAAAATCTTCCCCTAGTAGCGAGTCTCAAGGTAAGACAGAGAGCCTGACATTTAATGTTCCTCTCTTCATAAACGAACAATATTATTTTCCTGACGACAATATAGCAAAACTTGACCAGACAGTCTTTATTAACCTATATGAAATTTGATTTCGCATGCCTTTTCTATTTTCTGGCTATTATTAGACGATTTTATTCCGATTAGGAAGGGTGTATGGAAGTCCGCGGGTTAATGGAGATGTTCTTTACGCTAATAATGCCCACAGATCTTTCCTAAGCTGTATATAATGATAGCCAGAATAAACCGTCAAAATGCGTCATAATCTTCAAAAGGGTTAAAAGGGGTCACCTGTTTTTTTTTGTATCTTTCTCTCCTTTTCTCTTTCTCTGGCTTGTATCCATTCGGCCCCATTCAGCCAACTGTTTTAAGTCTTTTATCCCCATCCAGGTGTCGATTTCTTCCTGGCGATCGAGAGCGAGCCAGCATTGTATGGAGATATCCGGCTTCTCCGGAGACATTTTTCTATCGAAAAATGTACAAATTTAGCTTGCTCTCAAAACAAAATATATATATGCTGGCTCGCTACCGCTCGCCAGGAAAATATTGACACCTGGATGTGGGTAAGCGTCTTAAAACAGAAGACTCAATGGGGTCGAATGGATACAAGCCAAAGAGAGAGGGAGAGAAAGATAAAAAAGCGAGGTGGGCCCCCTTAATCTGTGGGAAAGTTTCTTTGTCTATGTTTGTCTATGTGAGTATTGAGTATTCCGAGTATTGGATGTACAGTCACTCACAACAAACATCACGTGCCACTTAGGCTTCCCAGTACGCAATAATATAACTTCTATGGACGCGTGGTATAAGATGTGTTCCTTATCTTAAAGGGAGACTGGCTGTTTGTTTGGTCTATTAACTCATGCATTCATATATTTTTTTAGTTTCCTCCCTAGACTTCCATCAAGCTTAGAAAAACACCCCCTAGACCCCCCCCCCCCCCCCCCTTCAAGATAAATGTGTACATTTTTCGGTAGACAAATTTCCCGGCTGAAGGCCGGTTCCTCTTAAATTGCATCGACACCTAAATGGCACGAAAGGTCTTATAATTGATAAAGAAATGGGGCGACAGGTGTTAAAATCGCCAAACTAATAAACCGAACGTCTTATAATCTCAAAACTAGTGGGGCTAAACATTAGGGAGAAGGGGGTCCAGAAAAACGGTCTGCCTCCCCTTAACCCATGCAGTACCGGTGACATCCTTTTCATTATAGGCTGGCAACTATTAGACGATTTTATTCAGCTTAGGAAGGATCTGTGGTAGGTAAAAGAATGACATGAGATGGTCTGTAGCCTTTTAATTGCTAGAGGTCCTTCCCAAGTTGAATGAAAGCACTTAATAGTTGCCAGAACAAAATGAAAGAGACGTCACCGGTACTCAACGGGTAAATTATCAAATTATAAGTACTATTGAATGTACTGGACGTTCCATATCCCCATACCTGTATTATTGAAATTTAAAGAGGAATCAGTCTTCGGCCGGGACATTTTTCTACCGAAAAATGTAAAAAAAAATCTTGAAGGGGGGTCTAGAAGGTTTGTCTAAGCTTGATGTAGGTATAGGGAGGACACTAAACAAATAATAAATATAAAAATTTACCAAAATATGACCCCCCCCCCCCCTTGATGAAAAACAAATGTGGTCTACGTACACTCGGATGCCATAGTCTCTAGCCCACTCATACAAAATCCTGGACCCCTTGTGTTTTTCGTTATGCAATTATGACTATCTTGATTGATTTTTGTATATAACTATCTTTTCAATAAACAGTATCTATAGTTTTGTAGTTGATGCATGGAAAAATACACTCATAAATTCGTTCCCAGAGATATACTTCCATAATTAGAAATAGGTGAAGTCCACGGATATTTGTGAGTGTACTTTTGCGAGATACTGTATAGATGATAGGTCGGTTTGATCATCACACATCTAGTGCAGTGTGACGTCAGTAAAGGATGGTCAGAAACCATATCAAAGCGGCCGCTGACAAACATTAGGGGGGATGATGAGTTGTTTTTCTGGTCCCCTTGCTCCCTCCTGTTAAGCCCCATTTGTTTTGAGATTATAAGACGTTGGGCCAATTAGTTTGGCGATTTTAACACCATTCGCCCCATTTATTTGTCAATTTTAAGGCCTTTCGTGTCATTTAGGTATCGATTTTTTCTTGGCGAGCGATAGCGAGCCTGGAATTTAAAGAGGAAACGGCCTACGGCTGGGACATTTTTCTACCGAAACATTTATCAAATTTATCTTAAAGGGGGGTCTAGAAGGTTTGTCTTAGCTTGACTGAGGTCTAGGGAGGAAACTAAAAAAAAAATAATATATATATGAAATAATCGACCACAAAATAAACCATCCCTCCTTAATGAACACCGTGTATATATATGCATGATGAAAAACCTATGTGGTCTACGTACTACTAATGGGAGTGACTGTATAGATAATAGGTGCGTTTTCGCGAGCTTTTTATGGGCCTGGATATACCCAAGATCCATCTTGGATATACCCAGGTCGACCCAGGCCTGTTTCTGTTTTCGCCATTTTGAGACTGGACTGACCTAAAGATCGGGAAAATTGAGCCTGACTTTCACTCAGGCTAGATTACGGCCCTCTGATTGGCTGAGGAATTTTAATATGGCTGTTCCAATAAAGAGGTACTGATAGAGGAGTTTGTACCTGTTTTTTCTCTTTTCTGAATATTATTATGGCATGCGATTTTTTTTTTAAATGCATGCAATATGAGATAAAAACAACAACACATCAATGTGATAGACAAGGACAAGGTATATCACCTAAAAATCTACAATATTTTCTCCCCTTAAATAAATCCTAGATCCCTACTATAACTTCCAAGATCGCATGGTCAGGGCAACAAATCAAAGATCTTGTGAAAAAAAGCCAAGCACTCGCATCACTGGGAACGAGTTCTTAACCGTACCCGACATTTTCCGCCATCTTGTTTGTTGTCATAATTATATCACCCAGGTCAACCCAGCCCAACTCGGACCCCAGGGCTGAATTACCCAGGTACACCAAGTCCCAGATGACGTCACTGGCTCGCAAACACATCCACTGGGACAGGGTCGACCCAGGTCACCTAGGTACAGGCAAGGTATAGAGTACAAGGTATAGACACGCGCAGATCTTGCGACGTCAGATAGACCAAGGTTAAGAGATACAAATAGTTGTATCTCTTAACCTTGAGATAGACCTCACTCTTTCTTTCTTTCTCTCTCGGGGTCATAAAGATTGTACAGGCTGACCCACCAAAACTACCTCTCTCTCTCTTTCTCTTTCTCTCTCTCTCTCTCTCTCTCTCTCTCTCTCTCTCTCTCTCTCTCTCTCTCTCTCTCTCTCTCTCTCTCTCTCTCTCTCTCTCTCTCTCTCTCTCTCTCTCTCTCTCTCTCCCCCCGTATAATAAATATATTAAATCATCATCTCCACTTTTGTCATGTGTTGGCCTTGCTATTATTCTGTTGTCAACATATTAGGGAGCAAATAAGGTAAATTAGTGTCATCATTGTATTGTATAGACTTTACACACAAACACATATTCTATAATATATATACCGTATATATATATAATATATATAACAGACATATATACTGTATATATGATATTATTATGTGATAATATTATGATCTGTGTTAGCCTACATACTTTGGCAGTGAAGTATTATACAAAAATATACTATACCGCTAGGCCTATCTATCTATCTATGTATTTAATTATCTATGTCTAGTTATCATTCTATCCATCTATCTCATCTTAATAAGTAAAGGTCAATGTTTGTCTGTCAGTTACCCGACCTTTGTACATTTGTTACTAAACTCCTCCCACAGTTTTGGTGTCAGGTGGGAGTGTGGGGCACCGTTGGAAAAGCCCAGGCTTTGGAGATGGTTTTAGGCGAGTTTAGTGGAAATCAGAGACACTTTTGTTTAATAAAATTTTCGGCAGAACTTATGTAGTATACGGGAGCGAAAAAAATGGCCGTTTGGGGCAGAAGGAGGCCTCCGATCGAAAAGGTGTATGGAACGAAAGTTGTTCGCAGCTCCCCAAAATGGGGGTACGGATGAGGTCAGATCCAAAATCGGAGGTCATTTAGCGGCCGAAATCGAGGTCGCCGTTTAACCCTCTCCGACATATGACGCAATTTTGAGCCTATTAGGGATACTTTAAAGCCTTTATTACCATCAGGGTTTTTTACAAACCTTTATTTTAGTTACTTCAACCTCTGCAGTTGTCTTTGAGTTAGCTGTGGGCAGAAAACTAATTTTGGAGAGGTAATTATAAGAGTGAGAGAACTCTATTTCTTATTGCTAATCTGGCAACCTCTGCGTCATATATGTCTGAAGGGGTTAATGAGGCACAGGGAGGTCGAGGCCGGTGATTATGGTAGTAGTAGTATTGTGATGATTTTGTTAGTAGTGATTGATGATGGTGATTATGGTAGTAGAATTTAAACCCGGGCAACGCCGGATACCCCTCCTAGTTAGCAATATACACCGTAATCTATATATATATCTTTTTTATCTATCTATGTAACATAATATGTGTATCTATATATTTTTCCATTTATATAGCTATTTAATGTAATCTCTATCTATCCATATATCTTTCTATTTATCGTTATATCTATCTATGTAAGCTAATATGTATCTATATACTGCATCTTACAGATTTCTATCAACTGTATCTATGTAATCTTATCTCTATCCATCTAGACCTATAATGCCCCTATCAACCCTCCTTTCCTAATCTATCTATCCTCATCCCCTTGTATACATCCTATGTTATCTATCTAGCTATCTATCTATTATACCCCTATATCGCCACAACCTATTCCAACTCCCTCCATCACTATCCTCTGTCTCTCTCCTCTATCCTTATCTACCCTTATGTTTTCTATTTATCTGTCTGTCTATTTATCTATGTATCTATATTTATATATCTATCTACTCTAGAGGTGGACCGGATATCTGTATCCGCATCCGCATCCGCGGATATCCGCATCATTTTGTACATCCGCATCCGCATCCAATAATGCGGATATAGTGCGGATATTTTCGTAACTAATAAGTCATAAAAACTTATTATATTTACACTTTTACAGAATAACTAATTAACTATTAACCCCTTGAAGCTCTGACACGTGTTAGCAGTTTATTTTTGCTATCATTAGACGATTTTATGCTGCTTAGGAAGGATATGTGGGTATTAAAAGGGTAAAGAACTAAAGACTATCCCAATCAACCCTCTGACTTCCATATACCCTTCCTAATCTGAAAAAAATCGTCTAATAATAGTCAGAGAACAACAAAAAAGAAGTGCATCATGGTCCTTTTCATGGATCCTCAGAGGGTTAAGAAGTAAATAGGGCTAATATTGAATTATATTTATGTTTATCAAAATTAAGCAATCAATAATAAATATAACTATTATATGCCTAGATAGTAGGACTAGTTTAGTACAGTTACTTTCCTCTCCCTCCTTCCCTCCTTCCTCCTCTCTCACTTGTACACGTTCAATACGAAGTATTGCCAGTAAAGGCATTATCTGTGGCTAAAACTCTTGAGGGCTCCGCATCCGCATCCGCAAATACTGAAAATAAATATCCGCATCTACATCCGCATCCGCAAATATCAAGAAATCAATATCCGGTCCACCTCTAATCTACTCTATCCTTCCTCTTCCTATCCCTTCCCCTCTCCATCCCTACCTTACCTAACATTCCCTCTCCTCCCCCCTCTCCTACTTTACTAACCCTCCTTTCCCTCTCCCTCCTTCCCTCCTCTCCCCCTCTCTCTCTATCTTACCTAACCCTACCCTCCCCCCAAAAAAATACAAACCCAGCCTTTATCCTGTGCAGTCATTTGGGTAATGGGAGGACTAGTAATTCATATTTAAGATTGTTTTCATAATTATGCACTTGTCTCAAAATGTAAACTGCATATCCTTGCATTAGCATCGTTAATACAGTCTGATCTCTTACAAAGGTGAATCCATTTCCTCTTTGTATCGTCGTCTTTAGGAAAGTGGTGAACAGTTAGATGCTTATCACTTGCTTTTTTCCTGTTTGAGAAACAACTAAACACTGCACAGTTGCTGGGCATGTCTGAACACTTGCTTAAGCAAAGCAACACAGCAGAACATCGGGGCTATGCAAAAAAACTTCCCTTTATTCAGGAGAGATGGGCGCGACCTTCACAAATCAAAGGGGGAAAATAATGAGGGAGCGCGGGATGGGGTCTATTTCACGTCACTGCGCGGGAAAAACAAGTTTAAGGACTCTGGTGTCTATACCTTTGGTACAAGGACTCGGGAACACTGAGCGGACCCAGGTTTACCTGGGTGTACCTAAGTCAATACTATTGTCTCGCGAAAAAGTGGCTTAAGTTGTTTTGATCACATCTAGCTTCGTGTGACGTCAGTAAAGGATCACCAGCAACGATATTAAAGCGCCCGCTGGCTGTGTTTATTTGCTCATTTATGTATTTTTAAATATGTTTTTAGCTTCCTCCCTAGATTTCCATCAAGCTTAAAAAACACCCACCAAAACCCTCCTTCAAGATAAATTTGTACATTTTTCGATAGAAACATTTCCCGGCTGAAGGCCGATTACTCTTAAAATACAGGCTGGCTTTCGCTCGCCAGGAAATATAGACACCTAAATGACACAAAAAGTCTTAATAATGACAAAGAAATGGGGCGAAAGGTCTTAAAATCGTCAAACTAATGGACCGAACGTCTACAATTGTTTAAACTAATGGGGTTAAGCATGAGGAAAAAGGGGAACTAGCAAAACGGCCCATCTCCCCTTAACACAATTTACCAGGTAGGAAATGTTCGAGGCAGCGGATGTTATTTGACATTGTAATGTTAGTGTAACATGGTTAAATGTATTGGTTGGCAGACAGTATCCATGGTTGAATTAATGGTTAGATATTGGTTGGAAAACAGTTCCCATTGTTGAATAAATGGTTAAATATATAGTTGAGTACTGGTTGACAGACAGTATCCATGGTTGACTAAATGGTTAGATACTGGTTGCATGGTTGAATAAATAGTTAAATACTGGTTGGCAAACAGTGTTCATGCTTTCTTTTAGTACGTTGACTCCATTGTTTCACTTGGTTTTGACTATTATTGTAGTCTATTAATATTGAAGTATATCTGTCTGTCTCGATTACTGTCCTACTTTTATTTCTGGGGGCGAGTGGATAGAAATCCTCCTCCCCTTGTAGACTTCACCTGCTAGATGAGACAGAAAGGAGCAAGGGAACGCAAAAGTGGTCCCGGACCCTAAACATTGGAACTTTAAATGTTGTTTTTGTTAGGGCTCTGTCTCGAGTAGGCCACACCCAGCTATGGGGTATGTGCATACATATATATACATACATACATTATTATTGTAATCTATTATTATTGTAGTCTATTATCATTGTAGTCTATTATTATAGTAGTCTATTGTTGTCGTAGTTTTCATTATCGTAGTCTAGTATTATTGTAGTCCATTATTACTGTACTATACTATTATTATTGTAGTCTATTATTACTGTAGTTTACTATTAAATGTTTAGTCTTATTATTATTGTAGTCTATTATTCATTGTATTCTATTATTGCAGTCTATTATAATTGTTGCTTACTATTACAATTGTATTCTATCATTATTATGGGTTCGACCCCTACGGGGAACCCGTATTGTAATCATTAAACCCGGTTTTTCATCCAAATTCTTCTTACACGCCGGTTTCGACGCAATAACTCCAGAACCGCTTTTTGGATCGGGATGAAACTTTCACAAGAGGTGCGTTTTTGTATTGGGCAACTTTTGATATGCTAAACATCCGGCATGGCGGCCAAACAGGTCCGTGGCAGCCGATTTCCCGAAAAACTTGACGCCTAAATACCGTCTCTCCCACTCATAGGAAACTACTGGGCTTTGGCATATGGACTCCCCTACTAATGCTCCGCAAATGTTATAGAGAAGATTTTGCTTTTGCACGGGGGTTTTTGCCGGCAATCTTGAAAAAAACTCTAATTCCACTTAAAATTCCACATCTTGAAAACTACGCCGATGATCAAAGCCATGCTTGCGTAGTTGGGTGAGGCTCGCAATTCCGAACGTTTTGATACCAAAAGAATATAAATGGGTGGAATAGTTTGGTCGCAGCATTGAAAACTGTCTATTCTTAAATGACTTTAAAACCGCATTCGCTACCCACACAAAGTTTACCGTCTACAGTCTATATGCTTCCACGCATCCCCCAGTTTTGTTAATAACAGTCTCTTTATTATTCAGATCTATTATTTTTGTTTTATTTAACACTCTCAAAACAGTTCGAGTCCCTACGAATTCCAGCAATTATTTAGCCAACCTACCTATACATACCTACCCTACCAAATAATAATGATAATTCAAATTTATTTTTGGTGAATGACAGAGTATTAGCTAAGGTTTTTAACATTCCTCCCTTTGCCAAATGCTTTGTTTAATAACAATGATATGGACCTTTAAAGTTTTGGCAATTGCCTGTGTGACTTACCCTGCCCTTCCTTCCTACCTCCCTCCTCCCTCATATCTAGCAAATGTATCAACAACCACTCTAGTAAACTTTCGGTATTTAGTTTATTCAGCTTAATACTATTTATTCACATATAATAGAAACCTATCACAATTTTTGTCTAATACAACCATAGACAGTGCTATTACATATTATTTGAACATGATGTCATATTTAGCAGTTGCTATTTACCTTGAACAGTAATGACAGAACCGAAAGCTTCTCTTGCCGTGTAGTACTCAAAGAAAGTAGGGTTACTTAAGCCGGCCCATACCGAACTGTTTCCAAGTCAGAGATTCAGAGGTAACTTTCACAATGCATTATAACCCTAGACAGACACCAATATACCACTAAATCATACAAATATCACTACAAAAAAGATAGGAAAATATCATATTAATGTCCTAGATATTTGAAATTATGCAAATGAGTAAAATCCATTATGATATAATGAATGGGATTGATTAGTATCTGGCAACAGTGTTGCACTATAATTTTCCGAACGTATGCTAACTCTGAATATTTATCCCATTAATATACACATCTATCACTATTTAAATTTAATACAACCATACACAGTGCTATTACATATTATTTGAACATAATATAGGATGGTATTTCCTTTAAACCATTTTCTATATCTATTTACGAAAAATATAGGCCTAGCCTAGGCAGCGCTACGGGTAGGTACGAATTTATCAGTTCGAATTTTGATTGAGAGTGGGATTAGGGCTTAACATGGGATACTGTTTGGGGGTTGGGAATAGGCACAGGCTGCTTTAGGCCTAATTAGGTAAAAATAGTCAAGTCGAGACAATTGCACAGCCAACATAGCCTATTAAGCAAATATTTTACCAATCTACAATAGGCCTAGTCTATTCGCTGTAAGTAGGCAAGAAATCATGACCTATAACCTCTGTAACTAAAAAACAACTAGAGTGATCAAGCTAATATGTCTACCATTTGGGAAGAGTCAGTCAAGGAATAGCCTAGATGTGGAAATTTGCAGCCAATTTGCTCTAGCCCTTTTTGAGATAGAGAGGTTAGAGGTCATTGTTGAGGCCCCCCCTCACCCCCCCCCCCCCCCCATGACATATTGTCATCACCTTATATATTGCCAGCAGGGGGCAAATAACTGAAAAAAAATCTCCGTCAAAATAGATGCGAACTTAACCACGGTGATCGACACATGTAAACATGGCGGTGGCGGGGGAGGTGTCGGACGTTTGCAATAAAGTTCCCGTCTATTTTGAATGCCATTGGATACAATAATATGTTGAGGGGTGCTTTGCCCCCCACCCCCACCATGACATATTGTCACCATCATATATAGCCTATTGCCAGCACGGGCAAATAACCAGAAAAAATCGCCGTCAAAATAGACACCTTTATGAATAGGTTAGCCTTTAGGCTAGGCGTATTGGCAAGAGTTGCGTTATCGGGCATATCACCTAACCGGGTATAGGCTATCCTAGTGTTTACTAATTTATAGGCTACCCCTTTGAAAGGACATTAGCCGGGTAGGATGTAGTTACTGGGTGTATCGCCAGCCTTGTTTACACTACGCGTACGCGTAGTGGCGTCGGACGCTTGCCATCCTTTTCCTGTCTATTTAGACTGCCTTTGGATACAATAATATGTTGAGGTTGGGCTTTGCCCCCCTTTACCCCCCCATGACATATTGTCATCATCATATATATTTCCAGCAGGGGGCAAATATCCAAAATAAATCCCCGTAATAATAGACGCGAACTTAACAACGGCGATCGACAAATGTAAACATGACGGAGGCGGCGGACGTTTGCAATCATGTTCCCGTCTATTTTGAATGCCAATGAATACAATAATATGCCACCCCTCACCCCCCCATGTCATGTCATCGTCATATTGCCAGCAGGGGGCAAATAACCGAAAAAATCACCGTCAAAATAGACGCGAAGTTAACCGTGGCGATCGCCCTATGTAAACATGACGACCGTACACCCGGAAACTACATCCATCCCCATTAGCCTAACCTAACAACTTTACCTAACCTATCCTAGTATTATGGGTGGGGGCTGCCGCCCCCTAGATCCAGTACGTTGGATACAAAACTAACCCTCACCTAACACCTAGTATATGTCCCTAGTACCCACTACGTGGGATACCAAGCTAACCCTCACGTAACACCTAGTATATGTCCCTAGTACCTAGTATTTGGGATACAATACTAACCCTTACATAACACCTAGTATATGTCCCTAGTACCCAGTACGTGGGATACAAAACTAACCTTCACCTAGCATATGTCCCTCACTCAGTACACCTTTCACCCTCACTACCGTTCGCGAGTCCTCATACATCTTCATTATCACACGCACCAGCCACTCCTCTACGCCAAATTTTCTCCTAGCCTACTGCACAACTTCTTACATTCAGTAGATATCTTTCCTGCAGCTGCCTGACTATGAAGTTGTCGATTGTGTCACGTCCTGGCATGAAACCAAACTGCATATCGTCGATAGAATGCTTTCCCTTATCATACCTTCAAAGACTCTCTCACACTCACAGACCTTCATGACTTGGCCAAGCATTTTCAGGCCTCTTATAGCAGTTGCAAGGGGAGCCTAACTCTGAAATCACTAGATAGTACCTCCAAAACCATAAAAAAGAGGAGAGGGCTTAATTAACACACTTCCTTGTTGGACTCCGACGCAAACTGAAAACTCATCACTTAGTACCCTCACGTAACACCTAGTATATGTCCCTAGTACCCAGTACCCAGTACTTTGGATACAAAACTAACCTCCACCTAACATCTAGTATATGTCCCTAGTAACCAGTATGTGGGATATAAAGCTAACCCTCACCAAATATCTAGTATATGTCCCTCACTCAGCTGTACACCTTTCACCCTCACTACCGTTCGTGAGTCCTCGTACATCTTCATTATCACATGCACCAGCCACTCCTCAATGCCAAGTTTTCTCCTAGCCTACTGCATAACTTCTCTGGCCACCTTATCAAAGGACTTCTCCCGGTCTGCAAACACATCAGATCCCTATCTTTTAAGAACATACAGTATCTTTCCCTTATCATACCTTCTAAGGCTCTCTCACAGACCTTCATGACTTAGTCAAGCATTTTCAGGACCCTTATAGCAGTTCCCAGGGGAGCCCAACTCTGAAATCACCAGATAGTGCCTCCAGAACCATAAAAAAAAAAACAGAGGAAAGAGCTTCATGAACACAGAGCCCTGGTGGACTCCGACGCGAACTGAAAACTCATCACTCAGTACCGGTATATCTTTCACCCTCACTGCCGTTTGTGAGTCCTCATACACCTTCATTATCAACAAATACCTTCATGACTTGGATTGTGCCGTGTCCTAGCATGAAACCAAACTGCATATCGTCAATATCATACCTTCAAAGACTTTCTCACAGACCTTTATGACTTGATCAAGTATTTTCAGGCCCCTATAATTTTCTCTATCCAATGAGTCCCCTTTGCTCTTATACAGTATATAATGTACTTTTGTGCCATTCATCAGAGATTACTTCCTCTCTGATGATGAAGTTAATTAGCTCATTGAACACACCTACTCCTTTCTCACCTGAGGCCTTCATCATCTCAGCTAAAATGCCAGAGCATCCTGCAGCTTTTCTGTCCTTCATTAAGTTATTGCACTGCTTACAAAAGCTGGCACAATCACAGGGAGGGGGGAGTATTGGCTTTTCGTTGCTAAGCTGCTCTATTCCATTCAAATTCCATGTTGAAAAATCTTTCGTAGTGTACGGTATCTTCCAAGAATCTATAATTTCTTTGTCAGCGGAAACAATTGTTCAAGTATATATTTTCCCTGTGAAACCAATTTAACTTCATAATGACAATTATACATATAAAGAAAAAAACAATATATAATATATTTTACATAATTTATTGCATATCTTACATCTTTAAAAAGATATTTATTAATATAGTTTAACCAGACCACTGAGTTCCCCCCAAAAACTCATATAGGGCTGGCCTGAAGGATTAGATCAAGATGGACAACCAATCAAGATATGATAGGTAGGGAAGGGCAAGAGGTGAACAAATCTAGGAAGGTGAAGATACGCAGACATTTCTCACCAATTCATCCGCACCACATGAGTTCCACAGCAGAACTCTTATAGGGTAGAGCCGAAGGGTGAGTCAAGAACTGCTACACTGCAGCACCAATTAAGAAGTGATCAAGGGCGAAGAATGAGAAATCAGGCCTAAGGAAGAAATAAATCACACCGAGATACACACATAATACATCACTGAGGGGAATCGAGTCAGCTTGACCGCACCAGCGACCATAGACACAAATAAAGTCAGGAGCCAATAAACTAGCCAGGCCAGGGTGGTATATGATATAGGCCGTCCAGAGGACAACCGAATTAGACAGAATAAGAATAGAAGGGGAAAAACATACAAAAAGGGGAATTCAAATTTCAATGGAAATTCACTATGATAACTGTAATATGTGGGAATAACTTTCACCTTCATATTTCCTAATCTCTTAGCATAAACATGGTCAATTAGTGTGCCATTTTCAGTTGTTGGTTGTGTTACATGTTGAGAGTATCCACGCTTTTCCATTAAATTTGCAATAGAAGAGTTAGTTTGGATGTTTTCACAATGCACCCAATTGGGTATTTGTCTAGTTCATTTAGCAAATTACTTAAATTTACTCTAAAATAATTAAGTCCATATGAATAGGTCTGTATATAGGGACAGGTTTGTCCTATAGAAAAGTATAGCCAACACTGTTCTTTACCCACTAAAAGCTGAACCAGTGGAAGGTATTACCCGTGTTTGCATACCTTCCCTCAATTTCAGTTAGGCTATATTTGGATGATAATTTGAACTCAATTTGACATATCTCAGAATAGTAGTATGGGAATTTCATTCTTTTCCTTATTGTGAAGGCAATCATTATTCTATAAAACCACTTACCCTAATAATACATGTAAAAGGTTATTCTCTATATTTTAAGATTATACTCTTTATATAAAAGGCTTGCATGGCTGCATGATAAATGTTTTTCTTTGATTCACTCTTCTTGACTTTTTCTATATTGCAGGCCATGCTTTTGTTCCTCCTAATTCCTTTTCTATTATTTCCACTCCTCAAGTGAGGTACTGTAGAGGTGATTCTCTTGGTCCTATCTGTAGAGCTATTGTAAATGGTGGCCAGACACGCCCGTGGCAGCCTTTCACACCCAACCCATCTTGTCCTATCTAATTTGATGTTGAACTCTATTGTTCTTGATCCCACTATTGGAGTTGGTAGCCTATTCCACATATCTACAACTCTGTTACTAAACGAATAGAGGCAGATCCCTTACACACCCAGTTTCTCTCTGTCGCTCGTTTGCTTGCACATCGGTACAAATGAAGCAGATCCCTTACACATGCAACTAAGATGAACATGGGACTCTGGATAAGTGGCCCACAAAAGGCAGATCCCTTTCACATCCAACCCATTTCGTCCATATGTCTATCTGATATTATCTTGAAATTCTTTATTGTTCTTGATCCCACTATAGCACTAGGTAGCCTATTTCACATATCTACGACTCTGTTACGAGAGAGGCAGATCCCTTACACAGCCAATCTCTCTCTCTCTCTCTTATTTGCACACTGGTACAAATGAGGCAGATCCCTTACACATGCTACCAAGATGAAAATGGGAGTCTGCAGAGAGCCGATTGGC
Organism: Paralithodes platypus; assembly: GCA_032716605.1. Taxonomy (NCBI): domain Eukaryota; kingdom Metazoa; phylum Arthropoda; class Malacostraca; order Decapoda; family Lithodidae; genus Paralithodes; species Paralithodes platypus. The sequence goes on from CM064492.1 coordinate 64,994,287, forward strand.
CCACACACGGCAGATCCCTTTCACACCCAACCCATCTCGTCCTATCAAATTTTATGTTGAAGCTCTATTGTTATTGATCCCACTATAGCACTTGGTAGCCTATTGCACATATCTACAACTCTTTTACCAAGCGACTAGAGGCAGATCCTTTACACAGCCAATCTCTTTCTCTCTCGCTCGTTTGTTTTGCACACCGGTACAAATGAGGCAGATCCTTCACACATGCAACCAAGATGAAAATGGGAGTCTGCAGAGAGCCAAGTGGCCCACATAAGGCAGATCCCTTTCACACCCAACCCATCTCATAAACGTTACCTGTTATTTACACTACTTACTATACACCCATGTAATCATATACCTGCAACCAAACCACAATTGTAAGAAATAGGAACATAGGAAAATGGGAGTCTGTAGAGAGCCAATTGGCCCACACAAGACAGATCCTTTTCACACCCAACCCATCTCATAACAACTCTCTCTCATTTATCTCTGTCTTCCTTACATTTATGACATCCTAGTGTCTCTCTCTCTCTCTCTCACACAAATGAGAACATAAGAAAATCGGAGTCTGCAGAGAGCCGATTGGCCCACACATGTCAGATCCCTTTCACACCCAACCCTTCCCGCGCTCTCTCTCTCTCTTTCTCTCATATTTATCGCTATCTTCCTTACGTTTATGACATCCTATTCTCTCTTGCCATACTCTCTGACTCTCACAAATGAGAACATAAACAAAATAAGAAAACAGGAGTCTGCAGAGAGCCGATTAACCTACACATGGCAGATCCCTTTCACACCCAACCCATCTCATTCTATCTAATTTCAAGTTGAAGCTCTATTGTTCTTGATCCCATTATAGCACTCGGTAGCCTATTCCACATATCTACAACTCTGTTACTAAACGAATAGAGGCAGATCCCTTATACAGGCAATCTCTCCCTCTCTCGCTCTTGTTTGTTTGCACAATCTGTTCCTTCTGTAGTTTCTCCATGCCCGATAAGTTAAATGATCTTTTGATATCTGTGACACAACTTTTGTATCCAACACAATACCCTGCTTGCAAAACCCCTCGAACCCCGGACAATGTTGCTTGCAACTTTAATTGTAGTCTATTATTATTATTATTATTATTAGAGTCGATTATTATTGTAGTCTATTATTACTGTAGTTAATTTTTATTATTGTCGTCTATTATTCATATTGTAGTCTATTACTATTGTAGTCTAATATGTGTGGATTATTATTATTATTGTAGCTTACTATTATTATTATAGTTTACTATAATTGTAGTTTATTATTATTGTGGTTTACTATTATTAGTGTCTATTTATTATGAACAATCTAAAAATGGTGCCCTGTAGTCTCTTGTAACTCTGGGAGGGCAAGATAAATCTGGCTCTAAATCTCAACATCTATTAACTGATTGACTCCTCCCAATGCCAACTTTCATTTACGATAAGGATTCTCATACATTAGGCTACATAATAATTGTATTTGCTGTGATAATAATATATCAAAGTGCTGTACAGTAGATCGTAAATGTGGCTGTGTAGCTGATCTCATTTGTATACAAAATAACACCTATTGCTTCTTAGATCAATATTATTTTTCAATTAATTGTTCGTGTTATGCGCATGTGTGTGTGTGAGAGGGAGAGAGAGAGAGTGAGAGTGTGTGTAGGTGTGTGAGCGTGCATGTGTGTGAGCGTGCATGCGTGTGCGTCCATGAGAGAGAGGGACAGAGCAAAGAGATGTACTAGTGAACTCATTAAAGCTTCACCTAGTAACAGCTCTCAAGGAAAGAAGCAGAGCCTGAAATATAGAGCATTAAGGGAGCCTACCTCGCTTTTTATCTTTCTCTCCCTCTCTTTGGCTTGTATCCAATCGGCCCCATTCAGCCTACTGTTTTAAGACTTTTACCCCCATCCAGGTGTCAATATTTTCCTGGCGAGCGGTAGCGAGCCAGCATATATATATATTTTTATTTTGACAGCAAGCTAAATTTGTACATTTTTCGATAGATTTTTTTTTCCGGCGAAGCCTGATTTTTCCATACAACGCTGGCTCGCTATCGCTCGCTAGGAAGAAATCGACACCTGGATGAGGATACACGTCTGAAAACAGTTGGCTGAATGGGGCTGAATGGATAAAAGCCAGAGAAAGAGAGAAAAGGAGAGAAAGATAAACAAAAAAGCCGGTGGCATGGCATGGACGGAATGAGACTCCTCGTAAATGTAAGCCGGAGTTAATGGTCGAACAGGTGAGGCCACTATATAACCCGGACAGAGACACATTATTGCTCCTTCTAGATTTACATTTAGAGCGCCGAGGACCAAGGGAAGAACAGAGAAGGAGAACTTTACGGGGAGATGGGTCGTATTTTTGGCACTCCTTTTTCTTCATGTTTAGCTCCATTAGTTTTCACATTTTAAGATGTGTGTCATATTAGTTTGTCGATTTTAAGACCTTTCTCCCCATGCCTTTGTCAATCTTAAGACCTTTCGTGATACTTAAATAGGTGTAGCTTTTTTTCCTGGCGAAGGATAGTGAGCCTGCAGTTTTGGAAAACCGGCCTTCGGCCGGGATTTTTTTTACCGAAATATTTACAATTTATTCTAAAATGGGGACCTAATATGGATGTTTTTTTAAAGTTTGATGGAGGTCTAGGGGAAAAATATATACATATAAATATATATGAAATAATCGACCAAAAAATAAACCCTTCCCCCTTAATAAGGACAATAATCTCCCGTTTTAGCACCGAGAATCAAATGTTTTTCTAAAGAACGAGAAGATTTACGTATGCTTGACAGGGATACTTAGCTCCTTCTTGATACACATTTGTAGTGATCGAGAAGCAAGCGAGAGGAGACTATAGATTGTGACTTTGGTAGCAGTTAGGACAGTCAATTTTAATCTTGGCACCGAAGAGCGTAAGTTGTAAGTGGAACAAATGATCGTGTGGAGCAGATACCACTGCCCCCTTAAGGGGAGGCAGACCGTTTTTCTGGACCCCCTTATCCCTAATGTTTAGCCCCACTAGTTTCGAGATTGTAGGACGTTCGGCCCATTAGTTTGGCGATTTTAACACCTTTCACCCAATTTCGTTGTCAATTTTAAGACCTTTCGTGCCATTTAGGTGTTGATTATTTCCTAGCGAGCGATAGCGAGCCTGCAATTTTAAGAGGAACTGGCCTTCGGCTGGGACACTGTTCTACCGAAAAATGTACAAATTTATCTTGAAGGAGGGTCTAGGGGTTGTTTTTCTAAGCTTGATGGAGGTCTAAGTAAGAAACTAAACAAATATATGAATACATAAATTAATAGACCAAACAAACGGTCAGTCTCCCCTTAACACTAAAGGAACGTAACTTTAATGCAAAACAAAATATCGTAGACATGGAAACAGAGATACACGATGTATTGAAGACATACGTTATTAATTAGTCCTGATCCAAGGTAGTATAATGTTGAATATGTGTTTTGAGAGATGTAGAGACGATAATATTAGGTGTTAGCAGTAAGATATGTAACTTTCACGTAATATATAACATACAAAACTACACTCACTGTCTTCTTTAAGGGGGATCACCGGCTTTTTCATCTTTCTCTCCTTTTCTCTCTTATCCTGGCTTGTATCCATTCGGCCCCATTCAGCCAACTGTTTTAAGACGTGTATCCCTATCCAGGTGTCGATTTCTTCCTGACGAGTGATAGTGAGCCACATTATATGGAAAAAATTACAAATTAAGCTAGCTGTCAAAACAAAAATATAAATATGCTGGCTCGCTACAGCTCGCCAGGAAAATTTTGACACCTGGATGGGGTAAACGTCTTAAAACAGAAGGCTGACTGGGGTCAAATGGATACAAGCCAAAGAGAGAGAGGGAGAGAAAGAGAAAACAGCGAGGTGGGCTCCCTTAAACCAACGCTGTTGCCAATTTCACTATGCCCATAATGTTCTCTGCACCGTCGTTGTCTCATATTAGATGTTAATTTTATAAGGGAAACACACTGCGCTTAATTTGTACTTCTGAAGGAGAGAGTGAAATATTTATTACGGTGGTATTTTGTTAGTAAGATCCAAAAGAGTAACTCGAACCGAAAATCTTTATGTAAAACAACAGAAAAAATTATATTTGAGACAACAAACACACACACATGCACCCCCCCCCCCCCAATATTGTGGAAAAGATGAAAGTTGAAAATATTTCTAGACAAATAAATAAATAAAAGAGAGATAAAACATGAGCAAGAAAGAAAGAGTGAGTGAGGAGTAATTAACTGGGTACAACTGACAGGGGGAGACTGTGATGCAATCCAGTTAGGGAGGAGAGAGTGAGTGAGTGAGTGGGTACAACTGACAGGGGGAAGACTGTAGGAACCAGTGGGAGTGTACCTGCGAATCACTGGGAATCACCTGGATAAAACCAGGAATGAAGTGCATGAGAGTTATTGAAAATTTGAAAATTTCGGATTACTGTAATATACGAGTCGATAGGAGTATTTTAGGAAACACTGGGAATTAGATAGGAGTCACTGGGAGTCACCGAGCATCACTGGGATTTGTTAGGAATGGGATGCGAGTATGCCAGGCATGGCCCCTATTGTGTGTTTGACCCTATAATTGAAATTCATTTTGTGACGCCTACCAGCGTTGGCAGAATCGCCTCCCGGTAGCCACTAGCGCTCGCCAGGGCAGTGAAATGGGCTACAGTTATCAGAGAATGTTGTTCTTTCTTTCATAGTGTCCGTGTTGTTACAGACAGTCCCGTGGTGGTCTTTATTTTCGTCTGTGACAACGGGAAGCATTTTATATCATGAGTAGAACATAAGATGCATTGTAGTGAAGTTGAGAGAGAAAGAGCGAGCGAGCAGCGTGGGGGCAGTGAGTGTTGATTTCCTCCTCCCTCCTCCCTCCCGGAGGAGTTGCTCGTCCGCGTGGTCTTTCTCTCGGTTTTGATTGGCTGGTGGTTCCTGGCGCCTTCTGGAGGCCTGCTGCCTTGTGACGTATCGGCCTGTGATTGGCCGACCACCATGCCTTTGTGTGATCCTGAGGGTCCCGAGGAGCTACCTTCCTCAGAGCTTGCCTGACCAGCATACCCTTCACACCTCCCTTGCCACCTGTCCCCGACTTCTACCTATAGAACACTTTCTCTCTCTCTCAACTTCTTACCTCTTATGCTTCTAATCTATTTAACATCACAACTCCCCTTTGGTTCTGCACGATTTCATATATCGGCCATCGTATTATATGCTGAAGCTCTCAGATATTCCATGTTTAGTTAGACATTTTGGAGGGGTTAACATTTTTGTCTGTAGAGGTTCGACACACTCGCGGTGTCTCCCTACCTATTGCTTGGTTGTCTGCTGGGCTATTTAATGCTAGACTGGGGTAAGGCTATTGATGTTGTGATTTCCGATGTGTACCAGGTTTTGTTGAACTTGTACAATCGCAACGGATACGTGGGAAGCCTAGGTTGTCTTTCTGACTGTGTACCTTGTGAGTTTAGCACTGTGTTGCGAGTGAGGGCTTTTGCCTCTTCCACCCAACACTGTGCTAACTCGTTTTGCATTGACTTTGAGAGGGTCGCCAGGAGAGAACCAGATACTAGCGATCTGGATCTCTCAAGAGAGCACCCCGTCATTTAACGTAATTTGGCCGTACAGTCTTAAGGACATCGCTAGGCTACGAGCTGCTTGCTCAGCCATTGTTTCCTAGCCTACGACATCCCAGCTAGACTTTATTCGCCTAGCAGACACCTGATTAGGATTATAAACTCTTATGTTATGTATGCAGCATTTTTATTCACGTTGATTGTAAGCCTTGCTTGTTGTTGAGTTGCACAACCCGAGCAGGCTTTTGCGTTGCCTGAGGAAGTACTTCTTTTGTTGTTGGAGATAATACTATTGCGCATTTATTGTTGTTCCCGTGCCTGTTAACACTGTATGTCCCTACACTTGTCATATCTTGTTCCTTCTTTATATAACAGTTCAAAATCCGATTCGATCATCTTAAGCAGCATCAGACTTTCTTCAGAAGGTTCCTGTTCAATGCTTTAGGACTTTCATTCACTTTCTTTAATATAGGAGTGACAGTTTATTATTGTTTAGAGTAACTTTAATTATACCTTCTTCTTGTTTGCATTAAATCATTCCAGTGATTTAATTATTTGTCCTTGTATACATTATTAACGCAATTGTATGTTGTTGTGATCAGGCTGTATCAGAGATCATCAGGCTGTAGTAGTAGTGCATTTATACCGAGTTATAGGATACCCCGCTATCGCAGATTTAACTCTGGAGGGTATAGGTGTTTTTGTGCGCCGGCATTATAAGTTCGAGGGTTGGATCTAGTGTTACCGTTGTGGCTGTGTGCCTTTCTAGTCCAATGATTAAGAGCCCTTGTTTTATACTAGTCCCGGTCGTAACAATTTTTACTCAAGTATGTCTCTTGTAGGCTATAACTACAGTCCTCTAATATCATCATTAAGTACAATGACTGTATTCAGACATCATTACAAACATTAATATAATACGATAAGTCTGTGTTATTATGTACCGTATGGTCATGATATCAATGCTTACTATACTTTACGAAACAAATATATATAATCTATTGTCTAAATAGTGGATAGTTTATCCTTCCCACCTTCTTCTTTTCATTTGTTACCGAGTTCTGTAATATTTCATACGATTACCTAATATAGGTGACACTTATAGGTTGTGTTTGTTTGCTTAGGTTAGGTCAGGGGAGTTGAAGAACTTCTAGAGTATTAACCGGCGACTACAACGGCCCCTAAACAACCAACCCATGATTACGCTGGCTCAAACTTTACCCCGGCGACTACAACGCCCCTCGCAGTAGTAATCCAAACTCCACTGTCCACCACCAAATGAACTTGACGTTTCAAAACACATACAAACACGTATCCACCATTCTCGTTATGTTAGGTAAGGGGAGTTGCAGAACTTGTAGACTACAATTAGGGTATTGTAACATTGACCATACATTGTTCACATTATTTAATTACCTGAACTACCGTAATTTCCTTCTCTACACACAATCACTGGGTGAATACAATATCTTGTGGGAAATTGTACTTACACAGGTTAATACTAGGCCTATTTATAATGTTTGACCATGAAAAGTTAACTACCTGTAAAATGTATATTATACTTTCACGTGAGAAGTATTACAGGTTTATATGAATAATATATTTAGTAAAGGGTACTTCACACAGTCACGAATGTGAGCTAGAATCACTAGGAGTAGCTGAAAATTCGGATTCCTGGCCCTATTCGTGGTGAAAATTCGATGACTCCTAGTGACTCTAGCGATATCCTAGTGATTCCTGTTAGACTTCCAGTGACTCCAAACCACTCGCGGTCGATTCGCCCTGTCCGACAAAATGTTCACCGTGTTTAAAGTTCTAGCCACGAATCGGACCATTCCCAGTGACTCCCAGTTGATTCCCAGTGATTCCCCAGTGAGTCCTGGTGATGCTCCGTGTTTCGTATCTGATTCGCGGACAGCTTTTGGTTTCAGTTCCAGTTCATACCAGAATCACCAGGGCTCACTGGGAGTCACTGGGAAATCACTGGGCATCTCTGGGAATCATTGGGAGTGGTCCGATTCACGGCGAGAACCTCAAACACGGTGAACATTTTGTCGGACAGGGCCAATCGGCCGGGACTGGTTTGGAGTCACTGGGAGTGTACCAGGAATCACTAGGATATCGCTGGAGTCATTTGGAGTATAGATTTTCACCGCGAATAGGCCCAGGAATCCGAATTTTCGGCTATTCCTAGTGGTTCTAGCTCGCATTCCTGACTGTGTAAAGTACCCTTAACTGGGTACAACTGACAGGTGGAAGACTGTAATGCAATCGAGTTAGTGAGGGGGGAGAGAGAGAGAGAGGTGACTCGGTGATGTAGGGGTAAATAGCTCTGTACATAGGGGTTTGATCCAGGGTAGGTAGGTAGTAGGGGTAGGCAGCCCCGCCCAGGGAAGTACTACCGCCAAGGTTTCGGGAGACTCAGGGAATAGCCTGAATTCCATTTTCTCTCCCAGGCCTTGGTAGCTGGATACATATCTTTCTGCCTCACACATCAGGGGTATCAGGAAAACCCTCTTTATATAACATACACATCCAACTTCACGACATTGCCCTACATCGCTATCCTCTATCCATAAAACACTACTCTTCCCACTACATATCATACATGTAACACCATACACTTACCTAATAAATATGGCAGTACAATTGTTAAGAGCAAACCTGGTGGTCCCTCGGATATCCACCCCCGGCAGGGTTGGGTCATTGACACAGGGCCCTCCCGGTCGTCATCATGCGACTGTGTCAAGAGCATTGCAACGTCCCAAAGCTGCTCGTCGGTGCAGCTTTATCTTTAGTAATTATTATGTTCCTTCCAACAACCAACCATACTCCTAAAATCGATTAATGAAATTTACAAACACATGTGGCAGTCCGTGGATTCGAACCCAGGATGCTCACACCGAAAATCAACACCTTATACATCGCACCACGAAGACAGTTAAAGGTTGGTGGACACTGCCTACGATTTATTATGCAACTTCGAATCCTGCATATCAATCTAAGCATGTACACACATCCCAACTGCAACTCACGTAGGCTATGCATATGTGAATGGAAAGAGCAATTAATGGGGCCTTAACCACTTAGGGATGTCCTCTCGATAAATTACTCCTGAACCAATATCAATTATTATGTTCCTTCCAACAACCAACCATACTCCTAAAATCGATTAATGAAATTTACAAACACATGTGGCAGTCCGTGGATTCGAACCCAGGATGCTCACACCGAAAATCAACACCTTATACATCGCACCACGAAGACAGTTAAAGGTTGGTGGAAACTGCCTACGATTTATTATGCAACTTCGAATCCTGCATATCAATCTAAGCATGTACACACATCCCAACTGCAACTCACGTAGGCTATGCATATGTGAATGGAAAGAACAATTAATGGGGCCTTAACCACTTAGGGAAGTCCTCTCGATAAATTACTCCTGAACCAATATCAATTATTATGTTCCTTCCAACAACCAACCATATTCCTAAAATCGATTAATGAAATTTACAAACACATGTGGCAGTCCGTGGATTCGAACCCAGGATGCTCACACCGATATAAGGGGACTTCATTCTAACATCAATTCTGTACACCAATTTCTTCAAGCAGAATCCCCTACTCTCCTTTTTTTGACAGAGACTCGAGTAACATCCACATCTGACACGTCTAGATTTAGTTTTCCAGGTTATCAACTGCTCCAAAATTTCAGACCTAAAGGAGGTGTATGTTGCTTCGCAAAATCTGAAATTGCTCTGGAGGAGGTTACTAGTTTCAATTGTCCCTATTTTTATTATTCTATATACAAATTAATTTCTGCTGGTAAATTTAAATACATATGTTGCATCTACCGTTCCCCAAATACTCCTCCAGAGCAAAGTCTTTTTGATTCTCTGTCCTCACAACTCAGTGTCCTCAACTTAAATGCTTCTTCGGAAATCACTGTGTTGGGTGATTTTAATGTCCATAATGTTGAATGGCTCACTCATTCAGCCAGGACTGATGATGCTGGTCTTGAATGTGAGCTATTTGCAGACTCATTTAATCTCACTCAACTAGTCAACCAACCCACGCGTGTACCAGATAATCCTAATCATAATTCCCACCTACTGGACTTTTTTTAACAACCAATTCAGAAAATTATGATGTTACAGTGAGGTCCCCGCTTGGATCTTCTGATCACTGCGGGATCTGATACAGGCCACCTGTCTATCACCTACCACACCTTCCCACTCTGAACCTGTTTTGGTGACTAAATGGCATTACGATAGGGCAGACTGGGAGGGTCTTCAAGGTTTCTTTATTGATATTCCCTGGACCTCTTTCTTTTCTAATGATGCACACTCCATCTTGAGCCACATACAAGATTTTGTAAAAATTGGAATGGAAACTTTTATTCCTCATCAAAAGTACAGTAAAAGATCTAATTCACCTAAATGGTTTGACAATAATTGTGCTAGAGTAACTGAACAAAAAGCAATAGCCTACAATGCATACACAAGATCAAAAACACATGAAGCCTTTAATTACTTTAGAAACATCAGAAATCATGCCAAAACTGTATTAAACCTAGCTAAATCAAACTTTCTCCACAAGCAGGCAAATAAACTTCTAAATAATCCAAATGATAACAAAATATTTTGGTCTACTCTTAACTCATTCAAATCCAACTTCACTACTGCTTCATCCATTCCACCATTAAAATCTCCGACTGGCAATCTTGTAAGTGACCCACGAGGTAAAGCTAACCTTCTTGCGGATATTTTCTCCACCAACTCAACCTTAGATGAAATAAATCAAGATGTCCCTGTACTTAATTTTAATTCGCCTGAAATTCCCTCACTTAAGATCCACACCAGACATGTCAAAACTATTTTGCAGAATCTCTCAGTAGATAAGGCTCCTGGTCTAGATTAAATTCCTCCAATAGTACTTAAGAATTGCTCCTTGGTGCTCGCTCCTGTATTGGCAAAAAATTTCCGTCTGTGTACTCATACCTCATGCTTCCCAGTACCCTGGAAAGAAGCAAACATCCATCCAGTTCCTAAAAAAGGTGCCTCTTCAGATCCATCTAACTACAGACCAATAGCTATAACTTCCACTCATGGTAAAGTCTTTGAAATAATATTAAATAATCACATAATTAAGCCTCTTGAGAATAATAAATTAATCAGTGATAGGCAATATGGTTTTAGACGATGTCGATCAACTGCAGACATTCTTTGCCTTCTTACACATCAAATCAACCAAGCTACAGACCAACATGCTGAAACACATACAATAGCACTGGATATATCAAAGGCATTTGATAGAGTCTGGCATCAATCCTTATTGTCGAAGATGTCACACTACGGCCTTGCATCATTAGTTCCACTAATTTCTTCTTATCTTCATAACAGAAAAATACGTGTAATGGTAGATGACCTTTATTCTCAATTTCACTGAATAAATGCTGGTGTTCCCTAGGGATCATTTTGGCCCCAACTCTGTTCCTCATTCATATCAATGATCTCATATCTACCACTCATAATCCAATACATTCCTACGCAGATGACTCAACACTCCAGTTCCTTCACATTTACCAATTCTTTCACCAAACCCGATCTTATAAATTCAAATATAAACACTGCAATTTCTCTGAACCAGGACCTTTCTAGAATTAATGAATGGAGACAAAAGAGTCTAGTTTCCTTTAATGCACAGAAAACCAAGTACATTCAATTTTCTAACCGACAGAATCTCACTGACTCCCATATATTTTTTAATGATGTAAATATTCCCACTTCCCCTAGTATTGACATTCTCGGTGTAACATTAACTACTAACTTGAGCTGGACACATTATGTTAGAAGCATTGCTAAGAATGCCTCTAAAAAACTGGGACTCCTGTACAGAGTTCGAGAATTCTTCACTGACGAGCAGTTGGCCGTAATATATAAAAGTCATGTGCGTTCTCAGATGGATTACTGTTCACCTCTGTGGGGTGGAAGTGGAGTGGTTGCATTGAGGCAGTTGGACAAAATTCAAAATAAAGCTATTAGATTAATCAATAACCCTGCAATCACACAGGACCTTCCTACATTATCCATAAGAAGAAACGTTGCATCCCTTGCATTATTCTACAGATATTTTCACAGCAATTGTTCCGAGGAACTTGCTTCAATTGTGCCGCCTCTCCACATCTTTCCCCGTAGAACTAGGGCAGCTGAGAGCGCCCATGAATTTACACTTTCTCCTCCACAATGCAGAACTTCTGCTTATCAGAATTAATTTATCCCCAGAGCTACTACTCTTTGGAATTCACTTCCCTCGAATTGCTTTCCACAAACTTACAATCTACAAATGTTTAAATCCAGTTGTTACAAACATTTTATGAATGGAGGATGCCTTTAGGCACATGGACCTTTTTGTTTTATCTGTGTTTTTCCTTCCTCCGTTCATTGTCTCTTAAAAAAAAAAAAAAAAAAAATAGGGTCGATGGAGATAAGCTTTCACATAATCTTTATTTACCAGCGCACAGAGTGGATGCGGGCAGATCATTGTACATTCTGATACACTACTGTAGAGTCATCAATACAGACATGATATAGATTTATTGAGATCAACACTCCAAGATAAACGTCGTTCACAGGAAAACTTGACAACAATTGCAGAGAGAGAGAGAGAGCGAGAGAGAGAAAGAAAGAGAGAGAGAGAGAGAAAATGTGTGTGTGAATTCGTTAACCTGCCTGGATGTGTCTGTCTTGTTTGTTTGTTCATCAACTATTTGTTAATTTTTCTCCTATCTACATAGCCATGATTCATATGATATTTGTTCAATGTGTATGTTTAATCTATATGATTATTTACATTTTCTGTCTTCTATCTCTCCATTTATCTCACACTTCCGAACTGACACATTGTTGCTTCACTCTGGTTAACCAAAACAATATCAATTCACCATGATATATTATTGAATCATAAATACGAAACTTGGAAGGAACATGGCGGAATGATAATAGAGTTAGACGATCTCAAAACTAATCATGTTCTACTACTTAACACCTTCAGTATTCAAATTCGCTCTTAAAACTATATTCTGCATATTATTATGTGGTTTTATTCAGCTTTGGAAAGACCTCAATGAAACAAATGGGTATACTCTACTGTATATCAATAACCCATTAACACCCACATGCTAATGTTAAATTGAATTAAGTTGGCTAATTAGCCTAAATTTAATTAAGAAATATTGTAGACTGAAATGGTTTATTACATACATTTTGAAGCCCATTGCATACTATAATCTTCATTATCCTTCATTGTGGGTTTCCGCTTTCCTTGAACCTCAACTGCATTTCCTTTTGACCCCCCTTTTCCTGGTGAACATTGTCCTTATTTAAGCCAGAGTCACACGAGCCGTTTTTCGAGCAATTTGTACGGGCAATTATGGTCTGGGAGCTTCAAAAATTACACTTTATCAGAATTCAACCGCCTAACATACTCTACCTTAAGTCTAGTTACCGATATCAGTGCAAAAAAGTCCCGAAATAATACGAGAAAAAAACTTGCTCATGGCAAATTGACGGAAAAAGCGCTCGTGTGACAGAGGCTTTAGTCACAGTAGATCTGTTCTCATTCGGCCTTTATCATCTCATTTCATTTCCTTCCGACATTATTATTCAGGTGTGTATAATTATAATGTGTTCTTCTCTGGCAGCCGTAAATATCTCTATTCAATTTCATATCTCTCTACCTCTCTCTCTCTCTCTGTCTCTCTCTCTCTCTCTCTCTCTCTCTCTATCTATAATATATCGTTTTACCCAAATACAATATTCGGGTATAAAGTTAACATCTATGCAATGGAGTACGTATTTTATATGAACATACACCTTAACGTAGGTTCATAATTTTACATACAAATTCAGTCACATTTGGAACAAAAGATATAGATTGGTAACCACATGTTATTTTCCACACAAACTAGCAAATTATAAACAACCTTTCCTTTTAAGGTCGCGTACGCGCGCGCGTGTGTATGTTTGTGTGTGTGTGTGTGTGTGTGTGTGTGTGTGTGTGTGTGTGTGTGTGTGTGTGTGTGTGTCTGCATGTGCGTGTGCACAACTGGTTAAGGAAGGTGAGGATAAATGGATAACTCAAAAAGCGATGGAAAAGTGTACGAATGATGATCTAAGGCTCTAAATATATTCGACTGAGAGGATTAGGGGAGAATGAGGAACAAGGGAGGAAGGGAGGGCAGAGGGTCCGTGAAGCTGCACAACCGATCAGCTGTGTCAGATGGAGACCCTGTGATAAGAGAGATCGACCGCCCTTTGGTTTGGACGTCATTTTGGTACCGTAATTATTAAACCCCGCTGTACCGGCGTTTTTTTTTTTTTTTTTATTCTAGCTATATTTAGACGATTTTGTGAAGGGTCTGTGAAAGTAAAAAGGGTTAAGTGAGATAGTTCGAAGCCTATTTATTACAACTGAATCAACTCACGTAATAGTAACCAGAAAAGTTAAAAGTACGTCACCGGTACTGAATGGGTTAAACAATGGGGTGATAAGTATTGACGATCGCATAGAATTTAGAGCCAAATACCAAACCATATCCACTGTACCAGCATTACCTAATTGTTTGCCATGTTTGGTATGGGTATGGATAGTGTGAAGAGAGGGTAATGAGTCTATACCCTATTCCAAGAAAGTAGGCTCAAACTTTTTAACATTAATCTTTATAACTCACAAACGACTAGATTAATCGAGCTAATATGTTTACCATTTGGGAAGAGTTAGCCAGGGAATATGTGTAGACATTTACAGCCCATTTGCTTTTTGAGTTACAGAGGTTAAGGCTAATGAGATCTGGACTACCTATTTGAAACAGGGTATAGTGGCTGCAACATGGCGATAGTTTGCCGATCTCTACTACTATAAGACCTGTATTGTGAGGTAATGGGGAACGAGTTGAGAGGAAGGTTAAAGGAGGGAGGGGTTTCAGGGAGAATGAGGCGACTTGATGGCTAGGTCGTATTCTGAAAGGCGTGCTTTATGTTGTATCGAACAAAGGCTATTGGCTGTAGGTTTGTGAAAGAGAACTGGATACTATTTAGTCTGCAAAGTATATCTTCATCAACACGCACGGCTCCTCAGCAAGGGACTGGAGTTTTCGAAAAGAGGCTTCGGTCCTGACGTTATTCTTGACTTACAGTGTGCTGGCTGAATAATCCAGAAGGGTTGATAGCCTCTGAAGTCCTATTCTAACTAACTAACTTAAGCTTCACAATGGTAAAGTTTAAGGGGGTATGGTTCACTGTTTGGCCGATTTGTGCATGTATTAATTATTTTTTCTAGTTTCCTCCCTAGACCTGCATCAAATTAAAAAAAAAAATCCATTAGATCCCCTTCTAGATTAATTTGTACATTTTTCGGTAGAAAAATGTCTCGGCCGTAGGCAGGTTCTTCCAACATTACAGGGGAAAAAATCGACACCTAGATAGCACAAGAGGTCTAAATATTGACGACGAAATGGGGTGAAAGGTCATAAAATCGACTAACTAATGGGGCACACATCTTAACATCTGAAAACTAATGGGGCTAAACATGAGGGAGGAAGTGGTCCAGGAAACCGGCCCATCCCCCGTTTGCTGAGAGAGAAAGGTTTGGTCGCAGTCACGCTGATGATCTCTAGGCGTTAATTTGTATCTCCTTACATCTCAGCAACAACAATATATGTATTTGATTGGTATCACATATAGGTTTTCTACATACCGTACAGAAAGCAGATTAAATTCCATTTAGGAAGATATTGAAAACAAGTTTGGTTACAAACGAACCGGCAGAAATACCTAGGAGCACATAATAATTTGGCATATGTAGTTAATTTATATTTATCGTTTTCTCGGCTATACACCCACATCTAACCACCCTCACACACCCAAACCTCTTGTTACTCACACCACTCATTCTACGCACACACACATACACCCACACACACAACCACAGAGATAGTGAACCCAAGGTGTGGCATTCATAGGGTATAGTGTGGCGCCTTGTTACCCACACCACCATACCTACTCACACCTACCCACACCCACACAGGTAGTGTTCCCAAGGTGTGGCAGCAGCAGTAGTAGGGTATGTTATAGTGTGGCGCCTTGTTTCCCACACCACCATACACCCACACACCCACCCCACACCCACACAGGTAGCGTGCCCAAGGTGTGGCAGCAGTAGTAGGGAATGGTATAGAGTGGCGCCTTGTTGGCCACTTTCAACCACTTACACTGGCGCCACCTGCACTTGTTCCGATCCATGCCCACAACTCGGACTTCGGTTTCAGTTGAGGCAGTAAACTCGTGTCCCAGCTTCATAAATTCAACAAAATGCTCCTTTATAAGCACTAATAAAGATATTCCACCACAATTCAGCTATTAATGCAATATTATTATATTCCAAGACAACTGAATTATTATTATAATAACAGATATTCTTCATAAATTATTTCAAGACAGTGAACACTTACTCCGAGAAAAAACACTTGTCAACAAACAGGAACACCATGAATTCAAAGACTGTGTTCATAGTGTTAAGGGTTTTCTTTTATCCTCACCAGAAAGCAAACCAAGGTGTAAATTGCAAAGTAGAGGCATGTTTTCTAGTAAGATTATGTCTTTGACTCAGCGGCCATACAACTAATCCTAAAATTTACCATGATGACATAATCTTAATTTATTAATTTCATTCCCAACACCAAACACTCTCAAATGAAATTAATGAAAGTACGTGATCCTCCCGTTATTCGAACCTGGGATACCATATACAGAACATAAACATTCCAACCATTATATCATCAAGACGCTTAAAGGTTCAGCAAATGACACGATTAATATCCATTTATCGAATATTGGATATTAATCGTGTCTAATCATACACGAGAGTCAACTGCACTCTGAATAGCGTAATGCTTATGTGAGAGGAAATAACACTAATTGATCCAACATCTTTTGGGTTATTATGATATGTTGTTTAATTCTTATTTTGCTTGTTTTTGCCATTTTGGCAATGTACAGCATAATTAGTATATGCCGTACGCTAACGAAACGCAATACCAGACTTCCGTCAAACTAAAAATTACTTACGCAGACTCCCTTAAAGCTAAATTTATGCTTTTTTATGATAGAAAAGTATCCCAACCGAAGGCCAATTTCTTTGAAGTTACAGGTTTGTTATCGCTCGCCCCAAAACAGATATTCGACACCTGAATTCAGGGAAGCATCATTATCGCTAAACTAATGGGGTGAAACGTTTTAAAATTCCAAACGAATGAAGAGAAACTGGGGAAGACCAGAAAAGTCCCCTTCGGACCAAATAGGGTTAAGCATTGAAGAATATAATAAAGTAATAGCATATACAGTGACCATACACATTCTGGGTGATATCAATTTCGCTTTCACAAATCAATACTCGAGTCCTAAACGGTCTACACACGCATTTACGGGAAGACGTCTTTTATTTATTTTTTCCTTGACCACCATCAGGCTTAAAAAAAACACCACCAAGGCCCCCTTTCGAAACAAATTTGTAAATTTTCGGTGGAAAAATATCAGGGCCTCAATTCCTCCTAAACTATAGACTCGCTATTGCTCGCCAGGAAAAGTCGACACCTTTATCGCAAGAAAGGTCTTAAAATTGACAAATAAATGCTGGTTGCCTTGAGATAGGCAAACTATTGGGGCGAACGTCTTAAAAATCCCTTAATAAGACTTTCAACATAATCGATCGCAACGTCCTTCTCGATTAGTGGTTTAACCCTTTCAGTATTCCAGGATACTTTTTTCAGGGATTATTGGCCAATATTTGACGGTTTTACTCAGATTTGGAAGCCCTCTTGGAAATATAGGGGCAAAATCTATCATAATTAACCTTCTGTAACCTTCCTTTTCCCTCCTAAACTGAATAATGTCGCTTACCAATAGACATACTATATGGAAGAAACCCGTCCTCGTATTCTAAATAGGCTTGAGAGTCATGGACGATGAAACTACTGTATAGCAAACCTTCGTGAATACAAAAATATTGATTTATTATTCAAAACGTTGACGATTTTTTTTCCATCGATTAGTCTAAGTTATACAATTACTTGCCTGAAGGTCGTGACTAAACCAAGTTAGTCAACAAGATGAGTTATTGACGTTGCTTGACTAATTAAGGGGAGCGTCCGCCATGTCTTTCAAAATTACCATATAATTTTATTTGTTGACAGGTGATGGGTATCATTACTAGGAGCAACATATCCAACATTGAAGGAATTTGGACCAATTCATTTTTTGTTGGCGATTTTTGTTCTTAAAAAAAAATGAGATGAGTCAGATTCTCTATTATTTGACCAATTTTCTAAATAATTATATCGTTGGAAAGAGAGACAAAAACACAAGCATGTGGAGGGTCTCGAAGTGTATCGTTCAAAGCTTGATGGAGGTCTAGGGAGCAAACAAAAAAATCCCCTAACCCCTTGACTACCATTACGTAATTTTCATCATGTCCTGGTTACCATTAGACGATTTTCTATAGTTAGTAATCTACGATCTCAATCAATTTTCTTCGTAACATATACGTCCTTCTTAAGCTGCATAAAATCATCCAATTCTAGGCAGAATCAAAGGTAAAAAGGCGTCATGGTGCTTAACCCCTTTTACTGTATACCAGTGATGTGCTTTTACTGTATACCAGTGATGTGCTTTTACTGTATACCAGTGATGTGCTTTTACTGTATACCAGTGATGTGCTTTTACTGTATACCAGTGATGTGCTTTTCATTATATTCTGTCAATTATTAGATTTTTTGTGTTTAGCTTAGGAAGGACATCTACCTATGAAAAGGCTACAGATTATCTCAATTCATAATTTTAACTACCATATATATTTACTAAGCTTCATAAAATCGTCTAAATTTAGCTCAAATAAAAAAAAAACATCGCCGGTACAGAAGGGGTTAAGGGCCACGATTTATGTCCTATACCCTGTTCCAAATAAGTAGGCCAAAACTCGTGAACCCTAACCTCTATAACTGACAAAAGAATAGTGTAATCGAGCAAATAGTTCTGCTATTTGGGAAGGGTCAGCCAGGCCAGGTATTTTACAGCTCATTTGCTCTGGCCTTTTTCGAGTTACAGAGGTTAGGGTTAACGATTTCCGGACTACGCACTTTGGAATAGAGTATAGTGTGTGTACCGTATGTCGACATATGTGTGTGAGTGTGCGTATAGCTCTCATAAGGGGAGATGCGTTGTTTTTCTGGTCCCCTTTCTTCCTCGTGTTTAGCCCTATTAGTTTTGAGATTATAAGACGTTCGGACCAATAGTTTGACGATTTTAACACCTTTCACCCCATTTCGTTATCAGTTTTAAGATCTGTCGAGCCATTTAGATGTCGATTTTATCCTGGCAAACAATAGCGAGCCTGAAATTTTAAGAGGAACCGGCCTTCGGCCAGTACAATTTTCTACCGAAACATTTACAAGTTTATATTGAAGGGGGGCTTATTTTTATTTGTTTCAATCTTGATGGAAGTCTATGAAGGAAACTAAGAAGTATATGAATACATGAATTAATGGACCAACAAAACAACCAATCTCACCTTAATGTGTATCACGGGCTTGGATACTATATTATTGTTTATATAGGCTGGCTGCTGCGGCGCCGGAGTTCTCTAATGTAGTGGCTTCTTCTGCGGGCGCCACGGCATAAATAAGCCGCCCTATAAGCCGCCCATATACCTTGTTTTTGCCCGATCCCAGCAAAACACGACCATTTACCTGGCTCACAACACACATATATATCTGAGATTTTTTTTGTTATTTTGTTTTTCTTGGGGGAAGGGTTTATTTTTTGGTCGATTTTGTCATATAATTAATATTTGTTTAAAATTTAATGTCCTCCCTAGACCTCCATCAAACTTTTAAAAAATCCATTAGATCCCTCTTCAATATTAATTTGCAAAAATTTTCGATAGCGAAATGTCACGGCCGAAGGCCGGTTCCTCCACAATTGCAGGCTCGCTATCGCTCTCCAGCAAAACAAAAATTACACCTAAAGGACACGAAAGGTCTTAATATTGACAAAGAAATGGGTCGAAATGTATTAATATTATTTTTATTAATCTCACCACCACACCCCCAATGAAATTAATTAAAGTATATATGATCCACCGGGATAAATTCGACAAATTACTGAGGCAAATGTCTTAAAATTTCAAAATTAATGGGAATAAACATGAGGAAGAAAGGGGACCAGAAAAACGGTCCATCTCCCCTTAATGTGTTAGTTTTCGTGATTCCTTGAGCGCTTACAGAACGATGGCGCCTTAACCCGTTCAGTACCGGTGCCTTTCATTTAGCTTTATGCTGGCTACTATTATATAATGTTATTTAGTTTAATAAGAGCCTCTAGCGATTAACAGGTTTTGAAATATTCACTTAACCTATTTTACTACCAACGACCCATTTTTAGCTGCACAAAACCGTCTACATAAACGTAGAATAAATTAAAAAGACGTCGCCAGTTCAGAAGGGGTTAACACTATCTAGTCCGACATCTGGTGGGTCATTATTATATTGTGTGGCATTATTATTGAGGATTTTGTTTACTTTTGCCCTTTGCAATAGATGTATTTTAGTGTGTCCCCTAGGCTAGAAAAAACATCTTCCCTAACTACTTTCAAACTAAATAGAAGCCCACCCCTGACCCCCTTCAAGCTAATTTTGTATGTTTTTCTATAGATATATGTCCGACCGAAGCCTGATTTCTTCCAAGATTCAGGTTCGCTATCGGTTGCCCAGAAAGAATCGTCGCCAGAGTGGGATAAGCATCTTATTATCGCTAAAGGAATGGGGTAATCTGTCTTAAAATCTCGAGAATAATGGAGAAAAACAGAAGTAAAACATAGACAAGTACACAAACATACACATATACACGGTTCAAATAGGATTACAGCAATTCCACACGAGAGTTTTTTGTTGCAACTTTTACATCAGCAACGTTTTTCTAGCAACCTTTTGGTACTTTGGGTCTGTTGGTTTGTTTTTTCACAAATATTTCTCCCACATTCAAAATCGATTTGCTCATAAATATGACATTGTAACCTTAACCTAACATCAGAAACTTAGCTTAGCCTAAAGTGTACTGTTCATAAACCTATCCCATTCTGTGTATAAACCTAACCTAACCTTTCTATAACGTAATCCAGCTTCACCTTCTTTACATAGTGTTAATTAGATGTAAACTAAATCCTTACCAAACCTAACTTTACTTTAATCCTAACCTAACCATAACTTATACTAACTTTACGTAGCCTAACTGACTTAAATGTGTTGATAGAGTATCGTTGTGGGGTGGACGATAATAAAGACAAACGAAGTAACGGGTGGAAAGATCAGCTACTCTAGGACCATTTTTTTTCTATGTGGATGAGGGTGACAAAAAGTCAAAACTATCTGTGACGAGTGCCTTCCCCAGAGTTGAAAGAGTGACAGGGCCAAAATCAAGGAATGTTCGAGCCAAAATGTCTAGACAAACGGAGTTTGAAGCAACTTAAGTCATAGGATGAGGGAAAGATGGATTCAGAGAGAGAATTGAAGAGCTCAGCTGTTGAATAGAAGAAAGATTGGGAGTATCGTTTCACTCTTGAGTTGGTGAGTTATACAGAGTAGGGGTGAGATTGTATTGCAAGACGGGTACCAAATACCCTACTTATTTGATCCTAAAAGAGTCTTTTTAGACCTCTCTCGATTCGCGACAATAGGTTGGAGATTTATAGACGCTTCACCCCTTTACTTTGGCGATAATAAGACGCTTCACCTCATTCAGGTGTCAATTTATTGGTATGGGCGAACGACAGCTAAGAGACTCACTGTCAGCCGCCCAGATATAAAAATAAAAACAACCCCAAACATTTCCCAATTGACAAATGAATGTATTTAGCTAGGATTGGGTGTTTTTATTTTATTTTCATTTTTTTTTTTTTTTTTTTTTTTGTAGAATGCCTCCAATAATTGTGAAATATACACAATTAAAATATCTATATTATTATATGGTAAAACAAACACATTTAGGTGAGAGTGGGAAAAGCTCTTGACAGCTAGGCAAGCCTTATTGGAACATTGTATGGACAAATTCCATTTTCAGCATGCAATATCTCTGTAACGGTTGAGATTTGGAATGATTATAAAACAAAATATTTAAATATCCTAATCCTGAAGTTTGTCACACTTATTTTATGTACCATGTATAGTATTCTCATGAACTATTGTGTATGTCTTTCATTTGAATAACTTGCCATTCTCATTTCTGCTAAAAGGCTAAGATGAATAGATAAGTGGTTTGTACATTTCGTCTCAATGGCCAAGATTCTCACACATTTCGCTGCATCCTACTAGCCTCTCAGCGCACATTGTTATTATTCTTAAGAACTCAAGTACATCATATTAAACCGCACCTTTTGAGATAATCCGCTTCGGAATCTAAATTTAGAATAGTCGCGAGCTGGGGTATCGCGAAAACTATGTATATCCGCCATTTGTATTCCTTAATTAAAGGCTCTATTCATCGTAGTAATTTTTATTATAGGAAGGACCTGTTTGAGTTAGATTATTGATTTAGTTATATTGAACCCTTTCATTTGTGGTGGTTCTTTGCAAAATCCTCTGGCTGTAGCAATAATAATGACGTCTAAACATCCTCTGGATGTAGCAATAATAATGATATATAAACATCCTCTGACTGTAGCAAATAATAGACAAACATCCTCCGACTGTAGCAATAGCAAAGACATATAAACATTATCTGACTGTAGCAATAATAAAGGCATATACATCCTCAGACTGTAGCAATAATAAAGGTAAACATCCTCTGACTGTAGCAATTATTAAGATATAAACATCCTCTGACTGTAGCAATAAGACATAAACATCCTCTGTCTGTAGCAATGATAAAGACATAAACATTTTCTGACTGTAGCAATGATAAAGACATAAACATCCTCTGACTGTAGCAATAATAATGACAAACATCCTCTGACTGTAGCAATTATTAAGACATATAAACATCCTCTGACTGTAGCAATACTAAACACAAACATTCTCTGACTGTAGCAATGATAAAGACATATAAGCATCCTCAAACATCCTCTGATTGTAGCAATTATTAAGACATAAACATCCTCTGACTGTAGCAATAATAAAGACATATAAACATCCTCTGACTGTAGCAATAATAAAGACATATAAACATCCTCTGACTGTAGCAATAATAAAGACATATAAACATCCTCTGACTGTAGCAATAATAAAGACATATAAACATCCTCTGACTGTAGCAATAATAAACACATAAACATCCTCTGATTGTAGCAATTATTAAGACATAAACATCCTCTGACTGTAGCAATTATAAAGACATATAAACATCCTCTGACTGTAGCATTACTAAACACAAACATTCTCTGACTGTAGCAATAATAAAGACATAAACATCCTCTGACTGTAGCAATAATAAAAACATAAACATCCTCTGACTGTAGCAATAATAAAGACATAAACATCCTCTGACTGTAGCAATAATAAAAGACATACACATCCTCTGACTGTAGCAATAATAAAAGACATAAACATCCTCTGACTGTAGCAATAATATAGACACATAAACATCCTCTGACTGTAGCAATAATATAGACATATAAACATCCTCTGGCTGTAGCAATAATAATAGACATAAACATTATCTAGCTGTAGCAATAATATTCATATAAACATATAGACATATGAACATTCTCTGGCTGTAGCAAAAATAAAGATATAAACATCCTTTGGCTGTAGCAATACTAGTCATACAAACATCCTCTGATTGTAGCAATAATAATGATATATAAACATCTTCTGACTGTAGCAATAATAATGATATATAAACATCTCACTGTAGTTATGTCATATAAACATCCTCTGACTGTAGCAATAATAAAAAAACTTATAAACATCAACTGCTATGGGATCAAACTTTCAGTCAGGCTAATAACAAATCGAGAATAGTAATTTGTCATGTATGTTTGTGTAACAAAGATGTTAATCAGATACAGTTCCCTCATCCAATAAGGCAAAAGTAGATTTCTGTAGCCTAAAGAGATCAAGTGCATTGTCGTCAAGTCTAAAAGAGACTATAATACCAACATAAAATCCTAGCCTAACTTATCTTTACTTAACTGAACTTTACCTAACTTAACTTTCCCGAGCCTAATAACACTATTTGAGATAGCTGTGGTTGAGTTCTACTGCTTGATATAGGCTAATGGTTAAAATGGTCTACTGGATGAAATAGTCTAAAGGATAAAACTATATACTGGTTGAAATGGGCTACTGGTTGAATGATCTACTGGTTAAATTGGCCTACTGGTTGAAATGGTCTATTGCCGTGAAAGTAGTACGGTTATTTGCTTGGAATCCGTGACCATTTTGTTCCTACCTTTTTCTCTCGATGGATTTGACAACCTGAACCATTTTAAAGGAAAATTAGCTCCTATGCCCCTCTGAAAAATTACGGCTAACTCTGCTAGAGCCCAATATTCAAAATGGCCGCCAACGTCATCTTGAAAAACATGAAATGTAATATCTCTGGCATCAGATGAGCTACAAGGACGAATGAGGTGTCCTTTTTCACTAATTCTGGCATTACAAATCTACTGGAATGGTTATTGTATTGTATTGTATTGTATATTGTATTGTTATTGTATTGTATTCTACTAATTGTACATACTAATCTGCCACTTCACTGTCACTACATGATTCACTGTATGAGCCACTATCAGAATCACTGTCCTCACTTTCGCTGCTATCATCACTGTTGTTCTCTACCTGCGGATTTGTAGGTAGTGGTATGGATGGGGGAAGTGGGGGCTGGGTTGAACGGACAGGCAGACATAGGCCATTTACAAGATGCCATCCATGGCCGATCGGTGAGGGATGACTTTGGAGCTGGTAATGCTTTTGCAAATATGAAAGATAGTTTGCACGCTCCAAGTGTGGACGGAGACTGTCCAAGTCAGGCACAAGTCGGATAGTGCTTTTTTTCTTCCGAGCTCACCATTTCGCTGCCCTCGCATCTCCCAGGGTCTTGCTTGGCAAGGGATGCCTTTACTTCTTCAGATAGAGGGAAATCTTCCAAACGTTTGTCTATGACATGGTGGACCAGAGTTTCGTAGAATAGTCGCAAGCAGCGAACCCCACGCTTAAAATGTTTTCCACGAAGGGCTTGATCAACAGACCCGTCTGCTATAACACCAGCTGCCACCAACACATCTGAGATGCCAGATCCCTTAAACCTCTTGTATATAGTGTAAATGAACGACATTTGGATGTGGAAGGGTGCCATGAATGGTAAGATTTTGCTGAACAGCTCAGCATTCTCACTTTTTAACTCTAGCATGATCACGTAGACAGGATGATCACCAACAATTATTGCAAAAGGCATCTTTTTTTCTTCGATTGATTTTGCAAGCTTATACATCACATCATTGAGAATTGTCTTACTGCGTGGGTTGGGATAGGTCATGTGGTATATTGCTCGACTCTTCTCATCTGAATTTGACATGCTGGTGTGAAACCCTGAAAACCCAGGCACAGTCTGTTCTTCTGGCTTAGGTCTCGTTCGGTCATCTTGCACCCTGGCCAATGCATGGATCACACCACGAATTCTTTGCACCTATGTGTCAGGAGGAGGAGTACTTTGATCAGCTGGTGGCTTCCTGTGATTCCCCACGCTTCGCTGTCTTGTATGGGTTGACTTTTTGCATTTAACTTCCGAGCTCTTTGAGAGTTGTCGAGAGGTTTGATGCAAAGTTGGCACCGAGAACTGGTCTATCCTCGTGCTTCTCGGAAGGAAGTTCTGTATCAAATGATTCTGGCTGCACAAACATGACATTAGTGCGGTGTGACTGGCCAGCACCGGTCAGTGTGTCGCTCTTGAAGTCATCGTTGTCGACTATAGCGATAGCAGGCTTACCTTCAGCTAGTTCGAAGGGGCAATCAGATGAGCACTTGAGGTCATTGACCACCCAAAAATCTCGCAGCATAAGTACGTCATTTTAACTGATGCCCAGTCCATCTTTGTGCATTATGTCGACTATCTCCCTACTCTTGGTCAGTCCATGTAGCAAGACAGAGAGATTTATCTCAAATGCAGTGCGTTTTCCAGTGATGTAGCTTGTGAGGATAGATGCAATCGATCGGACGGATGGACTGTCATCAATTGCAGACTTATTTGGGTGTTTCAGCCATGTGAGCAGCTTCAGTAGGAGCTCACTGAGGTCTTCTTCTCTCTCCAACTCGTGTATATATGGGAGCCAGGGAATAGTATTGTCCTGATGACTTGCTCTTTGAGTCGTGCCGCAACATTCATCACCAACTGATCATTGCTGACACCCAATGAAGATATTGCCGCCTCGATGTATGTACCTGCTGCTGTTGTATCATATACCAGTTCACTCACATTCTTTTGAATGCGTTCATGAAATCTGATGTCTTCCCCAAATTCATTGACGAGAATTTCCTTTAAGTAGCTGGATTTTACTACTGAGTTATGTCCGTGATTTGAGATAATGCGCTTATAGTCCTGCAGCAGGCCTTGCAGTGTGCGAATTTCATGGTCTTTGAAGATGACTTGACGAATATGATGAAAGAAGAGAGCTTGGGCCTCTCGGAGGTTTACACGCTGCAGATGTTGAGTGCTTTCATCTGAAACTGGCTTGTGGTCGCTTACATATTTGCGCCAGCACGCACGATGGTAGCGGATTTCCAACCCAAATGCTGCTTGACTATCTGGGATGGATGCAATCAGAGTGTCAAGTCTCAATCTCATGACCTCATCTTCCAGACGGACAGTATGTAACTTGAATTTAGTCCAGGCATCTACTGTTGATAGGAGTAAAATCTGCTTGTCACGATCACTACTTTTGTATGCCCCTTTCATGCACCACACACATAGAGTCTTATCGTGAAGGACACCCATACTGGAGCGGAGCCTTTTAGGTGCACTGGCCTCTGGGGAAGGGTCTTGTTGATCTGATGCTTCATCTCTTTCAAGACGTTCCTCGGATTTGTGTTTGCGTTTTTCGGCTTGAGAGAGCTTGCGCTTGCTGGATAATGATGGTAACAAGTGCTATGCATGTGGTGACCCTTTGGTCCCTTCTCCCAATCCACATTTTCAAGTATATGTTGAAACTTATCAAGTTCTTTCCATTGTAAAGACTTTTCCCGGATGGATTCCACTTCTCAGGTGTAATGTATTCCAAACGATCATCTGCGGTACATCGCTTACCACAGAGTAAAATGCACTCGTATTCATTTAATGTCTTGTCTGGTAACTCTTCACTCTCTCTTCTATTATCCATTATTTCGGTCACTTCACAAGTCGGCGATTTTCATCAGATGGGCATGCGATCCATCTGAAACAGTAAAAAAGTAATATTAGATATACACCGCAGGCAGAGCACAACAGTGATGATAGCAGCGAAAGTGAGGACAGTGATTCTGATAGTGGCTCATACAGTGAATCATGTAGTGACAGTGAAGTGGCAGATTAGTATGTACAATTAGTATAATACAATACAATAACAATACAATATACAATACAATACAATACAATAACCATTCCAGTGGATTTGTAATGCCAGAATTAGTGAAAAAGGACACTTCATTCGTCCTTGTAGTTCATCTGATGCCAGAGATATTACATTTCATGTTTTTCAAGATGGCGTTGGCGGCCATTTTGAATATTGGGCTCTAGAAGAGTTAGCCGTCATTTTTCAGAGGGGCATAGGAGCTAATTTTCCTTTAAAATGGTTCAGGTTGTCAAATCCATCGAGAGAAAAAGGTAGTAACAAAATGGTCACGGATTCCAAGCAAATGACCCTACTAAAGGTTTTGTAGAATTCAAAGTGTTAACGGAGATATAATAATGTTAGATCCGTTTTATTCGCTGAACTTTATCTAAAACTGAATTAATCTGCATCAATATATCTTTAATACAATTGAAAATGTCTACCATATTCTAGATGTGTTAGTTACCTGAAATAATCAGTCCCATAACCATTACGTCATCGCTCATTATCTCCATTCTATACAGGTGTCATTTGTGTGATTCGTGTGATGTGCAGTGATTCAATTAGTTTCTCAAATTGTCCACTGACGCATGCAGAGCTAAATGTTCGTGGATGATTGCACTACCATGACGCACTCCTTGACAATTATTATCATGGTTATTAGTTGATGATTGTAATAATGTTATAAATGTTCAGTGGGAGTCGATGGAATAATTGAGATAAACTTAACCCCTTTCATTTATGTGACATAGTCAGTAAAGCGTCGGCTGCTGATCAAAAGGTCTGCAGATCGAGTCCCCACTGTCAAAATGTTATTGGTAGATGTCAAAGCCCGGGCAACTTGACATAGTATTTCGTGACAAACGCCTAATGTTCATGGCCACCCTTTCTCGGGAATTAAGATTTCTGAAAAGAAAAAAAACAAGAAAAAAAAAATCAGGCTCACTGTTGCCTATCAGGAAAAAAATAACACCTAAATGGCACGAAAGGTGTTTATATTAATACAGAAATGGGAAAACAGGTCTTAAAATCGCCAAACTAATGGAACGAAAATCTTAAAATCTCAAATCTAATGGGAATGAATATGATGGGGAAAAAGCATCTATTTCCCCCTTCAATTCTATAAAGCAAATTATTTATCCTCAACAACAGCATTATCAAAATTTACTCCAATAAACGGCATATCTCACTCTATTAACAATTAATTTGTGTCTTACTTCAACTTATTTTTATCTAACCCATCCTGCCAGTCAGTAATGTTTTCATTTTCCATTCATCCCGGGGCCGGGGAAGTGCTGGAGGGACCTTGGTGACCCTGGTCTCTGGGTCTTCTCTTGGATGACCTAGATGTGTGTGAATTTGTATTTTGTTTTTGTGTGTTCATTGTTTTCTGTTGTGTTGTCCCTATTCTGGCTCTGCATTAAGTCGGCCCCCCCCCCACCCAAAAAAAAAAAGATGGGACAACAAACTAAATAGGAAAAGTGGGGGTTGGGCCTGAGTATATAGAATAGATAGAATATAATTCATCCCTTGGCCTCATTAAAATCTCTATCGACCCCTTCTCTACCGACGATGTCTTTCTTATTTGATTTCAGCTACATTTAGACGATATTATTAAGCTTAGGAAGAATATATGATAGCTAAAAGGATTGAGAGAGTCTTTAAATGAGGTAGACATCCTTCCTAAGTTGAATGAAATCGTGGAATCGTTGTCAGAATATAATGCAAAGGACATCACCGTTACTGATTGGGTTAATACAAGCAGATCTTTTCGTCTACTATAGAGCTCTTTTGCACATTAGTAGGTTAGGTTATTTATAAGGCTTTTTTAGAATATATTAGGTTAGGTAAACTTATGGTAGAATATAAATCGTTAGATGTATGCTTAGCCTTAGGTCAACCCCTTCACCACCATTACGTAATTATCATCATATTCTGGTTACCATTAGACGATTTTCTTTAGTATATGATTATATACTAAAAAGATAATCTACCTATGCAACTCAAAGGGGTAAATACGATCTCAATAAACCCTCTTAGTAACATAGGCCCTTCTCAAACTGCACAAAATCATCTAATCTTAGCCAGAATCAGAGGTAATAAGGCGTCATGGTGCTAAAGGGATAAATTAGAAAAGGCATTATGTTATGTTATGTAATGTTTTGAAATGTCACATTATATTACGTTAGGCTTAAAGTACTGCGTACTTAATTAAGTATAGGTTATGTGTTTAACCTCTTGAGCACCATGTCGCCTTTTTATAGTCGATTCTTGCGGAAATTTCATGATTTTATGCAATTTAAGAAGGACCTATGCTATTAAGAGGGCTGATTGACATCGTATTTACCCATTTGATTCGTAGAGGAAGATTATATACTAAATCAAATCGTCTAATGGTAACAGGAACAGGATGAAAATTACATAATGGTGGTGATGGGTCTTAAAGGCTTAAAGTTATTCTAGTGTTACGTTGGGCTTATAGGGTTAGCTTGAAGGTAACGTTTGCTACATTTTTAGTTTATGCTAGATTATTTTACATTAAAGCCGGTATGACACGAGAGCTTTTGTAGTCAACATTAGATGATCAACTTTTTTTGGCAACATTTCTGGAGTATGCCCTGGTACCGGAAGCTAGACTGATGGTGGATGTTTTTAGGTAACCCAAATAATCTAAATGTTTACTTCATAAGCTGCCAGACCAGTGTTAAGGATAAATGTTGAAGGAAATAGCGCTCGTGTGATACCGGCTTAAGTGTTGTGTGTATGAGTTCCCCGTGTGTATATGGCGAAAACACCCTTCACGTATGATCAACGACGGATAATCTATAAATACTTGGCCTTCAGCCTATCAGTGAGTAAGGACACAGGAGGAGAGAGAACTAAGAGCAGTATATGATGCACACGAAAGATTTTCCTGGCAATTGTTTACATGGTTCTTGTTGGGAATCTTATGAATTAACCTTCTCCGACATATGACACGATTTTGAGCCTATTAGGGATACTTTAAAGCCTTTGTTGCCATCAGGGGTATTTAGAAACCTTCAGTTTAGTTACTTCAACCTCTGCAGTTGTCTTTGAGTTAGCTGTGGGCAGAAAAATAATTTTGGAGAGGTAATTATAAGAGTGAGATAACTCTATTTCTTATTGCTAATCTGGCAACCTCTGCGTCATATGAGCGTGAATGGGTTAATATAGGTAAGAGTCATGCGACCGTACCTTAAAGGGGAGATGGGTCGTTTTTCTGGTCCCCCTTCTTCCTCGTGCTTAGCCTCATTAGTTTTCAGGATTATGACGTTCGACTCATTAGTTTGGAGATTTTAAGACCTTTCACCTCATTTCTATGTCAATATTAAGACTTTTTGTGTAATTTCTGCATTATTTGCAGACAAATGGCTTATGAATTAAAATAGGTTAGGATCATGTCACCTTTAATAATTACCAATAGTCCAGGTTTGTGATATACTAATGCAAAATATCCCTCAATGACAGAAGTATATTGCCGATCAAAAATTGCTTAAGGAGGGATGGGCCGGTTTTCTGGACCACTTTCTCCCTCATGTTTAGCCCCATTAGTTTTCAGATGATAAGATGTTTGCCCCATTAGTTAGTCGATTTTAAGACCTTTCGCCCCATTTCTTCGTCAATATTTAGACTTTTCGTGCTATTTAGGTGTCGGTTTTTTCCCTAGCGAACGATAGTGAGTCTGTAATGATGGAAGAACCGGCCTTCAGCTGGGACGTTTTTCTACCGAAAAATGTACAAATTAATCTAGAAGGGGGATCTAATGGATGTTTTTTTAAATGTAATGGAGGTCTAGGGAGGAAACTAGAAAAATAACGAATACATGCAAAAATCGCCCCAACAGTGAACCATTCCCTCCTGTGACTGCCCTGACCTGCTTATGGTTTTTCCTGCCTCTCGTCTCGCTCTCGTGTTCCTGATTTTCTTTGTTTATTTTCTTGATTAAGCTTTGATGTTTTTCTTTTACTTGTTCTCCACTTTATAGTTTTTGTTTGTTCGTTGTTTGAAGGTAGATTAAGGGGGGAAGGGTTTATTTGTTGGTCGATTTAATATATTTATAACACATACAAACAAATAGTTTCCTCCCTACACCTCCATCAAGCTTAACAAATCATCTAGACCCTCCTTCGAGATAATGTTGTAAATTTTTCGGTAGAAAAATAAACTATGTATAAGGGGGGTCACCTGTTTTTTTTTTTTTTTTTTTTCTCCTTTTCTCTCTTTCTCTGGCTTGTATCTACTCAGTCCCATTCAGCCAACTGTTTGAAGACGTTTATCCCCATTCAGGTGTTGATTTTTTCCTGGCGAGCGATAGCGAGCCAGCATTGTATGGACAAATCCGGCTTTGCCGGAGACATTTTTCTATCGAAAAATGTACAAATTTAGCTTACTGTAGAACAAAATATATATATATGCTGGCTCGCTACCGCTCGCCAGGAAAATATTGACACCTGAATGGGGGTAAACGTCTTTAAACAGTAGGCTGAATAGGGTTGAATGGATACAACCCAGAGAGAGAGAGAGAGAGAGAGAGTGAGAAAGAGAGAAAAAAACGAGGTGGGCCCCCTTATGTGTAGTAAATGAGGCATTATTAAATACGCAATGAATAACCCATGCTGTACCAGGGACGTCCTTTTCATCATATTCTGGTAACTACTATGCGATTCCATTCAGCTTAGGGAGAACCTCTAGCAATAATAAGGCTTTAAACTATCTCAACCAACTCTTTTAACTACCACAGATCCTTCCTAAGCTTCATAATACTGTCTAAATATAGCTACAACAAAATATAACACACGTCGCTGGTACTGAAAGGGTTAATTCATGTTCATTAGCATTGATTATAACCTTTTTCCTCAACTTATGGGGAGGCTTTCACTTAACGGTATTTTTTCTGGACCCCCTTTGCACCTCAAGCTTAGCCCCGATAATTTTGATATTTTATGTCATTTGCCCCATTATTTTGGCGATCTTAAGACTTCGCCCCATTTCTGTTAATGTTAAGACCTTTCGTGCTATTTACCTGCCGATGCTTTCCTTTCAAGCGATAGCGTGCCTGTAATTTAGGAGAAACTGGCTTTCGGCCGTTACATTTAGGTCGATTTTTGTGTTGGTGTTATTTTATAAGCTTGATGGAGATCTAGGCAGCAAAATATGGATTGATTTATGAGTCGATATATACATTTATTATATTGCTATATTTTGTTTGGGGTTAAAGGTCTTAAAATCGCCAAACTAATGGGCCCAGGGTCTTAGAATTTGAAAAATAATGAGGCTTATCATTAGGGAGAAGGGGAGCCAGAAAAACCAACCATTCCCCTTAACCCTTTCAAGCTCCAATACGCGTTTCTGTTGTTTCTGGCTACTATTAGACGATTTTATTCCGATTAGTAATGGTGTATGGAAGTCAGAGGGTTGATTGAGATAGTATTTACCCTTTTAATACCCACAGATCCTTCCTAAGCTGCATAAAATCGTCTAATGATAGCCAAAATAAACTGCTAAAACGTGTCAGAGCTTCAAGGGGTTAAACATATACAATACAATAACACCTCTATAATCTATTTATTTTTAGCTGACGGTAAATTGCCATGTTTTATCATTAACTATTCAATTATCACAACGTTCTTATGGCTAATTAGGATGCTTTAAAATTACGCAAGGCCATAGTGGATTCGTAGTTGTCCAGTAAGTATCGACAAATATAGCGATGTTTAACATAAGCATTAAATACTAGACAAATTTATTATAGGTATATAACTGTGGTCTCCTATCAGTGTGTATACTGTATATAGCAATAATTAGTACACATGGATAAAAAAAAAAAAAAAAAATATATATATATATATATATACAGTATACAGTATATATATATATATATACAGGTATATATAATTATATATATATATATATATATATATATATATATATATATATATATATATTTATTATATACTGTAGTATGTGTTTGTGTGTATATTATATCTCTATTTACATTATTATACATTATAAGAGATATAATAGTGCATTCCGATGAGTGTGTATATATATATATATATATATACCGGTATAACATATGTTCCTAGACGTCCAGAAATAGGTGTTGTTTACGTGTAGGGAGTGCGGCGTTAATCCCAAGTCACAATATCATATTCTCCGGAAAAATGTGTTGGCACCTCCGGTCTGCCAATATATGAATTAAACCATTAACAAAATTTAACTACGGCAGATATACGACCTTAATTCAGATGAAATATTGAAAAATCTCTATATATATATATATATATATATATATATATATATATATATATATATATATATATATATATATATACTTCCAGGAATGCTAACAGAAAAGAAATGCAGATGAGAAGCAAACAAGCAGAGGTTTACAATATTTCAATCACCTAGCATAATTTGTTCTCAGTATAGTTGTCGATACCAATGTAAAGGAAACAATACTCCGGAATGTTGGCAATAAAAAGTTGTCAGTTAAGGGGAGGCAGACCGTTTTTCTGGACCCCCTTCTCCCTAATGTTAAGCCCCACTAGTTTTGAGGTTATAAGACGTTCGCCCCATTAGTTCGGTGATGTTAACACCTTTCGCCCCTTTTCGTTTTCAATTTTAAGACCTTTCGTGCCATTTAGGTGTCACTTATTTCCTGGCTTGCGATAGCGAGCCTGCAATTTTAAGAGGAACCGACCTTCGACAAATTTATCTTGAAGGGGAGTCTAGGGGGTGTTTTTTCCAAGCTTGATGGAGGTCTAGGAGGAAACTAAAAATACATACGAATAAATGAATTAATAGACCAAACAAACGGCCAGTCTCCCCTTAAGAATTGACATTATGAAGGCTAAAATGTTGGACAGTGAATTGACTTTATGGAGGCTAAAAATGTTGCCACGATGAATTGTACCGAATTAAAAATGCCGAAAAAAGGGCACTAATGTTGCCCGCAATTAATCTTTCCTTCTTCATATGACTTAGACTGCTTTAATCTTCGTGTGTTCAGGCATTTTGAACCCAACGTCCCTTGAATTTGGCTCTCTGTCACTCTTTTTGCTTTGAGGGAGACACTCGTTAAAGGCAGCCTGCCTTTTATCTCCATACACATAGACAAAACTAAAAGTAAAAAGGAAAAACAGAAGGAGGGTACCAATCGAACATTACCCGAAAAAATAAATCTATTCATGTTCTCACTCTTTTTATCGCACCTTCAGTGTTTCCAGATGCACCCTATATAAACACGATGCACAACCTGCGATTCACACTATAAAACTCGCCCGCCTTAATTATTTAGACTGCCCCGAGCCCCCGCACTTATCACAACATCTTTACGAACCATTAAGTTGTTGCTTATCTGTAAGAAGGCGCCGGGTGTGTACGGTGTTGTGTTTAATTTCGGCCGGGGGGGGGGGGGGGGGGGGGGTGACAGTAAGGTACAGGGGAGAGAAGGGGGCAGGAAGGTACAAGGGGAGAGATGGGGGCAGGAAGGTACAGGGGGAGAGAGGGGGCAGGAAGGAACAGGGGGAGAGAGGGGGCAGGAAGGTACAGGGGGAGAGAGGGGGGCAGGAAGGTACAGGGGGAGAGAGGGGGACAGGAAGGTACAGGGGGAGAGAGGGGGGCAGGAAGGTACAGGGGGAGAGAGGGGGCAGGAAGGAACAGGGGGAGAGAAGGGGACAGGGGGAGAGAGGGGGGGCAGGAAGGTACAGTGGGAGAGAGGGGGGCAGGAAGGTACAGGGGGAGAGAGGGGGACAGGAAGGTACAGGGGGAGAGAGGGGGACAGGAAGGTACAGGGGGAGAGAGGGGGACAGGAAGGTACAGGGGGAGAGAGGGGGGCAGGAAGTTAGAGGGGGAGAGAGGGGGGCAGGAAGGTACAGGGGGAGAGAGGGGGACAGGAAGGTACAGGGGGAGAGAGGGGGGCAGGAAGGTACAGGGGGAGAGAGGGGGACAGGAAGGTACAGGGAGAGAGAGGGGGACAGGAACGTACAGGGGGAGAGAGGGGGACAGGAAGGTACAGGGGGAGAGAGGGGGGCAGGAAGGTACAGGGGGAGAGGTACAGGGGGAGAGAGGGGGACAGGAAGGTACAGGGGGAGAGAGGGGGCAGGAAGGAAGGTACAGGGGGAGAGAGGGGACAGGAAGGTACAGGGGGAGAGAGGGGGACAGGAAGGTACAGGGGGAGAGAGGGGGCAGGACAGGAAGGTACAGGGGGAGAGAGGGGAGGAAGGAGAGAGGGGAGACAGGAAGGTACAGGGGGAGAGAGGGGGACAGGAAGGTACAGGGGGAGAGAGGGGGACAGGAAGGTACAGGGGGAGAGAGGGGGACAGGAAGGTACAGGGGGAGAGAGGGGGGCAGGAAGGTACAGGGGGAGAGAGGGGGACAGGAAGGTACAGGGGGAGAGAGGGGGGCAGGAAGGTACAGGGGGAGAGAGGGGGACAGGAAGGTACAGGGGGAGAGAGGGGGACAGGAAGGTACAGGGGGAGAGAGGGGGACAGGAAGGTACAGGGGGAGAGAGGGGGGCAGGAAGTTACAGGGGGAGAGAGGGGGGCAGGAAGGTACAGGGGGAGAGAGGGGGACAGGAAGGTACAGGGGGAGAGAGGGGGCTGGAAGGTACAGGGGGAGAGAGGGGGGCAGGAAGGTACAGGGGGAGAGAGGGGGGCAGGAAGGTACAGGGGGAGAGAGGGGGACAGGAAGGTACAAGGGGAGAGAGGGGGGCAGGAAGTTAGAGGGGGATAGAGAGGGGGCAGGAAGGTACAGGGGGAGAGAGGGGGGCAGGAAGGTACAGGGGGAGAGAGGGGGACAGGAAGGTACAGGGGGAGAGTGGGGCAGGAAGGTACAGGGGGAGAGAGGGGGGCAGGAAGTTAGAGGGAAGAGAGGAGGGCAGGAAGGTACAGGGGGAGAGAGGGGGACAGGAAGGTAGTACAAAGGAGTACAAAGGAAATCAAGCAACAACAGATCTAGTAACCCTTCTAGGTTGCTTGTCCTCCAAAACACTTTGGATCAAGTGTCCAAACAGTGGTTTAGAGTGGGTAAGGGAACATTGGAAAGGGAATTACTGCCCTGGAACTAATGTCTGTGGCAGGATTAGGAAGTTAGTAGGGGACAGATGGGTTAGTAACTGAGGGGGGGATAAAATAAAGTTATTCATTTACAAACGCAGTCAGTCGCGGGTTTGATGCGAGATATTTGTCTAGGCGGAGTTTATATGAATCAACGGTGATGCAGTCTATAACGTTTCGGGGAAGCCCATTCCACAAGTTGACAACTCGATTGAAGAAGAAATTCTTAGATTCGTGTGAGTTAAAAGATTTACCAATAATTTTGCAACCGTTTCCCCGCGTGTAATTAGATTGGTCGATAGTGAAGTACTTACTACAGTTCATATTGTCGATGCCTTTGATGATTTTGAACACTTGAATTAAGTCACCTCTTAATCTGCGCTGGGTTAAAGGAAATAGATTTAATTCTCTAAGACGCTCTTCGTATGGTTTGTTCTTTAGGCTAGGTATCATTTTGGTAACTCTACGTTGAACTCGTTCTAGCTTGTTTATATCTTTTTGGTAATAAGGGCACCAGGATTGAACGCAGTATTCCAGAAGAGGGCGGACTAATGAATTGTAAAGGGTTAGGATAACTTCTTTGGATTTATGCTCAAATGACCTGCCTATAAAGCCAATTATTTTGTTTGCCTTCTTAACAACTTCTGAACATTGTTGACTCGGTTTTAGGTTACTCGATATTGTTACTCCCAGATCGGTTTCTCTGTTTACATTCTTAAGCTGAGTGCCATTCATCGAATAGTTTGCTTTCTCATTTAGGTATCCGATATGTAGTACTTTACATTTATCCGCATTGAAACTCATTTGCCAAATTTGGGCCCAACATGACAATTTATCTAGATTGTGTTGTATATCGTCAACTTGTTCTTTTGAGAGTACGCTAAGGTACAGGGGGAGAGAGGGGGGCAGGAAGGTACAGGGGGAGAGGGGGCAGGAAGGTACAGGGGGAGAGAGGGGTGCAGGAAGGTACAGGGGGAGAGAGGGGGGCAGGAAGGTACAGGGGGAGACAGGGGGTCAGGAAGGTACAGGGGGAGAGAGGAGGGCAGGAAGGTACAGGGGGAGAGAGGGGGGCAGGAAGTTAGAGGGGGAGAGAGGAGGGCAGGAAGGTACAGGGGGAGAGAGAGGGACAGGAAGGTACAGGGGGAGAGAGGGGGGCAGGAAGGTACAGGGGGAGAGAGAGGGGCAGCTAGGTACAGGGGGAGAAAGGGGGGCAGGAAGGTACAGGGGGAGAGAGGGGACAGGAAGGTACAGGGGGAGAGAGGGGTGCAGGAAGGTACAGGGGGGAGAGAGGGGGCAGGAAGGTACAGGGGGAGAGAGAGGGGGGCAGGAAGGTACAGAGAGAGAGAGGAGGACAGGAAGGTACAGGGGGAGAGAGGGGGGCAGGAATGTACAGGGGGAGAGAGGGGGCAGGGAAGGTACAGGGGGAGAGAGAGGGGGGGCAGGAAGGTACAGGGGGAGACAGGGGGTCAGGAATGTACAGGGGGAGAGAGTGGTGCAGGAAGGTACAGGGGGAGAGAGGGGGGCAGGAAGGTACAGGGGGAGAGAGAGGGGGGCAGGAAGGTACAGGGGGAGAGAGGGGGGCAGGAATGTACAGGGGGAGAGAGAGGGGTGCAGGAAGGTACAGGGGGAGAGAGGGGGGCAGGAAGGTACAGGGGGAGAGAGGGGGCAGGAAGGTACAGGGGGAGAGAGGGGGGCAGGAAGGTACAGGGGGAGAGAGAGGGGCAGGAAGGTACAGGGTGAGAGAGGGGGGCAGGAAGGTACAGGGGGAGAGATGGGGGCAGGAAGGTACAGGGGGAAAGAGAGGGGGGCAGGAAGGTACAGGGGGAGAGAGGGGTGCAGGAAGGTACAGCGGGAGGGATGGGGGCAGGAAGGTACAGGGGGAGAGAGGGGGGCAGGAAGGTACAGGGGGAGAGAGGGGGACAGGAAGGTACAGGGGGAGAGAGGGGGGCAGGAAGGTACAGGGGGAGAGAGGGGGGCAGGAAGGTACAGGGGGAGAGAGGGGGACAGGAAGGTACAGGGGGAGAGAGGGGGGCAGGAAGGTACAGGGGGAGAGAGGGGGGCAGGAAGGTATACAGTCACCTGTTTTTTTTATCTTTCTCTCCTTTTCTCTCTTTCCCTGGCTTGTATCCATTTGGCCCCATTCAGCCAACTGTTTTAAGACGTTTATCCCATCCAGGTGTCGTTTTCTTCCTGGCGAGCGATAACGAGCCAGCATTGTAAGGAGAAATCCGGCTTCGCCGGAGAAATTTTTCTATAGACAAATTTACAAATTTAGCTTGCTGTCAAAACAAAAACAAAATATATATATGCTGGCTTACTACCGCTCGCCAGGAAAATATTGAGACCTGGATGGGGGTAAACGTCTTAAAACAGTAGGCTGAATGGGGCCGAATGGATAAAAGCCAAAGAGAGAGGGAGAGAAAGAGATAACAAGCGAGGTGGGCTCCCTTAACATTGTAATAATCCAGCCTATCCAAGCGGTGTTGTACGAATGGATAGATTCGAGCACACTGGACGCGGTGTAGTCATATTAACCCCTTCTGTACCGGCGATGTCTTATAAATATTATTCTAGCCATATTTAGGCAATCTTGTGCTGTTTAGGAATGATATATGGTAGCTAAACGGGTTAATTGAGATAGTCTGTACCCTTTTAATTGGCAGACGTCCTCTTTCAGCTGAATATAATCGTCTAATAGTGTCCAAAATTTATCACCTGTATTAAACATGGGTGAGAACTGGGTTGCATAAAAAAAACACGCTAACCAAACAAGCAGGCAGGTAGGAAACTTTGGCGCCATCAATTGACTATTGGCGCCGCATGATTCTTGGCGCCAATCAGGCCAAGGATAACTCGGTGTGAAAATAAGAACACTGATCTATTATGTGGACGAGCAGGAATGCATTATGTTTAATTGGAACCCATCTTGAGAATCCTTTGAATAACAAACACTCTATAGTCATACATTTACATATATTGAGTAAGACCCGATTTGCTATTCACTAGTAGTAAGTAACACACCTAATTTCCATGGTTGTGTGCAACATTGTTTGCTAGCTATATGTTGATGTTCGTGGTGTAAGCCTCATTACAGTCGAAACATGTACACAAGCTTGAGGAATTGAAATGGGAGCTAAGAAATCGGTTAGTGCCTATAGAACGATTACAAGACATACACATTTATTAACGGTTAATTGATTACTATAACTCTCCTCTCTCTCTCTCTCTCTCTCTCTCTCTCTCTATATATATATATATATATATATATATATATATATATATATATATATATATATAAATATATATATACAGTATATATATATATATATATATATATATATATATATATATATATATATATATATATATATATATATATATACTGTACAGTATATACTGTACTGTATACAGGGTGATTCAGTAACCCTTTTCATAAATTTAATGGCAAATTCGGGAGACAAAAATAAGAATAATTTACTCTATGACCCTTAGGGTGAGTCTTTGATATGATGGAGATATTACACCTTTAAAGTTATCGATAGATAGAAAAGAAAAAAATCTAAGGAGTGAGAATGAAAATGTAGTTGCTAACTGGCAGGGTAGCGTAACCAAGACTTGGTATCAAAATGGCTGCATACGGTAGCTGGATGCAGTTCGTTTCACAATTTACAAAGGTACATTACTACTGTATTTGTATTATCATCATTATTATTAATAATCATTGTATTTGTAGTAGTAGTAGCAAGGGGAGAAGCAGGCGGCGGAGGATAAGTAAGAGGAAGAAGAGGAGGAGTAAGTGGTGGAAGAGGTGTATGTGGAGGAGGAGGGATCTTCCTGCCGACTTTGAGCTTTGATACTCCGCTCGCTCGTCTTAATGAATCTTGAATCAATCTGTACATGAATCTAATAAAGATTGTTTCTTTGCTTACTCCTCCTTCACTTATCCCTCCTCCGCCTGCTTCTCCCCTTACAACAACAACTACTACTATTGCTACTGCTACTGCTACTACTACTATGAATAATGTACGTATAATAATGATGATGATGATAGTACAAATAGTAATGTACCTTTGTAAATTGGGGAACAAACTGCATCCAGCTACCGTATGCAGCCATTTTGATACCAAGTCTTGGTTACGCTACCCTGCCAGTTAGCAACAACATTTTCATTCTCACTCCTTAGATTTTTTTCTTTTCTATCTATCGATAACTTTAAAGGTGTAATATCTCCATCATATCAAAGACTCACCCTAAGGGTCATAGAGTAAATTAGTCTTATTTTGTCTCTCGAATTTGGCATTAAATTTATGAAAAGGGTTACTGAATCACCCTGGTATAGGTAATTAAACAAAATATTCATACTGTTAAGGGCGTATTCGCAAGTAAATAATAAGACAATGCTACGGTATACTCTGTTACTCTCAGTGTCATAGACAACCCCCCCCCCCCCTCCCCCTCCATAACCCCCTTCAAGCAAAATGTGTACATTATTCAAGGACAAATGTCCTGGCAGAAGGCAAGTGACTCTGAAATGGTGTAGGCTCGCTACCTCTCGCCCTGAAAATCGACACCTGAATGGGACGAACTGTTTCATATTTGCCAAAGATATGAGACGAAACAAGAGAGAAAAGGAGTCCACCCTCGGGATAAATATGGTTCAATGTATAGATCGCCTCAAGAAAGGCTTGGCACCTAGTGTATTGCATTTGGAGCAGTAGTTAAGGGAAGATTGGCTGGTTTTTCTGGACATCCTTCTCCCTCATGCTTAGCCCCTTTAGTGCTTAGATTTTAAGACGTGCAGTTCATTAGTTTGGCGATTTTAAGACCTTTCGCCCCTTTTCTTTGTTAATATTAAGATTTTGTGTCATTTAGGTGTTGATTTTTTTCCTGGAGAGCGGAAACGAGCCTGTGATTTAGGCCAGTTCCTCCTAAATTAAATTTTTCTAGCGAAAAATGTACAAATATATATATATAGCCTATATATATATATATTTTATTTTTATTTTTTTTATTTTTTATTTTTTATTTTTTAAGTTTGATGGAGGTCTACGGACGAAACTAGAAAAAAACAAAATATGAAAAATCTACCAAAAAGTGAATCATCCCGCCCATAATAAAATTCAAATAAAAAATCAAGGAATATTGGACGACCTTTATATCAAGAGGACCGCACATCTTATAGCCCTTGTATCTTGGTGAATTGTTTGTTTACTATATTGGACTGAAGAAGTAGATGTTTTAGAGGCACCACACACATTTGAGTACCCTGCGTATATAATCCCTTCTGTACCGGTGATGTACTCTTCAATATGTTCTGGCAAATTAAAATGTAAAACTTGCAAACTAAACAAACCAAAATTAGGACAAGGACAATATAAAGTCAAATTAAATTATAAAAATCGCTATGTGGAAACAACGCTTACTAAAATGAAAATTATTAAATAAAAGAACACAATCCACCACATAGGGTGTACATTACTACATGAGCAAGTTAATCTGTTTCCCAAGCAAACTAATCGCACATATAACAACGCACTATCGTCACGTTAAAGGAAGTAGTCAAGTTTGGGAAGTCCGGGACGTTCTGGCAAATTTTACTAAACTCTGCATGAATAAAGAAACTACATGTTAAATGTCAAAATATTATTTAAAATCAAATTTGCAACATGACAAGACATTAACAATAGTTTAAATATTACAAATATTAGACAAATATTAGACGATTTTTTAAAGCTTAGGAAGGATGTCTACCCAATAAAAAGCTACATACTATCTCAATTACTTCTTTTAGCTACCTTACATCCTTCCTAATCTACATAAAATCGTCTAAATATAGGTAGAATCAAATAAAAGGGGTTAACCCGTACAGTACCAGTGACGTCTCTTAGGTTGGACTTCAGCTACATTCAGACGATTTTAATAAGCTTAGGAAGGATATATGGTAGCTGAAACGATGAATTGAGACAGCCTGTAGCCTTTTTATTGGTAGACGTCCTTCCTAAGCTAAATAAAATCCTCTAATAGTTGCCAGAATATAAGGAAAAAGACGTCACTGGTACTGTACGGGTTAACCCCTTAATGACCGAGCATGACTTTTTATATTATTTCACAAATATTTAGAGGCTAATATATAGCTAAGGAAGGATGTGTGGTAGCTAAAAGGGTGACTCCAGATACTTTGAAGTCTTTTGATTGCTTCATGTCCTTCCTAAGCTAATTAAACCCGTCTAATCATAGCCAGAATACATTGAAACAGAGTTTTACGGGGGATGTAGTTGCTATTTCTGGAACCCTTTCTCCCTCATGTTTATCCCCAATTGTTTTGAGATTTTAAGACGTTCGCCCCATTAATTTGTCGATTTTAAGACATTTCGTGCCATTTAGGTGTCTATTTTTTCCTGGCGAGCGATAGTGAGCCTGTAATTTTCCAGAAACTGGCCTTCGACTTGGAAATATTTCTTCCTAAAAATTTACAGAATTATTTTGAAGGGGACCCTTTTCTTCTTCATGCTTAGTCCCATTATCTTTGATATTTTAAGACATTCGCCCCATTAAATGGCGATTTTAAGACCTTTCGTGCCATTTAGTTGATTATTTTTCCTGGCGAGATATAGTGAGCCTGCAATTCAGGAGGATCCGGCTGGTACATTTTCCTACCGAAAAACACACATTTATCTCGAATGGGGGTTTGGGGGTTATTTCGTAAGTTTGATGGAGGTCTAGGAAGGAAGCTAAAACAAAAAAGATATAAACATATAAATACAATTCTTCCCTTAATAATAGTTTGATCGGATACATTAATGCCGGATAAATACATCATGGTATAAAATATTCCCTATGTGTATTCCATGGCAAACCCCTAACACTTATTCTTATATAATATTAACAGTACACGATTTAATTTATATATACAGAGCGATCGTTAAATCATTGCCCATAGGGATTCCCATGTATTTCGTTGTGGTGATGGAAGTAGTGATGATGATGATAGTAGTAGTGATTATGATAATATCTCTTATAATGAAATACATGGGAAATCCCTATGGGCAATTATTTAAGGATCGCTCTGTATATATATACATTTGTTTAATTCATTATTAGTTTATATTAATTATTTATCTTATTTGTTTTTATTTTTTTATTTTTTTTTTAGTGGCCTTGTCCTTGAGCTTGGTAATGTAGGCCAAAGTCAGCGAGCCTTAGTCTAATGATGATGATAACGAGAGTAAAGTGGGTCATCTTCCGCCGCCTAATGACCTGATCCTTTGTGATAATTGGACGGCCAGCTCAATTAAGAAGGGATGATTAACGTTTTGGTAGATTTTTTGTTTGTTTTTCATGTATTCATTATTTATTTTAGTGTACTCCCTAGACCTCCATCAAACTTAAAAACACATCCATTAGATCCACATCCATTAGAAAAATGTCCCAGCCTGGTTCATCCAAAGTTACAGACTGACTATCGTTCGCCAAGAAAAAATCGACACCTAAATGGCACGAAACGTCTTAATATTGACATATAATTGGGGTGAAAGGTCTTAAAATCGACAAACAAATAGGGCAAACATCTTAAAATCAGAAAAAAACTTATGGGGCTAAACTTGAAAGATAAGAGGGTCTAGAAAAACAACCCATCTCCGCTTAATTCCGTCATTCTCTTTTTTCATCCTATTCCGGTTATCATTACACGATTTCCTTTAGCTTGTAATCTACCTCTACGACTCAAATGGGTAAATACTATCTCAGTAAAGGCTCTTAATAAAGTAGGTCCTTTTTAAACTGGATGAAATCGTCGAATGTTAGCCAGAGTCCAAGGTCAAAATGTCGTCTGACAATAAAACTGCCACAATCCTAAACTACAATCACCTTTATGGCGGAAACAAATTATGATACTGCTCTGGTGTTGGTCAATTTGTAGGTACCGTACTGTATCTAAGGCAGGGGTCTGCTCTACCCACAGCGGTCTCGATGTGTGTGTGTGTGGGGGGGAGGGGGGAGGGGTGGTGGCTAGGTAATTATACCAGGCCTGGCCACTGTTTCCAGTCCCTTGCTGTGGCTGCCGCGGTGGGACTGTACCTCATTAGATATAAAATTATATAATATGACACATGTCCTAATAATCTTACTGTATGTAAAATAACCATCGAGTTGTATTCAAGGTGCCTTTAAGAGAGATTGTTCTCAAAAGGCGCAGCTATGACACGATTTTATTGTAAAACTAACTAATATATTGTATGTTTGATTGGCAAAATAAAAACAATTCAGTTTCAGTTTCAAATGGGTGAAGGCGATGTCACACGAGCGCTTTATCTGGCAACTTTCGATGAGCAAGTTTATCCTCGCAATATTTCTGGATTATTTCTCATTGGTATCCGAGACTAGACTGAGGGTAGGTTACGTTAGGTGATTGAATTCTGGTAAGATATGAATTTTGAAGTTACCAGCACATAATATCATTGCCCTAAAGCATTGCTCGAAATTACGCTCGTCCGACACCAACTGTATACACACACGCTGCTAAGCGCACATATCCGGTGATTGTTTTTTATCACACCCTTTCTCCCTCATGTTTAGCC
The DNA here is from genome assembly GCA_032716605.1 of Paralithodes platypus. NCBI lineage: Eukaryota > Metazoa > Arthropoda > Malacostraca > Decapoda > Lithodidae > Paralithodes > Paralithodes platypus. The sequence goes on from CM064492.1 coordinate 65,039,190, forward strand.
CTATTAGTTTTCCGATTGTAAGACATTCGGCTCATTAGTTTGGCGATTTTAAGACCTTTCACCCAATTTATTTATTAATATTAAGGCCTTTCGTACCCTTAAGGTGCCGAGTTTTTCCTGGCGAGCGATAGCGACCCTGTACATTAGGAGGAACCAGCCATTGGCAGGGATATTTTTCCACCGAAAAATGTACAAATGTATCTAGAAGGGGAATCTTAGGGATGTTCTTTTAAGCTTGATGGAGGTCTAGGTAGGAAACTGAAAAGATAATAAATACACATATAAATCGACCCTCCCCCTTAACTACAACAACAACATTCCCACCCATTTGGTTTATGTTTTTATTTCTTGATTTATATACAGTATGTATTTTGTTCTTATTATTATAATTTTTTTTTTACGATGATGAAGGCCTATGGTTGATGAGTTTGTTGCTGGTGTTCCTACTAAATTAAAAGCTAGCTAGCACTCGCTTAGAAATTATCGACACCTAAATGGCACGAAAGATCCTAATATTGACAAAGAAATAATAGGGTGAAAGGTCTTAAAATCGCCAAACGAATGAGCCGAACGCCTTAAACTCTGAAAACTAATGGGGCTAAACATGAGGGAGAAGGGGATCAGAAAATAAATAAACAACAACGCAACAAGGAACACATTACAAAAGTTTATGAATATATTGTATTGTCTTCACCCCTCACAAACAACACCTTTAACCCCTACTCTACCTGCGACGTGTTTATATTTTGTCTAGCTATATGTAGACGATTGTGTGGAGTTTAGGAAGGATCTGAGGGAGCTAAAAGGTGTACATAAGAGAGTTGGGGCCTTTTAATTTGCAAGGGATCCTTCCTAATCTAAGTAAAATCGTCTAATACTCACCAGATTATAATGGAAGGGACGTCATCGGTACGGTAAGGGTTAACTCATGCAGTACCGGCGACGTCCTGTTCATTATATTCTGGGAACTATTAGACGATATCATTCAGCTAGTCCTGCCACGTTAGTGGCAGGGCAGCAGTTCCCTTTCCAATGTTCCCTTACCCACTCTAAACCACTGTTTGGACACTTGATCCTCAGTGTTTTGGAGGACAAGCAACCTAGAAGGGTCACTAGATCTGTTGTTGCTTGATTTCCTTTGTACTCCTTTGTACTTTGTACTCCTTTGTAGCTTAGGAAGGACGTTTACCTATAAAAAAAAGGCTACACACTATCTCAATTAATCGTTTTAGCTACCCTACATCTCTACGAAGGTTCATACAATCGTCTAAATGTAGCTTAAATCAAATATAAAAATAAGTACAGAAAGGGTTATTCTCACCAATGCCCGGACAGTGTGCAAAGAATGTGGTGCTCTTGAAAATAATGGATGTTTATACCACGACACAAGGCTACAGAAGAGGATATATATTAAGGGGGGATGGGCGTATTTATTTCCTCATTTATATATTTTGTTATCATTGTTTTTAGTTTCCTTATTAGATTTCCATCAAGCTTATAAAAAACACTCCCTAGACCCCCTTCTAGATAAATTTGTAAATTATTTGGTAGAAAAATTTCCCGGCCGAAGGCCGGCTCCTCTTAGAATTACAGGCTCGCTTTCGCTCGCCAGGAATAATCGACACCTATATAATCACGAAAGGTCTGATAATTGATAAAGAAATTCAGCGAAAGATGTTCAAATCGCCAAACTAATGAGCCAAACGTCATCAAATCCGAAAATTAATGGGGCTAAAGATGAGGAAGAAGGGGTAGAAAATAAACGACCCATCTCCCCTTAAGGAGTATTGGTACTGTGTATATAAATCTTCCGGGCAAGACTAACACTCACACTAAACCAGTATGTTGATACTTTCTAGCCTACATAATGTTAATAGGTATTATAATAACTTTATTTTAACCACATTGAAACGACCTTATCCTTACATAGTCTAACATAATTCAACCCACATTAAATACTCTCAATATCCTTATCAACCAATTATTATATTAATCACACTTTATTCTATCAAATTTTATATATATATATATATATATATATATATATATATATATATATATATATATATATATATATATATATATATATATATTACTACTATCTGCGAGCTCATCGATAATAGGTGAAGTATATTGAATGTGTTCAACTACCGTGAACCAAATGTTGAGCAATGCATACCAAGCTATATCTGAACCTGTTAGGGGAACTAGCCACTTCAATGAGCGTATGATGGGGTACACTTTATTGGCGCTAGGTAGAGATTGACACTGATTGAAGCTTAGGAGAGAGAGAGATTTGATTTTGCCCCGAGGGGCGAGTTTATTGAGCAGCGCCCCCCGTCCTGTGAGGGGACAACCACTAGTAAGGCGATACATACTGCTCAAAGAGCCATTATTCCACTGAAACAACAGCATCGTCGTCTGGTTACATTCATATTTGTGTTTATAAGTCAGGTTGGCATTATTCAGATGTGTTATTATAGTTTCCTCATTTAATTGTCACATGGTCTGCATATACGTATCTCATAATAAAAAAGAGAAAAAGAAAGAGAGAGAGAGAGCGCAAGAGCGAGAGAGAGAGAGAGACGGGGAGGTGGGGGGGGGGGAGAGAGAGAGAGATTTGACTTCACATAATATTAATTTTACCACTGACCTAAAGGAAATAGGAAAACAATATATGTTCATGCAGTAATTAAATAATATAGGTATATGATTAATAGTAATTTGAACAATATTTTAGTCACTTTCCAGTGTGTAAAATATGCATGCGTCATGCATAGTTTTATACAAACAGCATATCAAACGAAATCTTATATAATAGTCGATTTACTGATAATTATTTAGCAATGCAAAAATACGAGTAAAGAGAGAGAGAGTGTATGAGTATGAGTATGTGCGATGTCCCCAAGTAATTTATTCAGAAACCTTAGAGATATCAACTGTGACAGTTCGGCAATCTTGTTGTGTATGGTTTTCATCCTTTGACTATCAATGATGTTATGGTCATTCCCTAACCAAGTAAAATCCCCGTGGGTTACAATATTTGTACGGTCGTGCTAACAAGTCATGCTCCATCTTTCCTAACGTTTGGCTCGCTCTGTGATGTATTAATGTCTGTCAGATGCTGAATAGGGTGGGTAAGTGTACGAACATGTTTGTATATTTCACTCGATACGAAGAAATGAAGCTTAGGTATTGCTGATACTAATTATTGATCAAAACATACTTGGTGCCGATACATCACTTATTAGCGCGACTGTACATGTATAATACTATGCAGAAGAAAAGGTACGAAATCATTAGTTGGAACACTTCTGATATATTGGTTTTCGACTCTGAGTATATCAGATGTTATTCCTAAGCCGAACAAAATTGCATATTATCAGCCAATTTAAACGTGGAAAAACACAGAAGTTGAAATTGTGGAGGTGCTTCGTGTTTATTAATTCCGAATTTAGATATATAACATTTACAGTGTAATAAGGCAATTGAAAGGGCGAAATTACAGTAGTTTATTGTTCTGGTATTTATGTTAGCTAATTTCCGAGATTGGCTTATGTTTCGTGGATAAAATAACACCGAAGTCAATAACACTGGTCGATTAATTGACTTAAGCCGGTATCACATGAGCACTTTTTCGCTCAACATTTATCCTCAACGCTGGTCTGGCAGCTTATGAGGTCAACATTTAAAATAGTTATGTCATTTAAATTCATCTACCACCAGTCTAGTTTCCGATACCAGTGCAAGATATTCCAGAAATGTTGCTAGAAAAATTTTGATTATCGAATGTTGACTAAAAAAGCTCTCATGTGATACCGGCATTAGTGTCAGGTGTCTTTAGATAACCCTACACAGATCAGGTACATGAGGGACTAATCAGAAATATATATATACAGTTATAGTTAGAGTAGACACATAGACAACATCTCTGCTAGTGCGACGCCGCCTATACATATTTATTTTTTTACTATTTGTATTTTGTTTACTATTATTTGTTTACTATTATTATTTGTGTTGCTCCTTATACATCTATCAAGTTAAAACAAATAAAATTACATTTTAAATCAATACAAATAATAAACACCCCCTAAAAAAAATATATTAATAATAAAATTTAATTAAATAGAAAATAAAAATAAACAAATTGGAAAAGTGGGGATTGGGCCTGATCATATAGATAGATAGATAAAATCCCCCATCGAGATAAATGTGTAGACTTTTCTTTAGAAAAATGTTCCGGCCCAAGGGTGGCTCCTCCGAAATTACAGTTGTAATCGACACCTAAACGGCTCGAAAAGTTAACAAAAATTGACTATAAAAAGTGGCTAAAGATCTTAAATAACCAACTAATGATGGAACATCTTAAAATGTCATAACTAATGGGGCTACACATGAGGGAGAAGGGGATCCAGAAAGGAAAAAACAAGAACCTCCCCCTCAACTCTCTCTTTAAGGGGGGTCACCGGTTTGGTTTTTATCTTTCTCTCCTTTTCTCTCTTTCCCTGGCTTGTATCCATTCGGCCCCATTCAGCCAACTGTTTTAAGACGTTTATTCCCATCCAGGTGTTGATTTCTTCCTGGCGAGCGATAGCGAGCCAGCATTGTATGGAGAAATCCGGCTTCGCCGGAGACATTTTTTTTACCAAAAAATTTACAAATTTAGCTTGCTGTCAACAAAAAAATATATATATATATGCTGGCTCGTTACCGCTGCCAGAAAAATATTGACACCTGGATGGGGGTAAATGTCTTAAAACAGTATGCTGAATGGGGCCAAATGGATACAAGCCAGAGAGAGAGGGAGAGAAAGAGAACAAAGCGAAGTGGGCTCCCTTAAATATTGTATATCGTAATTGTCGATCCAAATATTATTCTGAACTACCTCTTCCTAACTGCCTGGTTAAACCGGTATCACACGAAAGCTTTTATCATCAAATGTCTATCCAACATGTTTCTGGTAACATTTCTGGGAACTTTTGCACATTTCTGGGATCTGTTGCACATTTCTGGGATCTTTTGCACATTTTTGGGATCTGTTGCACATTTCTGGGATCTGTTGCACATTTCTGGGATCTGTTGCACTTTTCGGGAATCTGTTGCACATTTCGGGAATCTGTTGCACATTTCTGGGATCTGTTGCATATTTCTGTGATCTGTTGCATATTTCTGGGATCTGTTGCACATTTCTGGGATCTGTTGCACATTTCTGGGATCTTTTTCACATTTCTGGGATCTGTTGCACTTCTCTGGGATCTGTTACACATTTTAGCTTGATAGGGGTCTAGCGAGGGAACTAAAAAAAAAAAAAAAAATATATATATATACGGTATATATATATATATATATATATATATATATATATATATATATATATATATATATATATATACATACAGTATATATTATATATATATATATATAGCCTATATACCAAAGAATGAACCCTACCACTGTTTTACCTTATAAGCTGCTAGACCAGCGTTGATGATAAATGTTAAGGGGAAAAAGCGCTCGTGTAAAATCGGCTTAATATTATGGTATGTAATTGTGGTTGGACGAACACATTATTTGGTGGTGAGGACAAATGGGCCTTTCGGGGAATTATTATCGAGGTGATTTAAAAAATATGAGAGCGATTTAAAGGGGAGGTATTCGCTTTGTCTGGACCCCCTTTTTCCTTATGTTTAGCATATCAGTTTTGATATTTAAAGACGTTCGTTCCGTTAGTTTTTGCGGTTTTGAGACCTATCACCCCATTGCTCTGTCAATATTAAGACATTTCGTGCCACTTAGGTGTCTACTTTTTTTAGCGAGCGATAACGAGCCTGTATTTTTAAAAGGAACCGGCCGAAGGCAGATACGAAATAATGTGGCCAACTGTAGTCACTAGCATAAATACTGCAACATCAACCAGATAATGTTCGCCCCTTCGTCTCCAAAAGTATTACTAAACGTTTTATTTCATCCTAGCTACCGCCAGACGATTTTATTCAGCTTAGTATATACCTCCCGTGATAAAGAAAAAGAGTTGACGTTATCTGGTTGATGTCGCACTGTTTATGCTCGTGACTGCACAGCTACCGACATAAATTCCCCATTGTTTTGTATATTGAAGTGAAAACGAGTTTGCTTGAATAACAGGGGTAGCTATTATGTAGATATTAAGGGGGGTTGCCGGCTTTTTTTACCTGTCTCTCCTTTTCTCTCTTTCCTTGGCGTGTATCCATTCGGCCCCATTCAGCCAACTGTTTTATGACGTTTATCCCCATCCAAGTGTCGATTTCTTCCTGGCGAGCGATAGCGAGCCAGCATTGTATGGAGAAATCCGGCTTCGCCGGGGAAATCTTTTCTATCGAAAAATGTACTAATTTGGCTTGCTGTCAAAACAAATATATATATATATGCTGGCTCGCTACCGCTCGCCAGGAAAATACTGACACCTGGATGGGGTAAACGTCTTAAAACAGTAGGCTGAATGGGGCCGAATGGATACAAGCCAGAGAGAGAGGGAGAGAAAGAGAAAAAAAAAGCGAGGTGGGCTCCCTTAATCCAATGAGAGAATGACCTGTCTGTTGTGTAGCATGTTGTTAGGTTATGTCAGGCATATGTTTTTTCTTAAATTCCAAACTTAACCCTTTCAGCACGATGACGTAGTTTTTATCATATTCTGCTTACCATTACAAGCATTTATTTAGCTTATAATATTATCTACCTCTATGAATCAAAGGGGTAAATACGGTCTAAATAAACTCTCTGAACACATAGATTCTTTTCAAACTGCTTAGCCCATTCAGTACCAGGGACGTCCTTTTCATTATATTCTGGCAACTATTAGACGACTTTATTCAGCTTAGGAATGACCTCTACCAATTGAAAGGCTACCGGCTATCTTAAATAATCCATGTAGCAACCCTATATTCTTCCTAAGCTTCATACAATCATCTAAATGTACCTAAAATTAAGTATAACAGACGTCGCTGGTACTCAAAGGGTTAAAAACTTCTAATTTTAGCCAGAATCAAAGGTTAAAAGGCGTCATCGTGCTGAAGTGGTTACACTCACGGGCGGATACGAAATAATGTAGCCAACTGTACAGTCACGAGCATAAATACTGCGACATCAACCAGATAATGTTCGCCCTTTCGTCTCCAAAGGCATTGCTAAACTTTGTATTCAAACTCACATTGATGTCTTTATTTCATTCTAGCTACCATCAGACGATTTTATTCAGCTTAGTATACACCTCTCCTGATGAAGGAGTTGACGTCGCAGCATTTATGATCGTGACTGTACATGTCCTTATTGCAATCTATTCGGGCAAGTCAATCCTGAGCCTTATCCTGACATATTTCACTTGATATCGACATTCCCAGCGTACCCTTTAGTTGTGTATGTTTGATAGTATTCATAAAACTATTATCGATTTACTCATTAATCTTGCAAGTGTCATCAACGTATCAAATATTCACTCTCATAAAGTCTAAATACTGAAATCTTGTAGGAGCCTAGTAGATAGTTTGGTTTGTTATCGGGCACACTGGTCGAACATATATGAAAACCTCCCGTGTGTCGTGAAATATCGGTCACTAGGTAAATTATCGTTGCGCAATATCAATTCCCCCACGAATTTTCCATCTATCTATTTTTAGGATATTTGGCTCGCTTAATGGCCCCGAGGAATTGAATGCATGTTATATTTATAGAAGTAAGTATTTTATTGATCCATAGTCTAATATATATGTGTTTTTCTATCAATAAACTATACGAGTAAGATATTAAATATTTGCATAGTGCAGCGTATCAATATTTGCATAGTGCAGCGTATCAATATTTGCATAGTGCAGCGTATCAATATTTGCATAGTGCAGCGTATCAATATCAACATTTCTTATGAAGGTTACAGGAGGTCTTGTGTTATATTAACCCCTTCTGTAACGGCTACGTCTTTTTATTTATTTTAGCAATATTCAGATTATTTTGGACAGTTTATAAAGGATCTGTGGTAGTATAAATTGGTGAGCTAGTTCGAAGCCTGTTAACTACTGGAGGGGGCCCCCTTTTAAGCTGAATATAATCGTTTCTGGACCACTTTCTCCCTCATGTTTAGCCCCATTAGTTTTCAGATGTTAAGATGTTTGCCCCATTAGTTAGTCGATTGTAAGACCTTTCGCCCCATTTTTCGTCAATATTTAGACCTTTCGTGCTATTTAGGTGTCGATTTTATCCCTGGCGAACGATAGTGAGCCTGCAATGTTAGAAGAACCGGCTTTTGGCCGAGACATTTTTCTACCGAAAAACGTACAAATTAATGTAGAAGGGGGACCTAATAGATGTTTTTTTTTTTTATTTGATGGAGGTCTAAGGAGGAAGCAAGACAAATAATGAATTCATTATACAATCGCCCAAAAAGTGAACCATCCCGCCTTAAGCTGAATAGAATCGTTTAATAGTAGCCGGAATAAAGCTAGATGGGCGGCACCGGTACTGAAAGGCATAACTATTACACTACAGCTTAGTTCTATTATTACAAATATTCAATTTTATTTTCTCTATAATGACGAGCTACAAATATGTTTGCTAAAAAAAAAAAAAAAAAAATATATATATATATAATAATAATAATAATAATAATAATAAAAGGCCCACCACAACAAGCCCCTAAATACGTTGGATCGGCTAATATTAACCCCCTCTGTACCGGCGACGTAATTGTATTACATTCTAGCTATAATTAGACGCTTTTGCGGAGCTTATGAAGGATCTGTGGTAGTAAAAAGGGTTAATTAAGACAGTTTGAAGCCTTTTAATTGCTGGAGGCCCTCTTTAATCTGACTAAAATCGTCTTTTAATAGCCAGTATAAAATGAAAAGGGCAAAACTGGTATTGAATGGGTTAAGCGGAGGTTTTTTATTGTTCACCCTAAACCTCCACCAAGATTTAAAAGATGCCCCCAAGACCTCGAGCTAAATTTGTACATTTTTCGGTAGAAAAATGTCACGGCCGAAGGCCAATTCCTCCTAAATTACAGGCTCGCTATCGCTCGCCAGGGAAAATCAACAACTGAATGGCACACAAGCACTTACAATTGACAGAAATAGGTCGAAGGTTCATACAATCACCAAACTAATCAGGCGAACATACCAAATCTCAAAACTAACGGAGATACACAGGAGGGAGAAAGGGGTCCCAAAAAAAAAAATGTCAAGTGAAAATCTTCCCTTAAAATAGGAGTGCTCCATAATTATCATGTAAAAACAAAAATAATAATAATATTAAAAATAATAATAATAAAACAAAAAAACTTCACTCATTATGGAAGTACAATCTTGTTCAGAAATGTGTTGAACAATTTTGAAGGCACAACAGTTATGATACACCGGGGAATAATGTTGATAAACTACTTGGCTAACTAGATGTGTGTGAATTTGTGTTTTGTCTGTGTGTGTTTGTTGTTTTATGTTGTGTTTTGTGTTTTATGTTGTGTTTTGTGTTTTCCCTGTTCTTGCGCTGTCTTAAGTCGCCCCCCCCCCAAAAAAAAAAAAAAGAAAAAAAAGAAAAAAAGGGAAAAAAGAATAGAAACAGAAATAAGAACAGTGGAGATTGGGCCTGAGTCAATAGATAGATAGATAGATAGACTTGGCTCACACGCATCATATAACTATACTCGGTTTATTTCCAGCTGGCGTTAAAATGAATCCATAAACAGCTAAATTATCGATGTTTAACCCCTTCTGTACCGGCGACGTCTTTTCAGTTTTATTATATCTATATTTAGATTATTTTGTACAGTTTAAGGGGAGATCTCCACTTAAGGGATTTTTTTCTTGACCCCTTTCTCCCTCATGTTTAGCCCCATTGCTTTTGATATTATAAAACGTTTTCCCCATTAGTTTAGCGATTTTAAGAACTTTCACCCCATATTAAGACCTTTCGTGCCATTCAGGTGTCGATTTTATCCTGGCGAGCGATAGCAAGCCTGTAATTTAAGAGGTACCAGCCTTCGGCCGGGACATTTTTCTACCGAAAAATGTACACAATTATCTTGAAAGGGACTCAAGGGGGTGTAATTTTAAGCTTGATGGAGGTCTAGGGAACAAACTAAAAACTTCCCCTTAAGGAAGGATCTAGGGTAGTAAAAAAAGTTCAGTGAGATACTTCAAAGCCTGTTAATTGCCAGAGATCCTGAATTAAATCGATTAGCAGTAGCCACAATGAATTAAAAAGACGTATCCGGTACAGAAGGGGTTAATGGCAAATTATGAAACTATTATTAGTCTGCATTATTTAAATACCAAATTTTCAAAATTATCGGCATATTTCGCTACAAAATCTTCGTAATAGCTAAGTAACTAAGGTGGGGATATAGCAATTTACCGTCAGATGAGAAGAAACTGACTACGGCTTCACCGTAGTTTAATTTATTCCAGCAGAAGGTAAATTGAACCCTTTTGCATCTGAGTTATCGATTCTTAAGGGAGGTCACCGGCTTTTTTGTATCTCTCTCCTTTTCTCTCTTGTCCTGGCTTGTATCCATTCGGCCTCATTCAGCCAACTGTTTTAAGACGTTTATCCCCATCCAGGTGTCGATTTCTTCAGGGCGAGCGATAGCGAGCCAGCATTGTATGGAGAAATCCTGCTTCGCCGGAGAAATTTTTCTATCTAAAAATGTACAAATTTAGCTTGCTGTCAAAAAAATAATATTCAGGAAAATATTGACACCTGGATGGGGGTAAACGTCTTAAAACAGTAGGCTGAGTGGGGCCGAATGGATACAAGCCAAAGAGAGAGGGAGAGAAAGAGAAAAAAGTGAGGTTGGCCCCCTTAAAAGAATAGGGGGGAAGGAGGAAAACAATGAGGAAGAAATAGGAGGAAGAAGGAGAGAAAGAAACAGAGGAAGGAGGAAGAGTAAAGCCCGTATCACACGAGTGCTTTTTCCCTCAACACTGGTCTGGCAGCTTATGAGGTCAACATTTACAATATATCTCCAACCTATAGCCCTCTACCATCAGTGTAGTTTCCGATACCAGTGCAAACTATTCCAGAAATGTTGCCAGTAAAATGTTGATCATCGAATGTTGACTATAAGAGCTCTCTCGTGATACCGGCTTAAGTATGCTATAATGGCCTTATTTAGTTTGTTGGAGAATATTCCCCACGATCGATTTACACCTCGAGTTTCATACATATAACTCCATATCAGTATTAGCAAGACACCTAAGTTTGCTAAAGTCAGCCTTTTGATTATCTTCGACTTTTTCTTTGCTCTCATTTTCTTTATTATTTGTTATGATATTATTAAATTATACGATACGATGATATCACTATAACTAAATTCAGGTCCGATGTTAACGCAATTTACCAGAGGTGAAAGAGGAGGAGGAGGAAGAGGAAGAGGAAGAGGAATAGGAATAATTGGATGCCCTAGTTTGATTCTACCAGCTCTCACACATCCGCCTGATAAGTTAAGCCAGTGCCACACAACCGCTTTTTCCGTCAATTTTCTATGAACAAAACTAGAATGAAACTAGATCATGTTAGGGCCCTGAATTATGATGGAACTTATATTTTGAAGATGCCAGACTACACATACCCGTATAAATTGACAGAAAAAGAGCTCGTGTAACGCTGCATTTACGCTACTTATGCAGCTCTCAAAATGCCGAACTAGGGTACATACAGCATTTCTTGATATCTCTAATTGCCTTGATAATTAATTAATCCCTCTCACTTTCTCATCAGGGACGGACATGTGAGGATTGATAATTACATTACGTAAATGTCATCATATTCTGGTTACCATTAGACAACTTTCTTTAGTTTGTAATCTACCTATATGACTCAAATGGGTAAATACGATCTCAATAAACCCTCTTAGTAACATAGGTCCTTCTTAAACTTCATAAAATCATCTAAATTTAGACAGAATCAAAAGTAAAAAGGCGGCATGGTGCTCAAGGGGTTAAGGTAACAATATAATTTTACTAATTTAATACAGCCACGGTCAAATGTCGCACCATACCTTCATAATTTCAACTCTAGTTATATTTCTAGCTATAATTGAAAACATGACAATATCCTTAAGGGGGGATGTTTCACTTTTTGGTCGATTTTTTTCATTTATTTAATAGTTTTTTAGTTTCCTCCTTAGACCTCCATCAAACTTAAAACATCAACCCCAGGATCTCCCTTCAAGATATGTTAATACATTTTTCGGTAGTAAAATTTCCCGGCCAAAGGCCGGTTCCTCCAAAATTAAAGACTCGCTTTCGCTCGCCAGGAAAAAATCGACACCTAAATGACACTAAGAGTCTTAATATTGACAACAAAAAAGTGTCGAAAGTTCTTAAAATCGCTAAACTAATGGGCTGAACGTCTTAATATCTAAAAACTAAAGGTGCTAAACATGAGCAAGAAGGGGGACCAGGAAAACGACCCATCTCCCCTAAACAGACGCAAGCAAAGCCTTTATTGGATTTGTTCAAATTTTGTCGCAGGTCAGGTGTACTTTTAATTAAACTAATCCGGGTAAAGGTTTCAATGCAGTAAAGTTTATAGAAATTGACCGACAGTGCTACATGAGGTGAAGTTTGAATATATCACTTTTATTATTATCATTATTATCATCATATATATATTTTTTTGTTTTTTGTATACAGTAAATTGTCATGTCCCCATTTTCATAGTTCGGCAATTTTATTAAAATTCCGTAACGAAGTATGTTATTCATTATGCATACTTGGCTCTAATATGATGAAGGGATATAATAGGTTCAAACTTTTGCATTAAGGGGAGGCAGACCGTTTTTCTGGACCGCCTTCTCCCTAATGTTTAGCCCCACTAGTGTTGAGATTTTAAGACGTTGGTTCCATTAGTTTGGGGATTTTATGACCTTTCACCCCATTTATTTGTCAATATTAGGACCCTTCGTGCCATTTAGGTGTCGATTTGTTCCTGTCGAGCGACAGCGAGCCTGTAATTTTAAGAGGAGTGGCCTTTGGCCGGGAAATTTTTCTACCGAAAAATTTACAAATATATATATATATATATATATACCGGTATATATATATATATATATATATATATATATATATATATAGGTCTAGGGCGTGTTTTCTAAGCTTGATGGAGGTCTAGGGAGGAAACTAAAGAATACATAAATGTATATACCAAACAAACAGCCACTGTCCCCTTAAGTAACAAATAATAAGCTGCTTCCGCCAGTTGATAACATATAGGTAGACTAGAGGATCATACAACTAAAATAGGGACAAGAGTCAGAAAAAGACTGAGGGCATTTGAGCGTCGTCAAGATAAATTATTTTACGATATATTCTCCAACAATGTCCATGCTTCACTCCCGTATGGTTAATGTCCGGATTACCATGCAAGGACTTTTTTACTTTCATGCTAACCACCCTATTTCTGGTTACTGCTTTCAGCGTTCCTACAACCCTCTCCCCTTATTGCACCCTTTCCCGCACTTCATCATCCATGCTCCCATCTTTATTCTACACACTGCCCAAATACTTAAATGAGCTGACATTCTCCATAGCCAGGCCATTCAACCTCACCTCACACTCTGTGACTGCACCCCCTTCAAAGACCATAACCTTACTCTTCCCCGCATTTACCTTCAGATTCCGTTTTTCAGACACTGTTCCAAACATATTTACCAGACCCTGCAACTCCCATTCACTATTGTTCATCAGAGCTGTATCATCGGCAAACAGCAGTACAGGCAACTTCCACTCGTTTCCTTCCCATATCAGCGGCACACCAACATCCATTGATCTTCCTTGTATGTCTTTCATGACTCCATCCATATATATATTGAACAACCATGGAAACATCACACACCCTTGCTTTAACCCAACATTCAGATCAAAGAACTCGCTCTGCTCATTCTCCACACTACTGACGCCTTTGCACCCTCATACATGCTCTTTACTGCTTTCAGCAACTTGGCATCTCAGTACTGTCCACAGAATTTCTCTATCAACTCTGTCATAGGCCTTCTCCAAGTCCAAAAAGGCAGCATACAACTTTTGGCCCATCTCCAGATATTTCTTCACAACACATTTCAAGGGAAAACTCTGGTCTACACATCCTCTTCCCTTCCTAAACCCGCCCTGCTCATCACCAACCCATTTCTCCGTTCTCACTCTCACTCTCTCGATCACTACCCTGGTACACCTTCCCTACTACGCTAAGAAGACATATCCCACTGTGATTGCCTAACACTCCTCTTTCCCCTTTACCCTTATAAAGGGGGACTATTATGCCTGTCTTCCAGTCATAAGGAGCAGTCCTGCTAGTTTACACATTTTCCTTACCCAATCAAAAACTTGATGAAAACACATTTTGATCTGTAGACATTTAATACTCATTACAACTCGGGACAAGTTTCCATTGGGTGATTAAATAGGCAGGTCGGCATATGTCAAGTATTCTTATTACTGCATATATCAGGACTCCAAATATTAAAAAATAAAATAAAGGGAAAGCTTGATCGTGAACCTAAAATGTACCTTGTGGACTCAAATATGTCCTCAAGAGTCTGAGGTTAATGTACACTCGGCTAAAAAAGTATCTGCACCCCTACGCTGATCATCTGGTGTGTACAGCTCGGTAGGGTTGGAATATCTGCCTGCAGTTATATCCATCTATACTACTACCTACCTATACTACCTACCTATACTACCTACCTATACTACCTACCTATACTACCTAAGACCTAGTACCTAGCTGTACACACCAGATGATCAGCGTAGGGGTACATATATTTTTTTTGACCAAGTGTACATATCCAAACACGCCTTACCTAATTCACACAACCAGCTACAAACGACCAAATATTTAATTGAGGTCAGCAAAACACAGGGCCAGTCGCCACATGACAAGTTTACCCCTGGGCTCAGCAATCCTCTCATCACTGACCAGGAAAGGTGACATGTTAGCTTACTCATCTTATGACCTAGTTTATTGTGTCTGTGTGTGTGTGTGTGTGTGTGTGTGTGTGTGTGTGTGTGTGTGTGTGTGTGTGTGTGTGTGTGTGTGTGTGTGTGTGTGTGTGTGTGTGTGTGTGTGTGTGTGTGTGTGTGTGTGTGTGTGTGTGTGTGTGTGTGTGTGTGTGTTTTCGTCCAACTTGAGGATTACGTTGGGTTTGGCAGAGGTGTGAGCAAAACAGTGTTTGTGCGTATGTGCGTGTTCGTGCGAGCATATCTGTTCATGTGTGTATGTGTGTGTTCCACCTTTGTGTGTACATAGGCCTATTTGTGATTTATGTTTGTACGCATAGCGCCAGTTCTTTACGGTGCGTGTGTGTGTGTATATATATTTATGAGTGCATGTGTGTGTGTGTGTGTGTGTGTGTTTGTGTGTGTGTGTGTGTGTGTGTGTGTATAATAATAATAATTGTAGATTTATTGTTCATTGCAGGCCTGAGACTGAAAATCTACAGAGTTTTTCTTAAACCTATACTTATTCTACTTTAACTACGAGGTCTCATGCGACCTTTGGCGACCGTGAGGTGCCTGGCTTCCCACCCCAGTACTGTATATACGCAGATGCACTTTGTATTGGTGAGATGTGTGGGCTAACACAGGCTGATAGCAGCTTGGTTAGGGAGGAACCACGATACCATTCTCTCCGTCGCTATGGCCGAGAAAACCTTTAGGATTCTGGTGGATTCGAACCCTCGCCCCGGCCCCTTGCGGTCAGCAAGGTGAGTGGTCGTATAATAATGCTGTATAAGAATATTCGAAGACAAATCGGGCTAAATTGAATTTCGTTATTAAATTCTGACTTGGTATTTGCGTTTTGTGAATTAGTTTACTAATTTCGAGGGCTCAAAACTAGTCAGAATTAATGACTGTTACTGATTGTGTGCGGATGTATTGTATGTGTGTTTGTGTGTTTGTGTACGTGTGTATGTTTTTATGTATTATGTGTGTGCTGGTGAAACTGTGTGTGTGTGTCTATGTGCGTGCGCGCTGGTGAATGTGTGTTTACGTGTGTGTGTGTGTGTGTGCTGGGGAATGTGTGTGTGTGTGCTTGTGTGTGTGCTAGTTACTCAGTTACTTGTTCGTCAAGGGGAATCCACGCAATGCGAGCTAAGCTCATTATTATCGCGCCTCCTTAACTGGGAATGTATTGCGTGAAATGCATGTTAAGTGTTTTATGTACTGTTGGAATGGCTGTGGATGTGTGTGTAGTCTGTATTTAGCCAATTGGCGACATCGGAAACGAAGGCTTAGGGTGGTTCTGTATGGTACCATTCTCACTATAGACGGTACCGTCTCGCCCGAAGGCTTAGGTAGCCATCAGCTTAGGTGAACCATATGATACCCATCTCGCCTTGTACCATTTTGCCAACCCCAGATGGGACGTCACAACGTCGTCCACTTATTCCAGGTACCTATTTACAGCTAGGTGAACTGAGGCTAACACATGAAAGGAGACAAGCCCAATTTGTCTCCGCCCGGCCGGGGATTGAACCCCCAACCCCTCGTGTGTGAGACGAGAGCTCTACCTACTAGGCTACGGGCTGTGTGAATGCTTGTGTGTGTGTGTGTGTGTGTGTGTGCTGGTCAGTGTGTGTGTGTGCTGGTGAATATTTGCGTGTGTGTGTGTGTGCTGGTGAGTGATTGTGTGTGTGTGTGTGTGTGCTGGTGAATGTTTGTGTGCATGTGTCTGTACTGGTGAATGTGTGTGTGTGTGTGTGGTTTGGAAAGAGGAGATAATTGGCTGATGGTGTGGACAGTTGCTGCCTCGTTCATCATATCTCCCTGCACACAAACACACACACACACACACACACATACATATACTCTAGCACATACACGAAATCTCTATGACACACGAATATACTCATACAGCATGACACTCATACATACACATTCGACACATAACACACATGCACATACAGTATATACATGCGCATGCATGTACAAACACGCACACACGCTCACTTTATATACAGGGTATCCCGCGAGTTTTGTCAAATACTTCCAGAGATGAAAGATTAAGTAATTCTAAGTAAATATACTGTACACATAGGCTTTTGGGGGCATTGTTTTGTAGTTATGGACCCTTAAAGTCGGCATTTTGGTGTTTTTTTGTAATTTCTAACCCTGTTTTTCTTCAATAAGATGAGGATAGGAAAAAAACTATGAAGTGTATTATGAAACATTATATCAATACTTCAAACTGAATACTACAAGAAACCAACAACACTTAATTTTAAGCTCATCATCGCGGAAAGAAGAAAGGAGCTACAGAGGATTTTTTTTTCTTTTTTCTGTCAGTTAAAACCCATTTTCCAAGTAATGGAAATGAATAGCGATAACGTTAAATGCTGTATGATGGTGTATGGTATCAATACTTAATGAAAACATAAAACAATCCTCTGTTGCTCCTTTCTTCTTTCCGTGATAATGAGCTAAACATTAAGTTTTGTTGGTTTCTTATAATATTTAACTCCATGTCAAGGGAATATGGAGTACGATGTAGGGAAGTTATGGAGTACGATGTAGGGAAGTTGTTGGTGTCACTTTGAAGTATTGATATCATGCTTCATATTACACTTTATAGTTTTGTTTTCCTATCCTCATCTTATTGAAGAAAAAACAGGGTTAGAAAAAAAAAAAACAAAAAATGCCGACTTTAACCCTTCGTATCCGGGCTGCCTTAGGTAAGGACAGCTCGGAATAAGGGCCGCTACTCGGGCGTCCTTACCTAAGACGGCAGCTTAATAGGCTAATTAAGCTTGGTCTGAACGCCGTGCGTACGACGTATGTCAACAAACCCCAGCGTTGCATCACCGCACCTCCGAAAACAAGAAGGAGAAGACTCCTCAATGTTATTGTTCTGACGTAAGACGAAATTAGTGATTGAAAAGCCCCCATATTGGCAACATCTCTGCAATATTTGCTCCACTGAAATCGTCATCACAACTGAACCAGTTGACTTACAGAGCTCTACTCAACGCCAAAATACAGATTGAAAACCGCACTACGATTATAGATGAGTGGGAAAGTTCTAGCAGTGAAAATAAACATAAATACGGTAGCCTAGGCCTAGACGTTTTTCAGCCATTTCGCCCGGGTACGGGCGACCGTCCTTAGGTAAGACTACCCGGGTAGGAAGGGTTAAGGGTCCATAACTACAAAACAGTGCCCCACAAAGCCTATGTGTATATAACAGTTTTCACTTAGAATTACTTAATCTTTCATCTCTGGAAGTATTTGACAAAACTCGCGGGACACCCTGTATATATACTGTGTGTATATTATATAAATATATATATATATATATATATATATATATATATATATATATATATATATATATATATATATATATATATATTACACCCACGTACACATACCCATACATCAAGATTATTGGATCATCATTTTTAGTACGAGAGAAAACAACATATACCGTATATTATCAACCGAGTTTGCACATTTCACGACTTAAACTTTATCATAGAAAGTTAGTTCGCACTAAATATCCGACTTACTGCGTTAGTGCCAAAGTGCCAAAGTAATGTTCCTTTATCCCACACAATGGTAATAAATGACACCAGCTGTGCAACAATGGATCAACAATCGTCTTCCTTCATGTTTTCTATCAAAATTATGTGCAGCTGATATCTGAGGTCATACAGATGCATTACTGAAAATAGTAATTCTATAAACTACAACTTTTCAATTACGGCAATTCTGCTCTCTCTCTCTCCCCCCCCCCCCTCTCTCTCTCTCTCTCTCTCTCTCTCTCTCTCTCTCTCTCTCTCTCTCTCTCTCTCTCTCTCTCTCTCTCTCTCTCTCTCTCTCTCTCTCTTAACTTACTAAGGGGATCTTACAGTTGCGGGGACAAGTGCTTCTTTTGCATTTGCGTACATTTTAATTTTTTTCCCCTATAAAATGTTCAAAGTCCAATTCCACAACTTTGTTTACTTGCTCGTCATAGCCAAAAAAAGTTGGCCGTGGGATCCACGATGGATTACAGGGGGCTCCGACCCCCTTCACTTTTCCAGGACACCCTTAAATCATCATATAGTTAGAACAGTAATTGGTTATTTTTCTTCATGTCCCAAGAGCTTGACCAAGGGATCCACACACCCCTTATTTTTCTTCTTCTGGGTTCGGCCGACGAGCAGGTAAACAAAGTTGAAGAATGTAGACTCTCAACAATTTATAGGTGAGAATTAAGATAATTTACACAATTACAAAAGTAGCACCTGTCGTGAGCTAAATAGACAGACTTGTGTATATATATATATATATATATATATATATATATATATATATATGAGGGGATGATTAATGATATAGCTAATTAATCATGTGCTTTCAGAGGTGTTATTTGCAGGCTACTTACGTTTATCAACATTATATTAACTATTCAGTGTTCGTAGACAGACTCGCCCATGTGACTATTATATATAAATATATTGAGTAAAATGTGGCAAAAGGGATAATGTGTGTATTGTATAATTGACTCATATTTAGAAGAGTTCTCTAAACACGAGAAAAAGATGATTAACCCTTTTGCGCACCAGGATGCGATCACATCCTTTTGGGGATACTGTAAAACCTTTGTGACCATCAGGAGTGTTTAGAAACTGAAGTGACGGAGTTGGATAGAACAGGGTTGGGAAACACCTGTAGGATTGCCAGCCTACAGGTGAGTAGGAAGGACAAACGGAGACATAAACAACCAAGACACCAAAGAAGAGACATTCCATACCAGTCCCCCGTGATGAGGAGAAACGAGAAACAGAGGAGTACCCCATTTTACCTGGTCATTCCCGTTTTCTGACTACCAAATTACCTCTACTAAAAAATGGTAGCGTCAGCCAATCACCATCCAGGTTTCATACCCTCCCCACCAATCACCATCCTTCATTGCACCAGCAGCCAGATGTGCAGTACACCAAGCAAATGTTTATGCAAATTCCACATCAAAGACCTATGAGTGCTACCGACATAAGTGGGGATATTAGAATCTACAATACAAGACTGGTACGAAGAACTCTGGACCAACCCAGGAACATAGAGAAGACCAGAGTTATTCCCGGATTCACAAATAACCCCCAATTATAATAAAATCACCAGAACTGCTATTATATCCTTCCTAACCTTAGTAACTCCCCCCGGAGTAATAAATAAAATTCTTTAAATTATTAGATAACTACCATGTGTTTTTAAGTTAAGTATTTACTTCACTATTGATGTCACAACGATTCACTATATCCCTTTGTTACGATCCAGGTTCTCAAAGACACAGGGCTCTTCAACATTGGACTAGATAATGGCAAAAAGCAACAACGGTAACACTAGATCCAACCCCTGCCTTAAACACTGGAAAACAAAACACCATTACCGCCCTGAGTCGTGCCTGGACAACGAGGTATCCTATGACTCGGTAACTGGTGCACACACACTAGGCTGACGCTCAATGAAACAGCCTATTCTCAAACAGTAAAAGATTACTCGATTATGTTACACAAAGAAAAGATAGTTAACGTGATTAATTAACGTTACGGTAGATACTCAAATAACTGGCACTCCTGTATTAAAGAAAGTGCAATGCTAGTCCTGCAACATCAACTGGAAACTTCTGAAATAAGTCTGATGCTGGGAAGATGTTCGTAAAGAATCTTGAACAATTATAATGCAGAATACGGGTCACAATAAATGCTAGGACATATAGTAATAATAGGCAGGCGAATAATAAAGACTGCGCAAAGGTAGTAATGCTCGACAACTAAAGAAATGCTTTGTGACACAACGCAACAGCCTACTCGGGTTGTGCAACTCAACAACAACCTCGGCTCAAAAGTGCAGTGAATAATAATGCTGCATACATATAATAATGGGGCTTATCTCTAACCAGTGTCTGCTCAGTTAATAAAGTCTAGCTGGGGTATCAAGGCAGGGCAACAATGGGCGAGCATGCGGCTCGTAGCCTAACGTTGTCCAAGGGTGGTATAATGAAGATTACGTTATATGACGGGGATGCTCTCTTGATAAATCTAGGTCTCTAGTACCTAGCTCTATCCTGGCGATCCCTCAGAAGTCAACACAAAGAGGCAGCACAATGTTGTGAGGGATAGGCTATGGCCCTCTCACACCACAGCGCTGTGCTCGCAAAGTAAACCAAAGTATACGGAAAAGTCCGTCTCTCTAAACCTCAATAAAGCATAATACCTCCTTAACCGAAATATCTGGAAATATCTCTTCGCGTACAATACGACTGGTCGACGGTGAACGTCTATGCTGAAACCAGAAGGGATGTTGAGTTTAATAAAGATTAGAGAATGAGAAAGGAGAAGTCGAGAGAGAGAAATAGTATGCAAAGTAGCGAGTATGGGGGACAGAATTGCAAAGGATGTAGGCGATACGCGTGTCAGGCAAGCTCTGAGCTGGTAAAAACACGAGGCAGCGACGGGAAGGGACTAGTTGACCACCCGGCCGCCAACGCCGTCAGCGCCCAAGCGAGCCGTGTCATAGCTCACCACGCTGCTGGGTGTACTCCTTCACACTCTCTCGCTCTCCTCCCACACAAGCAACATTTATATTATAGCGAATATAAAATATAAGGCGCGGCCACAGACCAAAACAAAGACCACTTCTAGACTGTCTGTGGCAACACGACACTAATGAAATAAAGCAGATCATTCTAGGACAACTGTAGCCTATCCCCCCATCCTGGCGAGCGCTAGCGAGCTGCAATGCCCCACGCAACCATTCTGCTAACGCCGGGAGGCGTCACACCCCCCCCAAGATATGGGACACTCAACCATGAGCCCATATCTGAACAGGCAGAATGTCGCTAAAATCTGCCACTCCTAACCACTCTGCCACTCATGGAATGCAAGCTCAGTCTCCTCAAACAAAAATACAACAAAATTTTTATATAAAAATAATCTTATCACCTTTCCCAAATATAATACTTTAATTCATAACATTGTGCTCCCAGAGCGAGCTTTAAGAAGCACAGCCTACTGAGGGAAAATCATCTGCACTCAGTACTCAGCTACAATATTATCTTAAAATTAATTATTAAAAAGAAAGAGTTTTTATTTAATTTTTCATATTTTATTATAATGTTGTTTTTTGGCAGCTACTATAGATGTAGCCTAATTTTCTTCTAATCAAAGCCAACAACTCCTGCCCTGCAACCCTACGCTGATGCTACACACGTGAGCCAACAAGCACCAGCGCAAAAATACACCGCGAGCCAAGACAGGAGGCTATATCAACATACTGTGGTAGCCTACCCCGGGTCTTGCACCCGCGACAGACAGTCCGCAATCACATTCTCACAACCGGCAATATGGCGAATGTCTAAGTTGTACTCTTGCAACATGAGTGACCATCTGGTCAGCCTCATATTCCGGTTGTGGAATTGATTGAGGAATTTAAGCGGGTGGTGGTCGGTATACACTACCACGACTGGCCCATATGCAGGAACATAGACCTCAAAGTGTCTGAGCGCTAACACGATTGCCAGCAGTTCCTTTTCAACAACCGAATAGTTTTTCTGTGCTGAATTAAATTTCTTTGAAAAGAAACTGACTGGATGCTCAAGACCTTCCTCGTCTGTCTGCAAAAGTACGGCACCAGCCCCTACTCCGCTGGTATCAGTCGCCAACTGAAATGGTCGTTCAAAGTCCGGGGCCCTGAGGATAGGGTGAGTGCATAAAAGGTGTTTAACTACTCGAAACGCCTGCTCACACTCAGGTGCCCAGCGGAACTTTTTATCTTTAGCTAGTAGATCTGTCAAAGGAGCTAACACAGTAGAATAGCCTCTTATAAAGCGGCGGTAATACCCAATCATGCCCAAAAATCTCATGATCTGCCGCTTGGTGGTCGGCCTGGGGAACAAGTCGATAGCCTGTATCTTCTGTTGGGGCGGGCTCACCTGCCCTAACCCAACCACAAACCCCAGATACTGCACCGTGGCTTGTACAAAGTCACACTTGCCCAGATTAACCACCAAGCCTGCTTTACTAAGTTAACTAAATAAGGCTTCTATGTGCTCACAGTGACTTTGGAAATCATTGTCATAAATTATCACGTCATCAAGGTAGACAGTACAGTTTGGGATGTCTGCTACGATGTCGTTCATTAAGCTCTGGAAAGTGGCCGGTGCATTTTTCAGACCATATGGCATCACGTTGCAACGGTAAGTACTGCCATCCACCACAAACCCGCACACCTCTTTATCCCGCTCAGACAGTGGTACTTGCCAGTAGCCTTTGACGAGGTCTACCTTGGTCAAGTACCTTGTTTTCCCGATCTTATCCACACTGTCATCCACCCGGGGAAGAGGATATGCATTGGTGGGGGTCAACCCGTTCAACAGCCTAAAGTCAATGCAGAACCGAACTTTTCCATCAGGTTTGGGCTGCAGAGTGACAGGAGAAGTCCACCGTACTGCCCCCTTCTCGATCAAGCCTCTCGCCAGCATATACTCCAGCTCATCCCTGAGCGCTGGGAGTTTAATGGGTGGCACCCGATAAGGTATCGACTTGAAGGGGGGGTGCTCTCCTACGTCGACATCATGCACCGCTCGAGTAGTGAGGCCTCGGTGCTCGGCAAATACAGTGGGGTATGAATCGAACAGTCGCTGCACTGCCACCTGCTGTTCCTCCGGCAGGTGCGCCAGAGCATCGTGCGCACATTGGCTCGAATTCAACGCCCACTGATCAGCCGAGACATGGCAATCCCAGTTATCATCCATCTGATCATTGCTGCCCCCCTCTCCTTCTCCACCATGACCGCGGCAGGTCAACACAGGGACAGCTAGTGACTCAGGTGGGCGCCTCACATACTCCTTCAACAAATTAATGTGGCATAGTTGGTTACGCTTCTTCCGGTCTGGAGTGGCAACTAGGTAATCTAGATCGGAGATCTTTGACACCACCCGATAAGGCCCAGCGTACTTGGCAGCCAGAGGATGACCTGACAAAGGCAACAGGACCAACACCTCTTGACCTACCTGAAACTCCCGGAGTTTCGCCTTAGTATCGTACCTGTCCTTCATACGGGCCTGCGAACTCACCAAATTACGCCCGGCCAGCTCCAGACTTCTAAGCATTCTCTCCCTGCTCTCGAGGACATATCTCAACATAGAACATGGCTTAGCGGTACCCTCCCAAATCTCCTTCACCATGTGGAGAGGGCCCCTAACCTGATGCCCGAAAACAAGCTCATTCGGACTGAAACCGAGACTCTCTCCAGGTACTTCTCTTGCAGCGAACAAAACATACGGCAGACCAAGGTCCCAATCCTTTCCGTTCTCTGCGCAGTAACATCGAAGCATGCTTTTCAGCGTGGCGTGCCACCTCTCCAACACCCCTTGACTCTCCGGGTGATATGCAGAAGAGACGACAGTGCTGATGCCATGCTGAATCATAGTTTGTTTGAACAGATTAGATGTAAAATTAGAACCTTGGTCCGATTGCACCTCTTGCGGGTAACCATACCACGAGCAATACAAGAGCAGGTTCCGGACAACAGTTTTCGCCGTGCCATTTCTCATTGGATATGCATCAGGATAACGTGTGGCCACATCCATGATAGTTAATAGAAATTTATTACCGGCACTAGTAGGGGGTAGGGGTCCGACCATATCAATGATGACCTTACTGAAGGGCGGTCCACTGACAGGAATGGGGTGCAACGGGGCTCTCGGAATTGTTTGGTTAGGTTTTCCAACCCTCTGGCACGTATGACACATTGCTATCCAGGTTACCACCTGCCCCTTCAACCCCGGCCACCAAAAAAATTTGTCTAAAGCCGCCACCGTTTTTTTCACCCCTAGATGTCCTGCCAGTGGTTTGTCATGCGCCAACCTCAGTAGGCTATCCCTGCACTCCCGTAGCACCACCAACTGGTCCACTACTCCGGACCCCTCTTGCCAACTACGTTTAGGGTCTTGAAAACGCCTGTAGAGGATGCCTTCTAAATAAAAAAAAAACCTGGCTGTGCATCGCCGTCCTCGTCGAGCTCTACAGCTCCATTAGCATACGTTTGGAGCTCAGGGTCCTCTAGTTGCAACCGACGTATATCTGAGGGTACCAAGCGATCTAACTGCTCCCGGAGCAATGCATGACCTTCCCCGATACTGGGCTGCTCCCTCTGTCTCTCTCGATGTACATAACGTTGCTGTCGTGGAGACTCGTCATGCCCAGCCTCGTCACTCTCGATGACAGGCCCAGGGGCTACTCCAGAATTAAGTAATGGTGCTAATACTGAATCACCCAGGAGAGCCGCCGAGTCAAAACTCTTAAAACCAACTCCAGCTTTAGCCTCCTCCTGTTGATCGTTCCTCCGCTGGTCTGAAGACGGAGGACTAGGCTGTGACACTTTAGCTGCCCGAGCTCGGGTGACAACACATGCCATGGGTTGTGTCTGGCACCGCTCGACCCACTCTTGCTCTTCCCTACTCACGTCGGCCGGCCTCTCGGCAACGACTAAGGGTAGAACCTCAGAAGCGGGCATTGCAAAGTCGTTGCCGAGAAGAAGGTCGACGCCCTCCACTGGCAGTTTCTCCACAATCCCGACATCCAATTCACGTGCCACACCATCCACCTCCAACTCCAACCGCACCAGCGGGTATGACCGAGTTGCATTAATACCCTGCACCACTACCACCCGAGCCGAGTTTATAGGGTAGCCACTCAAGTTTTTCATCAGAGTCTGGGAAGCACCTGTATCACGCAAGACCTCTACTCCATGCTTGCGCCCCGCCCACATCACGCAACCCCGCTCTCTATGGTCGCAAAAAACATCCCGAGCAGGGTTCGAGCCTCCCAGGTGCTTCTGCATTGGCTGTGCCTCAGCCTCTGACGAACTGCCCCGGGCAAACTCAGACGACTTCGGAGACACACCAATGTTGCAGGCCAAAGACACAGCTGCTGTAGGTGGTTTGCTAGGACAGACTCTTGCAAAGTGCCCCTTTTTATGACAATGATAACACTCCAACTCCCCTTTGGGCTTCCCTTGGTACTGGGAAGGGCCCGGCCCCTTCTTAAACGGGACGGTGCTAGTCTTGTGGTCAGTCTTGGTATCATGGCTCTTGTACCTGTTTGCATAAGATATATCACTAACTCGGGGGGGTGGGGCGTCACGCCCCTTGTTACCTGCCTCACTACGCTGGGCAGACCCGCACCCACGAATTAGTGATAGCCGGAGGTCTGCCATCTCAGCTGCCTCCTGTAGAGTTTTTGGTTGCTTTTCTTTCAGGTTTAACGTCAGGTCGCCGCCTGTGCATTTGAAAAACTGCTCTAAAAGCACCAACTGTTTAATGTCGTCAAACGTAGTAGCTTTCTCCGACCTCAGCCAATTCCCAAAAGCATCGGACAGCTCCCGGGCATGTTCCAAAAAGGTGCTCTCCCGACCCTTGGTAACACCCCGGAACTTCAACCTGTACGTCTCTGGTTGTAGTTCGTATGCTCTCGGGACAGCCTCCTTGAGTTCCTCATAGATAATACACGACTCTATAGGCAATGCATCATAAGCCTTGAGTCCCTTGCCCACAAGTCTAGAGGAAACAAGGGCTGCCCACTTCTCCCCAGGCCACTGGTGTTCCTGGCACTTCTCGAATCTCACGAAAAATTCGGTGACACCCGACTCATCAAATACAGGGACTAGCTTCAACAGGTGCGACAAAGACTGATCATGCCCACAATTCCCACCACCGAGACGTTACCCTGTCGTTTCCACCCGAGTCTTCTCAAGATCGATATCTGCACGGTACCTGGTAGACTCAGCCTCCGACTGGGCTTTTATTCTCGCGAGTTCGAGATCAGTCTCTTGTTTAGCCTTAGCGAGTTCGAGATCAGCCTGTCGCTTAGCCTCTATCTTAGCGAGTTCGAGACGTTCCTCACGCTCAGCCTGCATCTTAGCCATCTCAAGCTGGAAGAGCATTTCTGTAGTGAAACCTTGAGGAGGAGGTGCAACTATTGGAGGCCCACCCAGAGATCCTAAACCACGCTGCCAGCGGCTATCGGCCTGCGGGAACGTACTAAACTCCGGCATCCTAGCGGTCCCGATGGGAGTAGAGTGGAGGGGGGGCTCGAGCAGAAGTCCCCGACCACCCTCTCCACCCTGGACCTCACTAGCCGCCCCCAGTACGCAAGCCCTCAAATCGTTCTTCTTGATGCCATGAGCCACCTTAAGCCCCATGAGGGGAGCCAAACACTGTAGACCATACTTGCTAATTCCCTCTAGTCGATCAGCTGTTATAGGCACCTCCAAAAACTTATTTGCGGCCTCCTCCCTAGTTACTAACCCCCCTGGCATCTGCCCATCAGAGCCTGCATCATTCCCTGAACCCTCAGTATGATCTGATTCGTCTCCCATGGTGTCCACCAAAAATTATCACGTTTATAAAAAAAAAAAAGTACCCAAGCTCCTATGTAGCACTATTCACTTGCCAAAAATGTCTGAAGACTCTCAAGTGCTATACTACTTTGCCAAAAAAAATCTAACTTGCCCACTATATTCCTCAATAAAACAAATGACCACAACAATCCTGCAATTATCTCTTAGTTCACAAGATCCTGAGCTAGGTCGCCATTTGTTACGATCCAGGTTCTCAAAGACACAGGGCTCTTCAACATTGGACTAGATAATGGCAAAAAGCAACAACGGTAACACTATATCCAACCCCTGCCTTAAACACTGGAAAACAAAACACCATTACCGCCCTGAGTCGTGCCTGGACAACGTGGTATCCTATGACTCGGTAACTGGTGCACACACACTAGCCTGACGCTCAATGAAACAGCCTATTCTCAAACAGTAAAAGATTACTCGATTATGTTACACAAAGAAAAGATAGTTAATGTGATTAATTAACGTTACGGTAGATACTCAAATAACTGGCACTCCTGTATTAAAGAAAGTGCAATGCTAGTCCTGCAACATCAACTGGAAACTTCTGAAATAAGTCTGATGCTGGGAAGATGTTCGTAAAGAATCTTGAACAATTATAATGCAGAATACGGGTCACAATAAATGCTAGGACATATAGTAATAATAGGCAGGCGAATAATAAAGACTGCGCAAAGGTAGTAATGCTCGACAACTAAAGAAATGCTTTGTGACACAACGCAACAGCCTACTCGGGTTGTGCAACTCAACAACAACCTCGGCTCAAAAGTGCAGTGACTAATAATGCTGCATACATATAATAATGGGGCTTATCTCTAACCAGTGTCTGCTCAGTTAATAAAGTCTAGCTGGGGTATCAAGGCAGGGCAACAATGGGCGAGCATGCGGCTCGTAGCCTAACGTTGTCCAAGGGTGGTATAATGAAGATTACGTTATATGACGGGGATGCTCTCTTGATAAATCTAGGTCTCTAGTACCTAGCTCTATCCTGGCGATCCCTCAGAAGTCAACACAAAGAGGCAGCACAATGTTGTGAGGGATAGGCTATGGCCCTCTCACACCACAGCGCTGTGCTCGCAAAGTAAACCAACTCGAAGACAACTTAGGCTCCCACAGTACCTGTCGATGTCGTGCAGAGCTTAGCTAACACTGCACACATCGGAGACAACGACACAGTAACCTTACCCCTAGTCTAGCTTTAGATAACCAAGCAGAATCACTCAACACCTTGCAAGGGAGACATATACCGGTCTACAACCTTCCCGAGAGAGGACACATACGGAAAAGTCCGTCTCTCTAAACCTCAATAAAGCATAATACCTCCTTAACCTAATACATGGAAATATCTGAGAGCTTCGCGTACAATACGACTGGTCGACGGTGAACGTCTATGCTGAAACCAGAAGGGATGTTGAGTTTAATAAAGATTAGAGAATGAGAAAGGAGAAGTCGAGAGAGAGAAATAGAATGCAAAGTAGCGAGTATGGGGGACAGAATTGCAAAGGATGTAGGCGATACGCGTGTCAGGAAAGCTCTGAGCTGGTAAAAACACGAGTCAGCGACGGGAAGGGACTAGTTGACCACCCGGCCGCCAACGCCGTCAGCGCCCAAGCGAGCCGTGTCATAGCTCACCACGCTGCTGGGTGTACTCCTTCACACTCTCTCGCTCGCCTCCCACACAAGCAACATTTATATTATAGCGAATATAAAATATAAGGCGCGGCCACAGACCAAAACAAAGACCACTTCTAGACTGTCTGTGGCAACACGACACTAATGAAATAAAGCAGATCATTCTAGGACAACTGTAGCCTATCCCCCCATCCTGGCGAGCGCTAGAGAGCTGCAATGCCCCATGCAACCATTCTGCTAACGCCGGGAGGCGTCACACCTTTAACATTGAATTACTATAAGTTGAAGCTCAGGAAATATCTGAACATGTACTCAACGAAATTGTGAGAGAGCAAGCACTTCCACCTCGGTAATGTTCTTAAGTCTGAAAAGTCCGGAGCATCTAACTATAAGTGGCAAATGCATTCCCCTCCCCCTCGAGCCTACAACGAGCCCTGCTGTGTGCCTCTGACGTCTGGACGTGGGATTCCTGCCGGTGCGAAGCAGTCCTGAAGTCTGGCCAGGCGAACCTACGCTCACGTTGGACAAAAATTGTTTTCGAACCTCACCATCCCCCCCCCCCCCAGCTCCCCCTAAGTGTCTCTGAGTATCTTACGTTGTGATTATTGATGTGAAGGTAAGGTAAAATATGTGAATATTCATTGCTAATCTCTGTGCTTGATCTGTGCCTAAGATCTTTCATTTATTGCGTATGCCCTAATACTGTGAGTAACCAGATAAAACCTTGTGTAGATCTGTGTCCAAGATCTAGTGTTAATTTCTCACCTAAATTATAATCCACATTCATTCTACGCATACGTTACATAATAGTGTAAATTCATAATCAAGCCGAATACTCACAAATTTTCCTTGTGTATGTCCATTCTATTTAATGTGTGTACCAAGTTGAAGCTGAAGTGTATACTGTGAATTGATTCCCTTCTAACACCCTCACTTTTACCTAGAACCTACGCTCAATTTCATACCTATTTTTGAACTCGGTTCCCCCCCCCCCCTATTACGCCTTAATTTGATGTGCGTTGATAGTGTACTTTGTGAATAACGTATTAGTTTATTCTCTTATGAAATAGATAATTTCGATCCTGCTCGTCTAGGAATTCTAGTTTCTGTGTAGATCTATTGTCTAATTATTCATCAACTCGAATACAATGCCAATTGTTCTGTATTCCATATAGGAATCTGCTAACCAGTTCAGACCTCCTTCATACCTTATCAGGTATTTCCATCTAAGTACAACTTCGTCCTGTACACCATATTTACCTTGTAGTCTTATTGTCACTACTCGTATACGCTGATTTATTGACGCGTTCTCTAATCTACTGTAATCAAACTATTGCCTGATTCAGTTAGGTTAAATTCAACTTTCGAGCATACTTCAGTAGATGTAAATCACTAAATCTGAATTCCTCGACCCTTGAGATTATCTTTGCATATAAGAAGTAATTAATCGTGTGCTCATGATATAAAGTCTCAATCTGCTAATTTAAGTATATCATTAATAGTAAAATAATTCACTTCCCCCTTCCTTTGAAGTTCAATACACTTCCCCCCTTCATCAGAATAATATCGCACTAACTATATTTACTATTTTTACCATCGCAGTCAAACATATGACCTGATCGACCTACCTAACCAAAAAGAATTCGTGTGCGAGAGCCCTTTAAATCTCCCCCTTTCGATCCCACCCCCAACCGCTAGCGAGCGTCTTCCCAGCACCCCTTCATTCACTTTCCCTTTTGCTCTGCCCTACCTTACTGACGCGCAGTCATAGTTTTCGTTCAACCTGCCTGAAACTTACTCAGAATAATTCACAGTAGATACTTGACTCTCATATATACTATCATCAAGAGTTGTATCTATGTGTATGTTTGTCTGAATATTATTGCATACTTCCCTCATAATATTATCCCTTGATTTATGTTCATTGTATGTTCTTGCCCGACCTTAGTGTGTGCAGGGGCGTAGCTAGAGATTTGGGGGCCCGGGGGCCTTTGTTTCTGGAGTAGCCCCATCCAGGGTTTGCTGATTTTTTAAGGGGAAGGGGGGGGGGGGGGGCTGCTGTAAGGCCATCCCCCCCCGGGAGATTATTTTTGGAAAAATATTCCAATCTAGTTGCATTTTGACGCTATCCATGAATCTATATTGAAGTAATAATTAAAGTAATGTACAATTATTATCAAACCATTATCTAATGGATTAGGCTCTGGGTTTTTTGCAATTGGCCGCACCACTTTGATGAACTTTTTGGCATTCATTAGGTATGGCTGAACTAATAATAAAAATAAAGTAGACGTGCCGTTTTGCCCAAAATCAAAACGGCATACCCAACTCTGCGATGGGTTACCAACATCACTACTAATACTATCATCAATCACAATCAACATAATCACTACTACTGCCATCATCACTACAACTGCCACAATCATCACGAGTACTGTCATCATCACCATTACTATGATCATCATCACTACTACAATTACAATTATCACTACTACTCTCACCATAATCACTGTCCATTGTCACTAGCATCTTAATAATACTATCATCATTGATAATACAACTATCAACCATCATTACTAATATCATCACCACCACATTACAATCATAATTACTACTGTTAACATCATCACTACTACTATAACCATCATCATTATTACTGTCACAAATATTACCATAATTTATTCTACTGTCATCATAATCATTACTACTGCCATCATCACTACAACTGCCATCATCACTACAACTGCCACAATCATCACAAGTACTGTCATCATCACCATTAGTATGATCATCATCACTACTACAATTACAATTATCACTACTACTCTGACCATCATCACTGTCCATTGTCACTAGTATCTTAATCACTACTATCATCATTGATACAACTATCAACCATCATTACTAATATCATCACCACCATCTTACAATCATCATTACTACTGTTAACATCATCACTACTACTATAACCATCATCATTACTACTGTCACAAATATTACCATAATGTATTCTACTGTTACCATCATCACTACTACTGCCATCATCACCATTACTATGAACTTAACAACCACAACTATCGTCATCATTACTACAAATTTCACCATCCTCACTACTACTCACACCATCGGCACTACCATCAACACTACTGTCATTATTATTACTACAACTATCATCATTACTTGTCACCATCATCACTACTATTATGACCATCATTACTACTACTGTCACCATCATATATACTACTGTCATCATCATCACTACTGTCATCATCATCAATACACCTAAAACCATCATCACTACAATTATCACCATTATCACTACTATCACCATAAATCCAAATATTACTACCATCACTTCTAATGCCAACTAAACTAACTTAACCTAGCAAATACGTAGCGAGATGTTTTCGCTCCCAGAACGCCATCATTTCAGGGGGGGGGGGGGGGGGGGGTCGGGTGGGGGGTCCGGGAGGTGTGGGGGGGGGGGGGGCAAAACCATATTTTGGACCTAAAATCATAACTATTGCATAAATTCAAAACATCTTTTTGTACTGACTTTTGCATTCACGCAACAAATGTTCGTGTGAAATTTGGTGAAAATCCGTCCAACGGTCTAGGAGGAGTTCCGAGACACCGACGACAACGACGACGACGACGACAGAAATTTGTTTCATGTGGTACCCACTATAGGGGGGGGGGGGGGGGCGATACCAAACTCTGCTTATGCAGAGTTGATAATAATATGCATAGGCCTAATCTTCGATTATACTATTATCTATACACTCAACTTACTAGCTACCATGTTTCATATTTTGAATACTTCAAATTAGGCCTATGTCTTATTATTCCTTTACACATGCGTACGGAAAACACAGTATAATAAAGTAGGCGTGCCGTTTTGCCCAAAATCAAAACGGCATACCCAACTCTGTGATGGGTTACCATCATCACTACTAATACCATCATCAATCACAAACACCATCATCACTACTACTGCCATCATCACAACAACTGCCACAATCATCACGACTACTGTCATCATCACCATTACTATGATCATCACTACTACAATTACAATCATTACTACTACTCTCACCATCATCACTACTACTATCACCATTGTCACTACCATCTTAATCACTACTATAATCATTGATACTACAACTATCAACCATCATTACTATCATTACCACCATCTTACAATCGTCATTACTACTGTTAACATCATCACTACTAGTATAACCATCATCATTACTACTGTCACAAGTATTACCATCATGTATCCTACTATCACCATCATCACTAATACTGCCATCATCACCATTACTATGATCTTCATCATCACAACTAATGTCATCATCACTACAACTTTCACCATCCTCACAACTACTCATTAATACTTTTATGTATATACTATTAGTATTATTTATATTATTTTCATATCCATTTGGGGGCCCCCCTCCCTTGGGGGCCCGGGGGACGATTTCAAACAGACCCCCCCCCCCCCCCCCCTTAGCTACGCCACTGAGTGTGTGATACCCATTAGTACTTGATCACTGACTATTCTATATAATAGTACGGCAGGCATCTCTTCACACTATCGGCCTATTTATATGTGCAAAGTACCTGTCATATTGTGTATATCTATGCCTCTACATTCCTTGCTATTCACTCATAATAGTCAAGGAGTATTCAACCATACCTATAGGCCCATTGAATAAATAAGAGTGTATACTTACCAGTGTGTATTTATTTTGTCATCTTAACCTGATTGAGTACCTAATATGTGAATAAGAACGTGTTCGACGTGACCCTGTTGAGAGAATATTGAGTCTAAAAGTCCATAGTTGGATTTGAGTAAAGACCCAGAACTATGCTAGGTTGTATTATAACCCGACATAACAGAAACCTTTAGTTTAATTACTTCAACCTCTGCATTTGCTTTTGAGCGAGTTGTGGGCAGAAACAAATTTTGGAGAGTTAATAATGAGATTAAGATAACCGGAGTCACAAGCAAAAGGGTGACAGATCTATTATCTTTATTTGGGGTTCTGCTTGGTTCGATTATCTTGTCATAGTGTTGTCAGGGTGCCTTCATCGTCTTCTTCTGCTGTTTTCCTGCCGTTGGTACACACGACGAGTGAGGTACTTTACTAGTCGATAAATGGACTAGTACCTCGCCAAGTCCAGGTAATATATATGTGTGAGCATGCTGGTGAAATGGCAAGTTTGTTAGGTGTCATACTGGAAGAAAACTACTCAATGCCTCGGCAGATCCATGTGTTATAACCGAGTATGTAGGTGGAAAGTTAGGTGGACTAAATGTTCTTCTAAGAGGTGGACTACTCAGAACCTCACTAGGCGGACTAAGTAAGTGTATAGGTGGAAAAACATGCGAACTTCTCCCTTTCCTTGCGAAGCGGACTACACAAGTGAACAGATGAGCTGCCCAGTAATCTTCATATGTAGCTGATTCTTGTTTCTTCTGGCCCGCTGGGCTCGGGTAAATAGGTTTTGGTCGGTTATCTGTGCCTTTTGTACCTTAGTCCCTTTTGTCTCTGTGCTGTCAGGTGAAGGTGAGATCTTGGGTACGAGTGTAGGTACAAAATGATGCCCTGGCGTTCCAGGTAGGCTGGCTGCTGGGCGAAGAGGTTTGTTTTCTTTGAGTTTGTGTGGCCAGGGAGGACGTCCTTGCTTGGTCCACCTGTGTAGGTGTACGTTCTATATGTGCTACGGTGATTGTTGCTATGTGTCCCAAACGTGTTTGCCGAGGTAGAATCCCTCATAACAACAATGCTACTACTACTACTGTCAATAATAATAATAATAAAATAATAATAATAATAAATAACTACTGTAGTGTGAAGATATTTCCTGATAACATAACTATGGGTGTTGGACTATTTTGATGTGACATTGTTGAAGGTGTAAACCTCAGACAGACAATACTTGGTAGATTTTATGGCGGTGGAGCCAACAATACAGTACCTCACCATAGTGAGTTAGACTTAGCAAGTATACAGTATGTATATGGCGAAAAATAGATCTGGAACCTAATATGCAGAAGTGGCTATGCTGGCGAATGTACGGTACTGTATGGTTGTAGCCAGCGTTATTGTAGTACCTTGTCAATGGTGATGAGGCTCTATCATTGATAAACAAATTTAGTCAAAATGTTTGTCATTTTAGTCATCAATTATGAATGTAATGAGAAGTGTGATGGGAAAAGTGGAATCAGAGTAGGCTACACACAAAAATTACCATAACAGCGAGTGTTGAAAAAGCAAGGACTAAAAGAGGCAAAACACATTACTATATGTATGCAGGTAAGTGTGTTTTTTATTTGTGGAAACTGGCAAAATATTGAGATTATATTGTATAATATAGTTGCGATTTTGACATTTCTAAAACTGGACTTTTAGCTTATATTCTTCGATTAATTCCATTTACATAATGAGTAATCGCAGTAACATACATACAACTTGTCTTAATGCACATCACATGACATATATTTACTTTATACTCTCACATATTTCTGTTGCAGATCAGAGAGAATAGACAAATTATAAAATTGAAAATAATGTTTATTGTAAATAGTTTCAAATATTATTCAGTATTGTGCATAGGAACACGACTATCACCGTTCACGAGCTGATCAAAGTACTAGGTAATCTATTCTGCATACCTTGCACCCCATTTCCAAATCCAGGCTTACCTACGTTTATATAAAGTAGAAATAATCCAGTTGGAAGCCATTTGTATTTTGTATGGCTTATTTCGTTAATAATGTGTGTTAATGCTTTGCTGCTATCCCCCGTGGTGATAATCTTCATCGACTTACTGCAAGTTTCTATAATGTTATATCTCTATTTTTTTGTTTTTCTAATGCATAGGCTAAGGTGTTTCAAACTATCATCAATCCATAATATCTAATAGTGTGGATACTTGTATCATTCATGGTTGGATTGCCTCTAGTCTCTATGCATTTTAACCGACTCTAAAATTGAACAACATAGTCTTTGAATCTGGTATTAACTATTTATTTTATTACGCACAATCTATATAATGGCATGTACTTATCGTATTATGTATTTTGGGTAGTAGGGATGTGCCGTCGTCGTAATTTAGTATGTAATGCATCACGTGTTAATTACGTACTTTTTATGTGTAACTATGTACTAATAACTACTTTATCACGGAAATTGGTGCGGTCGCATCAACGTACACACATCATACTTCTGTATGTGATGGTAAATAAATAATATAGTAAGTACTGTACCAATAATATTATAATTATATATAACTGTTATATGCATGAGTAACATACCTACGTCGTATTTCAGTTCATAAATATTCATAGGGTAATAACGTAGCCTACTTAATGTACCAGTACTAATAATATCACAATAACAGTTATCAGATACATCTGTGGAGCCACAGTGAGGTAACGTCATGCTTAATTAAGTCGTAAATCATGTTACTAACCAATAATGTATTAGTCACGTAGAATAATGGGATCGCTACAACATACACACATCTTACTTCAGTATGTAAAGAATCAACTGCTACTCGACGTAATGTGTAAAATTCTAATACCGTTTTGAGTTAATGTCATCATAAAATTGTAAGTACATGTACTACCCACGTACTATATCACGTGTTAATAACATCATGGTAATACATAGTTACCACGTTAATTTGGGCGCTCAGTGACGTAACAATGTGATACTTCCCGACGTAATGAGTGACATACTAAACACGTTTTTTGTTAACGTATACATTACGTTACAAGTACACGTGCTACTGACTTAGATTGTTACGTGCCTATAGCATCACAATAACACTTACTTACCACGTAAATGTGGGTGCTCACAGTGACGTAATAATATCATACTTCCCGATGTAATGTGTAACATGCTAATAACGTGTTGTTTTACTGTGGTCATTACATTATAATTACACCTGCTACCGACGTTCTATGTTACGTGCCGTGCCAATAGCATCATAATTGCACGTACTTGTTACGTAAAAATTAACATTCACAATGACGTAACAATGTTATACTTACCGACGTAATGAGTGACATATTAAAAACGTTATTTGTTAACATAATAATTACGTAAAAGTACACGTGCTACTGACGTAGATTGGTATGTGCCTATAGCATCACAATAACACGTAGTTACCACGTAAATGTGGTGCTCACAATGACGTAATAACTTCATTCTTCCAGACGTAATCGTTAATATGTTAATAATGTTTAGTGTGAACGTGATCGTTACATTATATAACACGTACTATTGACGTACTACGGTACGTGCCAATAACATCATAATAATACATACTTACCTCATTATTGTGGGCGCTCGCAGTGACGTTATGTCATCGTAATTGCTGATGTAATGAATAACGTGCTAATAACGTTTTGTGTTAACGTGAGCATAATAATAAAATTACACGTACCTATTACATGCATATGTTGGTCGCAGCAACGTGCCTAAGTTGTATTTCATTACGTAATGTATCACGTATTAAGGACGTGTTAATTACGTGTTGATAGCATCCTACTAACGTGTTTACATAACGTAATGGTTACCAAAGCAATTCGTCTTAACAACGTAACAGCGACGATATTACGTTATATAATTACGTCGTGTTATTACCGAGCAGACTCTACACAATTACGTAATATTTACGTGTTTGCATAACGTAATGGTAACCAAAGCAATTAGTCTTAACAACGTAACAGCTACGATATTGAGTTGTATAACTACGTCGTGTTATTACGTCGGTAATACGTCGCCACAACTCTACACAATTACGTAATATTTACGTGCTTACATAACGTAATGGTAACCAAAGCAATTCGTCTTAACAACGTAACAGCTACGATATTGCATTGTATAACTATGTCGTGTTACTATGTCAGTAACACGTCGCCGCAACTCTACACAATTACGTAATAATTACGTGTTTACATAACGTAATGGTAACCAAAGTATTTTGTAATGACAACGTCATAGTGACGTCGGTAACAATTCGCTACAATTCCACGCTTTAACGTAGTATTTACGTGTTTACTTAACGTAATGGTAGCCTAAACAATTCGTTTTAGCAACGTAATAGCGACGATATCAAGTTATATCACTACGTCATGTTATAACGTCTAATGTATGTCGCTACAACTCTACACAATTACGTAGTATTTACGTATTTATATTACGTAACGGTAACCAAACCACCTCGTTCTCATAACGTTATAGTGACGTTTTTGTTCTAAGTGGGAATAATAATGATAATAATATATATAATTCCTACTCATCAAAACTGACCTAAATCATAATTTGAGATAAAACTGTACTCATAGTATCTCTTCAAGCTTGTAAATGTATACAATAACTAAAAGCGCATGGAATACAAGACGGTGTGTTGAAATGGATAGAAAATTGGCTCAGCGACAGAAAGCAAAGAGTAGTCATAAACGGTAAGGCATCTAAATGGACCAATGTAAGTAGCGGGGTACCCCAGGGATCGGTACTAGGACCAATTCTCTTTCTAATTTACATCAACGACATAGATGAGGGCCTCACCTGTACAATCTCAAAATTTGCTGACGATACAAAAATTGCAAATAGCGTACTCTCAAAAGAACAAGTTGACGATATGCAACACAATCTAGATAAATTGTCATGTTGGGCCCAAATTTGGCAAATGAGTTTCAATGCGGATAAATGTAAAGTTGTTGTTGTTGTTGTTGTTCCCCAAGCTGCCTGGCCGAACAGCCCCAAGGCCCCGAGCAAGGCCAAGGCCATAACTGAGCGCCCCCACAGAACCCTCTCTGCCTACCACAATAAAGCCTGGGTGACCGAAGCCACTCCATGGCAGGGAGCTGAGGAGGGTGCGGAAACGCCCGGGAAACCAAAGTCCCACCCAGGGCCCTGTGCCCCTCAGCAATTATGAAGAGAAAGTTGAGGGGCAAAGGAAAAATGTGACGCTTTGGCTTCCAATCTTGGTAGATTGGGAGGTCAATCCACGGAAAAGACGCCGTCACTTGAGATCTAGGAAATACATAAGTAAAAGGAACAGTCGGAGTAAGCTATGGGTATGGCAGAGATCGCTCAGTTCTCACTCTGATAGACCAGCCCATCACCATATGACTAGAACCCAATCCTCTCAGCATCAGCTAGGAAAGGCCCTAGAAAGCCGCCTTTGGCGGGGGGATAGCTCCCCTATTTCAACCCCTTTCGGGGTTGGGCACCCGCCCGGGTTGGGCACCCGCCCTAAATGTAAAGTACTACATATCGGATACCTAAATGAGAAAGCAAACTATTCGATGAATGGCACTCAGCTTAAGAATGTAAACAGAGAAACCGATCTGGGAGTAACAATATCGAGTAACCTAAAACCGAGTCAACAATGTTCAGAAGTTGTTAAGAAGGCAAACAAAATAATTGGCTTTATAGGCAGGTCATTTGAGCATAAATCCAAAGAAGTTATCCTAACCCTTTACAATTCCTTAGTCCGCCCTCTTCTGGAATACTGCGTTCAATCCTGGTGCCCTTATTACCAAAAAGATATAAACAAGCTAGAACGAGTTCAACGTAGAGTTACCAAAATGATACCTAGCCTAAAGAACAAACCATACGAAGAGCGTCTTAGAGAATTAAATATATTTCCTTTAACCCAGCGCAGATTAAGAGGTGACTTAATTCAAGTGTTCAAAATCATCAAAGGCATCGACAATATGAACTGTAGTAAGTACTTCACTATCGACCAATCTAATTACACGCGGGGAAACGGTTGCAAAATTATTGGTAAATCTTTTAACTCACACGAATCTAAGAATTTCTTCTTCAATCGAGTTGTCAACTTGTGGAATGGGCTTCCCCGAAACGTTATAGACTGCATCACCGTTGATTCATTTAAACTCCGCCTAGACAAATATCTCGCTTCAAACCCGTGACTGACTGCGTTTGTAAATGAATAACTTTATTTTATCCCCCCCTCAGTTACTAACCCATCTGTCCCCTACTAACTTCCTAATCCTGCCACGGACATTAGTTCCAGGGCAGTAATTCCCTTTCCAATGTTCCCTTACCCACTCTAAACCACTGTTTGGACACTTGATCCTCAGTGTTTTGGAGGACAAGCAACCTAGAAGGGTCACTAGAACTGTTGTTGCTTGATTTCCTCTGTACTCCTTTGTAATATACAGTATGTATACAACAAAGTTTGCAGGGATTGTGTTCGTCGTTTTCTGTCTGTTTGTTTGTAAAATAAAAGTTCTCAAAAACTAATGTTCGGATTTAGATGAAACTTTGTCAGTACCTTTATTTGGTACCAGAATAGGAACGACTAACTTTCGGCCACAATCCAACGACTTCGCCTCCGACACCTCCCCCACCCACTTAATGTAGCCCCATGAAAGACAAGGAAATGTTCTTTATCGATCTTCACAATACTTAATGAGAGA
Organism: Paralithodes platypus; assembly: GCA_032716605.1. NCBI lineage: Eukaryota > Metazoa > Arthropoda > Malacostraca > Decapoda > Lithodidae > Paralithodes > Paralithodes platypus. Next base: position 65,079,714 of record CM064492.1, read on the forward strand.
TATACTTTCCTTTCCTTTCTAACTCTCTATCAGTATATATTTTGTCATGATGCACCTACTGAGATATCATATTGCGGTCCAATAGCCGTAGTCATAGCACGGAAAATTAAGTATATTTGTCATAGAATCAAAGTAGATACATAATCATAATTTTCTTAAAGCTCTGCGTCCTAGGATTAGATTTAAAATTTATCTTTTTTCAGTTACAAAGAGTATATAATTTCTAACCATGTACTTTCGCACTTTGGAAAGGCCATAGCTAAGCAATATAATTGCTGAGGGGCACAGGGCCTTGGGTGGGGCTTTGGTTTCCCGGGCGTGTCCGTACCCTCCTCAGCTCCCTGCCTTGGAGTGGCTTAGGTCACCTGGGCTTTATTAGTGGTAAGCAGGGAGGGTTCTGTGGGGGCGCTCGGTTATGGCCTTGGCCTTGCTTGGGACCTTAAGGCTGCTCGGCCAAACAGTCTAAGGAACAGCAACAACAACAACAACAACAACTATGTGTTAACTAGACACAACAGAGCAAATATAAGTATATACAAGATAATTGATAGAGCAAAGAACGAATCGGTATTAAACAGACTGAAAAATGGCTCACCCTTTTAATAGTCGCCCTATTTTTCGTTCAAAATAAAATATAAACGTAATCAAAGGTAAACATTCTTGATATTTGCCTACCCTTCTATCTAATATTATAGTAGCTACCGCCAATCGATTACCGGCATGCTTAAGGGGGAATGGGCGTATTTAATTGCTCATTTATGTATCTTTTTTACTATTGTTTTAGTTTCCTCCGTAGACATCCATCAAACTTATAAATACCCGCCCAAGACTCTCCTTCTAGAGTTTATGTGTACATTTTTCGATAGAAAAATGTTCCAGCCGAAGGCCGGTTCCTCTTAAATTACAGGCTCGCTATCGCTCGCCAGGAAAAAATCGACACCTAAATGAGACAATCAGTTTGAATATTGACAAATGGACGACGCCAAACTACAGTAATGGGCCGAACGTCTTAAACCTGAAAACTAATGGGGCTGAACATGAGGGAGAAGGGGTACCCGAAAAACGGCCCATCACTTAAATTTGGTTGGACCCCTTGTAGGCTATTCTATGAGTTACCGAAAATTGCTTTGAGATTTCCTTTAACTTCATTATAATATGTGTTCTCCTTCTTTGTGAAGATATTTGTCACTTGATTCATATTTGTTTATACGAACCCACCAATTAATTTACAAATAAACCTAACTAATGAAATCAATGAAAGTAATGAATACATGTGGTACTCCAAGGACTCGTACCTATAGGATACTCACACCGAAACTCCGAACACTACAAGCATCTGCCGTAGAAGAGAAACACAATACAATACACTTACACAACAAACACACACACACGCACACAGCACCTACACACTCAAACACACACACACACACACACACACACACACACACACACACACACACACATAGGCACTACCTCTCCTCTGTTTCTTCCCATTGGCGCCACCAGTATGTAGAGACCTGCCCTATAAGAGACCTGCTATTCACACAACACAACACAGGTACAATGCAATACACCTATACATACAGTAACGCACAACCACTATCTACACACAACACACACACACACACAACGCAATAACCACCCACACCCACAACACATACAGTACACATACAGACACACACCCACTACACAATAACCACATACACATACAGTACACATACACACCCACTGCACAATAACCACCCACACCCACAACACATACAGTACACATACAAACACAGACCCACTACAACACAATAACCACACACACATACAGTACACACACACACATACCCACACAACACAATAACCACACACACCCACAACACATACAGTAAACATACAGACACACACACACAACATAATAACCACACCCACCCACAACATGTACAGTACACACACAGACACACCCACAATACTATAACCACCCACACCCACATACCCACAACACGTACAGTACACACACACCAACACACACACACAACACACACACACACACCCACAACACATACATTACACACACCCACAACACATACATTACACACACCCACAACACATACATTACACACACCCACAACACATACATTACACACACAGACACCTTCCCTCTGTTTCACCCCTGTGGCGCCACCTTGCCCAGACCTGCCCTATACGAGAGGCTCCCAATTCACTTCATTTCCTCTCTCTCCCTCACAACCAGACTACTGTGTGTTCCTTCAGCCCCTCGTGTACAGGCAAAATCATTAACTCTGACGTATTATTAAGGGGGAGCTAGTCGCTTTTTTCTGGACCCCCTTCTCCCTCTTGTTTAACATAATAGGTTTAACATTTGATGACGTTAGCGAGGAAACTCAAAAATAGATAAACAAATAAATGCCGGTATATATACAGTATACTGTATATAGACCAAAAAACAAGCACTACCCCTTTATCCCTTTGAGTACCAGCGACGTGTGTTATGATTCATTTTATCTACATTTATACGATATTATGCAACTTATGAAGGGTCTGTGGTAGTTGAAAGGGTTAGTCGAGATAGTTTGAAGCCTTATTATTGCTTGCGGTCCTTCCTTAGCTAAATAATAATGCCTAATCGTCTCTAGACTGTTATGCAAAGGACGTCACCGGCACTGTACGGGTTAAACAAACCTTCCAATGTTCCAAGACATGGACTTATATTTTTCGCTCCAGGTTTAATGGAAAACTGTATAACTTTGAAGATAACCCAAACATATTTGTATATTTCCTATTAACCCATTGACTACAAGATACCAAATCAAGCTGAACAATATGTGTTTAAGTGTCCGCAAAATAAAATTATTAATTACATCCTCCATTAGTAATCCTGTTTAAAATTGTTCCAAAACCTTTATCCTGCGAAGTAGTCTTCTTGATGTGAGTATAATACACATGAAGATGTCGTAATGTATCGACTGCTTCAATACGATGGCGTGATTTCCATGTGACTATGCATAACATATTAGTGTCGACTAACCTTAAGATGAACTTCTAGAAATCAAAGTGGCAAAAAAAATAAAAATAAATAAATACAAAATACAAATATATACCCGGTATATATATATATATATATATATATATATATACATATATATATACTGTATATATATAATATACTGTATATATATATATATATACAGTACATTATAAAACACCTTGGACATTCTGAGCACCACAGATTCTTCCGAATAAAATAAAATTGTCTAACGATAACCGTGACAACAAGAAGAACAGCGTATCTCGTAAGGGTTATAAAAGGTCAAACTATTGGTGGCCGCGGAGTCTGTGTATAGTGAAGGGTAACTCTGACAACGGTACTGTTCTTTGTCTCACCCGTAAGAATGGTTGTCTGTTCGGTGTGGCGTGAGAATATTGAAGGAACGTTGTTGTCTCTGTAATTAAAGTGCTCTCTCTCTCTCTCTCTCTCTCTCTCTCTCTCTCTCTCTCTCTCTCTCTCTCTCCCTCATCTCTCTCTCTCTCTCTCCCTCATCTCTCTCTCTCTCTCTCTCCCTCTCCCTCTCCTCTCCCTCTCCCTCTCTCTCTCTCTCTCTCTCTCTCTCTCTCTCTCTCTCTCTCTCTCTCTCTCTCTCTCTCTCTCTAGGAGAGAGCCTTCATCTTTGCTATTTTTTCCTTCCATTTTTCTTTCTTCTCAGGGTTCCTAGCTCTACTAGGATTAAGTCCTGGCAAAAATACACCTGCAGACAGAAACGTTTAATGTCAGACCAAGTTAAGTATATATTTTTCACCCACGTCGTAAATGTTTGAAATAAGCTACCCAGAGACGTTAATACTTGCGAAACTGTATCGTCTTTGAAAACACCTTTAGATAAATTCTGAAAAATTAACCCTAACCTACTTAAGTTCATAACTAAATAATTATTATATGAAGCAAATAAAGTTATGTACATATACCGGTATGTACAACTTCTTGTATGTATGTGCATATACTCAGGCACATACCCCATTGCTGGAGATGGCCGACACGAGACAGAGCCCGAACAGAAACAACATTTTAAGTTCCTATTAGCAGGGTCCAGGACCACTTTCGCGTTCTCTTGCCCGTTTCTCTGTCTCGTTGGCTACAATTAGACGATTTTTTCAGTTTCAAAAGGGCCTCCAGCAATTATCAGGCTTTGAACTATCTTACTTAACCCTTTTTACTACCACAGATCCTTCCTAAACTGCACAAAATCGTCTAAATATAGCTAGACTAAAATTAGAAAGACGTCGCTGGTACAGTAGGGGTTAAGCAGTCCTGTTGAAGTTCAGCCATCATTTCATACTGTTGATATTGGGTGGGACGTAACTAAAACTAACCAACGAAAGTTTTTATTATGTGAACAAGTGGAAAGGGGGGGGGGGGGATCAAAATAAACTAATTTCACTTGTTTAATGTGTGTTAAAGTTTTTAAATAGTTTTGATATCACCAGATGTACGGATATACAGTATGTGTAAGGTATCGTGAGTGTATTTGTCTGTGTGTGGCGCCTCGGTAATCGCCAGGTGAAGGGTAATAAGTCAACTGGGGGCTACCTGGCTTGGGTGGCGCCACACGGTCGACCTCAAAACCCCCAGTGCCGAAATAGGTAGGGGGAACGATTAACCCTTCCACTCCCTGACGGCCCTTCTTTAGCTGAAATATATAGCTTTAGAGTGGCTGTGAGAAAATATGAAGGTCCTTCGAAATAAAAACGTCATAGCAAAAACTTATAATTATAATGACACGAATGTTCATGGCAATAAAGTCTTTTAAATATATAAAGGGAAATTTAAATGCATGTTCTGTAGGCTACATACTATGATGCATGTTTTCACACACACAAACACTCACACACACACACATGCACGCACACACACAAATATACATTCGAAATAAATCCATTATATGTAGATACCAAATGATTATAGTTACTACCAAATATCGCATTAGTATAAACATAAGTTTGAAGGATGATATACTATAATACTTTGGGCTTGAAGACCTGCAGCAATAGCCATTCTAAATTAAGTATTGATGATTATAGTTACCAATCATTGGTTTCTGGTTTTATAAGAACCACCATAACATTTTGTGTGAAATTGTTAGGAGAACAGTAAGTTGCTCAGTGAATAACATTAGGATCGAGAAACACTTCATTTTAATCATGATTTGTATATACCATTAATATAGTTGTGGGAGGAAGACATTTAAATCTTGAAAAAACTGTCTCTCAGATATAGTAAGTATCTAATGATGGTACTCACTAAATATCATCTTGATACGTTGAAAAGTCATCGAAATATCCGTATGAGACTTTTATCAGAAACACAGATAAATGTATAAATTATATCATATACCCACATATATCTTTGTCGGAATTAATAATGATAAGGTACTTGTCATTAAGTAAATATCTAAAAGCCAGAATCAATAGAGCAAATTCGCGGTTTAATAGGAAACACAAATGTGAAACAATTTGTTAGATGAACATTTAGATCATAGATGAATAATGCAAGCTTAGATAATGCATAATAATAATTTATGATTTAGTTCTCTTGACCGATTATAACTACATGTATAGTAAAACATTAGCACGTACACACACGCATAAAGTGTGGTATGTATGTTAGCAGCCAAGTAGAGTAAATCAATGTTAAGGGAGATAACCTGTTTTTTTTTCTCCTTTTCTCTTTTTCTCTGGCTTGTATACATTTGGCCCCATTCAGCCTACTGTTTTAAGACTTTTATCCCAATCCATGTGTCAATTTATTCCTGGTGAGCGATATTGAGCCAGCATTGTATGGAGAAGTCCGGCTTCACTGGAGAATTTTTTCTATCGAAAAATGTACAAATTTATCCTGCTGACAAAAACATTATAAGAAATATGCTGGCTCGCTGCCGCTCGCCAGGAAAATATAGACACCGGGATGGGGATAAACATCTTAAAACAGTAAGCTTAATGTAGCCTAATGAATACAGCCAGAGAGAGAGGGGGAAACAAACGAGGTGGGACCGCTTAAGATTTATCCGGAGCTGTTTTGACTTCCTCTTGACATTAAGCTTGATCGTTATGGTTTGTGGCTAAAGTAGGAAATATATGTGTTGGGTTGGTAGTAATTTATTATGATGACTTTCCTACACGAGCAAGACCATCCGAGAAGTTATGTTCTTGTCAAGTGAACGTGTACAGCTTTCGATTGTTATTATTAATTTATTTATTGTTCAATAAATCGTCCATGAACAATTAGCCATATTTTCCCAAGTGATTGTAACCATTAAGCTGAACATTTCGAAAACAAGGTTACCATTGCTTGGGATATAGTATTCGGATTCACCATTTCATCATAATAGAACATATATATTATTTGATGTAATCTATTCTTCATAAGCTCATGGCTCTGGATGGCAGTTAGCTTCCACAATTCAACTCTTTCGCTCCAGCTGACGTATGGTTACATCCTAAGTAAAAAAATACATTAGCTACAGGTGACGTTCTGATACTATTTGGTATTACCAGCTGACTTGGTAGTACCGAGCTGCTCTGCTTGTTGCCAAACAATTCAGTAAGCTAATAACCTTCCCTCCAATAGTAATACCAGTCTGCTGCAGGCATCGGTTGTGATAGGGTGTATGTCCAAGCAGGTATTTTAGAAGTTGAAATTCAAGCAAAATAGGTCCATTTCGGTATGTATTTGTGACAGCTATATACCAGGTACAGGCCATAGCCCATACTGTCTTCTGAACATAAAACTTTATAAGCTTATGGTTTATTTTATTGAGTTGTTGTTGTTGTTGTTGTTGTTGTTGTTCCCCAAGCTGCCTGGCCGAACAGCCCCAAGGCCCCGAGTAAGGCCAAGGCCATAAACGAGCGCCCCCACAGAACCCTCCCTGCCGACCACAATAAAGCCTGGGTGACCGAAGCCACTCCATGGCGGGGAGCTGAGAGGGTGCGTAAACGCCCGGGAAACCAAAGCCCCACCCAGGGCCCTGTGCCCCTCAGAAATTATGAAGAGAAAGTTGAGGGGCAAAGGAATAATGTGACGCTTTAGCTTCCAATCTTGGTAGATTGGGAGGTCAATCCACGGAAGAGACGCCGTCACTTGAGATTTAGAAAATATATAAGTAAAAGGAACAGTCAGAGTAAGCTATGGGTATGGCAGAGACCGCTCAGGTCTCACTCTGATAGACCAGCCCATCGCCAGATTTTATTGAGTTGTTGATAGTGTAAAATTAAGAAAGATAAAGTGATATTACACTCAAGATACAGGGCCAGGCTGGTCCAAGTCACTAGCAAAGTTATGGTCAAAATTCTCAAGGCCAGAGGAGGGGACAATGAATTAATAAAAGGAGAATTTGACCTTATCTTTCCATTGGATCTTGTTTGAATTCATTCATGGCTATGGATACAGCTCTAGGGTTATGTATATTGATCAAAATAGAGGAAAGCACCCCCAGGGAGCAATAAAGCCATCTATAAGATCCCCACAGCAAAATGGGTTAACACGTAATGTAGATACACATACTGTATAACATAGTATATCAGCATCTTGAAAATCAATTTATATGATATTGCTTGTTTGACTAATGTTATTTCCTTTGTTCTCCAGAGAGAGAGAGAGAGAGAGAGAGAGAGAGGGGGGAGAGTGGGAGTGAGAGAGATTAAGAAGAGTATACTTTTTTAAGACTTCACCTATCAGTTCAGAGAAACCCTTGGCCACGCGTAAGAAAACCCAATCAAAACACTGGCTAAAAATAGGCCAAAGTTATCAATAAGGTAGTTGAGGCAGGCGAAGACAGAGAGCCACTAGTGCACCCCTTTTATAGTCTACCCCAACTGCTCCACCCTGTCCGCCATGTTTAATACCTTGCTTTGTCCTTATTGTAACCACTGGCTGCATTAACCCTTTGAAGATTGTGACGCATGTTGACAGTTTATTCTGGCTATCATTAGACGATTTAGAAGGATCTGTGGGAATCATATGGGTAAACACTGAAGATTGTGACGCATTTTGACAGTTTATTCTGACTGTCATTAGACGATACTAAACAGTTTAGGATGGATCTGTGGGAATTATATGGATAAAGACTATCTCAATCAACCCTCTGAATTCCATATACCCTTCCTAATCTGAATAAACTATAGTCTAATTATAGCCGGAAAACAGAAAAGAAATGCGTATTGGATCTTGAACGGGTTAACTTTTCTCTGTATGACTGCGATCCTCTCGTTTATTCCAATATGCTTATTGAGGATACTAACACCGCCATCAGGATTAATATTTAAGGGGAGGCAGACCGCTTTTCTGGACCCCCTTCTCCCTAATGCTTAGTCCCACTTGGTTTGAGATAATGAGACGTTCGGCCCATTAGTTTGGCGATTTTAACACCTTTCGCTCCATTTCGTTGTCAATTTTAAGACTTTTCGTGCCATTTAGGTGTCGATTATTTCCTGGCGAACGATAGCGAGCCTGCAATTTTAAGAGGAACCGGCCTTCGGCCCTAGCATTTTTCTACCGAAAAATGTAAAAATGTATCTTGAAGGGGGGTCTAGTTTTTTTTGTTATAAGCTTGATGGAGGTCTAGGGAACAAACTAAAACAATATATGAATAAATGAATTAATAGACCAAACAAACGGCCAGTCTCCCCTTCAGTTTGGTCATTATAACCTCTTGTGTTTTATGGCGCATGTTGACCATATATTCTGGCTAGTATGCGACGTTTATATTCAGATTAGGAAGGGTATATGGAATTCAGAGGGTTAATTGGGATAGTCTTTACCATTTTAATTCCCACAGGTCCTTCCTAAGCTGTAGAAAATCGTCTACTGATAGTCTGAATTAACTATCATATACGTCATGATCATCAGAGGGTTAAGGGGCTATGTTCTTATACAAACTTCACTCAGAAGCTAAACATAAAAAATATCTGAAATTTGTGTATGAAAGAAACGTTGGAGGGAGTCCTTCATATAAATACTCTACTAAATTTATACCGGGCCATATATTGAGGTGTGTAAGGGGGGTCCCTGCTTTTATTCTCTTTCTCTCCTTTTCTCTCTTTCTCGGGCTTGTATCCATTCGGCCCCATTCAGCCAACTGTTTTAAGACTTTTATCCTCATCCAAGTGTCGATTTCATCCTGGCGAGCGATAGCGAGCCAGCATTGTATGGAGAAATCCGGCTTCGCCGAAGACATTTGTCTATCGAAAAATGTACAAATTTAGCTTGCAGTCAAAACAAATATATATATATGCTGGCTCGCTACCGCTCGTTAGGAATATATTGAAACCTGGATGGGGGTAAGCGTCTTAAAACAGTACCGGTAGGCTGAATAGGGCCGAATGAATACAAGCCCAAGAGAGAGGGAGAGAAAGAGAAAAAAGCGAGGTGGGCCCCCTTAACACGGTGGCAATGGGAATCCGAGGGCCACTCTTCACTTAATCTTGGAGTAGCTCCTACAAATCTAATAACATACCCTATTCCAAATGTGAAGGCCGAAACTGTTGAACATAAACCTTTATAGCTTAAAAACTACTAGAGTAATCTAACTAATAATTTTATCATTTACCATTTGGGAAGGGTCATCCAGGGAATCGGTGTGGAAATGTACAGCCCATTTGCTCTAGCCCATTTTTAGTTGTAAAGGTTAGGGTTCACGATTTCTGAACTACCTGTTTGGAACAGGGTATAGTATTGCAAACAACTCTATATATATATATTTAACTAAACACTGAATAATTAGATATATACATACCTCTACTCGGTGTTTTGTGAACAAATTCCAGACTTTTAACATACTTAAAATAGTAAAATGCCTGGTGGTAGTGGTTATTTTTGGTAGATTTTTCAATATGTATATACAGTATATATACCGGTATATATATATATATATATATATATATATATATATATATATATATATATATATATATATACTGTATATATACTGTATATATATATATCCATCAAGCCTAAAAACACATCCTATAGAACCCTCCCCCCCCCCCCTTTAAAAATAATATTTAAATTTTTTGGTAGAAACATGATCAGGCTGAAGGCCTGATCCTTATAAAATTACAGGCTCGTTATCGTTCGCCAGGAAACAATTGACACCTAGATGGTTCAAAAGGTCTTAATATTGACGAAGATATGGAGCAAACGATATCAAACTCGCCAAACTAATGAAACGTCTTAAAATGTCAAAACTGATGGGGCTAAACATGAGGGAGAAAGAGGTCCAGAAAAAGCAACTACCTCTCCCTTAAGCTTGATATTGGAACAATATTATTCCATGTTTCCAAATTATCGGTATAGAAGGCCAGGGGTGGTTGAGGGGGGGGGGGGGAGTAAACCAAGCACGGACAGGATTAGCATAGAGGGGAAATTGATACTCCACACACACACACACACATACATACACACACACACACACACACACACACACACACACACACACACACACACACACACACACACACGGACCCTTCAACACCCACCTCTCATGTCAGCATGCGTCACTCACTCATATTTCATCGCCTACTATCCCTTATCATCTCGCCTATTCCTTCACCTACTTTAACGTTATTCCTCACTCCAATGTTACATACACTTATACAGAACCATCACTTCATAATATACTGTATATATATATATATATATATATATATATATATATATATAAATATATATATATATACACTGTATAATTATACACACAAATACTCTCAGGCACATACCCCATAGCTAGGAATGGCCAACTCGAGACTGAGGCCGAACAGAAACAACAATTTTGAAATTCCAAATCTTAAGGTCCGGGACTACTCTCGCGGTTCCCTTGCCCCTTTCTCTGTCTCGTCTATTAGGTAAATTTTACAAGGGGAGGAGGATTCTTAGCCGCCCGCCTCCAAAGTAGTAAAGGAGAAGAGACAGACAGAAGCGGCTAAGTTTTGGTAGGGGATGCCACACCTTACACTGGACAGGACCAGCCCTCGCTCACTTCATAATTAAAGAACACCCCGTTCTTAACATTAATCCTCCATTACAAACCCCAATGCACTTGAATACATTATTGAAAGCATATCATCCTCCCGGGATACGAACTCGGGACACCACACCCAGAAAATAGGGGATAATTTGTGTACGAACAATTGTGGCGCCCCCTGCTGAAGTGAGGCAAACGACGGGCCGGATGAAATTGAGTTAGCACTTGCCTCGGATAGGCAAAGGCATGCTTGAGCCTGTGGAAGAAGCATTTGCCTCAAATCGACATGGAAGTGTCTATAAGGACGATTTTCCCAGAATTATTGCAGGAATTTTTACCCAGCTAACGCACAACTGAGAAGTCCGTGCTGAACTGAGTCATAGCCCCGAGACAAGAGCCGCCACCAATCAGAGGGCGCCATGATGATGAGTCATCGCTCGCCAGCCAATCAGCGTCCACCACTCCCCTTCCACCCTTCTCAGTTTTCGCGCCAGCTCGTATCAAGCGCATACCTTCCACATTTTGTTCTTGTTTTGTGCTTTTTTCTGTGCTATTATTCTCCACCATGGCTGATGGTGAGGCAAGTGACCAACCAGATATACAGTCACCCTCTGGAGTACGAAAGAGGCCGAGAAACAAACGAAAGTGGAAGAAAAATGCAGCAAAATCAAATAGGAACTTGGGCCTTGAGTATACGTCTGCTTATACAGGGAGGAAAATGCCACAGCGAAAAGTGGGGCCTCCCTGTACCTGTGCTGCGAAATGTTATGATCTTGTGGGTGAACAGAACATTCAGTCCATTTTCACAGACTTTTGGAAGACTGGCAGCTGGGATGCACAGACAGTTTATATCCAAAAACAGACTACATCCCAGGCTGTGAAACGGAGGCGAACTGAGAATGTGGAGAAACAAAAAAATGCACTCGGCATTATCACGTCACCGTCAATGACATCCCTATCACTGTATGTAAGCAGGCATTTGCAAACATTCATGGTATCCCTAGAGCCCGGTTGGATCGTGCCTTGAACAACATGACCTCCACAAGTGTCCCCATATCTGATCGTAGAGGCAAGCCTGGCAGTCACGGTAAAGTCGCGGACGAACGTAACCGTAAAGTAGTAGAGCATGTGAAAAGTTTCCCTACTATTTCCAGCCATTATTCTCGCAAAAACTCCCCAGATGTGCGTTATTTAGACACTGATATGCTAAGCAAGCGCCAAATGTATGAGTTATATAAAGAGTGGCTGGAAGAAAAGTACCCAAATGAGGTGCCCTGTACTTGGCACTATTATGATGATGTGCTGAAGGCCAACTTTTCCAATCTTAAGCTGTACAAACCACACCAAGATACGTGCAAAACTTGTGACGTGTATGCCAATAAGTGTAAGGATTTTTTGCTGACAGAGGCTGAGAAGAGGGCAATCGAGGTGAGGCAATCTCTTCACCTGGCCAAGGCTGAAGTTGGATACAAGCTCCCCAAGCAACTTGTCACTGACACTCCCGACACTACCATGGTCCTCTGCATGGACCTACAGCAAGCACTTCCAACCCCCAAGATATCGACGGGAATCGCCTTTTATGGAAGAAAAATGTGGACATATAATTTTAACATTCACAACTATAAGACTGGAAAGGGGCATATGTTTATTTGGGATGAAGTGACAGCTAAGAGGGGGGCACTAGAAATTTGCAGTTGCATCAAGAAGTTCATTGATATATTTGTCCCTCCTGAAGTCAACGAGATATACATGTTCTCTGATAACTGTTCAGGGCAGAACAAAAACATTACACTGCTGCTCTTCTACCTCTCCTTCATTCATTCTGGCAGATTCAAGGACATTCATTAAATCTATTTCAGGTCTGGTCATACTTACATGGCTGCAGATAGAGATTTTGCCCTTATTGAAAAGAACATGAGGAAGTTGAATTACATTTTCACGCCTGAT
>CM064492.1:65097678-65315666 GCA_032716605.1 Paralithodes platypus
TATGAATAATGAGTACTTCAGTTACGAAAACCGTAGTCACTTATTAACTTATAGGTCAGATTATTTTGGTATCCTGTTGGCATTAGGCAGATGCCCTCTTTGTATATTAAGAACATTCTGAATACAGTTTGTTGAAGCGTTGGAAATGTTTACAGACAATACCATGCCAGTGTTGTTTATGAATGTAATAATATAATCACAGCTTGATAGGCGGTAAGAGATAAAACTATGTAAATCAGGATGACAATGAGTATTACTAATATAACTGGTACATTGTTGCCAAGGTATTCAATCCTTACCCCATCCTAATTCTACACCAAGGAGTTCTGTGAGGATCAATATGTCTGTTGCTGTTTGGTTTCCATTTGCCTCTTTTGTGTGTGTATATGTATGATGTGTTTGTGTGTGTGTGTAATAATAATAAAATTATAATAATTGGTGTTTACATTGTTTACTTGCAGCCGTCAGGCTGCAAGTGAACAGAGTTTCTCTTCACCTAAGTACAGTACAATACAATACCTTACCTACGAGGCCATAATGCGACCTTGGGTGACCATGAGGTGCTTGGGTTCCCACCATAGTACTTACGCAGATGAACTGGTGACACCTACGCGTAGGCTAACTCAAGCTGATAGTTGAGCAGCATGGTTAGGGAGGGACCACACTATAATCTTCTCCCTTGGGATGGCCTGAAAAAAAATAAGGTTTATGATGGTCCTGAACCCTAAACCTTGCTTACGCACAGCGCCTTTTATTGCTCAGCCAAACCAACCAGTGGTGTGTATGTGTGTATGTGTGTATTGAAGCTTACTATAAAAGTATTTTTCTTTTACCCCCTCCCCCTCTGTTTCGACATATTAGTATGGTTTGGACTTGTCAGCATTGGTCGGCATCCCGTCTAGGGGAGTAAACCTTATACAAATCTTTGCTGCTTACCTATGGGTGAAGCAGGCTAGTGGATGGACTAGATGCACATCAGTGTAGAAAAATAGTGCTAAAAATACATAGAGGGCCTCTGAGTCGGACAGACCCTAAGTGGAGTGGTCTATCCTGTAAATCCTTAAATAAGCTGGCAAGGGTTGTCCTCACAGAGGACAAGTCCGATTGGGGGCGTTATTTGTATGCCTACCCTCATAAAGGAGAGTAGGGCGTCCGACCATAGATGGATAGGTAGTATGGTAATGTTATGACGTTTTGTCCTATTAGTCCTATTGGTAAGATGTTGTGTCCAATTCAGTTGTCGATTTAGTTATCCCTGGCGAGTTATAGCCAATCTGCAAGGGAACCGGGCTTCGGCCAAGACATTATTTTCCCGAAACATGTACACCTTCAGCCAAAATGGGAGTTCGGGAAGTACTTTTACATTTCCTAAAGGGGGGTTTGGGGAAGGGTTTTCAGCTGGGGGGAGGGGGGGGGGGGTCTCAAATAGATACAATATTATTGAGGACAAAAAGGAGTAAAGAAAAGAAGACTACAACTCTCAATAATAATAATGTTATATAAGACAACACTCATGTGTGGCTTCCTGTGTGTGTGTGTGAGTGTGTACAGTATGTGGGGAGATATAGACTGTAGCGTGGTGAAGACTACCGTATATGAATGTTATGACTGATGGGCCAAGGGTCGCCGTCTGGACCAGTACCGGGAGTGAGAGAGAGAGAGCGTGAGGGTGAGAGAGGGAGGGAGAGAGAGAGTGTGAGATGATAGATTGAGTGAGAGAGAGACAGAGAGCGTGAGGGTGAGAGAGGGAGGGAGAGAGAGAGAGCATGAGGGTGAGAGAGGGAGGGAGAGAGAGAGAGAGAGCGTGAGATGATAGATTGAGTGAGAGAGAGACAGAGAGCGTGAGGGTGAGAGAGTTAGATGAGAGAGGGAGGGAGAGTGAGAGAGAGAGCGTGAGGGTGAGATGATTATATGATAGATTGAGTGAGAGAGAGAGCGTGAGGGTGAGAGAGTGAGATGAGAGAGGGAGCGTGAGGGTGAGATGATAGATTGAGTGAGAGAGAGAGAGCGTGAGGGTGATAGTGAGTGAGATGAGAATTTGTTTGTTTGTGAAATTTCTATCACTATTATTATTCTTATTATTGTTATTAATATTAGTATTAATTTTATTATTATTATTATTATTATTATTATTACTATTATTGTTATTGTTAATATTATACAAGAAACTACACTCATAATTCAATCATGCACATTATATGTATATGCAAAGGATCTCGGAGAGGAACAGAATTTATGTATGCAACTGTACAATAATCTCATTCCATATTGTCTTACTCCCATTATGCATAGTGTCCCAAGTGAAGGTTGTAATACTTCTTGACACAGCACTTAACACTAGCTGAGCCGACGTTTTGTGGGTTATTAGAATAGTTTGTTTAATTCTTATTGAGGATTTTGCTTGCTCTTGCCATTTTCGAGCAATGTATTTTAGTTTGTCCCCTAGGCTAACAAAAGCGCCTTCCCAGTTTACCTTCCTAAAAACAAATGCCCACCCAGACTGTTTTCAAGGTAACTTTTGTACATATATCGATATCAAAATATCCCGGCTGGAGGCCGATTGTTAAAGTTATAAGCTGGAATTCGCTCGCGCAGAAAAAAGATCGACACCTTATTCGGGTGAACCGTCTTATTATCGCCAAACTAATGGGGTGAAACGTCTTCAAATCTCCAGATTAATGGAGCAAAACAAGGGGCCTACAAAAAGACATTCCTAGGCCCAATTAGGGTTAAGTCAGGCAGCATAGCGAGAGTAACGTGTATGAACCATGTCAGGGCCGTGGAAGGTCGGTAGTACCAAGGTTAATCTATAAGGACTTTGGGGCAGGATTTATCTTATTTATATTAGTGTTATTATTTGTAGTGGATGGGTGCATGTTGATATATATATATATATATATATATATATATATATATACAGTATGTGTATGTGTGTGTCTGTGTCTGTGAGAGAGAGAGAGGTAGCATAATGTGTCATTTAGACAACAAAGCTTAGTTCATAAACATTCAACACATTTGTTGATCTATCTATGCACCTAAACTATTACATAGAGGAAGTCATAGTATCCCCTAATCCTAATGTACTCTGGTCATCATACTATCAACTTTCCGTAACTCAATATAGCACTATTGGCACCATAACACTAAGTATTATGCATGGCAAATTGTGTATTAGTTATTTGTCTACTGGTCAGTGGCGTGACAACTTAATCAATAATTTCAACAAGTACATATCAACTAGTGTTAATTCAAACATGACTGTTTGGTTAAATTAAATTATGTTTTGTTAGGTAAGGATTGAATGTTTAAACTGGTTAAAGTTTACTGATTGTAATAATGTACTGGTCGAGTTTACGTCGAACCAAATATTTCTACTGTAAGGAAAATGTATTACCCCATCATAACTTATAAATCAGATAATCGACTTTCTGTAACCTGATACACTTTAATGCTTCCCAAACTCGTTACAGGCAGCCTGCCCTTTGTCTCCTTCATATTCATACAAAAATACGCACACACACTTTACAGTATGTGTACACCAAAACAATTTGCATATGTTATCAAGGCCTTAATGTAACTAAACATATCTATAGCGCTAACCAACCACTATGCATGCCCCATGACAAGTTGTAAATTATAATATCTGTCCGCTAGTCTGTCAGCCCTTCGAGGATATATCTGTCCTAGAAACGATAGTGTGCTTGAACCCGAGAAGCAACAAGCACGTTATCTGCTGGGTGTTGGTGATACAGCCTCCTTCAGCGGGAGGTTATAAATAGTCAGGGAACCAGCCTTGTTTTCCACCCAGATTCTTCCGTTCTTGCATACAACAATCCCAATGTTAGTCTAAATCTGTGTGTAATAACCCGGGTTCGAATCCTGGTGGATCACATATATGCTTTAATTAATTTCATTGGAGGTGTTTGGTATTGTGGTGAAGTTAATAAAAAATATATTAACGTAATCTAATCTAAACTTGTCAATCCTAAGTTAATCCTTTCAGCATAAGGACGCGTTTCTGCAATATGTTCTAAGTAACAGTAAACGATTATATTCAGATTTTGAAAGCCCTCCATGAATCAAAGGGGTAAAGTGTATCTTATTTAACCCTTTGACATCCGAAATTCTTTCCCTAAGCTGAATATAATAGTCTAACGATAGCCATCGTATAATACGTAACGCAGGGTTAGTCTGACTAAGCTTAGCGTAGGCCTAGTTATCGTAAGCTAACCTAACCTAACCTAATTACTCAGCTTAACTTTGCCCTGTACGGGCAGATGTCCGGGTCCTACTGTAATCTAAAGGAATGTTTACTACGGTATGATATTACAATGCCTCTTGTCATATTTATATAGTTACTCAAACCATTACATACCCTATAAACAAAACACCGGGGTGGAGTTATATATGCGGAATTATCAAACGAACAGTGGTGTGTGGGGATGCTGAAGCTTACCCATCTCGATATATATATATATATATATATATATATATATATATATATATATATATATATACAGTATATATATATATATATATATATATATATAAAAAAAATACGGATGCCGAGTGTGTACTAATTCATATGGGTGCGTCTCCTTCGACGTATGGATAAATATAGCACTGCGTATTTTCAGAGATGCTCTGGTTTTCAAGTGGAGGTTATATTATATTATGTTTATATTATATTTGTTTTAATTTTTTCTCCAGCCATTTTTGCATAGGCAACTTTATGCCACAATTCAGATCTCTTTTGAATTTGCTGTCGGTAGTTAGATGTGCGGTATATAGTTTTAGGCTGCTTATTTGTTATTCAGTTTGTTATTCAGACACAGCCATATAAGAGATTACGAAAAAATAAGCTGGAAAATTAATCATATGGCTTCACCATGCGTGAATAAAAGTTAATTATAATATATACCTGTTGTATCCACAACTGTCCATTGCTGATGGTCTTGTGGTGAATAGGTAAATAATGGTATAGCCTAACTCGCCCCCCACCCACCCCCACCCACTCCTTTAAAGTTTTCAGTTGCCCGTTTAAATATATCGACAAACATGTTTATCTTAATCTCATTTTCGCTTACTATTAGTATTGATACTCTGTGTATACTGTGTACTCTGAAAAGTCCTACGACTTGGTATCAAATTTACCTTCCCAAAGTAGTATTTCCCTTCTACAGGAAAAGGTTGGTAAGCTTTTATCACGCCGTGACCCAAGTAGGTTAAACCTGTATCTATCTATATAATATATATAAAGTGTATGCATTAAAACAAAATAAACATGAAATTACAAGCTATCATTTGTATTCCAAGATATCGTCGGGCCCCACAATGTCTTGGAATACAAACGATAGCTTGCAGGTCCAAGTTTCATTTTCCTACCGCGAGTACAAGAAATGTATTAATACCGTGTAACTGTTCTCTCTCTCTCTCCTTTGCTAATTCCTGGCTACGCCCCTGCCATCAACAGCAGCGCTATCAAAATCCCAGCCAACTACACTATCCCCACCAACACCACCACTATCATCATCACCATTTTTACCTTCCCCACCACTCATATCAACACTACCACTATTATCACCACCTAGTTTACCTTCACCACCACTAATACCACTTTTACCTTCCCCACCACTCTTATCAACACCACCACTATCAACAACATCCCCACCACCACCATCATCACCACCTTTACCTTCCCCACCACTCTTATCAACAGCACCACTCTACCACCCCCACCACCACCGCCACCCCCACCCAGTCTCCGCGGCGACGAAACCACTTGAACGCAGACAAGTGATTCAAATCGTGGCGCCTAGTGTGTGTGTGTGTGTGTGTGTGTGTGTGTGTGTGTGTGTGTGTGTGTGTCAGTCAAGGGTATTGGTTGTTAAGGGCCTGCTTGGTGTTGGCCAGGGAGCAGCTCTTGGGTCGAGGGGGAAGGACCGACGCCTCTTTGTGTTACTTAGTGCTGGGGGCTGGGGGGAAATGATTGAAGGTGATGCTATTATGTTTAGAATTGAATACAAGGGGAGGAAGGAGGAGCGGCGCCAGGTTCTGCTATAGTTAGTGCTTTGTGATGGAAATAACTTTTGGGGATATACAAAATAGTGCTTGGTCAGGGAAGATGTTTGAATGCGATGCAATTAGATTTGGACTTTAGACAAGGGGTGTTTATGCTGTAGCTAATGCTTTATTTTGGACGATTATTCAATAGGCAAAATTGAGCAGTGGGGTTTAGGGGAGGAAGACCATTTTTCTGGACCCCCTTCTCCCTAATGTTTAGCCTCACTAGTTTTGAGATTATCGCCCATTAGTTTGGCGATTTTAACACCTTTCGCCCCATTTCGTTGTCAATGTTAAGACCTTTTGTACCATATAGGTGTCGATTATTTCCTGGCGAGCGATAACGAGCCTGCAATTTTAAGAAGAATCGGCCTTCGGCCGGGAAATTTGTCTACCGAAAATTTTACAAATTTAAAATTAAAACGTCTAGGGGGTGTTTTTCTAAGCTTGATGGAGGTCTAGGGAGGAAACTAACAAAATATATGCATAAATGAATTAATAGACCAAACTAACGGTCAGTCTCCCCTTAATACAGGAGGGAAGAATCGTCTGTTTTTGCTGTTGTGATGAATACTATTGTTAGCCTTAGGGTGAATACAAGGTTGAACATGTTTGTTTATCTGCAATTGATACTGGTTTTGATGGAGACCTATTAAATTAAATTACTCAAACTTTGGGGATACATAAGGAAAGTAGTATTAATTTGATAGCAAGTAATGGAACCTAGTGACACAAAATTGCCATGTTTACATCTTAATTACTCAGCAATTACGAACATTTCAAAGCGAAATATACAGTTAATTAGGAAAAACGTGGCCTTAATATGACGCACAGACATAATAGTAATATATGTCAGCTGTTAACGGATTTATAATTTACCGTCAATTGAAATATAATCGAAATGTAGTATAAACAGTAAATTGCAAAGATACTAAGTTACTATTACTATATTTGTTACGTCAGTCAGTCAGTCAGTAGCCAAACCAACACTCCCTAAACAGTGCAGGGAGGATCAGCAAGAAAAGGCTTGTTGATCTCTGAGCGTGAGTTAATTCTGGAGGTGGGTACAGGGAGTCTGCGCCACAAAAGTGACAGACGATGGGGTCTGATAGAAAACATTCACATATCTACAGATTAATATAGGGTGATAATGGTCTGCTAAGGGGGAAGGGTTTATTTTTTGGTCGATTTATTTATTCATTCATTATTTTGTTTAGTTTCCTCCCTATACCTCCACCAACCTTAAAAATACATCCCCAGGAGGTCTAGATAAATGTGTACATTTGTTGGTAGAAAAATTTCTCGGCCAAAGGCCGGTTCCTTCTAAAAAGAATAGGCTCCTAACAGACACCTAAATGACACGAAATATCTTAATATTGACAAAGAAATATAGCGCAAAGTCGTAAAATCGCCAAACTGATGAGCCTAACGTCTTAAAATCTTAAAACTAATGGGAATAAACTTGAGGAAGAAGATGGTCAGAAAACAAAAACATTCCCCCTTAACACTATTTGCTGCGAAGTCTTGATATTTTGTTTAACTCCTTCACCACCATTACGTAATTGTCATCATATTCTGGGTACCATTAAGCGATTATCTTTGGTTGCTAATCTGCCTATACGACTCAAATGGGTAAGTACGATCTCAATAAACCCTCTTAGTAACTTAGGTCCTTCTTAAACCGTATACAATCATCTAATCTTAACCAGAATCAAAGGTAAAAAGGCGTTATGTGCTGAAGGGGTTAATTGTATTTGGGAGTGTTGATTGTTTGTGTCGTATTCGAGCAAAATGTTTATAGTTTGCCCCCTTTTAACTTGATAACTTTCCCCAGATTTCCTTCAAACTAATTATGTAAAGTTGCCCACATAAGTTCTGTTCTTCTCTTTGATCTTAATCAGATAATTATAATGCGCATGGTTGCACTACGAGTGTAGTTTCTTATGCAGTGGATAGCTCATCATAATAGTCAACAGATAATTAAAAGAAACCACAATCGCGATTCATTCATGCTATTTTATTGTCATACATAAGATCACAACTAGGAACAGAATACGGAAGGACAGAGAGGGAGATGTAAACCGAGAGAGGTGGAAGGATGGAGTGAAGAAGTATATGAATGAAGGCGGTGCTGGTTGGGAGGAGGGGCTTCGACGGACTGGGGACAGAGTTGCACGGGGGAGTTTCATTCGTGGCCACCCCTTCGGGGATTACGGCGTCAGGCAATAGATAGATAGATATATTCATTGTTATTATTAGTTTTTACGTTCCTTCCCAGACCTCCATCAAGCTTAAAAAAAAATAAAAATAAACCCCCTTTAAAGATAAATTTATATATTTTTCGGTAGAAAAATCTCCGGCCGAAGGCTGGTTCCTTGTAAAATTACAGGCTCGCTATCGCTCGCCTGGAATAAATCGACACCTAAATGGCACGAAAGGTCGAAATATTAACAAAACAATGGGGCGAAAGGTATAAAAATCGCCAGACTAATGGGCCGAACGTCATATATATAATCTGAAAACCAATGTTACTAAACACAAGGGAGAAAGGGGCCCAGAAAAACGGCCCATCTCCCCTTAAGTGCTGTAGCCTACGTCGTAAATGGACTCGGAGTTCATATCAATTTGACCCAACGCAATGCCTGCCAATTGACCACTTGCGAGTTTCAGGCTATAAGGAAGTTCGGCCCGTAAACATCGATATTAAACACAAATACAGTAATTATGTAGGTTTCTGATGGATAAATACTATGTAGAATTTGGTTTTATGTATTAATAAATGTACTAAAACCGTATTATAGCTGGTTATTCTGCTAAATATCGATGTCTACAGCTCCAACTTCCTTATAGAATGAAACTCGCAAGTAGTCAATTGACCTATAAAAGGACGGAGTCAAAGAATGTGATACCTTATAGGGATCAATAACTCGGTGTTCAATTAAAGGGGAGGGGGGGGGGGGTCCCTCAGATTTAGCCACCTTAGTTTTCATATTTAAGACATTTGGCGCATTAATTTGGCGATTCTAAGACGTTTCACCCCATTTATTTGTTAATATTAAGACCTTTCGTTCCATTAGATGTCGATTTTTTCCTGGCAAGCGATAGCGAGCCTTCTAAAATTCTAAAATGACAGGCTTGCTATCGCTCGCCAGGAAAATATCGACACCTGAATGACACGAAAGGTCTTAATATTGGCAAAGAAATGGGGCGAAAGGTGTCAAAATCGCCAAACTAATGGAACACACGTCTTAAAATGTCAAAACTGATATGCTAAACATGGCGGAGAAGGAGGTCCAGAAAAGGTGACTACCTCCCCCTAACCTTTTGAATACCAGCGACGTGTCTTATAATTTATTCTAACTATAATTATACGATATTAAGCAGCTTAGGAGGGATAATGTGGTAGTTAAAAGGGTTGGTTGAGATAGTTTGAAGCCTTATCATTGCTAAAGGTCTTTCCTAAGCTGAATATAATCGCCTAAGAGTTGCCAGAACATAATACAAAGGACATTACCGGTACTGTAGGGGTTAATGTACAGTATCGATAAGTGGTTCGTGGTACACTCACAAGCCATAATTGTATACAACCCATTAACCTCTTCAGCACGATGACGTAATTTTAATATTATTCTGGTTACCACTGGCAATTATCTTTAGCATATAAAGTTCACTCGACCAAAAAACAATCTTTACACTGGTGAGCTGTAAATAATATAGTGTGAACGGAATGAATCGGGTGAAACATACGTCTTTGAGGTATTATCCTAAGATTTCGACCAACTTCCAGAATGTTTAGAGCGTTAGTGTAAAGATTGTGTTTTGGTCGAGTGTACCTCTAGGACTCAAAGGTGTAACATTATACGATCTCGATAAACACTCTGATTAACATCAGTATATCTTTCTTAAGGGAGCCCACCTCGCTTTTTTTTTCGCTCTTTATCTCCCTCTCTCTTTGGCTTGTATCCATTCGGCCCCATTCAGCCTACTGTTTTAAGACTTTTACCCCCATCCATGTGTCAATATTTTCCTGGCGAGCGGTAGCGAGCCAGCATATATGTATTTTTGTTTTGACAGCAAGCTAAATTTGTAAATTTTTCGATAGAAAAATTTCTCTGGTGAAACCTGATTTCTCCATACAATGCTGACTCGCTATCGCTCGCCAGGAAGAAATCGACACCTGGATGGGGATAAACGTCTTAAAACAGTTGGCTGAATGGGTCTGAATGGATACAAGCCAGAGACAGAGAGAACAGGAGAGAAACATACAAATAGCAGGTGACCCCTCTTAACTGTATACCGCCGTCCAACGTTAACCAGAATGAAAGGTAAAAGGACGTTATCGTGCTGAAGGGGTTAATGATATATATATAAAGGACGTTATCGTGCTGAAGGGGTTAATGATATATATATAAAGGACGTTATCGTGCTGAAGGGGTTAATGATATATATATAAAGGACGTTATCGTGCTGAAAGGGTTAATGATATATATATAAAGGACGTTATCGTGCTGAAGGGGTTAATGATATATATATAAAGGACGTTATCGTGCTGAAGGGGTTAATGATATATATAAAGGACGTTATCGTGCTGAAGGGGTTAATGATATATATATAAAGGACGTTATCGTGCTGAAGGGGTTAATGATATATATAAAGGACGTTATCGTGCTGAAGGGGTTAATGATATATATATAAAGGACGTTATCGTGCTGAAAGGGTTAATGATATATATATAAAGGACGTTATCGTGCTGAAGGGGTTAATGATATATATATAAAGGACGTTATCGTGCTGAAGGGGTTAATGATATATAATATAAAGGACGTTATCGTGCTGAAGGGGTTAATGATATATAATATAAAGGACGTTATCGTGCTGAAGGGGTTAATGATATATATATAAAGGACGTTATCGTGCTGAAGGGGTTAATGATATATAATATAAAGGACGTTATCGTGCTGAAGGGGTTAATGATATATATATAAAGGACGTTATCGTGCTGAAGGGGTTAATGATATATAATATAAAGGACGTTATCGTGCTGAAGGGGTTAATGATATATATATAAAGGACGTTATCGTGCTGAAGGGGTTAATGATATATATATAAAGGACGTTATCGTGCTGAAGGGGTTAATGATATATATATAAAGGACGTTATCGTGCTGAAGGGGTTAATGATATATATATAAAGGACGTTATCGTGCTGAAGGGGTTAATGATATATATATAAAGGACGTTATCGTGCTGAAGGGGTTAATGATATATAATATAAAGGACGTTATCGTGCTGAAGGGGTTAATGATATATAATATAAAGGACGTTATCGTGCTGAAGGGGTTAATGATATATAATATATAAGTTTAATGTCAAACTCTGAAGACTCTGCATAATATTAGATAACGATGTATAATCTAGTTTTGGTTCGGTGCACCTTTAAATTAGTGTATACTTATTATAAAGTGTACGCCTCAGGTGACGCAACTGTTAACCTTATTATGTTCAATTTAATGAAGAGTTTTATTTATATAATTTATATACTTGTGATATTTTAAGAACTCGCATACACATGGTCGTATAATGTGAACTGTTGCTGGGTGGATATGTTGTTAAGAGGAGATTAGTATTCATTTGTTCAATTATTTATATACATTATTATTGCTTATAGTTTCCTCCCAAGACCTCCACCAAGTTTTAAAAATACCCCCAATAACCCCCATCGAGGTAAATTTGTACATTTCTTGTTGGTAGAGTATGGTCCTGGCCAGAGGCCGTTCCTCCTAAAATACTCACTCACCATGAACAAAATGGACACTTAAATGACACAAAACGACATACAATCACGAAACGAATGGGGCGAATGTCTTCAAATCTCATAAATAATGGGGCTAAATACGAGGGAGAAAGGGGTCCATCAATAATGCAAATCTCCCCTTGCGGGTGGTGGTGGTGGCAGAGAGGGAGGCAGGACTGCAGGCATCTGGTCTGTGTCACCCCAAGGTGAGCTCAGATACCTACCGTCACTTTCAAACGCTCCGCGGATTCTTTTAGTTGTTGTTATGCAAATGTATCTATTCTATTATATACCATACTCAATTGTTTACTGGCGTAAATTAGCGAGCCGGTAATTTTAGGCGTAACCAGCCTTCGGCTGGTTAGAAATTTATCTCGAAGGTGGGTCTAGGTTTTTTTTTTTATGTTATGCTTGATGGAGGCCTAGCAACAACATTACAAATAAATGTATACATAAATAAAAGACCCACCCCATAAAAAAAATAAATAAAAAAAGATAAGGGAGTGTGGTTGTTTGGTTGAGTTATAGGTAACACTAACGAACTTGACATTAATCTTGACCCCTTAACTACTCATAACTCAAAAGGGTCTCCAGCAAACTGGCTGTAAATATCCATACGTATTTCCTGGTGGGCTCATCCCAAATGATAGAAATGTCAGCTCGATTGCTTTCATTTATTGTGAGTTATGATAAGTTAAGGGGTCCAGATAATTGTCAAGTTCGTTGACGCTACCTAATGATCGTTATGTTGGTAGGGTATTATAAAGGGAGTGTGTGGTTGTGGTAGTGGTGGTAGTGTTGCTAGGGTATTATAAAGGGAGTGTGTGGTTGTTTGGTTGTGGTAGTGATGGTAATGTTGCTAGGGTATTATAAAGGGAGTGTGTGGTTGTGGCAGTGGTGGTAGTGTTGCTAGGGTATTATAAAGGGAGTGTGTGGTTGTTTGGTTGTGGCAGTGATGGTCATGTTGGTAGGGTATTATAAAGGGAGTGTGTGGTTGTTTGGTTGTGGTAGTGATGGTAATGTTGCTAGGGTATTATAAAGGGAGTGTGTGGTTGTGGCAGTGGTGGTAGTGTTGCTAGGGTATTATAAAGGGAGTGTGTGGTTGTGATAGTGATGGTCATGTTGGTAGGGTATTATAAAGGGAGTCTGTGGTTGTTTGGTTGTAGTAGTGATAGTAATGTTGCTAGGGTATTATAAAGGGAGTGTGTGGTTGTGGCAGTGGTGGTAGTGTTGCTAGGGTATTATAAAGGGAGTGTGTGGTTGTTTGGTTGTGGTAGTGATGGTCATATTGGTAGGGTATTATAAAGGGAGTGTGTGGTTGTTTGGTTGTGTTAGTGCTGGTAATGTTGCAATTTGGTAGTTTGGCAATCGTTAGATGATTTTATATAGACTCGGAAGAGTATATGGAAGTCAGAGGGTTAATTGAGACCGTCTGTACCCTTTTACCTCCTACAGATCAGATCCTTCCTAAGCTGTATACAATCGTCGAATAATAGCCAGAATATAGTGTCAAAACACGTCACGATCCTCAAAGGGCTTAGGGAGTGTGTGGTTATTTGATTGTGGTAGTGATGGTACTGTTGCTAGGGTATTATATAGTGAGTGAGTGATTGTGGTAGTGATGGTACTGTTGCTAGGGTATTATATAGTGAGTGAGTGATTGTGGTAGTGATGGTACTGTTGCTAGGGTATTATATAGTGAGTGAGTGATTGTGGTAGTGATGGTACTGTTGCTAGGGTATTATATAGTGAGTGAGTGATTGTGGTAGTGATGGTACTGTTGCTAGGGTATTATATAGTGAGTGAGTGATTGTGGTAGTGATGGTACTGTTGCTAGGGTATTATATAGTGAGTGAGTGATTGTGGTAGTGATGGTACTGTTGCTAGGGTATTATATAGTGAGTGAGTGATTGTGGTAGTGATGGTACTGTTGCTAGGGTATTATATGAGTGAGTGATTGTGGTAGTGATGGTACTGTTGCTAGGGTATTATATAGTGAGTGAGTGATTGTGGTAGTGATGGTACTGTTGCTAGGGTATATAGTGAGTGAGTGATTGTGGTAGTGATGGTACTGTTGCTAGGGTATTATATAGTGAGTGAGTGATTGTGGTAGTGATGGTACTGTTGCTAGGGTATTATATAGTGAGTGAGTGATTGTGGTAGTGATGGTACTGTTGCTAGGGTATTATATAGTGAGTGAGTGATTGTGGTAGTGATGGTACTGTTGCTAGGGTATTATATAGTGAGTGAGTGATTGTGGTAGTGATGGTACTGTTGCTAGGGTATTATATAGTGAGTGAGTGATTGTGGTAGTGATGGTACTGTTGCTAGGGTATTATATAGTGAGTGAGTGATTGTGGTAGTGATGGTACTGTTGCTAGGGTATTATATAGTGAGTGAGTGATCGTAAAGATAATAATTGTTTGGTTAAGTTAGTGGTGGTGGGGAGACTACTAGTGCTGCTGGGCTGTCTCAGAGGAGGAATGGCTTCTTTTAATCCCTACTGTACCGGTGACGTCTTTTCTGTTATATTCTGGTAACTATTACACGATGTCATTCAGATTAGGAAGGATCCCTAACAATGATAAGAACTCAAACTATCTCGAACAACCCTTTTAACTACCACAAATCCTTCCTAAGCTGCATACAATCATCTAAATATAGTTATGATAAAATATAACACACGCCACTGGTACTCAAAGGGTTAAGTGGATGCTGGCCCATTAATCAGTACATTTCTTACTACCGCTTACATCAATGCAATTTTGTTTAAATGCTTAAACATTCTCAAATGTACGTTATGAGCGGGTGTATTACCGTATGAATGACTATTTTTTCTTGTGTTGTATAGAATGTATAATATACAATACTGTATTAGCACATAATGACGTCTTATGAATAGTTGCGTACGAGATTACATATTATAATTGAGTTGTTCATATCTAGACCCTGTATGCATGTCTCTCTCTCGCTCTCTCTCTCTGTATATATATATATATATATATATATATATATATATATATATATATATATATATATATATATATATTGTCCAATTTTTTCCTCTGGACAAGGATGTTATTTAACCTGTGTTATTGATGAACAGTTTTTGCAATGAGTTAACTAGGTTTATGTTCTACATTTCCTAACTGAAACTAGTGTATCAAAATGTACTATATAATTATAATATTATATTAGTTTTCTTCTAAGACTCGGACCCCCACTCTTAGAACACCACCTATTGAGCAATTAACTCACTATAGGCATTGCCCCATTGTAGCATATGAGAGTATTATTTTGGCGTTTCGGTGGGCTTTGTGGTAATGCACTTATTACTAGGTACAGTACAAATTCCATCCCAATAATATCTTCCCATTGACACATCGGGATTCGAACCCGGGACCATTGGATTACCAGTCCAGTGGCAAGACCACTCAACCACACCTCCCCGTCATTCTTTAATATATAATGATATTTAAGCCAATTCAAGTTTCATACAAACGATAATTACAGACTCTGGCATTTTTGCACACACACACACACACACACACATACACCCACACATACATTACACATATGCACACATTAACACATACTGTATGTATTGGGAGATTGTAGACACCAATCGAGCAGAGCAATACCCAGGGGAGGCCTCATAGGCATGAGATAAGGAGTTAAGAGAACTCCTGTTTCATTTGTTTGGCTTCCCTCAGGGTTTATGTTTGTGTTTCACCTACTCAGTGAATACTTTAGCTACCTTTCACTAACATCCCGGCCCCCTATTAATTTTACTACACTAGGCAAGCAGTGATGTATGGGGCTGAGCCATGGGCTCTGAAGAAAAAGGAGAAAAGAGGGCTGGATGTGATGGAGATGAGCTGCTTGAGGAGTATGTGTGGAGTTACTCGTAGAGACGGATTGAGGAATGAAGAGATACGCAGGAGAGTGGGGCAGCAGGAACATTTGTCAGCCAGAGTGGACAAAAGGGTGCTGAGCTGGTATGGTCATGTTGAACGAATGGGAGATGAAAGGCTTACAAAGAGAATATGTGAGTCAGGTACAAGGGGAGATAGAAGGGCAAGAAGACCCCCATTGAGATGGAGAGACTGTGTAAGAAGAGCTTTGGATGATAGAGGAATGACTATAGATCAGGCAGGGGAAGTGGTGGTGGATAGGAGTGAATGGAGAATGCTTGTGAGTAGTTGAGTGAACACGTGGTCATTTGGAGTATGGGGTCGGGCGCAAGTTGGACTAGATAATAGTCCATCAGGCGCCTGGCCTGGGGAGACGATTAATATGAAGGGTGCGCCTGGAAGTGTGGTGGGAGGGCTTGTGGCTTTGGCTCCGCTGCATGTCTGCCTGCCGAGATCGGAACCTCTCCGGGTGGTCGGGGGCCGGGGGAGTGCTGGAGCGACCTTGGTGACCCTGGTCTCTGGGTCTTCTCCTGGGTTACCTGGATGTGTGTGATTTTGTGTTTTTTATCTGTGTTTATTCGTTGTTTTATGTTGGGTTTGTGTTTTCCCTGTTCTTGCTCTGTCTTGAGTCGGCTACCCCCAAAATGGGGATTGGGCCTGAGCATATAGATAGATAGATAGATAGATAGATAGATAGATAGATAGGCAAGCACACCACACTTCTTTCCCACACACACACACACACACACACAAACAAATCGACTATCATTGTTTCAACTTTGGAGGAGACACTTGTTACAGGCACCTTTGCCTTTTGTCTCCTTCCTACACATGGCAAAAAAGCAAATACAAAAAAAAGCAGTCGAGCAACACGACTCTGTTCAGGTTAACTGATGTTTACCTCTTCAGTATACAATAACGCTTGATTACTTTATTTCTGGCTAACATTAGACGAATTTACTCAATTTTGAATAGGCCTCAACGAATCACGATGGTTAAGCTTCTTTCAATTTACCCTCTGACTTTCACAATACGTTTGTAAGTGGAGTCACTCAACAACGTTTCAACTTTAATTTATGCTTATCGTCACTCAATTGTCTGCATCTATCCCCACCACATGACCAAACCACTTCATCCAAGTTTATCCATTTCCACAATAACACATTCAGTACCCAGACGCCCTCCCAACCTCGCACTCACCCATATCACTATTTACATCACGTTCACGTATATATATATATATCTTTCTCTGTTTTCTAGTAGAGCATCTCTACTTAAGTTCTTAATAGCTCAACCGAAAATAGATGCAGATCAATTGAGAGTCTATGCATATTTTCCCCTCCCCCTACTCATGTTAGCACTCCCATCGCCATCTCTGCATATTTTCCCCTCCCCCTACTCATGTTAGCACTCCCATCGCCATCTATGCATATTTTCCCCTCCCCTACTCATGTTAGCACTCCCATCGCCATCTATGCATATTTTCCCCTCCCCCTACTCATGTTAGCACTCCCATCGCCATCTATGCATATTTTCCCCTCCCCCTACTCATGTTAGCACTCCCATCGCCATCTATGCATATTTTCCCCTCCCCCTACTCATGTTAGCACTCCCATCGCCATCTATGCATATTTTCCCCTCCTCCTACTCATGTTAGCACTCCCATCGCCATCTATGCATATTTTCCCCTCCTCCTACTCATGTTAGCACTCCCATCGCCATCTATGCATATTTTCCCCTCCTCCTACTCATGTTAGCACTCCCATCGCCATCTATGCATATTTTCCCCTCCCCCTACTCATGTTAGCACTCCCATCGCCATCTCTCACCAGCCAACTAACCCTAACCTTCGAACTGTAGCTCTTCCTTGTTATTACACCATCCTACTCGTACCCTTTCTACCCCTTTCACTTAACCCTTTCATCAGATGGTGACGTTATATAGTCTTGCTTCCGTTAGACGGATTTATGAACTCTTTCAGTGGACCATGACGCATTCCTTCATTTTATTCTGGAAATTATTATGCAATTATATTATGTTTAACAACGTTTTATGAGACTTAAATGGCAAAAATTAGATAGATAATTTACCCTTTCCATTGCTAGAAATGTCTAATATGTCGTAGGTTTTGCATGAATAGGATGCTAAAATGACATATGATACCAAGAGAGTTAAGCTTAAATGCAATTACTCTAATAATCAGATATTAATGAAATAAATATCCTGACTTCCGCCAGACGATGTTATTTAGTTGGAGATTGACGTAAAGCACAGTCTTGAAATCGTGTCCAGTTATACATTGATGATTAGATATACTTCCTAGGTAGACATATAAACATATATATATATATATAATTATACAGTATATATAGTGTTGCCAATTTAGCTACTTTCCCGCTAGATCTAGAGGTGTTTACTCCGATCCAGAGGCAACATTTTACATCTAGCAACATGAATTCAAGCGGTATTCTGGAGATTTGAACCCTTTTAAAGCGATATTCTAAAGCTTATGGCATAATTCTAGCGATTATTGGCATTTATTTACTATCTAGCGGACTTGATTTGGTAACCCTGTATATATAGGTAACAAGAGAAAGCGTCTAGAATCAAAAACCTTTTCTGTCTTTCACTTCAATTTATCCCAAGGACCATACCACTGTGAGGGCGCCAGTTTTGCTTATTCTGGTAATACTAGAAGATTTCACCCTTGCGGAAAAAAAGGTAAAAACAATATCAATTAGCCCTCCCCCCGCCAGGCTCATCATAACACCATAAAGTGAAACACAAATGTCGGCCTGGTTTAACCTGATTTGAATTAATGGTGACGTATTTGTTTTCTTGTTTTTCTTTCTTAAGATGGACATTCACAGATAATAGTATACCTATCTATATAATGTTTATCTATGTATCTATCTATCTCACTCTATCTATCTATATCTATATATATATCTGTCTATCTATGTATCTATCTATTTATCTATCTATCTATATATCTATCTATGTAGTATCTATCTATCTACTGTATATACCTATCTATATCTGTTTATATATGTATCTATCTACCTATCGTGTCTGCCTGCCCCCCCCCCCCCCCCCCCACGTCGCCACAGGGCATCAAAGGCGCCCACTGACCGCCCACTATTATCCCTGGCCAAATATACAGGTTACTACAGAACAGTGGCGAACCTTATATTATACCCCTGGGGCTCTATAACTCTTCTTTCTTAAGGGGGTCCACCTCGTTTTTGGTTTCTCTCTCTCTCTCGGGGTTGTATCCATTCGGCCCCATTCAGCCTACTGTTTTAAGACGTTTATCCCCATCCAGCTGTCGATTTTTCCTGGCGAGCGGTAGCGAACCAGCATATATTTTTAATATGTTTATGACAGTAGGCTAAACTTGTACATATTTTGATAGAAAAATGCCTCCGGCGAAGCCGGATTGTTTCATACAATGCTGGCTCGCTATCGCTCGCCAAGAAAGAATCGACACCTGGATGGGGATAAACGTCTTAAAACAGTAGTTTGAATAGGGCTGAATGGATACAACCCAGAGAGAGAGAGAGAGAAAAAAAAAGCATGTGACCCCTCTTCTCAGTGGCGAACCTTATACCTAGCCTATAGTTTATTCGCTGTAAGTAGGCGAGAAATCATGACCTCTAACCTATGTAACTCAAAAAGAGCTAGAGGAAATTGGTTGTAAATTTTCACATCTATTCCTTGACCGACTCTTTCCAAATGGCAGAAATGTTAGCTCGATTACTTTAGTAGTTTTTTAGTTACAGAGGTTAGAGGTCATGATTTCTCGCCTACTTACAGCGAATAGACTATAGTTCTTCTTTCTTCTCTCTTGGCGTCAGAACAGGGGGTCAGTGTCACTCCTTTCGCGCTCAAGTCTTTTCGCTCGCAGGGACGTGGTTTTAGTGATTGACTTGCTTTCGAAGGAGATTAACCCTGTCAGTACCAGCGACGTGTGTTATTTTTTTATTCTAGCTATATGTAGAAGATATAATGAAGCTTAGGAAGGATCTGTGGTAGTTAAAAGGTATGGTTGAGATAGTTTGAAGCCTTATTATTGCTAGAGGTCCTTGCTAAGCTGAATAAAATCGTCTAATAGTTGCCAGAATAGGATGCAAAGGACGTCTCTGGTACTTAAAGGGTTAAGTCGTATGATGAGGGAAAGATAGTGTGCACTTGTTGAGTGGAAGAGAGACTGAGAAAATGGGTTCACTCTTGTGTTAAAGAGTTCTGCTTGCATTGTAGGGAGATTGTAGACACAAATCGAGCAGGGCAATACCCAGGAGAGGCCTCATAGGCATGTGATATGGAGTTGCTGGAACTCCTGTTTCATTTGTCTGTCTAACTGGCTTCCTTCGCTGTTTCTGTGTGTGTCTCACCTACACAGAGAGTAAACCAGCTAGCTCTCACAAATACCTCCTCCCCTTATTCATTCCATTACACTAAGCAAGCACGCCACACTTCTTAAAAAGAAAAGAAAAAAAGTGTATGATAGTGACTATCACTCTTTCAACTTTGGGGGAGACACTTGTTACAGGCAGCCTTGCCTTGTGTCTCCGTCACACACATAGTAATACAAACAAAATATAAGTTAAAGTCTATTATCTGTAAGTAGGCGAAAAATCATGAACTATAACCTCTGTAACTAAACAGGGGCTAGAGCAAATGGGCTGTAAATTTCCACATCTATTTTTGACTGACTCCTCCCAAATGGTAGAAATATTAGCTCGATTTCTCTAGTTGTTTTTGAGTTACAGAGGATAGAGATAATGATTTCTCGCCTACTTACAGCGAATAGACTATAAGTGGGTATGCTATGTTCTGCTAACTTATATAATGAGTATATATTAGCTTTAAGGGGGAGGTAGTTGTTTTTTCTGGCCCCCCTTCTCCCTCATGTTTAACCCCATTAGTTTTCAGATTATAAGACGTTCGGCTCATTAGTCTGGCGATTTTTTTACTTTTCGCCCCATTTATTTGTCAATATCAAGGCCTTTCGTGCTATTTACGTGTCGATTATTTCCTGGCGAGCGATAGCGAGCCTGTAATTTAGGAGGAACCGGCCTTCTACCAAATCATGTGCAAATATATCTAGAAGGGGGATCTTAGGAATGTTTTTTTTTTGTTAAATCTTGATGGAGGTTTATGGAGCAAACAATAAAAAATAATAAATCAATATATAAATCGACCAATAAATAAACCCTCCCCCCTTAAGGCATATTAGGTCAGATTATATTAGGATAAATGGATAGGTCGACTCTGTACATGGACGAAGTGACTTGGGAGCGAAGTAACCCATAATCTGTCGAAGGTTGGAGGTCAGACTCGATGATAGACATTGATGGTAGCGACGCCACCCAGACGCCCCTAAGAGAACGGAGTCTTTTATTTTGTTTATGTAAGCGATCTACCTTTTGTTAGTTTGAATTGGCGTCTTTGAAACCAATTTTAATGATCCAGAGACTTGCATAGATACACAAATTGCACAGACCTTGCGGCCCCTACTAGGTATGTCCAGACGTAATTCTAACACAATTTGCTACTAAGTGAAAGGTTAGAATAGCAATGCAGAAGGCTCTCTCCCCACCCACCCATATATATATACTGTATGTGTCCCAATAGATTGCTATGTTGATTCTAATAATGTATATATGACTTTCACGAATATACCTCTTTTGTATTCGTAAATTACATATTCAAATTAGTGGAATCCAGATGTGTGTGAATTTGTGTTTTGTTTGTGTGTGTGTTTATTGTTGTCTGTTGTGTTTTGTCTTGTCCCTATTCTGGCTCTGTCATGAGTCGCCCTTCCCCCCCCCCCCCCTCACAAAAAAAACACGAAAACAAAAACAGGAAAAGTGGGGATTGGGCCTGATCATATAGATAGTGGGGATTGGACCTGATCATATAGATAGTGGGGATTGGGCCTGATCATATAGATAGTGGGGATTGGGCCTGATCATATAGATAGTGGGGATTGGGCCTGATCATATAGATAGTGGGGATTGGGCCTGATCATATAGATAGTGGGGATTGGGCCTGATCATATAGATAGTGGGGATTGGGCCTGATCATATAGATAGTGGGGATTGGACCTGATCATATAGATAGTGGGGATTGGGCCTGATCATATAGATAGTGGGGATTGGACCTGATCATATAGATAGTGGGGATTGGACCTGATCATATAGATAGTGGGGATTGGACCTGATCATATAGATAGTGGGGATTGGACCTGATCATATAGATAGTGGGGATTGGACCTGATCATATAGATAGTGGGGATTGGACCTGATCATATAGATAGTGGGGATTGGACCTGATCATATAGATAGTGGGGATTGGGCCTGATCATATAGATAGTGGGGATTGGGCCTGATCATATAGATAGATAGAATCTTCACGA
This sequence comes from Paralithodes platypus, assembly GCA_032716605.1. Lineage (NCBI taxonomy): Eukaryota > Metazoa > Arthropoda > Malacostraca > Decapoda > Lithodidae > Paralithodes > Paralithodes platypus. The sequence goes on from CM064492.1 coordinate 65,119,870, forward strand.
TGATCAATGAGAAACTTCTAATTAACAGGTCTCTCGCTGATTTAGAGAGAGAGTGTGAGAGAGAGAGAGAGTGAGTGAGAGTGAGAGAGAGAGAGGGAGAGAGATAGAGAGAGAGAGTGAGAGTGTAACCTGATAAGCTGAAGAGCCGCGTGGTCAGTAGAATTGGTTAGAGAGGGAAGTTGGAGAGTGTGAAAGGAAAAAAGTCTGAGGGTAAGAAAGGCGAGCCGTCTGAGAGGCAGGTAGAGGGGGAAATAGCTAGGTGGAGCACTTACTGGAAATATTGAAGAGGGGTGGTCGTATTTATTTCCTCCTTTATATATTTTTGTATTTAGTTGTTTAGTGTCCTCCCTACAGGTAGATCTACATCAAACTTTAAAACAAAAACTTCCAAGACCCTCCTTCAAGATAAATGTGTACATTTTTCAATAGAAAAATTTCCCGGCCCAAGGCCGGTTCCTCTTAAATACAGGCTCGCTATCGCTCGCCATGAAAAAATCGACACCTAAATAGCATGAAAAGTCTTAATATTGACAAAGAAATGGGCCGAAAGGTTTTGCAATCGCCAAACTAATGGGCCGAACGTCATAGCATCTGAACACTTAATGGGGCATAAAAATGAGGAAGAAGGGGTCCCAGAAAAACGCCCCATCTCCCCTGAAGACGAAAAGGGAAGGCAATGTGGGTCAGACAAACAATTATAGACGCAGACAAAGGCTAGAGGGGTGCCAGCGGGACATATGCGTTGTTGTTGTTGTTGTTGTTCTTCAGCTTTTTCGTTTAAGGCGGTGTCACACGAGCGATTTTTCCGTCAATGTTTACGAGCAGTTGTAGTCTGATAGCTTTAAACAAACAGTTATGTCAGCATTGCGCCACCTCATATAATCTATCGTCAGTCTCATTTCTGATTCCAATGCGAAAAAGCCTTCAACTAATACGAGAACAAAACTTCCCCATCGAATATTGCCGGAAAAAGTGCGCGTGTGACACTGGCGTGTGTGTGTGTGTGAGTGTGTGTGTGAATGTGTGTGTGTGTGTGTGTGTGTGAGTGTAGAATAATAATAATAATAATAATAATAATAATAATAATAATAATAATAATAAAAATCGGTTTATTTCAAGCCGGCAGCCAATGAGGCTGAACATTTACAGACTTAACTTAGATCTTATCCTAAGGGATCAACAAACTGATCCTGGCTGCTAACGAGTGCACTTACATACCCCCGAGGGGGGAGGACGTGGCAAGAGACTTTCTGGGCCCCCCGAGGCGGTCCGTCCAGACCTAGCCTTCACGGTCAGGGAATGTTTTTGAGAGAACTTCCCCTGCCGGCGCCTAGGATCGAACCTCCGACACCAGGGCTAGCGTTCCCAATACAGAGACTATAAGTGCGTTCGATCACCGTGACCGTGTGTGTGTGTGTGTGTGTGTGTATTATTGTTACCTCTATCGCAAAAGGCAGAACAGTAATTCAAGAGTATTAAATATTATCAATCTGTCAAACCATGTGTACCAGGTTCGAGTCCTAGCAACTGTTCTTAATTAAGGGGTAGGGTTTATTTGTTTGGTCTATAAATTTATATATTTATTTATTTTTTGTTCCCTCGCTAGACCTCCACCAAGCTTAGAAAATCACCATCTACTGTAGACTCCCTTTCGAGATAAATATGTAAATATTTCGGTAGAAAACTATCCCGGCCGAAATTACATGCTGCTATCGCTCGCCAGGACAAAAATCTACTCCTATAAGGCACGAAAGGTCCTAATAATGACCAAGAAATGGGGTAAAAAGAGTTGAAATCGCCAAACTAATGGAACGAACGTCTTAACATCCTAAAACTAATGAGATTAAATATGAGGGAGAAGGGAAGCCAGAACAAGAAACCATGTCCCCTCAAGTGAGGGCTCCTAAGGGAAGGATCCCACAATGTAAAATATAACCCCCCTATGATTTACAGTCACAGGGCAGGCAGCAATATTGTCAACATAATACCTTACTTTCAACGGTCACTAACCTATCTAGCCGTCGACATTCATAGTTATTTGCGGTGTCATTATCGTAATTTAACCCCTTCATCAGCGACATTTTTTTATTTTTTATTCTAGCGATATTTAAAAATATGTAGTGTAGCTTAAGCATTATCTGTGGTAGTATAAAGGGATAATTAACATAGTTCGAAGCCTGTTAATTGTTGGAGGCCCTTCTTAAGCTGAATATAATCGTCTGTTAGTAGCCAGCATTAAATGAAGAGGCCGGAACTGGTACTGAACAGGTTAATGTTTAATTATAACTATGCAATTGTAACACTGAATAATGTTATCTAGTCTCATAATATATTTAACTGTGAATGTTACGGATATTTTGTTCAGTGTAGCGCATACCATTCATGGAATGCTGTGTTAAACTGGGATTTGATTTAGTTCACTAGTCCAAAGTATATACAGTATATGCAAATCTATTCATGAATAGTTAGTTCGTCCATGTCATGCCTGTGTTCATCTCCACAAGATTGATATGTATTATATACTGTAAATAGAGTTTCATTTTATTATACACAACATTTGCTTTTTACACAGATGCACAAGATCGAGAGAGCAAGTAGTTACCAGTAAGCAGATCAAAACGTCAAACCTGTCGAATCTAGAAAGAATCCAGGACAAACTCAATAAAAGAAGAAGAAGAAGAGGTAAGCTACAGAACGTACACTGTAAAACATGTGTATGCATCATGAACACATACTGTATCAATATTAGTACACATTTTAGGAATAAGGATATGAACACTTCTTACAAAGCATCACTAATTAGTAATTTGACATTCATTAAAAATGTATTAGATATTATGGAATTAGTACAAAAAAGGCCTACCCTGCTGAGTGCTATCTACTCAGCAAACAATATACAATACACTTTATACTACGTATTAATACTCAAATTACACAAACATAGTCTTATACATAAACACAGACATGCACAAACAAATACATATGCATGTCATATGCACACGTATGTAGATATACAGTACACGCATATGCACATATAAGTACACACACACACACACACACACACACACACACACACACACTCATATACTGTATAAGATACATTTACACACATTCGAATATCTCCACGCATATCCCTCCATTTAGTAAGTATCAACGGGCACTTAATAATAAGATAGGATACTTAATGAAAAGGGTATATTCTGTATTTAGAGAGAAACATTATGAGGATATTTTTAGAGATAATTTGGGTATTATTTTCGAATACTGTGGCTTCGGGGGTATGAGGACAGACGTGGTATATGGTTCTTTTATGGATTCTAACCTTATATGTATAACATTTAAACAAAAAACACCTTTTGTATTCATGTATATGTTATATATATATTTTTAATGTGTGTATCTTTTTCTATAAATGGTGCAATGACCTTTATCTGTTTTTATTTTGCATGAAAATGCTTTCTATATATTTGGAAAAATTACTGAATACTTATGTAATTTACATAACAAAAATGTTTATAATACCTTTCTATATTTAGAAATGTGATTGGATACTTGTTTTTTAAACATTATGTGTGTGTATGTGTGTGAGGGTGGGTGGGTGATTGAGAGGGTGGGTGTGCACCAAGTCAATATCACATAAGGTTAAACACATTATAAATTACTGATGGACTTTGATTGTAGTGTCACTTTAATAAATTGATATTCATTATATTTTGTCATTGTCATTCACGATTATGTCTCGTATAATAGTTTGAAATACTATTCTTGCAGTATTTTTGTTTTATCAAACACAGCAATGAAATTATTCGTGAGTAAAACATCATGTGATTTTCGTCAATATAATGCTTAGTCCTCAACCAGGATTCGAATCGCACTCAAATCAGAATTACATCCCCCTCTTTAACCCACTCGGCCACGGCGTGATAACATTTACCAAACTGTTCCCTTATATATATATATATATATATATATATATATATATATATATATATATATAGGAGAAGGGAAATCCTACTTGGGAAGGTTAATTCCATACCAAGTCATAGGACCCATGTTTCAGAGTACACTACAAGGGGTTATTACAGTAAGCCCCACGCAGCTCGGGATTAATTGATATAATTGAATTTCCTCTTGGCAAGCGTAAAGGTATCATTTATATGTAGAATATCTCGCACATACACGTGAGTTTCATTGATAAATGCTTAGGCCTCAGCCAGGATTCGAACCGCAGTTAATCACAATGACATCCCACGCTTTAACCCACTCGGCCACGGCGTGATGAAAGCTTACGTTTTTCCCATATATATGAGGGAAATGCTATTTAGGGAAGGTTAATTCCATACTAAGTCGGGTTGGAGTGGTACTCGAAGACTTTAATATGTATCACTACTTATTAAGTCGCCCCAAGTTATTTATTGTTGCCTTTGATAGGGAAAATTAACATAATTATAATTACCCTCATTACGTTATATATGATATTTAAGTATGTGTTTAGTGCGTTCTACAGCATTCACGGCTTCAAATACCGTATGTTTTTGTGTTTCTTAGTGTGTATTACAATATTTATTCATCAACTGATATGGGTGAAGATTTAAATTCTGATCCTTCACTCCACATCAGTAGAGAAAAAGATACTCTGTCAATATTTACCCTGTCGACGAAACATGAGCCGCGGAGAATAATAGGTCAGGTTGTTTGTAAAAAAATGTTTGTGGGCCCTTGGTACGGGCGTCTGTCGACCTATAGACCAAACCTAGCAGTCAACAGTCCCCCTAACAGTTTACAGGAGAGAGAACTGTTGAAGGTTAGTTGTTAGAACAGTTTCAGGGGGTAGAACAGGCAGAGGGTAGTAATGTAAACTCAACTATTGAAGGCTAGGTGCTAAGACACGTTCAGCAACAGTATTATTTAATTTATGTTTGTTTTATTATAATTTATTTGTTTAAATATTCATGTAGGCCTATATATGAATATATTATTTTATTATTTGTGGTTGCTTTACTTGGTGCTATGATACTATCCTAATCCACATAACAGTGCCTCATATTGAATTAAACAACTAGAAGATTCTGTAATTAATATTGGTTCGTATTTTTTTATTATTCTTGTAGATTAATCATACAGTCGTGGTGAGGAAGACTTGAACACCTGCTAATGACAAAACAAGACTGCGAACGCTAGCTTACGAATCCCATTAGTATAATTTTTGTGGCTCGAGCAGATAATCATAAAAGTCCGCCAGTGTATCCTAATTGTGTCTCCATAAATTGTCCAGACATATCTGACCACGACTGTACCTTATAATCATTATTTCCTCTACGTGTTTTTGTGTATGAGAGATAAATATTATTGTGAAGAGTTATATTAATGGCAATGATAAGACACTGCTAAGGTAACGAAAGTATAAGTAGCATTCAACATGGTATGGGTTGAGTTTTAATGTGTACACACTACACAGTATACCGATATCAAACTGTCAAATCCCATATAAGTGGATTTATGAAAGTGGAGAGTTAAAACGAGTAAGGCATAAGTGACAGAGAATAACATTAACAACATATAAACGAGTAAGGCATAAGTGACAGAGAATAACATTAACAACATAATTATAAACGAGTAAGGCATAAGTGACAGAGAATAACACTAACAACATAATTATAAACGACTAAGGCATAAGTGACAGAGAATAACATTAACAACATATAAACGAGTAAGGCATAAGTGACAGAGAATAACATTAACAACACATACAATAGCACTGGATATATCAAAGGCATTTGATAGAGTCTGGCATCAATCCTTATTGTCGAAGATGTCACACTACGGCCTTGCATCATTAGTTCCACTAATTTCTTCTTATCTTCATAACAGAAAAATACATGTAATGGTAGATGGCCTTTATTCTCAATTTCACTCAATAAATGCTGGTGTTCCCCAGGGATCAGTTTTGGCCCCAATTCTGTTCCTCATTCATATCAATGATCTCATATCTACCACTCATAATCCAATACATTCCTACGCAGATGACTCAACACTCCACAGTTCCTTAACATTTACCAATTCTTTCACCCAACCCGATCTTATAAATTCAAAAATAAACACTGCAATTTCTCTGAACCAGGACCTTTCTAGAATTAATGGATGGGGACAAAAGAATCTAGTTTCCTTTAATGCACAGAAAACCAAATACATTCAATTTTCTAACCGACAGAATCTCACTGACTCCCATATATTTTTTAATGATGTAAATATTCCCACTTCCCCTAGTATTGACATTCTCGGTGTAACATTAACTTCTAACTTGAGCTGGACACATTATGTTAGAAGCATTGCTAAGAATGCCTCTAAAAAACTGGGACTCCTGTACAGAGTTCGAGAATTCTTCACTGACGAGCAGTTGGCCGTGATATATAAAAGTCATGTGCGTTCTCAGATGGATTACTGTTCACCTCTGTGGGGTGGAAGTGGAGTGGTTGCATTGAGGCAGTTGGACAAAATTCAAAATAAAGCTATTAGATTAATCAATAACCCTGCAATCACTCAGGACCTTCCTACATTATCCATACGAAGAAACGTTGCATCCCTTGCATTATTCTACAGATATTTTCACAGCAATTGTTCCGAGGAACTTGCTTCAATTGTGCCGCCTCTCCACATCTTTCCCCGTAGAACTAGGGCAGCTGAGAGCGCCCATGAATTTACACTTTCTCCTCCACAATGCAGAACTTCTGCTTATCAGAATTCATTTATCCCCAGAGCTACTACTCTTTGGAATTCACTTCCCTCGAATTGCTTTCCACAAACTTACAATCTACAAATGTTTAAATCCAGTTGTTACAAACATTTTATGAATGGAGGATGCCTTTAGGCACATGGACCTTTGTGTTTTATCTGTGTTTTTCCTTCCTCCGTTCATTGTCTCTTAAAAAAATAAAAAATACAAAAATATAAACGAGTAAGGCATAAGTGATAGAGAATAACATTAACAACATATAAACGAGTAAGGCATAAGTGACAGAGAATAACATTAACAACATATACACTTGTGTTCTTGAACATTGTTTCCCTTTGCAGCGCCGTTAATGTACGAAATATCTTGAAAAAATGGCGTTACCTTTAGAAATGGTAGTGCTAATCCATATACGATCGCGCTAATAAAGTCTTGTCTCAGCTGCCATTACGTTTGGCTTGCTCTGTGCTATATTTATGTCTGTCAGATGTTGAAGAGGGGGGGTAAGTGTAGGAACATGCTTGTATACCTCACTCGAAAAGAAGAAATCTTGTTTAGATATTACTGATACCACTTATTGATCAAAATATACTTGGTGCCGAGACATCACTTATTAGGACGACTGTACTTATTACGAACAAAGTGGTTGACGAATGATCCGAGTAATAGTAATCCTTGTAAGGTTTGGACGGAGATATAGGTACAGGATATGAAGCAGAAGCTAATAACGAAGGACAGTGGTATGGTTTGGGCTGTTTACTATCGTTAAAGACTCAAGACCACGCCTGCAATCGACAGTTTCGCTGACAGTTAATAACATTTTTTGTTTAAAGGTTTAGGAGGAAAAGTTTCAAGGGTGTGTAGGAACACACAATTATGAGGTTTTTGTTTTATATTTTTTATTCTAGCTAACCTCAGGCTATTGTAAAATGATTAGGACGACCATGGGGACACAACAAGGGTTAATACGATGTCAATTACATTTTCATATATATATACAGTATATATATATATATATATATATATATATATATATATATATATATATATATTATATATACATATATATATATATATATATATATATATATATATTAGTATATAAAAAGTCTTTCGTTTTCTTGGTTCGCCAAAGATACTAAGGCTTTCTGAGGAATGTTGGAAAAAACTTGCCTTGGAATATCTCATAGGCCTTGGTGACGAGTGAGTGTGTGGGTGTGGGTGTGGGTGTGTATGTGTATGTGTACGCGCGCGTGTGTGTGTGTGTGTAACTATGTGTGTGTGTATTTGCATGAGTGTATAATGCGTTTGAAGACGTTATGTGTGTGCGTGTTCGTGTACTTGTGTAAATGTTTGTCTTTGTTTGCTTTCACAATTTGGGCGGATACGATCCTGGAACTAACTATCCCTGTAATTATAGAATATCAACCCACCACATTGTGGTCATTCTTACCTGTTCTTTAACCTCTTCAGCACCATGACGTACTTTTCATCATATTCTGGTTACCATTAGACGATTTTCTTTACCTTATAATCAACCTCTAATACTCATAGGGGTAAATACGGTCTCAAAAAACCCTCTGAATAACATAGGTCCCTCTTAAACTGCACAAAATCGTCAAATTTTAGCCAGAGTCAAAGGTAACAATACGTCATCGTCCTGAATGGGTTGTTGCCGGTGATTTATGGCCGGGATTATTTGAATATGCTCCTTGGTGTAAATTGTACTCTGTTTCTTTTCGACTGACGGTAAATTGCAAAGTGCCCATCAAGATTTCTTAGTGTGTGTGTGTGAGCGGGCGGCTGTGTGTGTCTCTATGTGCGTGTGTGGGTGTGTGTGTGTGTGTGGTAGAGTTATTGCGGCTACACAAACAACACATTCCCCCAGGAGACCCCCAAGCTGTTGTCAGGTTCACGGTAACACATTTTTTCACTCCCCCGTCCTTGACTCCCTTCGCCACACTGTCACAAAAACCAAGAACACATTAGTAGAAATATATTAAGGGGGGATGGGTCGCTTTTCTGGTCCACCTCTCTCTCATGTTTAGCCACATTAGTTTTCCAATTTGAAGACGTTTGGCCCATTATTTTGGTGATTTTATGACCTTTCGCCCCATTTGTGTGTCAATATTAAGACTGTGTGTCATTTAGGTGTCGATTTTTTCCTGGCGAGCGATAGCGAGCCTGTAATTGAAGAGGATCCGGCCTTCGGCAGGGACATTTTTCTATCGAACAATTTTCAAATTTATCTTGAAGGAGGGTCTTGGGGTGGGTGGGAGGGGGGGGGGGGGTTAAGCTTGATGGAGGTCTAGGGAGGAAACTAATACATTTAATAAATCTATACATAAATGAACAAAGAAATACACCCATCCCCCTTTAGCACGCGTAGGCTTAATATTCTTTTTACCAGTACTGCCCTTGACTAGCTTCTTCTACACTAGGAAAACAAAGTTTCCACAAATATAGGAATATCTACAGGTTTATTTTTTCCCCTACTCTGCCCTTGACTCAACTTGCCACACTTTTAGGACAAAACATAAAATACAAATACATTGATACACGCAAATGAGTATGACTAATTAAATGTGGTTAATCTGATCCACATACCATATCTTTGTTGCATGTATGAGGCAGGTGGAGATATTTGGACAGTCTTATTACACCCGGTGCTTCTATTCACTTAACCCCTACAGTATCGGGGCCGTCCTTTTAACTTATTTTAGCTACTATTAGACGATTTTATTTAGTTTATAATAGGCCTCCAGCACTGAACAAGCTACGAAATATCTCACTTAACGCTCTGTACTTTCACAGACCCTTCATAAACTGCATAAAATAATCTAAATATAACTAGAATAAAATGATAAAGATGTCGCCGGTACAGGAGGGGTTAGCTATCAATAGGGATTTTGAGTTAGCGGACATTCGTGACGTCTCATCTGTCGTAATATGCTGTAGTAAAGTACTCCGAATGATAGTGAATCCCTCCAGAGAAACTGACGCTTAGTGAGACCAATGACCATTTTTATTTTCATATTTTGTTATAATTGAAAAGATACCTAATAATTACATTCTTGTAGGCAATTAGAACACAACCGTGAGTAATGACAATCTTTTAATCCATGAACAGAGAATGAGCACAATATATACTGTATATATGTATATATATACCGGTATATATAATATATATGAATCGTGTTATTTGTAATAGAAAGCATAATTAATTGTGCATTGGGTAACAGAATTATCAAATCAAAAATTCCATCAATCATGAATTTCATTAGTAGTCAACAATTAAGCACTAGAACAAATTGAAAGAACGGGCAAATTAATACTAGTTACGGTATCACACTAGCGCGTTTTCCCCCATCTGCCATCGTCAATACTGGTCTGGCAGCTATTAAGTATGCTGTCTAAAATAATTGTGTCATCTAAGTTTAATCAGTCTATTTTCCGATATAGTTACACAAATATTTCAGAAATGCTGCCATAAAAATTCTTACCATCGTATATTAACTTACAATATTTTTCACTGTTTGTTTTATTTCATCACTCATATTATATTTTACTCCGACTCAGTGTTATACCACTTGTATGTTTTAGATTAAATTAATTTTGTGTAAATTTATAAATAAAAGTGATATATATAATATATATATATATATTTCTTTTAATGCTCACTTGTTTTTTAAAACAAATTAAACTTATGCATTTCATATTATTCCTCCCTCTCCACCCCCCACTCTCCTACTTATGCCTAATATCCTAATCTTTTCTAAAGATGTACTTTCTACCCTCTCTGGGCTTAATACTAAGAAGGCGTACGGTCCGGACGGTGTTCCTCCTGTTGTACTTAAAAACTGTGCTTCCGTGCTGACTCCCTGCCTAGGCAAACTCTTACGTCTCTGTCTCTCCTCTAACATCTTTCCTTCTTGCTGGAAGTTTGCTCTCATTCAACCTGTCCCAAAGAAGGGTGACCGCTCTCAACCCTCCAACTATCGTCCAATTGCTCTCATCTCTTGTATTTCTAAAGTTTTTGAAACTATTCTTGCTTCCAAATTTCTTAAGCATTTCTCTTCTCATAATCTGCTCTCAGATCGCCAGTATGGCCTCCTTAAGGGTCACTCTACTGGTGATCTTCTTTCATATCTTACTAACTCTTGGTCATCCAACTTTCGGGACTTCGGTGAGACTTTTTCTGTTGCACTAGACATATCGAAGGCCTTCGGTAGAGTCTGGCACAAATCTTTAATTTCCAAACTGCCCTCCTTCGGTTTCTGTCCCTCCATCTGTGCCTTTGTCTCTAATTTCCTTTCCGGCCGTTCCATAGCTGCGGTTGTGGACGGCCATCGCTCATTTCCTCATCCTATCAACTCCGGTGTTCCTCAGGGTTCTGTCCTATCTCCTATTCTCTTTCTAATTTTCATAAATGATCTTCTCAACTGTACATCCAGTCCCATCCATTCATATGCAGAGGACTCTACTTTACACCACTCAATTAGTTTTCCAGAACGTGGGGCCCCAGCCAGCAATCCCTCAAAAGTAAACGTAATGAAGCCATAAAATGCTTATCTTCTGATCTACCTACTATTTCCAATTGGGGTAGAGAAAACCTTGTTGCATTTAATGCTTCCAAAACTCAATGTATCCATCTTACTACCCGTCAAGAACCTCCAGAGGACTATCCCTTATTCTTCAACAATACAAAAATCATCCCTGCATCTTCCCTCAATGTTCTCGGTTTCTCTTTTTCTTCTGCTCTCACTTGGAAAGACCATATTACCAGTCTCGCTAAGGCAGCCGCCCAGAAGCAGGGTGTGCTCAACCGTCTCAAGGGGTTCTTTACCCCTGTGCAGCTTCTTGCTCTGTACAGGGGCACAGTGCGTCCTTGTATTAAGTATTGTTCACATGTGTGGGGAGGATCCTCTCACACCGCACTCCTAGATAAAGTAGAAAGGAAAGCCTTTCGTATCATTAACTCCCGTCCACTCACCAACTCTCTGCAATCTCTCTCTCTTCGCCGCAATGTTGCATCTCTCTCGCTACTACAATAATCAGTGTTCCACGGAGCTTTCCCAGTGTATACCACCTCCTCTACGTAGGGTATGTAGTACCCGCCTTGCAACACTATCCCACCCCTACTCTGTGCAACTCTCCAACCCAAGAGTGAAACGTTATTCTCAGACTTTCTTCTATTCAACTGCTGAGCTCTAGAACTCTCTACCAGAATCAGTCTTTCCCTCTTCCTATGACTTAAATTGATTCAAACTCTGTGTGTCCAGGCATTTTAGCTCGAACGTCCCTTGATTTCGGCCCTGTCACTCTTTGAAATCTGGTGGAGGCACTCGCTGCAGGCAGTTATACCTTTTGTCTCCCTCATTCACATAGGAAAACAAAAAATCTTAGCTTTATTTAACAGTTCAATTCTACTGAAAATGTGCAATGGAGCACGAAACATCTAGTGAAAAATAAAATAAAATTACAAATAATATAAAAGTTGATTTTTGTTAACACCTGATTGAAATATATATTCATGAACTTTGGAAACCTAATATATAATTTGAGTGATGAAATCCAATAAACATTGAGAAATATTGAAAAATACAAGTAAAACGTTAGTGAAAATTAAATATGCTTTGGTCTTTAACATTTTTTGCCCCAATGATAATATGATTACGTATATATATATATTCTTACGAGGATGTAGCTGGTTTGCTACCAGTTAAGTTTTGACCCAAGTCAAGCAGTAATATTAATGTTGCGAGGATTTTTGTTCTTACTTGGTCAGCATCTTTTCAGCATGATTTGAATAGTTGATTGAAACAATGTGTACGTAATCATTATATTGTTAGTACTTACTGATAAACCTTTCAAAATCAAAGCAATATCTTTAGTGATGTATTAGGTTTTATTTTCGAAAATTATGCTCTAAATACAGTATATTATAAGTTTTATGGTCACTTAATTTGTGTCAGAATGTTTTTTGTAGAAAACTAAACATGAACATGTTATCAACATGAGTAACCTAATTGGTATTAATCAGGAAATAAAAACCTGATATATTAATCAATTCTATAATACTCTATTGTTTAGCTCTTTCTTGGCTCAATTAAAAAATATTGTAGTTCAGGTAATATAATAATTGCAAAGCAGTATATAAAATTCCTCTGTGCTGTAACACTAGTATAAAATCTTGAAAGCCTGCCCTGATGTAAGAGTGTGGCGGCTCAAAGCAATACCCGGGACTCGAGGGGGATACAATTCGCGGGAAAAATAACCTTGCAAATTTCAGGATCGCTTTTGTGAAGAGCTCAGACGATAAAATGGTGCATATTTTCTCCAGTTATGAAAACGGACATTAAACTTGTTGTGTTATCATTTTACAATCACATACTGTCCTAAACATGGTCATGGCATTGCTGATAACTATAAATGTAGGCATATACTGTATATTTATGAATTACTATATAATTATATGTTGTTATTTTTTAAATTTTCCTTCAGTTACAGTTCAGGAAAATCGTTATTACCACATACTAACTTTCTCGTTGATTAGTTGTATGTAGAATTGCACTAAGATCAAATATATCTATACAATATCCCAATAAGATTATATGACACAATAACAACACACATAATTACATTGACTAGTATAAATTCAGTTTTAATGAAAATAAATAAAACAATGGGAATTATTCGCGTCCTACTACTGAAATCCTAAGTATGTAAACCTAAAAAAAAACTACAGATTAAAACAAACCGAAAAAAAAAAAAAAAAAAAATGCAAATGAATTCAAAAGAACCTACCAACAGTATATAGGTTGAGCCTTAAGACGATATCACACGAGAGCTTTTATAGTCAACATTCTATAATCAAAAACATTCTGGCAACTTTTCTGGTATATTTTGCTTTGGTATCGGAAACTAGACTGACGATAGATTAATTTAGGTCACAGAAATATTGGAAATGTTGACCTCATAAACTGCCAGACCAGTGTTGAGGATAAATGTTGAGGGAAAAAGCGCTCGTGTGATACCGGCTTGGAGCTTTTCTACCTAACCAGCTGGATTCAGTTGGGTCTTGCTTCGACAAAAGTAGTGAGATGATGGGGCAGTGTTTTGACAGGATTTTGTTGTATTATATTCCAATTGCGGAAAGGCAACCACGTCTGAGCCGTTACAATGTATGTAATGGAAAACGACGTTAAACTATTGTATGTATCGTATTTATAGTACCGGTGACGTCCTTTCCATCATATTCTGGCAACTATTAAACGATTTTATCCAGCTTAGGAAGTATATGGGATAGCTAAAAGGATTACATGAGATAGTCTGTAGCCTTTTAATTGCTAGAGGTCATTCCTAACCTGAATACAATAATCCAATATATGCCAGAATATAATGAAAAATTATGTCACCGGCGCTGCAGGGGTTAACCCGTTCAGTACCAGGGAAGTCCTTTTCATCATATTCTGGCAACTATTAGACGATTTGATTCAGCTTAGGAATGACCTCTAGCAATAATAAGACTCCAAACTATCCCAACCAACTCCTTTAACTACCACAGACCCTTGTTAAGCTGCATAATATCGTCTAAATATAGCTAGAATAAAATATAACACACGTCGCTGGTACTCAAAGGTTTAACAGATATATCAGTCAATACTCATGTATATGTGTTCCGTTTCTGTTACATTTGAATGGACAATTTTTGCCACTGAAGTTGCCGACAGAGTTTAGAAATACATGAACTTTGAGCCCTCTTCGCCATATTGTGAAGCATAGGAGAGGTCATGCGCTGCCATTCACGATTGAGTGCATAGCCGGTATTAAACGACCGCTTTCTTCCTCAACACTTTTATCATCAACTCTGGTCTGGCAACTTATGAGGTCAACATCATACAAAATTCTAGCCCCTAAATGAATCTATCACCAGTCTAGTTTCTTATTTATGTATATACATTATGTATGTATGTATGTATGTATGTATGTATGTATGTACTCAGGCCCATCCCCATTTGTTTTCCTATTTGTTTGTGTCAATTTTCTTATACCGTGCAAAATTGCAAAATCTGGTGGTCGAAGCAAACCTCAAACCCACTCCATTCTTTAGTTCCGCCCATCAGCCAAGCCAATGTATTAGACACAGCTCGCTTCGAACCACACCACCAGGTAACCCACACACACAGACGAACATTTACAATAGACATGACTGTTTTAGAATGTAATTGGCATCGCACACGTAGCAGAGGAGCAATAGCGATTTAAATTTGATGGCCAATATTACTACCCTCTCTGCCCATAACTCAAATAAGATGTTAAGAAAACGAGTTCAGGTTTGTGATCAGCATGTCTTACTCCACCACACCACACATATCTAGCAAGATCCATACGACAGAAGTATAGTTGTTCGTAATTTGAGGTCATAATCTATTTGAAATTTGAGCAATCGTTATTACACACCTTTCGAATGTTTTCCCTGCTAAAAACTTCATTGTAGAGGCTCAAACATTTGGGTACACAACTATGAGACAATACTATGGCTCTAGTTCCTGAGGGATCTGATATTAAGTGTCAAGAAAATTAGGTACAAATACTGTGTTGACAAACTTATTTGGGCTACTATACCTCGGTTTCGCGAAAAGAATGGTTTTGGTGTTATCCGCCCCTTTATAACAACAATAATTATCTGAACACATCGTCCGATTCTACATAGATTCTCAAACCTCATGTGGTTTGGAATGGCTTGGCGTTTTGATTGAGTGAGGTCTGTTATCCTCTTTGGGCAGAAAATACCGGGTATTTAATAACCCTGTAGATACTCCATATTGGTGAAACAATATGTGTGGTCATATTGAAGGGATTCAGTCTAGCTTGCAGGCAGATGTTACCGGTATACCTGTCATTCCTGAGCCCGGTCCACTAATTAACACATACCTGTTTAGCCAGCACATGTTTGGATTCCTGCCGGGTTTAAAGAACACATAAATACACCCACACTATCAAACAAGCACGTACACACACCCACTCACACACACACACACACACACACACACCTAGAGACATACAGGTACACTGATAATTAAGCATTGCATCCTAACATCACGCTCATTAGTCATTTCACACCTTTATCATTTCTACTCTATTTTCATTTTCTGATATATGAAAGTACACTGAAAATTAAAAAGAGTATAAGAAGGTAAACAGAATACAAGTGTGCATCTTGATAGTGATTTCCATTATTTGATAAACTCGTTTATATTTGCATTAGACTGGTTTATCACTACCATTTAATATACCTTTAACAAGTAATACATTATGGACATATTAAATACCCTTTTCATACCTTCTTTAAGCCTATAATGTTTATTGTCTGGATTTATATTCTCTAATGGGAGGGAAGGAGGGGGTGGGGGATAGCTTGCTACTGACTCCTCATATATATATATATATATATATATATATATATATATATATATATATATATATATATATATATATTAACAAAAAATCACCTTCGAGAAAAAATTGAAAACATTTCGGTAGACAAATGTTCCAGACGGAGGCCGGATTCTCCAAAACTACAGGCTAGCAGTCGCTCGCCGGAAACAAATTACACCTAAATGGCACGAGAGGTGTGTATATTGGCAAAACAATGGGTCGAAAGGTCTGAAAATCACCAAATGAATAGAGGAAACGTCCTAAAACATCAAAACTAATGAGGCTAAGCACGAGGGAAAAGGGAGTAAAACAAAAAAACTCCCATTAGAGAACTGATCATACTTTGAACTTAAACCCTTTGTTCAAGTCTATTAGGAGCACTTCTGTATTATTAGCTCACTTTAAGAGACGACAAAGACTGTAAAGCCGGCGTCACACGTACGGGCTTCACGTATCGGAGTCTTGAATCCGCTGAAAGGTATCATGCTGTTTTGATTGTGTTTTATATATATATATATATATATATATATATATATATATATATATACAATATATATACTATATATATACATATATATATATATATGTATACTGTATATACTGTATATATATTCTTTTTTATTTATTTATTTATGGATTTATTTTTGATGTTTATTCTTAAGTTAAATTGGACTGTACAAGATTAGGAGCTCTGCAAAACACAGTCGTAATGAAAGCGTAAATTGTCATATAGTAGACTCAATTTGAGCTACTTTTGGTCTCGGATACTGTGGTCCCAATACATCCCCCGCTACAGAGCTTCTGTGCCATCAACTTTAGTGTGGAGGTAGGGATTGACATTTGCGTGTGACTCCTACATCCAATCAGGAACATTTCAATTTCCCCCACGTTTTGTAGTAGGCAAACAATAAATAACGGGAATTGTATATAACATTTGGTTGGTTAGGTTCATAAATTATAAAAATATACAATTAATACAGACACACATATACACACAGGCGCACTCACACAAACACACACACTTTGCACAAACAAACACATACACACGCCAAATAGCACGCACAGACGCACGCACATACTCACAAAAAAACACACACAGATACATGGTTGAGATTATCCATTTTGTTCATAGAGCATTTTCTGCTTAGTATGTTTTATATAACCTAATCCTATAGTTTGGTTTAACTATTATGGGACCCCCTGTATAGCTTAAGGGGGGATGGGCCGGTTTTCTGGACCACTTTCTCCCTCATGTTTAGCCCCACTAGTTTTCAGATGTTAAGATGTTTGCCCCATTAGTTAGTCGATTTTAAGACCTTTCGCCCCATTTCGTCAACAATATTTAGACCTTTCGTGCTATTTAGTTGATTTTTTCCCTGGCGAACAATAGTGAGCCTGTAATGTTGGAAGAACCGGCCTTTGGCCGGGAAATATTTCTACCGAAAAATGTACAAATTAATCTAGAAGGGGGATCTAATGGATGTTTTTTTTTAATTTGATGGAGGTCTATGGAGGAAACTAGAAAAATAATGAATACATGCAAAAATGATGGAGGTCTAGGGAAGAAGCTAGAAAAATAATGAATACATGCAAAAATGATGGAGGTCTAGGGAAGAAACTAGAAAAAATAATTAATACATGCAAAAATGATGGAGGTCTAGGGAAGAAACTAGAAAAATAATGAATACATGCAAAAATGGCCCCAAAAGTGAACCATCCCCCTTAATGGTGATTTACATTGTTTCCGTTGTGTAATGGTGTTGTGACGCTTCTGCATAGTAGCCACGTCCGGGCATGCGCGCGCGCGTCGGCTGCCCAGCCGTTTAGAAACCGGCTGGTGGCAGCCGGTCGGCAGGCTTTTCCTTAGTATATATCCTACGACAACGTAACTAATGTCTGGGATATTCTTATGTTGTTTCACAGCTTGAAGCTGCCCTTATTCTTAACCAACGCATCTTAGTATATTTTATTCTCGATAGTTTATTATTTCATTATAATATATAAGATGTAAGTCTAGTGAGGGCGGGAAAAGACGAGCGGGAGAGAGAGACCGGCTTGGGACGAGCCTGAAGCGTTGCCATATGCATTTGATTGCAACGTTAGGCTTAGTTTCGACTCACGCACGGGGTAGTGGATTTTGACCCGGCAACTGTATTGAGTGTTGCCAAGCATGGGATGTATTCTGCATGTCTAGGGTGGGGTCCAGACAGATTCAAGACTCAGAGCTCACCTCACTGTCGTACCCTTCGGACCCCCTTGATATCTATCCCTCTCAACCCCACTTAGAAACTTTCTCTCTTACTTTGTATACCTTCCTTCCACTACTTCACCAATCTATTTAATTATCCCATCCCCTTGATAGACTTTATATCTATTATTGTATTAACGACGAGCTCTCAGATAACTAGATAGGATTTTGGGCCTTATGCAGAGATGTAATTGTTAATGAGACCTAGGAAGCTTTTTTGTTGTCTCATATTTGGTGGTTTCATGATTGCTAGTGTGTTCTTGTGTCAGGTTAGCAGGGGCTAGACCGGAGGGGAGGCTTTTTGCGATCCTTTAAGTAAAGTCTGCTGGTGCGAGTCCTGTGGACCCGCACGACTTTACTAGGATACCCGTGGGAGTCTGGGGGCATTTTCTTGTCTGTGTCCCTGTGTGTCTATTGTTGTGTTGTGTGAGGGCCCTTGCCTAGTCCACTCAGCACTGCGCTAGCACGTCTTGCTTTTGTTTTAGGGTCGCCAGGAGAGAGTCAGATACTTGCGATCTGAGTCTCTCAAGAGAGCACCCTTTCAATTAGAGTAATTTGGCGCACAGACTTGGGAACGTCCCTAGGCTAGAGCAGGTGGCTCAGCCCGGGTATCCGAAGCCTATATCCTTCCGGCTAGACCTCTGCCACCTGGCAGATTAACAGCTAGGAGTTTATTATCTCTGTATGCTTGTTATTGTGCCACAGTTTACCGTTTTTGTGAGCATTGTGAGTCAGGGTGTGGCTTAGAGACTCTGTCCGAGCAGGCTTGCCTGACTAAGAGTGAGAAGCACACCTGTATGTGGTTATGTTGCGAGTTGCTGCCTTTATTTAATTATACCTATGCCATTATACACTGTAGGTCCTATCACTAGTATTTATTCCTGCTTATGAGTTAAGAGTTCTCTAAATCCGTAACGTACTTTCTTTGCTAAGCATCAGATCCTACAGTAGCCGCATGCAGTTTAGAAACCAGCATCTTGTCTACCGGTACAATGTTTTGAGGACTGTCTTCTTTCACCTTCTTTCACACAGGGGTGATTAGTTGTATTAATTAACATAACGTTAAATGTACTTTCTTCTAGTTTGTTATTAAATTGTTTCTGCAATTTAATTCCGTTATCTATCTTTTCCTTGAAGCTTTAAGTCAACTTAATTGTGTGATCTTTGATATAGCCTGCTTGACTATCAGCAGTCTATAGTGCGTGCACCCTGTAACCGAGTCATAGGATACCTTGTTGTCCAGGCAGGACTCTTGACGGTTTAGGGTGGTTTGTTGCCTGGGTTTATAGATAAGGGTTGGATCTAGCGTTTTCCGTTGTTGCTTATCGCCGCAAACCTAGTCCAATAGAAAGAGCCCAGTGTTTATATATCCCAGGACGTAACAAATGGCGACCTTGCATAGGATTTACTGAACAGAGGAATATAGTGGTCATTTGTTTTGAGATTCCTTATGATTAGAGGAATACAGTGGACATAGATTTTTTTTTTTTTGGAGCAACCAATATAACACATTAAAGACTTTAAATAACATTAGTATATACATACTTGCATAGGGTCAGGTCACGATACACGCTCGGAGGGAGAAAGACCTGTGGAGTGGCTAGTCGATAGCGAGGAGGGTGCTAGAAGATTTTTAGAGGTGCCCCTTACCGCTGCCAGGGTGTTGAAGCTGAATAAGTATGGCTTAAAGTGTGTGGCAGGTCTTCAGGGTCACCAGGGTTTAAGTGGCATGAGGAAAGATCAGCTGAGGACTTTGATATTGGGTTTAGAAGGGAGAGACCTGGGTTGAGAGGCGACTGGGGGCCCCGGTCCCCAGCCCCCCCTCCACTCTACCCCCGTATCAAACGTCAGGGTGCCTGAATTTAGTACATACCCCCAAGTTGATGGTCAATGGCAGCGTGGAATTCAATCACAGGGACCCTCCCCATTAAATGCACCTTCCCCTCCTCAAGGGTTGACTCCAGATTTGTTGTTTCGGCTTGAGATGGCCAAGGTTGAGGCCGCTAGAGCTCAGGTTGAGGCTGCCGAGAGACAGGCTATACGAAAGGCTGAACTGCAGGCAGAGTCTACTAGGTATCGGGCTGACAGGGAGCTGGAGAGATCTCGAGTGGAGGTAACAGGGCGAAATATTGGGGGAGGTAACAGACATCGGGACCAATCATTGTCGCACCTGCTTAAACTAGTTCCTGTGTTCGATGAATTAGGTGTGGCTGAGTTTTTTATGCGATTTGAGAAGAAGTGTCAGGAACACCAGTGGCCTCAGGAAAAGTTGGCAGTATTAGTTTCATCAAGACTCCTAGGAAAGGGGCTAAAAGCTTATGATGCACTACCTTTAGAGTCCTGTGTAGTTTATGATGAGCTAAAGAAGGCTGTGCTACGGGCCTATGAGTTACAACCAGAAACTTACCGCTTGAAGTTTCGGGGTGTTACTAAGGGCAAGGATAGTACCTTCCTAGAACACGCCCGGGACTTGTCTGATGCACTACGACATTGGCTGCGTTCTGAGAGGGCAGCTACTTTTGAGGAGTTGAGTGAGCTGGTTCTCTTGGAGCAGTTCTTTAAGTGCACAGGCGGGGACTTAACATTAAATATGAAGGAAAAAAATCCTAGAACTCTCCAGGAGGCAGCAGAAATGGCTGACCGCCGACTGTCATTAATTCGAGGGTGCGAAGCAGCAGCTAGGAGTGAGTCGGGTGCAAAGGATCGTACCCCTCCCCCTCCCAAGTATTTTGATACACATAAATACACAAAACCATCTAGCACTGACAATAAAACTGAACATAAACCAAATACCATCCCGTATAAGAAGTCTAATGGTACCTCTCACTCCCAAGGGAAACCAAAGAGTAAAGAGTGCTTTGCATGTCACAAGGAGGCTCACTTAGCAAATGCTTGTCCGAACAAGCCACCAAACAAGGTTGTGTCATTGGCCCGCAGCATAGGGGTGTCGCCTATATCTTCTGAGTTTGCCAAGGGTAGTTCGTCAGAGGTTGGGACACAGCCTGTGTTCAAGAGTCCGGAAGGCTCGAACCCTGTCCGCGACGTCTTTGGGGGTCATAGAGGGCATGGTTTTGTGAGGTGGGCTGGCGAAAGGCGAGGAGTTAAGCTATTGCGTGATACGGGGGCTTCTCAGACCTTGTGTTAAAGAACTTTACTGGTAGGCCGATTAACGCTGCTCGGGTGGTGGTAGTTCAGGGGATCAATGCTACGAAGTCCTACCCGCTGGTGCGGATGGAGCTGGAGGTGGGTGGTGTGGCGAAGGAGCTGGATGTAGGAATTGTAGAGAACTTGCCTGTTGGGGGCGTCGACCTCCTCCTCGGCAACGACTTTGCGGTACCTGCTTCTAAGGTTTCACCCTTGGTCGTTGCCGAGAAGGCGGCCGACGTTAGTAGGGAGGAACAGGAGTGGGTTGAGAAGTGTAGCGTACAAACCATGGCGTGTGTTGTGACGCGTTCTCAGACATCCGGAGCCTTGCAGCCACCACCTCAGTCTATCAAACCGCGGAGGAAAGGTCACAAGAAAACGGGAAGTGTTGGTCAATTGGAGAGTTTTGAGCCGGCAGTGTTTCTTGGTGACTCATTATTGGCACCTATGTTAGAGTCTGGAGAGGCCCCGGGGCCTGTCATAATCTCGCACCTGCTGATATATGTTCCTTGCAGCTGGCTGTGTTCTCTGTATGGTTGTGTTCTCTGTATGGTTATGTTCTCTGTATGGTTGTGTTCTCTGTATGGTTGAGTTCTCTGTATGGTTGTGTTCTCTGTATGGTTGTGTTCTCTGTATGGTTGTGTTCTCTGTACGGTTGTGTTCTCTGTATGGTTGTGTTCTCTGTATGGTTGTGTTCTCTGTACGGTTGTGTTCTCTGTATAGTTGAGTTCTCTCTATGGTTGTGTTCTCTGTACGGTTGTGTTCTCTGTATAGTTGAGTCACGTGGACGACCACGGGTGGACCACCACGGCTCGCCACACGTGACCTCGATATAAAAACAAACGGGCACATTTTCCCCCCGTGAGCATATTCCCTTCATTATGATTTTGTGTGTGTCTGACATTAGTTCCTGTAATAAGAGAGAGCAACAAGCCTTTTATTGGGACGCCATTTTGAGGCATCTTTGTGATTTCTACAACTAGGTGATTGCTAACAACTAGGTTATTTCTACAACTAGGTGATTGCTAACTACTAGGTTATTTCTACAACTAGGTGATTGCTAACAAGTAGGTGATTTCTACAACTAGGTGATTTCTATGAACTAGGTGATTTGTAAACAACTTGGTGATTTCTAACAACTAGGTGATTTCTAACAACTAGGTGATTTCAAACAAATAGGTGATCTGTAAACAACTAGGTCATTTCTACAAGTAGGTGATTCTTAACAACTAGGTGAATTCAAACAACTAAGTGATTTCTACAACTAAGTGATTTGTAACAACTAGGTGATTTGTAACAACTAGGTGATTTCTAACAACTAGGTGATTTGTAAACAACTAGGTGATTTCTACACTAGGTGATTCGTAACAACTAGGTGAATTCAAACTACTAAGTGATTTCTACAACTAAGTGATTTGTAACAACTAGGTGATTTGTAACAACTAGGTTAACCCCTTTCACCACCGTTATGTAATGTTTATATTTTGGATACCATTAGACGATTTGATTTCGTTTGTAATCTACTTATACAACTCAAATGGGCAAATTTAATCTCAATAAACCCTCTTCATAACATAGGTCCTTCTAAAAGGGGGGGGGGGTCATTTTTAGGTCGATGTTTCCATTTATTTATTATTTTTCTAGTTTCCTCCCTAAATTTTCATGAAACTTAAACAAAAAAATAACATCCATTAGATACCCAATCTAGATTAATTTGTACATTTTTCGGTAGAAAAATTTCCAGGCCGAAGGCCGGTTCTTCAAAACTGTCAGGCTCACTATCGTTCTCCAGGACAAAAATCGACACCTAAATAGGACGAAAGGTCTTAATATTGACAATGAAATGGGGCAAAAAGTCTTAAAATCGACAAACTAATGGGGCAAACATCCTAAAATCTGAAAAGTAATGGGACTAAACATGAGGGAGAAGTGGGTCTAGAAAAACAACCCATCTTCCCTTAAACTGCATAAAATCATCTAAGTTTAGCCCGAATCCGAGGTATAAAGACGCCATGGTACTGAAGGGGTAGCATCAATATGGGGGTGGGGGGGGGGGGGAGGTTGACCCATCTCTGTAATTATAGGATCTCTAGGGAGGGCTGATGTGGCTGTGGTGTCCGGGCTCTTGTTGTTGTTGTTTTTTGTATTGGTGTTATTGTCACGTGCTGAGTCAAGTGAATCGTTTTGCAGACACGGACCAAAACATGTTGACTTCACATTACACTATTTAGGCCTGGGGGTGGGGGATGGCGGGGGGGGGGGGGGGGGGGGGGGTCTTTTTGCCCCGGCGCTGATTCCCTTCATCAGTTTGGAGATTTTAAGATTTTTCACCCATTAGCTTGGCGACATAAAGACCCTTCACCCCAGCCAGGTGCCGTTTTTTTTCTTCAGGGGGAGTGATAGCGATTACTTAGAATATATAGGACTTCGGCTGGGACATTTTGTTGTTCTATGCTTTCATTAGTTTATTCAAGTGCATTGGGTTTTGTAATTGATGATTAATGTTAAGAACGGGGTGTTACTTTTAATGAATATATAAATTTACCTTGAAAAGGGGACTGGTTGAGCATTTATTCGTTTGAAGGAAGTCTGGGAAGGTTTTTTGTAACCTAGGGGATAGCAATAATGCATTGCTCGAAAATGGCAAAATCAAGCAAAATCCTCAAAAATAATAATAAAGCCGAATATAATAACCCCCAAGAAGTCAGATCAGACAGGGGATATCACACACGAGCCTCTATCTATAGTTAACCCATTCGGTACCGGTGACATCGTTTTTTATTATATCCTGGCAACTATTAAGACGATTTTTATTAAGCTTAAGGGGGTCACCTGTTGTTTTCTCTTTCTCTCCTTTTCTCTCTTTCTCTGGCTTGTATCCATTCGGCCCCATTCCGCCAACGGTTTTAAGACGTTTATCCCCATCCAGGTGTCGATTTCTTCCTGGCGAACGATAGCGAGCCATCATTATATGGACAAATCCGGCTTCGCCGGAGAAATTTTTCTATCGAAAAATTTACAAATTTAGCTTGCTGTCAAAATGAAAAAATATATACTGTATATGCTGGCTCGCTACCGTTCACCAGGAAAATATTGACACCTGGATGGGGGTAAACATCTTAAAACAGTAGGCTGAACTTTGGTAAGAAGTGAAGGGATCAAGATAATTGTCAAGTTCGCTGTCGCTACCTACAGTTAATATAAACTTGAACTTGAACATTAATAA
Organism: Paralithodes platypus; assembly: GCA_032716605.1. Classification (NCBI taxonomy): domain Eukaryota; kingdom Metazoa; phylum Arthropoda; class Malacostraca; order Decapoda; family Lithodidae; genus Paralithodes; species Paralithodes platypus. The sequence goes on from CM064492.1 coordinate 65,144,659, forward strand.
ATTATAACTAACTACAAAGGATTAATTATAGCTATATAGAAGTAGCTCTGTAACCGGTGGACATGTGAGCAACTGTATCTTTTATAGCCAAAGTGATTACTCATTGAACTATAAAATATTATATTTAGCAGAATAGTATAAATTTGCAAATAGCTAAATGAAGATTAAAACACCGGAATATGATTGAATGGGATTAAAATGATAATCCCCGATACCAAAGGATATCGGGGCTTTATTTCAAAATTGAGTTACATAGCATATTTGCATTTATATATCTAGTTATGTTTTACATATCGGAGAATTCAATTTCTTGGCATTAAACAAATAGAGAACAAATTAATATCAAGGACCAAACAAAATTATTTGTGACAGCCTGCAGAGTAACACAAAAGACATGGTATAGTAACGGTACCGGTAATTGTTAGCGAGGTCCCTATATAAGGATTTTATTTATATTTGTTCTATGTACGTGAAGGAGGCAAAGGGCAAAGCTGCTTGTAACAAGTGTCTCCCTCAAAGTTGAAAGAGTGTCAGAGAGCCAAATTCAAGGTACCGATATGTTAGAGTCAAAATGTCTGGACACTTAGCTTGAAGCAGTTTAATTCATAGGATGAGGGAAAGACAGTTTTAGAGAGAGTTCCAAAGCTTACTTGCTGAGTAGAAGAAAGACTGGGATAATAGATTCACTCTTGGATTAGAGAGTTGGGTAGAATAGGCGTGGGAATGTGTAGAAAGTCGGGTGCCCCCATTCTCTTTAAGAGAGCAGGTATCCACTGAGAAACACTGATTATTGATTATTATAATGGCTGTAGAAGAGTGAAAGAAATGCAACATTGTGGCGTGTGGAGAGAGATTGTAGTGAATTATTAAGAGAAAATGAGTTGATGAAACGTAATACATTTTACTCTACCCTTTCGAGAAGTGCGGTATGGATGCAACCTCCTGTCACATGCAAACACTATTCAATTCATGGTCGCGCCGTACCCCTATACAGAGCAAGAAGCTGTGTGGAGTGGAGAATCCACGAAGACGGCTGAGTACCGGTACGCTTAACTTTTGGGAAGCTGTTATAGCAATAGTGGTAATATGATCTTTCCAAGAAAGGTCACAAAACAAAAAACAAAAAAACAAGAATATTAAGATAAGATGAAGGATTGATTTGTGTATTGTTGTAGAATGTGGGAAAAATCGTGACGGGTACATGAGAGAAATTGGGTCACATAGGCTCACCATTTTATAATCGCACACACACAAACACACATACACCAATACACACTAACACACTTCAAAATCTATAGGTATTATTATTATTACTATTATTATTTTATTATTAAATATTATTCTCGTCCACACAATTAGTATTCCTCTTGTCTCTCCAGCACACCCAAATAGTATTCAGTTTGAAGAATCGAGTAGGCTAGTATTCTCTCGACAGTGAGTCGCATTCCACTCACTCCAGTAGCAGCACTGAATATGAGACGAGCAAAGAATAAGAAGGCAAAGCAGACCCCCGATTACGACAAGATATATGGCCCTCCACAGACCCCTCCGAAAGCACACAGACTCCCCTAGTTCCCTTGCCTATTTACCTCAGGAAAAAAAAAAATCAAAATTTTAAGAGAGCTTAACTGAGTATTGCTGTTCCCTGTTTCGGGATCCCTTTTATGAAAATATATATTCAAATCCTTACCATTTTGCCCAACATTCTTATACCTTCAAGTTACGCTGATGACTGTCAACGCGACTAAGATATAACTAAATTTGATTACCGGTACCTTAGGAAACGTCTAACATCACTCATATTGCAGTTAATACTTCGCTAACTTTCCCTTCTCCTTCCTTACAAGCATAAGTCTGTATCTATCGCAGGTTCACTTTTATATATATGTATGTACATATTATGTCAATAATTACTCATTACCAGTCACTAACCTATGTTTGTCAAAATTAACTTGTAATCTATAGTAAATAAACTTTATAAACTGTAAATGTGCATCTGTTCAAATCTTAGTTCTCCCAGTAAGCTAAGGACCTACTGCACCCATCAAATAGTTAAGTGAGCATTGTAAGAAGCCTGAAATAATAGCCAGATACTCGGTATTTTAGGCATATAAACTCAATCAAGATATTTTGCAGCGCAAATCCGGCCGCCCACGAGCACTTTAGCGGCGGATGTACCGGAGCCACATTATCCTAATACAAAAGTAGCTAAAATAGAGTCTACTATCTCACAATTGTCTCTTTAATTTTACTGTATTTTGTTATCTTACTGTAGAGCTCGTAATCGTGTGCAGTCCAATTTAATATATATACGAATAAACAGCAAAATCAATCATAATATTATGTTGGTAACTTCCAGCGGATTCATGTAGCGGATAAACTTGATCGTGTGACCCCGGCTTACGATCTATTCTTACGTTCTCTCTAAACAGTCGGAGGCGTTTGTGAGAAGTGGTAATATGTACAGGGAGGCAAACACATACCTCCACATGACTAGAGAGAGAGAGAGAGAGAGATTTTGATTTTGCCCCGAGGGGCGAGTTTATTGAGAGAGAGAGAGAGAGAGAGAGAGAGAGAGAGAGAGAGAGAGAGAGAGAGAGAGAGAGAGAGAGAGAGAGAGAGAGAGAGAGAGAGAGAGAGAAGTAACACCCATCTCCAAATGATGAGAGATAGATAGAGTACACAGTACAAAGGAATTCAAGCAACAATAGTTTAGAGACCACTCGAGGTTACTTGCCCTCTAAAGCATTACTGCTCAGAGTGGTCAACAGTGGTTTAGAGTGGGTAAGGGAAAATTGGAAAGGTAAGTACTGCCCTGACAGAGTCAGGAGATGATAGTAGAGGACAATTGGGTTGGGTTAGTGACCCTTTGTGTATCTGGGGAAAAGAGAGTAACATCTTAATTATATATTTATATACACAGTGATCCTCGGTGTATCTGAGGAAAATGAAAATAGTTATTCATAATTATGCAAATGCAGTCAGTCACGCATTTAAGGCAAAGTTTTTGTTTAGGCAATGTTTAAATGAATGAACAGTGCGGAGTCTATAGCATCTCGAGGAAGCCAATTCCACAAGTTGACAACTCGATTGAAGATTTTTCTTTTTAAACTCCTGCGAGTTAAAAGATTTACCAGCGATTTTGCCACCTTTTCCCATGTGCAACTTGATTGGTCGATCGTAAAGCACGTATTACAGTTCATGTTGTTTATGCTTTTGATGATTTTGAACTCACAATGTTTTAACTTTTGTTTTCTTCATATAATGTGACGCCCTATTCGAATGTCTTATGATTTTCCGATTTTTTCGACTTTTTGATGCATCTGTCCTCTTAAAATAACCAGATTTAATTCTGTAGAGCGCTCATATGGTTTGTTCTTTAGTCTAGGTATAATGTTGGTTACTAAATTGAAATGGTTTCAGATTGTCTATATCTTTTTGGTAGTAAGGGCACCAGGATTGCATGCAATATTCCAGAAGAGGGGGGGGGGGGGGCGCTAAGGATTTGTAAAAAGTGAGGATTACATCTTTGCATTTATGCCCAAATAAGCTACCTATGCAGCCAATTATTTTGTTTGCCTTCCGAACAACTTCTGTAGGCCTACATTATTGGCTGTTTTTTTAGGTTACTCAATATTGTTACTCCCAACTCATTTTTTCTGTCTGCACTCTTAAGCTGAGTGCCATTGATTGACTAGTATTAACTATGAGTACTTTCTATAAGTGATTTACGAGTCTGCATCTGAGAAAATAGTCATCACAAAAGGAAAAGGAATAATCTGCACAATCATTCAGAGATATATTAGCAAAACATTTGACAAAGACATGATTGGAGGCCTACAAAATAAATTACTCCAAAGTAGATGTGGAGAAATATCTGGAGAAGGGACAAAAGTTGTCTGTTGCTTATAATTATGGAGTTGGAGAAGACCTATGACAGAGTTGATAGAGATGGTCTGAGGAAAGTACTGAGAATATACGGAGTAGATGGCAAGTTGTTGGAAGCAGAAAAGATCATGTACTTCTTTTTTTTCTTCTATGTTCCAACTACTCCCTCTCGGGCATAGACTGAGAGCCTGTACAGTACATTCAACCGCTAATTATTGAACGGTGAAACCCGTGAGGTCTCGTTCCGGTCTAGGGGATGAGACATGTGAAGCAATTTTTAGCTGCAACCAGCCCCTGCCATCTTGCATTCACAGAATGCATGGGGCTTAGTTGCCCACTCACGGCTCGAAGCAGCCCCATTTCTGAAGCTGCCTCGCTCCATTACTTCACTGTCTTACCTCCTAGACTCGAACACTCACTCTCAGAACGCCACCTATTGAGTAATTAATTCACTAGGCATTGTCCCCCTGTAGCATATTTTGAATATGGGAATATTCATACAGTGCTATTTAATCAGGGAACAATGAGGGTATTTATTTTGCATTTCGGTGGGCTTTGTGGTAATGCACTGATACTATAGGTACAGACAAATTCCATCCCAGTAATATCTTCCTATTGACATAGTGGGATTCGAACTCAGGTCCATTGGATTACAAGTCCTGTGGCAAGACCACTCCAACACACAAAGGCATCAGTAGATGTGGAGAAGGAACAGAGCGAGTTCTTTGATCTGTATGTTGGGTTAAAGCAAGGGTGTGTGATGTCCCCTTGGTTGTTCAGTGTATATATGGATGGAGTCATGAAAGAAATACAAGGAAGAGCAGTGGATAGTGGTGAACCGCTGGTAAGGGAAGGAAACGAGTGGAAGTAGCCTGTACTGCTGCTTGCTGACGATACAGTTCTTATGAACGATAGTGAATGGGAAGTGCAGGGTCTTGTAAATATGTTAGGAACAGTGTGTGAAAAACAGAATCTGAAGATAAATGCGGGGAAGAGTAAGATTATGGTCTTTGAAAGGGGTGCAGTCACAGAGTGTGAGGTGAGGTTGAATGGTCAGACTATTGAGAATGTCAGCTCATTTAAGTATTTGGGCATTGTGTTGAGTAAAGATGGGAGTATGGATGAAGAAGTACGGGAGAGGGTGCAACAGGGAAAGAGTGTTGTAGGAACGTTGAAGGCAGTAACAACAAATAGGGTGGTCAGCATGGAAGTAAAGAAGTCCTTGCATGATAGTGTGGTAATCCCGACATTGACGAACAGTGAAGTATGGACGTTGTTGGAGAGATACAAACCAAGAGTGAGAGGGGTGGAAATGAGTTATTTGAGAAGTGCATGCAGAGTTACATGAAGGGATAGACAGATGAATAAGGAAGTACGAGAGCGGTGTGGTGTGGATGTAGATGTGTTGGAAAGTGTGACAAGGAACACCTTGAGATGGTTCGGCCATGTGGAACATATGGGAAGCGAGAAAATTACTAAGAGAGTGTACGAGAGTAAAGTGGAAGGACAAAGAGGGAGGCTAAACCGAAAGAGAGGTGGAAAGATGGAGTTAAGAAGTATATGCATGAAAGTGGTGCTGGATGGTAGGAGGGGCGTCAACTGACTAGGAACAGAGGTGCATGGGGGCGTTTCGTTCGTGGCCACCCTTACGTGGATCACGGTGTCAGGCAATAGATAGATAGATAGATGTGCCTGAACTAACAGAACACTACTCTGTATCTTTCTTGCACACAGGAGAGCAAGCATCACAGTGAAAACAGCTAGATCAGTTACTATATTTTCCCCTACTTAGTGAAGTACCACAATACTGTGTCTTATCACCAACGCTATTCATTATAAATACAGCACACATGCCACTACTCCTCCCTCCAAGTTACATGAGTATGTACAGTTGGCCAACTTAGTCCTGCGGGAAAATGTTGTGGTGTGTGGCATTGGATCCGTAGTAAACAACGTAGTTTTATGAATGAATCCCTCAAACCCCATGGTGTGTGAAAGAAGGGACGTGATTGGGTGAGACGAGATTATCGGGTAACTCTATTTTCTCCATTACTTGCATTACTGGAGGGTAGGTAGATGTTCCAGAATGATGTTAGATAATAAATGGATATGAAATGAAGAACCTTACAGTTATTATTAATACATAACCTATCCTTACTCAAATTATTAGGCATGGCAGAAAATATGAGAGTGTTGGTGGCAGTGTTGCCTCCGCAGTAATTTTCTCCAGGCCTAATGTACGGGTTAGAATCCGACATGGAGGCTGGAGAGAGTGCAAGGCTCAAAGTGGCTCCCTACCGGATAAATCCTGCTCGACAGCCTGTGTGTAAAAGCAGAGCTGGACTACATGTTGACGAAGGGTCTGAGGGATAAGGGATATCGTGAGTGGTCGTTGCCAGCAACTTTGCAACCTGAGTTAAATTGCAAGACCCGTGTGTGTGTTGATTGCAAGAGTGTGTGTGCATTATCCCTGACAGACGCCTATACCTTATCCAGAGTTGACGACCCCATAGACCGCATCGGGGCTGCCTCGGCTATCACGAAGGTAGAACTAGTGAAAGGTTATTGGTAGGTCCCGTTGCCGGAGATAGCGAAGAGAAGGGCCAGTCTTGTGATGAACTGGGCAGTTTATCAGTGCCAGGTGTTGTTTTGCTGCCGGAACACAAGTTGGATGTGTGGCATGTTAAGGGCACTGATAATGTTCTGGCTGATTGTTTGTCACGGGAGGTTATGTCTTAAGGAGCACCCTCGCCGTTCAGTCAGTGTTTGTTTGAGAGTGGAGAAAAATTAGGCTTGCCCCTGTAGTGCAATGCCACCAAAAACACTATTAAAAAATATAAAAACCTCACATAAAAACTCTTTCTTTTTGATAGTATATAAGTGCAGTATATCACAGCAAGCATCTAAGACACTCTGAGTTGTTGTCTTAGTAGGCTAGGCTAGGTGAAGCTTGCTCGTTGAGCGTCATATAATTATTATGATGCTATTATATTTGGGAAGTATTGTGCAGATTTGTTTTTATATTGCAGTGTTTTATGTTTGTGAGCGTGCCTTGATTTCACAACTTGGGAGAGTAGCTAGGTGATGCGGGGTTGGTGGGCATTCTGTCTGGTCAGATGTGGAGTTCACCTGAGGCTGAAACGTCCCACATCTTGGGCATCCCAACCACTCGTTACGCTGGTCAGCTTGCCAGAATGCACTCGTAACTTGCTAGCGCTTGTCAGGGCAGTGATATGGGCTACAATAATCGTAGAACGATGTTCTTTCTTTTATAGAGTTCATGTTGTCACAGACAGATCAGTGGTGGTCTTTATTCTTGTCTGTGACACTTGGAAGTATTTTATATCACTCATAGAATATAAGATGCATTGTGTGAAGTTAAGGAGAGAGAGAGCGGAGGAGGCAGCGCGGTGGTATTATGTGCGTGTGTATGTACGTGTGTCTCCCTCGCTCGCGCGCGGGCTTTCCCAGGCCCTTGATTGGCTGGCGCGCCTGGCGCGTCCTAAGGGCGCCTGCATCTCGTGACGTAGTGGTCTGTGATTGGGTGCCGCTGTCCTAGTGGTGGTGCTGGGGGCTCTCGCCGCGTTTCTCCTTCAGTGCTTGGCCCAGCGTGCTTGGTCCTACTTGTCCTTTGCAATCTGTCCCCCATATAACCCCCTGTACTACTTTCTCTCTCTCTTAACTTCTTCGTTTTCATACTTCTCTCTTTATTCAATTACTTATCCCTTCTGGTTCTGCATACAACTTCCATAGTCGGCCAGTCGTATTACCAGCACCAGCTCTCACATTTATGTTTGCACTAGTTTTAGGGATTATTAGAGTCATAGTCATATGGTAGCCTAGTGTTGGGGTGCTTCTAATTATTGAGCTGTTCTTTCCCATTATTTAATGCTAGACAGTGGAAGGTATCTTTGGTCGTTGTCTGAGTTATGTATGTGGCAAGTCAGAGCCTGTACAACATCGACGAAGCTAGCTAGCCTGTAACCCTTGTGCATATTTTCCTTTGCGAGTGTAGTAGTATACAGGTGAAGGGCTTTTGCCTACGCTGACCTGTATGATTGCTACCTCATTTTGTTGACCTTTGTGGAGCGCCAGGGCAAGACCAGATACTAGAGATCTGGACTTACCAAGAGAGCCTCCAAGTCACTTAACGTAACATAAGGGAAATCTGTTCAAGGGGAGACAGTAGGCTACGAGCAAGCTTGCGCTCTGCCTAGTTTCCTAGTACCTTTGTTGCCACTGCTAGACTTTATTAGTGAGGAAGACAGCATTGTGTTTATTAACTTTCATTGTGTATGCTTTAGGAATTATTCACGCCTTATTTTAGCCTTGGTTGATACATAGTGCACAACCCAGTTTGGCTGTTACGTTGGCTAAGGAAGTACTGTTTCTGAGTGGTTATTATTAGTGCTGTCACAGAGTTGTTGCACTCCCTCGTTATATATATGTATCCTACTTATTGGTGTATTTAATTAAGATACACGCTTTGGTGTCCTGCCCCTGCATTATTTCTGTTCTGTATTAACGAGCATCTTAGAGCATCAGACCTTTTCAGAAGAGTCCTTATCTGATTGCTGTAGGACTAGACTTCCAGTGTTTTCATAGAGCATTGAAGAGTTTAGTGTTGAGTACTGACTCACACTAAAGTTAATGTAAGCAATTATTCCTTTATTATATCTTATATAGTTTATTCAAGCATTGTTATTACTTAAGTGCATTTTCGTAACGTAAGTACTCCTGTTGTGAGTTGGCTTTGCCGTCATCGGAAAGCCTTTGTAGAAGTGCACTAAAACCCAGTTAATTGATACCCCATTATCCAGTAGATTAACTCTGGAGGGTTTTAAGTGTTTTGTTCACCGGCGTAATAGTTCGAGGGTTTGGAATTAGCGTACCGTTGTAATAGATATAACAAATGGCCGTTGTTGCAGATATAGCCTATCATCTAGTCCATTATTAAGTGCCCTTGTTTATTTCGTAGTGCCGGTCGTAACAATGTTAATTAGAAACATCTGTATTTAATGTTCCTTAATACTCAACGTCTTTCTGGAAATTATACTAAACTTGCAATAATGCAATTATGAAAGAAAATTGAACTTCATGATATTCCTCACCTCGACCAATCATGTCCCTCCTTGCCTTTCGGTTTGAGGGATTCATTCATAAAATTACGTTGTTTACTATGGATGAAATTACACACACCTCCAAAAAACACATTTTTTTTTGCGCAGGACTAAGTTGGCCAACTGTACCTGATCACCTCTTAATGCTTCTATATCGAGCAAGGTAGGGGCCAGGTGGTTGAGGACTTTCCAGGTATAAATGATCATGTGCCTTTCTCGATGTCACTCCAGAGACTTCAAATTTGGTTATTTCAGTCCATCCCAGTATTCATGATCTTTAACAGACACTATATTACTAGTGAATAAACATTGAATTCCTGTCAAGGCCTTCTATTCTTTTGATTTCCAGGGATTCCACAAACGGCAACAGTATTCAAGTAGGGGGATCACCAGGGCCATATTTTTTTTTTTTTTTTTTTTTTTTTTTTTTTTTTTTCTATATTCCAACTTACTTCCTCTCGGGCATAGGCTGAGAGCCTTAACATTCACCGCTTTACAATGAACAGTGAAGCCCGTGAGGTCTTGTTCCAGTCTAGGGAGTGAGACATGTGAAGCACGTAGAGCACAACGAGCACCTGCCATCTTGATTTACCCTTCTTTGCGATGAGTTCTAAAGGTAAGAATATACCCTTGGCAGATATTTTCCAGCTATTTTCGCTCAATAGACATCGCCCTAGCAAGATATCCGTAGCCCTGACGAATTCAAACAAGTTCCAATAATAAGATTGGGTAAAATTCTCTCCATACAAGTCTTCAGTCATCCATTCTTACCCACACGGCCTTGAAAATATTGAAGATAAATTTCCTCCATTTGGCCTCGCTCACAGTTACTCTCCAAGTGTATGATTATTGTCTATCTCTCTTCCATCTTCATATTTTACGCTTGCGATAACTTGATGAAATAGTCTGGTATTTTCTGTGTTTACAAGTCAATAAGAGTTATGGTTTGTAACATGAAATGAACCTCACATTCATACCTGGTATATACACACAACAACACGCACACAGACACACACACACAGTCATGGCGGTCGAGTATGCCAAGTCACTGTATTTGAAGTGTTGAGTCTGACGGTGGGGGTTCAAATCCACATGCCGTCAGGTGAGGCTTCTCTCAAAAACTTTCCCTGGCCTTGAAGGCTAGGTCTGGACGGACGAATTTCTGAGGACCAGAAAGTCTCATGCCCACGTCCTACTACCCCTGGAGTATATAGGCGCTCTCATTAGCAGCCAAGGTCAATCTTAGGATCACTAAGCTAATGTCTAGGTTAGAGAAAGAATAAGGAACTATTTACTTTCAGCTACATTGGCTGCAGGCTCTAAATGAACCGATTATTATTATTATTAGGGGTTCGTCCCCTACGGGGAACCCCTATTGTAATCATAAAACCTGGTTTTTCATCCAAATTCTTCTTACGCGCCAGTTTCGACCCAATAACTCCAGAACCGCTTTTTGGATCGGGATCAAACTTTCACAAGAGGTGCGTTTTTGTATTGGGCAACTTTTAATATGCTAAACATCCGGCATGGCGGCCAAACAGGTCCGTGGCAGCCGATTTCCCGAAAAACTTGACGCCTAAATACCGTCTCTCCCTCTCACAGGAAACGACTGGGCTTTGGCATACGCACTCCCCTACTAATGCTCCGCAAATTTTATAGAGAAGGTTTTGCTTTTGCACGTGGGTTTTTTTCCGGCAATCTTGAAAAAAACTCTAATTCCACTTAAAATTCCACATCTTGAAAACTATGCCGATGATCAAAGCCATGCTTGCGTAGTTGGGTGAGGCTCGCGATTCCGAACGTTTTGATACCAAAAAAATATAAATGGGTGGAATAGTTTGGCCGCAGCATTGAAAACTGTCTATTCTTAAATTACTTTAAAACCGCATTCGCTACCCACACAAAGTTTACCGTCTACAGTCTATAGGCTTCCACGCATCCCCCAGTTTTGCTTCATAACATAATCTCTTTATTATTCAGATCTATAATTTTTTTGTATTTAACTCTCTCAAAACAGTTAGAGTCCCTACGAATTCCAGCAATTATTTAGCCAACCTACCTATACATACCTACCCTACCAAATAATAATGATAAATTCAAATTTATGTTTGGTGAATGACAGAGTATTGGCTAAGGTTTTTAACAATTCCTCCCTTTACCAAATGCTTAGTTTAATAACAATGATATGGACCTTTAAAGTTTTGGCAATTGCCCGTGTGACTCGTATTTTAACCCTCCTAAAGTGTTACCACGAAATACCGCTAGATCCTTTCTCAAAAGTCGCTAGCATGTTGCTACATAGCCAAACAATGTTAGGATAATGCTGCATTTTCTAAAGAGTTTTGGTTTGTTTGTTTTGCAAATTTTACATTGTAGTAGGACTAGAATGTCTGACATTTTCAAATGATCCCTAGTAAATGTCTCTAGTTATAAAAGAAATGGCAGCTAGATTGAAGTAAATAGCTCTACATTTAGCGGTAATATGTAGCTTTACAACTGGCAACACTGCAACCACCACCTCCCTCCCACCCTCCCAGTATGTCTCCACAAAATACCGCTAGATCCTTTCTCAAAAGTCACTAGCATGTTGCTACATAGTTAAACAATGTTAGAATAATGCTGCAATTTCTAAAGAGTTTTGGTTTGTTTGTTTTGCAAGTTTTACAATGTAATATGACTAGAATGTCTTAAATTTTTAAATTATCCCTAGTAAATCTCTCTAGATATGAAGAAATGGTTTCTAAATTGAAGTAAATAGCTCTACATCTAGCGGTAATATGTAGCGATACAACTGGCAACACTGCCTAAGTGTTACCCCAAAATACCGCTAGATCCTTTCTCAAAAGTCGCTAGCATGTTGCTACATAGTCAAACAATGGTAGAATAATGCTGCAATTCCTAAAGAGTTTTGGTTTGTTTGTTTTGCAAATTTTACAATGTAATATAACTAGAATGTCTGAAATTTTCAAATTATCCCGAGTAAATGTCTCTAGATATGAAAAAATGGCTGCTAAACTGAAGTAAATATAGCTGTACATCTAGCAGTACAACTGGCAACACTGCCTACAACCACCACCTTCCCCCACCCTCCCCAGAGACTCGCACCTACAGTCCGTCTCTCCCTCCCCCCCCAGTCGACCTCTGACCTCGGGACCCTACAGTGCTCTCCCCGTGACTCCTGAATTGCCGTGAATAGTGAAAGTCGCAGGTGGGCAGGCGGCCTGTCTGCCGCTAGTCCAACACCATTTACCCTTAAAAACAGGGACAATGGAGACTAGTAATGTGGAAGCCAGTGCTCTGCTAGCAGAAGGGCACAATAACACCCAGGAGAAAGACTTTTATGAAACGGACACTGAGATGGAGTGCACCCAGGAACCATACACCCAAGTGACTAGTAGGAGCGAGAAGCGGAGAAGAGGGAAACCAAACGAGGCTCAATACATCTGCAGCGATGAAGAAGACCCAATATACGGTAAGAAAATTAAGAATGGTGCGAATCAGACGAAGGATGAAGAAAGGAGAGTGACGACACGTGGAGAGAAGCAGGGTGAGGAAGCAGCGCGTGGAGAAGAGAGAGGAGATGGGGACGTGGAGAGGCTAGGAGAGGGGGCAGCACAGGGTGAGGTGAGACCAGGAACTACCGACGATATGGCAGGGAAGCGGCCTAGACTTCTCTTCCCCCATGATTTGAAAATGAACTTCCAAGAGAAAGTACTGTGGGCGGTCAAGCTAGGGAGGGAGCATAAATCCTTCCTACCACTTCTCAAGGAAGGAAAAACACAGAGACCTGAACTGTGGGGAGCAAAGACGCAGTACAATTATTAACAACTGAGGGGTACAATGGAGTCACACTCAAAGTTCCTGACGACAGCGAAATACACCAAGGTAATTATATTCAACTATCCGGTGTGGCTTGACCCTACGTATATCCTGGACGATTCACGATTTGTATGGGCAAAGCGCAATCAAATAAAAGGGGAAGACCGATCACAAATAGTAGCGCTTGTGAAAGGGGAAATGCCCGAAAAAATATTTGTGACAGGCATAGGTAACAAATATTTAGCTCCATACAAAGAACAGGTCGACCTATGCCTGAACTGCAGTAGATGGGGCCATAAAGCTTGGTCCTGCCAGGCGGATGCAAGGTGCAGATTTTGTGGTAGAGGACATCCCTCTGCCAAATGTAGAGACAAAATAAATAATAACGTTAGAGTGGTGCCTTACTGTTGTAACTGTGGGGGGGAACACAACGCGCGGTCTTTCCAGTGTTCCAAGAAACCTGGGAGTAACGGTGGCCGTGACCTTGGCCGTGACATATCCCATACACGCTACCAGGAGGGGGGAGACATACCAACACCAGGGGGAGTCCCATCAACCACGCTACCATCAACCACCGCCGCCACCTGATCACGAAACCCATGGATTGGAGGAAGACGTTCTGACCCAAAGACAGGGGCAATACCAAAACAGCTTCCTCAAACACAAGGGTCAAGTGGTAGCGACCATGAAAGGAGGAGACCAGGGGTACCAACAGCTGACGACCGAGACCCCTCACCAGCCAGCCAGAGTAGCAGTACCAACCCCACACAGGTGAGCCAACTTAACCACTCAGAGGAGGCCAGGTGGCAGGAAACAAAGGAAATGTTCAAGTTTATCCGTGAGTTGGGAAATAGAATAGAAAACTTAGAAAAAACAGTAAATAAAATTACAAGAAAAACAGTAAATGGCGACAACAAAGTGGGAGAAAGTAAAGTGGAAATCATAAGTCCAGAAAAACAAACTAACACCAGAAATCAGAAAATGAAGGAAACCAAAACCCAGGACAGTAAGGTACCTACAGAAAACGGAACAACTTGTGAAGTAAATATAAAAGGGAAAGAAGTGAAATTGAAACAACATAAATTTATGGAGAATGGGCTAAGCAGCGTAGGACAAATTCTTGCAAAAACGGCAATAATGAAGAAATAAAAATAAAAGTGGTAGAGGGGTGGACAGAAATCCAAGCATGCCTAGATAAGTTTACTAAATATATGGATGGGCTGACTCTTGGATCAATGGACATTGATCACCATAATGGATCATAAACATCTAAACATAATATCATGGAACGTGAATGGCTTAGGTGGTAGAATGCACGATGTTCATTATTATGTAACAAAGTTCGACACTGACGTAATTCTTCTCCAGGAAACTGGGGATAGGAATGGTAGTATAATAAAACTCAATGGGTATAAACTATATCAATTATTTTCAGATGATAATATAAGGGGAGTTTCCACATATGTAAAAAATTCCATACCCTCAGAATTAATAGAGGCACCCATGAAATCAGAGGGGATCGAAACAGTCTCAGTAAAACTATATTTAAAAGAAGGTACACTTAATATCGTTAACGTATATATATCACAAAACTGTTTTCATGCCAGTGCTCTGCCTGATAGTTTGTATAATGGGGTTACTCTTGTCGCTGGGGACTTAAACGCTAGATATAATGAATTTGAATTCGACGGGAAAATAAATACGAATGGTAGAAGATTTTATCAATTTGTACAAGATTACCAAGACATTAAATTACTAGGATCGGAAGAAGCAACCCATATTAAGGGAGGGAGACTCGACTACGCTTTTATACTAAATGGACAAGGGCTGGATGGAAGCTGCGTAGTAGAGGCTGAACTACTCAGTGATCATTTTGCTCTTGATATTAAAATTCCACTAGGGAAACTAGCTTTCGGGCCCAATAGAAAAAAAACTAAGGCTTCCAAAAGACGATATACAAAACTTTATTGAATATATTAAAAAATGGTACAGTAATTATCATCCTACATCAATTGAATCTTTCTATGATGACATGATTAAAGTTATAGAAACCTCATTAAGCCGTAATGTTCAGACGACAAAGAAAAGAAAACGGCCCGAACAATAATAAATATGCCCACGATAAAGTCCTCCAAGGTTGGAACAAAATGCTCAAGGTCGCGCATAGAAAATGGGTAAACGATGGAAGGGAGGACGAAGCAAAAAACACGTTGCTGGAGACAGCAAAAATTTGCGGGGAAGCTAGAAAAGAAGTTAGAAGGGAGTATTGGACGAATTTTACAAATAATATCGGAAATAGTAAAAATATAGGTGATATTTGGAAGATGGTTAAAAAAGTTAAAGGAAAGAAAATCGATAATGTGGCACACCCGACTCCTGAAAAATTCGCTAACGAGCTAATGAAGAAATGGTCACTCGCGTCAAGCAAAGACAGTATACCTCAGGAAATCAAAGAGGCAGTAAATAAATGGGAAGGGGACAGGAGAGAAGTAATTATGAACGCTTTAAATACAGGGGATAACACTGATGTAATGTTTACTAGGGATGAACTACTTCGAGCTATTAAACATGGGAAATGTACAGCCCCTGGGAGGACGGAGTAACCTATGATATACTAAACTGTTTGGCAAGCATTGATAATGGTCCACTACTTGATCTATTCAATATGAGTTATCAAGAGGGTCGATTACCCCGAGCATGGAAAACTGCTATCATTATTCCTATCCCTAAGCCTGGAGGAGGATTTAGGCCAGTCTCTTTAACATCTTGTTTTTGCAAAATGATGGAAAGAATGCTTTTAGAAAGATTGCAATATGTTATAGGAGGTAAATTAAGTAATAATTTATATGGGTTCATCAAAGGTAAAGGAACTACTGATGCCGTCATCAAGTGCCTATCACACGATGCTGACTACTGCAGGGCATTTGTCGATCTCAAGGGTGCATTCGATAAAGCCAACGGAGAAATTATACTGCATGAACTAGCAGGTATGGGGGTGTCAGGAAGGATGCTTCATTGGATAGGAGACTATTTACATGGCCGAAGGGCTAAAGTCTCTTATCAAGGAGCATTGTCTGAAGAAGGTAGTTTGGACTTAGGGACACCACAGGGTGGGGGTACTAAGTCCAATGTTGTTCAATGTACTATTGAATAGACTTGCAAGTCTAAAATTAGCCGATGGGGTTAAAATTAGAATTTATGCAGACGATATTATGCTACAAAGCAAAACGGTTGATAAAATGCAACAGGCGCTGACTAAATTTGGGAAGTTAACACAGGAACTAGGATTAATAGTAAATGAAGATAAAACAAAATTTCAATGTCGAGCAAGAACTGACAAGCAACTAACAATAAATAACATGAATATAGAAAGAGTAAATAGTTATAAGTACTTGGGTATGTATGTGGGTTATACAGCAGAAGCTAAAGAAGCTGAGGTGAATTATATAACTACACAATGTAAGGCACGAATGCAACCCTTGAGAGCCTTAGCTTGGAGTGGTAACGGTGTCGGTGTTCCTGTACTAAAAATGATGTACATTAGTACTATTAGGTCAGTCATTGAATATGCCAGTCCTGTCTTTTTTGCCTTGATGAAGGAAGGTTCGATAAACTTGAAAAAATACAAAACGAGGCTATGAGAATTATTTTAAACTGCCCAAAAAATGCAATGATTGATGCAATGAAGCTTGAAACAATGCTACCGAGCATTAAACATAGAGTAGAACAAACTAATATTGTAGCAGCAATTAGACATGTAAGATTAAAAGGTGGCAACGAACTACTGAAAGACATAAAGGACTGCATGAATAATACTCGCACCTTCTGGAGACAAGGCAAAAAAGGATATATGAAACATTTGGTGAACAAAATACAACATTATGATTTAATAAACAACTGTATTAATTACGAAAATGAACAACCTGTCCCACCATGGGAGGAGAAAGACGTAATTTTAGATATTATGCCATTACAAAAGAAAAAGAACATGTATAATACAATAGAATTAAGAAACATTTATGAAGAGAGAATAAACAAAATGTACACTGGTAAAGTAGCACATGTTTATTGTGATGGGTCGGTAATGGAAAATGGTAGGGCAGGTTGTGGGATTTTAATTAGAGATTACATGCAAGACTCCAACATGTGGCTAGAAACAGAATATAATTATAGGCTAAGCGATAATATATCATCAACTCAGGCTGAATTGTATGCGATATTATATGGACTTAAAGAAATCGAAGGAGGAGAAGGGGATGTAAGCTTCTTTGTTGACAGCAGAGGGGCTCTGGAATCCCTAAACTGTAAAACACCAGTATACGAAAATATTGTTATCCAATGCCGGAATATTGTACATCAACTCCAATTAAAAGGGAGAAAAATAGTGTTTTCATGGATACCATCACATACAGGGATTACCTATAATGAAAAAGTTGATATAATAGCTAAAAATGCTACTGAAAAAATGGAAATTGATGTACAATGTACCCTATCTTTGAAACAGGTAAAAAACAAAATAAAGAAATGTCAAGAAGTAAAAGAAGCTAGAGATATCGAGTGTAAGTATATAGCCAGGCCTAGTGCCACCATGCATCATTACAGAGAGGTGGTAGATAAAACTAAATTCAATTATGGGAATGTTACAAGTAAGTGGAAAGATTCTGTATGTACTAGGTTAAGACTAGGCTACAAATATTACTGGGAATTAGGCATTAATACTGCAGAGAAGGATAGGAGTTGTAGGCTGTGCAATAGGCCAAGATCTCACACCCTTCAACATTATATACTGCAATGTATAACTTTAATAAAATATAGAAATAATACAATTGAAAATGTAACTAAACAGATAATATGGATGTTCAACAGTGGAACTATGTACAACCTTTTAAAAGAATGTAAAATTATAAAACATATAATTTGATGTGTAGCTATGCTCTTCAACTAAACACATGTACATTCTAGTGGTGCCTTACAGGCCACCCTGGGTCAGCGAACCTACGCTCCCTAACCATACTGCTGTATTGTCCTCAATATTCTCGGCTAATGGCTTGATGTACAAGTACCTCCGGATATGCGGCACATCCCTCCCGGAGGACTACTTGCACCTTCCCTCCGAATATTATTTTATGGAAATAAAATAATATGAATCTGAATCTGAATCTGTATGGCTGTATGTTTTGGGTGCTGGGGTCTGGTGACTGGGTCACGACGGTTAGGGTCCCTCTAGGATGTTTAAGGAGGGATTAACACGGTCGGGGCTCAGTTGGGGGTCTTGTGGGACAGCATGCGTGTTTAAAAACAAAACACAATCTGATCAAGGTCTATAACGGGGACTCACATATTTTAGATATGTCTTTATTATAATACGGTATATACTAAACTTAGGTAGTGTTAAAATTAATCTTCAATATCAATGTATTACTCATCTAACTATATATGTAATGACATAGTTTAAGCCAGAAATAGGGTGAAGATTGCGTATGCACCTTCGCCCTTTTGAGATAATGTAACTATGATACTTGTGTAACATTTGTACTTTTCTCAATAAAACAATCAAATCAAATCAAATCAAATCCCTCCCCCCATCCCCATTCCATCACTTTGTATGTACGATATTATTTCCGTCTTTTTTACTGTGTATGGATTAAGTTATTGGTGTTCACTCTTGACATATGTGCCCTGCTACTTCTGTATGCATACATAATAGCATGAAAGTGATCAATACGCGCATATGAAGCTATGTATCTCGTATATCGGGGTTCTCTTCCCTTCCATCGGTCCACCCCTTATACCTCCCTCCCTCCTCCCTATCCCCTATGTGTAAACATTTTATTTTAGCTTTCCAAAGGTAAATACGTACTTCCGATAAATATCTAGCCTTGTATTTAAATCATGAATCCTGTTTAATGTCATTATTTAATAAAAAACATGTGTAAGGGTTACATTTATACACAGGATAAGAGAAGCAAATACAAACCTCAGAGCATAATCATTGGCGATGAGTGTGTATGATATGTAAACAGGACAGTTTGTCGCTAGATAGGCGTGCTTGTGTGATGGTCTTGTGTAGCTATGTGTGTGCTTGTTTGAGTGTTGCTATAGGCTACGCATTAGTTATCTCTCTCTCTCTCCCTTCTTCTCTCTCTTCTCTCTCTCTCTCTCTCTCTCTCTCTCTCTCTCTCTCTCTCTCTCTCTCTCTCTCTCTCTCTCTCTCTCTCTCTCTCTCTCTCTCTCTCTCTCTCTCTCTCTCTCTCTCTCTCTCTCTCTCTCTCTCTCTCTCTCTCTCTCTCTCTCTTATTTATCGCTGTCTTCCATACGATTACGACATACTGTACTAGTGCATGAGAACAGGAAATAGGGAGCCTCGCTCTCTCTCTCACAATTGAGAACATAAGTAAACAGGAGTCTGCAGAGAGGTGATTGGCTATAGGACTCCGTAGCCTATTCCACATATCTACAACTCTGTTACTAAACGAATAGAGGCAGATCCCTTAGTAGAGTAGTGGGCCAGTCTAGTGCCGAAACTTGCAGCCAGGTCTCCTGTAGTCCCGGAGACTGGCCATACAACGTGGTACAGAAGCTGACCGCCATCAACCAGCACCACATCTGGAGCAGATTGAGTCGTGACAAAGACGCCAAGAGATTTGACGAGCACTGCCTTGTTACCCTTCCTCAAGCAGCCGTACTCGTCGATAAGGGCTGGAGGGACCGGACTCAGTTCAAACTGGAAGACAGTGGCTATATCAATGCTGCGCTGCTGCCCCACGACTAACAGCCGACTGAACAGAGTTTCGATGTCGTAGACGGCCTTCCCTTTGATAGTGACTGCCTTCTTGAGAGACTCCATTGTTTTGACCTTCTTCTTTATTGTCTTGTGGAATTCACTGCTCAGCGAAGCAGAGAAGTGCCTGCTCTGCTCACTCCCGATAGCCAATGTGTTCTGAACATTCACTGTGTCTGTTGCCACTTGTCCATTGCATATGTTATAAAGACCTGGTTCCTGGTCATTGAAAGGGTGACTGTACTTCTCCAGCTCCACCGCGATCTTCCTCCGATCGGCCTCATCCAGTCTCCTTCTTCTCTCTCCTTCCTCCTTGTGCTTACTCTTCTCTTCCCCATCTACTCCACCGTGTGGCTTCGGTTCCTCCTCAGATTCATCGTACATATGTTCCATGGCAATGACAAGGTGGGCGCACACACTGAAACTATTCACCCACACAGCCACTTGCTCAGCGCTCGTTGAAATGCCCTTCATACCTCCAGAACCCTTCCCTCGTTTGATGTATGTCTGCTCTCCGAACTGATCTGCAGGCACTGCGGTTCCGCCATCTGAGTGACGACACACGTGCGCACCTGCCAGTAGGTCCTCTTTGGCATGCTGGGGAAGGTTCTCCATCTGTCGCACATACCAGCTCAGATAGCGGGCATAGTTCTGATGACCTGGTGTGAAGAAGTATGGCAGCATTTCCTTGAGACAGTGCTGTTGGAGTAGGAATTCACCGTTCCTCTCTCCGCGCAGGAACATAAGCAACAACAATGTCGGTTTGTACTTTTGATGAGGAATAAAAGTTTCCATTCCAATTTTTACAAATCTTGTATGTGGCTCAAGGTGGAGTGTGCATCATTAGAAACGAAAGAGGTCCAGGGAATATCAATAAAGAAACCTTGAAGACCCTCCCAATCTGCCCTATCGTAATGCCATTTAGTCACCAAAACAGGTTCAGAGTGGGAAGGTGTGGTAGGTGATAGACAGGTGGCCTGTATCAGACAGTGATCAGAAGATCCAAGAGGGGACCTCACTGTAACATCATAATTTTCTGAATTGGTTGTTAAAAATAAGTCCAGTAGGTGGAAATTATGATTAGGATTATCTGGTACACGGGTGGGTTGGTTGACTAGTTGAGTGAGATTAAATGAGTCTGCAAATAGCTCACATTCAAGACCAGCATCATCAGTCCTGGCTGAATGAGTTAGCCATTCAACATTATGGACATTAAAATCACCCAACACAGTGATTTCAGAAGAAGCATTTAAGTTGAGGACACTGAGTTGTGAGGACAGATAATCAAAAAGACTTTGCTCTGGAGGAGTATTTGGGGAACGGTGCTGTTGAATGCACTGAGCTAGGGTCAGGGATGGCTTTGTGATGTTGCCTCCAGATACAAGGCTAGATACTAGTTTAAGAAGAGTAGCACTGGTGTTTGCAATGATCTTGTGACGAACATAGTCACTGAGGTTGTAGTCTCCAGGCCTATGTGTCGCCCTGACCTCGCCACGAATCTTCCTCACCATCTTCTCCAGCTCGTCATCGTCGCTGCTGCTTTTCTTGGCAATTTTGATAAACTGTCCGAGGCTGGCTTTAAATCCAACTACGCTTTCACAACCCTCAATGTGGAGTACAAGCAGCTTGGCGCCGAAGTAATCTGTGATGTTGGACACAAACTGTCTTCTTGTCACAGTGCCCGAAGCAGCGATGTACATGGAGTACAGCTCCCTCCGCTGTCGTCCATGTCTCTGTCATATTTTCAGCCATCGTCGTGACCACGGACCTCAGCGCCTCTTCCACAGGTGCCGTCATGGAGGGGCAGGACATTGGGACAACTCAAAATTTATCATAACAGCAGACATGGTATTGTGCGTCAGAAGCATGGAGATCAATGACCCCACTGAGTCGAACAACTACCTCATTAGCCCACTGGTCCTGTCTCTCATCACAGATGTCCTCCAAGTGTTGCTTGAACGTGATATCACCACTTCTATCTAAAGTTTTACACTGTCTGACCTGCACCCAGCTGTGTGGGTTCTTGCTGTGTTTCGGCTTACACTCTTTCCCACACAGCAAACAGTCTCGCTTGAAAACAAAGTCAGTACATTGAGACTTCAACAATCTTTTGGAAACACCATTGTCAATTAGTGTAGACTTTCTCTTCGGCTGTTCATTGTTTCTACTTCTCGAAGTATAGCTACAGTAACATGACTTGTGAGCTAGAATATTACTTCCAGAGAGAGTTCTGTACAGTTCATCCTGCTTCGCTTTGCTTGTAGCGATGATCTTCTGCACAGCGACAGTCTTGAATGTTTGCAGCGCTCCACTGGCATTACATAGACTAAACAGGCACTTCTCCCCTCCAGCAGACATGATGAGTGTGACAGCCTGGGGGTATCAATGCTGATTACACTGGTTTGTCACAATCTGAAATGAGAAGAAAAGTTGTAAGACCACTGATCGCACAGCGTGGGGAGTGCATGCATGGTGAATATTGGTGTTCAATGAACTCTGACCCATTGCTCAACCTGCTAAACAAAATTTAATACAAAATATATAATGATTCCAGGGATATACCTACATGTAGACATAGCAAACATATTATATCTATCTACCTACCCAACCCAGTAAAATGCTGGAATAGAAAGACAATGAACCACATACTACATGGTGAGTTATCTGCTCAACAGGTGGCGTTGTGTGTGTGTAAGTGTGAGAGTCCGAGTGTAGGGGGTGAGACAGTGAAGCATGGGAACGAGGTGGCTTCAGAGATGGGGTCGTTTCGGGCCATGAGTGAGCACCGTGCCTCATGTGAAGGCAAGATGGCAGGTGCTCGTTGTACTCTACGTGCTTCACATGTCTCACTCCCTAGACTGGAACAAGACCTCACAGGCTTCACTGTTCATTGTAAAGCGGTGAATGTTAAGGCTCTCAGCCTATGCCCGAGAGGAAGTAAGTTGGAATATAGAAAAAAAAAAAAAAAAAACACAACAATCGGTCAATGTTGGTGTTTTTCCAGATTTTAGGCAAAATTTGATCTCTGACCTCTGGTTTGACCTTGATACTCACCCTATATCCACAAATTAACCCCGGAAATGGACTTCCCGTCCTGGAAAACCCCTAACAAGAGGTATTACACGACCCTCTATGTCATCAAGATCCAAAGGTGAAAACTGGCCGAAATTCAAGATGGCAGAGGGCGCCATCTTGAATTATTATGTTCCTTCCAACAACCAACTATACTCCTAAAATCGATTAATGAAATTTACAAACACATGTGGCAGTCCGTGGATTCGAATCCAGGATGCTCACACCGAAAATCAACACCTTATGCACCTTATCTGAGAAATGCTAAAGGTTGCACAAGTAGCAACCAAGCTAATTTTGCTCTCCTAACCATATATTTTTTTTTTCTATGAAAATTTGAAAGCGTGATAGAGAGCCAAATTCAAGGTGCGTTAGAGTCAATATGTCTGGATAGGCTGAGTTTGAAGCAGTCTAAGTCATAGGATGAGGGAATGAAAGATTGAGGGAAGGAGTTCATGAGTTTACTTGTTGAATGGAAGAAAGACTGGGAAAATCAGTTCACTCTTGGGTTATAGAGATGGACAGAATAAGGATGGGAATGTGCTCTCCCACAGTGAGAAAGCTCTGAAGAACACTGATTATTGTAATAACGGTAGAAGAGTGAGATATGCAACATTGTAGAGTACTGCTCAAAAGTGTAGAGAGGTTCCACCAAATAACATACTTCTCGAAAGTGCAGTCAAACGCATTTCGTCTCATCAACTCGCCTTCTCTTACTAATGTGTTTACAATCTCTCTCTACACGCCACAAGGTTGCATCTCTCTCACTCTTCTACCGTTATTACAATAGTCAGCGTTCTCCAGAGCTTTCTCAGTGCATTCTGAAATAGTAAGTGACACCCGTAACGGATAGTAAGTGACACTCGCCTTTCGACACATTTTCCCCCGTTCTGCCCAGTCAAAGAGTGAACCAATATTTCCAGTTTTTCTATAACTCATTCAATTTGGGGGGTAATATTTGTTACAGGCAGCTTTGCCTTTTGTCTCCGCCATGCACACACAAAACAATTCTTGGGCGATCACTCCCATTAGTCACCTGTTTAGTCAACATACCAACTATAGTCATACTCGCTTCCGTTCACCCGCATGTTATCCACAAGGCTTCATATTACGGTCACCTGGTTTGGAAATCCAGGGCAAACGCTTAGCACGTGTGGAAATCTTGTGTCCGATTTTTCAATTTCACTCCAGTATAATTATAAAAAACGTGGACGGTATGAGCGGGAGAGAGGTATTCAGTAAACAGCAGGAAGGGTCACACGAGAGACCCCATCGTTAACTTTTCTTCCATAACTTTATTCTGACAACATGTTATTTGTTTTCATTTCTTCCTCATGGTTAGCCCAGTTATGTTTTAGATTTTAAGACGTTCTCTTAATTAGTTTGGCTTTTTTTAAATCTTTCACCCCATTTTGTTTTCAATTTTAAGATCATTCATGCCATGTAGTTGTTATTTTTTTCCTGGCGATCAATAGCGAACCTGCGAGCCTGCAATTCAGAAGGTAATGGGCCTTAGGCCGGGTTATTTTTCTACCGAACAATTCAGAAATGTTTCATGAAGGGGGGTCTTGTGGTTATTTTTTGAGCTTGATGGAGGTCTCGGGAGTCAAATAATAACAACAATGCTAAATACATAGATAATAAAAATTAATAGATAAATATAATTTCCCCCTTAAGAATCTTTTGAATTGATACAACTTTGACAGAAGGTTGATTATAACATGTGCCACGATTACTGTTGTAAACGTTCATACACAAAGCTGCCAGATATGAGTTGAGGACAATATGTTGGGGGGAAGATGTGTCGAGTGATAAAACATTTTGTCACACCAACGATTTTAACCCTTGCAGCACCGGTGACGTCCATTTAATTTTATTCTGACAACAATTAAACAATTCTCTTCAGCTTAGGATGGACGTCTACCTATGGAAAGGCTATACATACAAGAACAATTAATCGTTTTAGCTACTATACTGTATTATATCCTTCCTAAGTTTCACAAAATCGCCTAACTGTAGATGAAATAAAATAAAACATTATGCATTGATACCGGAACGGTTAATTCAATTTTTACTGGCAATTGTTGCCTGGTAACTTCAGAATATGAGGTCCATAAGAATCAAATTACCTAGCATAAATAATCTACCATGATCTAGTTTCTGGCTAAAATGCAAAACAGTCTCAAAATAGTATGAAACAAAAAAGGCTCATTGGAAGTTGCCGGATAATTTGTCATGCGATACCCCCCTAAACCCGAACCAGCATGTGAGTAGCTAGATGTGGAAACGTGATATACATTTATGCATCCTTAAAATGTTTGCAATATATTCATATAATATATTTTTTTTTCGACGAATCACTAGGCCTATATCATTTTCATAATACCACTTGAATAAACGATAATATATTAATGACATTTGAGTAAAACTGCTTAAAATTTACAATATGACAGAAGGTCTGTTACGGCAACATAGAGATTATTAACCTTTTCCTTAAGTTCATATTTTTCTTACAGTTATTAATTTACGTTAATGATGTTTGTTCAACCTATAACGGACCTCTATCAGTAATTTAGTTAAGCAATCGTTC
Source organism: Paralithodes platypus (assembly GCA_032716605.1). Classification (NCBI taxonomy): domain Eukaryota; kingdom Metazoa; phylum Arthropoda; class Malacostraca; order Decapoda; family Lithodidae; genus Paralithodes; species Paralithodes platypus. Next base: position 65,169,929 of record CM064492.1, read on the forward strand.
ACATATATAATTATATGAAATCAGCCCACGGATTATCCTAAGCTATAATTATAAAATCATCTGAATGTAGCTCAAATAAAATTACAGCTCGTTCCTCCTTGAATAGCTTTATACCTTATTAACCCTATTTCGTCTGCCGGGAGGTTTTTATTTTGTAATTGATTGATTTATTTATTTACATATTTGTTTACTTATTTGAGAGATGGAAGGTAAGGGTCCCATAAGTGATATCCTTGAAGGGTCAGTGGTTATATAATTATCTTATTTATTCCATTTTTACTGTATATCGACCAGTATTGCTTATCACGCTGTATTATATTAGTATGTTATATATTTTTGCTGGATACTTGGCATTTCAAGTCGATTAGATACTGATTAATCGGAACCAGTATATATATATATATATATATATATATATATATATATATATATATATATATATATATATATATATATATATATATAAAACGCCAATTTTATGCGTTAATCAATCCCACTGACTGCCTTAACAATTACAGTACCTGTGACGTCATTTTCATTATCTGCTGGCAAGTATTAAATGATTATATTCAGCTTAGGATGGACGTTTAAAAGGCTATCTCAGTTAATCCTTTTAGCTACCATATATCCTTCCTAAGCTTCATAAAATCGTCTAAATAAAGCAGAAATAGCTTTAAAAATATGTCACCGGTACTGAACGGGTTTTCAGAAAGGGAGACGTATGTGCTCTGCGAATTTATAAACATGATTGCACGGGTTTCGTGGAAAAAACAAAACAAAGAGGAATGTAAAAACTCGATCGATGACAGACAGTGAAAGAGTGGAGTAGATTTTGGGAGGGGGGGGGGGCGGGGGGGAGTAAATGTCGAGTGATTGGGGGGGGGGGGGGGGGGGAGGGTAAATGTGGAGTGAATATTGGGAGGTGGGGAGTACATGTGAAGTGAATGTTGGGAAGGGGGAGTAAATGTAGAGTGAATATTGGGAGGGGGGAGTAAATTTGGGGTGAATGTTGGGGGGGGGGGTGGAGTAAATGTGGAGTGAATATTTGGTGGGGGGAGTAAATGTGAAGTGAATATTGGGAGGGGGAGTGAATGTTGGGAAGGGGGGATTAAACGTGGAGTGAATGTTGGGAAGGGGGAGTAAACGTGGAGTGAATGTTGGGAGGGGGAGGTAAATGTGGAGTGAATGTTGGGAAGGGGGGGAAGTAAATGTTGAGTGAATGTTGGGAAGGGGAAGTAAATGTGGAGTGAATGTTGGGAAGGGGAAGTAAATGTGGAGTGAATGTTGGGAGGGAAGTAAATGTGGAGTGAATGTTGGGTTGGGGAACTATATGTGGAGTGAATGTTGGGAGGGGGAGGTAAATGTGGAGTGAATGTTGGGAGAGGGAGGTAAGTGTGGAGTGAATGTTGGGGAGGGGGAAGTAAATGTGGAGTGATTGTTGGGAGGGAGAAGTAAATGTGCAGTGATTTTTTTTTTGGGGGGGAGTAAATGTGGAGTGAATGTTTGGTTGGGGAAGTAAATGTGGAGTGAATGTTGAGTTGGGGAAGTAAATGTGGAGTGAATCTTGGGAAGGGGGGAGTAAATGTAGAGTGAATGTTGAGAAGGGTGGAACTTCGAATCTATTTATCAAATTATAAAATGAAGGACAATAGTAACCTTATAGAAAAATATGAAGATACTTAAAATAATAGTCAAATAAATGCAAATATTTGAATGATATAGAACATAAACTCAAGGGTAAAATTGAAAATATAATTTAGAAAATATAAACTGAAAACTGTAGGACTATTATACAATGACAACTATACACTATACAGTATACCCCGGTATATATTATTGAATAATATTAGGTTATAACGACATTTTGAATATCAATTTGAAATCTATATTTTAATATGAAACGAACATGAACTGAAATCACTGTTATCATAAAGAAAGTATTAACATGAATTTAGGATAAACATTACCATTTAAACATTTATAATATTGTACCACAAAAAAGGCAAATCAATACCCATTTAAGATGAAACTTGGTTTAGCTAATGCATACAAATGGTATGACATATATGTATTATTTTGTGTGCAGAACAATAATAGCTAGTGAAGTTACTAATGGTGTTTATATTATTGATGATAGTACGTGTCTGTGTGTGTGTGTGCGTGCTAACATAATTATAATCGGAGGTGACCGACATTATATTTAATTGACAATAGGTTGAGCACTCGCTTTTGGAATGAGGTTGCGGCCTCCTAACATTTACTATAGCTTACACGAAGTTAAGGAAGATTTTAACAGCAAAGTTAATAAACAGATTTGGGGCGTGATAATTATCTACCTATATGTCTATCCATCTCTTTATCTATCTATCTATATATCTATATAAGGTGTGTGTTTCTCTCTCTCTCTCTCTCTGTATGGTATGTAGATTTAGTACATACCACATGTAGGCAACACAATAATATTATATTCGTAACGTTGGTTCATTACTTTGCACATTAAATAGTCTTGCTTTTATATTGTTAAATTATATTTGCAGCCAGATTACGAAATCCATATATAGTTAACACTCTTTGTTTTACCGCCATACTATTTAAGAATCTACATCTCAGTGTTCTCGGTGTTTTATTCCTTCAATGATTCCCTTTTGGAATCATTTGCCAAACGAGGTTGTACAGTCAACCCATATCTCAGCTTTTAAGTCCAGAGTTAATGTTTTATTACAGCAGTAAATTTTTGTTTTATCATGATTTGCTTTTATTCTTTTTAGAATGGTGTTTTAATTGACAAACTGATCTTTTATTCTGGCCTCTCTAACTACTGTAGCCCTTTTCCATTTTCTTAGTTGTCTTAGTCTCTCTCCAGTACTTACGGGTATTTTGTGGGGATTATCTTTTATAGGTGTATCTTCACCCTGTTGGGAGGCTCAGACTGCTTCTATAATAATAATAATAATAATAATAATAATAATAATAATAATAATCTGCATGAAGCTGATCAAATATCTGCTTATAGCTGCACACAGATTCAAGAGAGTTATATGAATATAACTTATCTCTGTTCAATCACAAATAACGTGCATAATGGTTAGTCTCATAATATTTCATAATAATTTTATCTTCGCAGTTTTATAGTAGTCATGCGCAAATATATTGAGTTTTGTAATTCTTCTTCCCGGAAAAGCTAAAATAAATAAAAACAATCTAAAAATACACAGCATACGTATTTATTTTTCCATTCTATCGAACCGTTTTCCCATAACTGTGGTTCATTACCGATCATCCAGCAATGCGCAAAAATATCTCCCTGTTCAATATTAGCACATTTTACCGGTATTCCTAATCCATAACTCAAGCAGCACCCTACAGAGTATGGTAACAATTCACTAATAGTTGATTTAGGTAGATCTATTATTGTAGGGATGTATGAATATTCAGTACCCTTTTGTACCGGTGACGTCTGTGTAATGTTATTCTAGCTATTTTCAGACGATTTCATGCAGTTTATGAAGGATCTGTCCATAGTCAAAATTGTTAAGTGAGATAGTTCGAAGCCTGTTAATTGCTGGAGGTCATTTGTAAACTGAATAAAATCGTCTAATAGTAGCCAGAGTACAGTTAAAAGCAAGTCGCCGGTATAGAAGGGGTTAATGGTTGAATATTGCAGGTTGGCGTCAAACACTTTCCAATATTGAAACCAATGTGTAGTTTATTTTTGCTACCTCTTGACACTTTAAATCAACCGAGGAAGGATTTGTCAATGTTAGAGAGTTGATTGAGATATCCTTCAACTATTTTATCGTGAGAGATCTTTCCTAAACATAATTATATATGATAATCTGTCAGTTAAATTAATGGTCGTTATCTGTTGTCTGTTATAGAGTTCGCCACCTTCAAGTGGCACCGATTAATGTGTCGCCCATTGGTAATTTGTTATGATTGAAGAAGTTGTAAGCATTCAGGGAGGCCGTACGTATTTATTTTTCCATTCTATCGAACTGTTTTTCCATAACTGTGGCTCATTACCTGTCCTCCAGTATTTTTTTGTTTGTTTAACAACCAACTCTACTTCTAAATTCAATCGATGAAATCAACAAATACATGTGACAATCCAAGGGTCTTGCGTTACAAGTTACAAGCAATTTCGAGAGCAGTACCTCAACAAGGGGACAATGATCTTTCAATTCAAGCAATAACAGATCACCAAGATCAACACTGCCTTGCAGACAGAGGCAATTGAATCCGAGACACTTCGATCGTTTCTTAATCCTCTGAGTACCAGCAACGTGTGTTAGATTTCATTCTAGCTATATTTAAACGATATTATGCAGCTGAAGAAGGATCTGTGGTAGTTAAAAGGTTGGTTGAGATAGTTTGAAGTCTTATTACTACTAGAGGTCCTTCCTAAGCTGAATAAAATCGTCTAATCATTGCCAATATATGATTAAAGGATGACACCGGTACTGAACGGGTTAACAATGTCTGACCCGATGTCTTGGGGGTTATAATGATATTTTGTATAAACGAATTTTTATTGAGGACTTCGCTTGCTTTTCGAGCAATATATTTTAGTTTGTCTCCTAAGTTAACGAAAACGTCATCCCACACTTCCTTCGAATGAAATAATGCCCATCCAGACCCCTTCAACCTAGTTATGTACATTTGTTGATAGAAAATTGTCCTGGCCGAAGGGCAATTTTTTGTAAGTTACACGTTCTCTATCACTTATCTAGAAAAAGCATCGACATCTGAATGGGATGAAACGTCTTATTATCGACAAACTAATGGGGTGACATCTCTTATAATCTTCAAACTAACGGAGCGAAACATGGAGGTTAAAAAAGACGCCCCTCGGATAAAATACGGCTAAGACGGATTACATTTGAAAAATGTGTCTATTATTTTGTCTTAGCAATTTTAACATCCGCAGTACTAGAATCACCACTGCATTACAGTCACCATAGATTATTACTGGCACGCATCAGGTTTGAAGTCTCCATTTAGGGGGGATGGGCCCGTTTTCTGGAACAATTTCTCCCTCATGTTTAGCCCCATTAGTATTCAGATGTTAAGATGTTTGCCCCATTAGTTAGTCGATTTTAAGACCTTTCGCCCCATTTATTCGTTAATATTTAGACCTTTCGTGCTATTTAGGTGTCGATGTTTTCCCTGGCGAACGATAGTGAGCCTGTGATGTTGGTGGCCGGGACATTTTTCTACCGAAAAATGTACAAATTAATCTAGATGGGGGATCTAATGGATGTTTTTTTTTTTTTTTTTATTTGATGGAGGTCTAGGGAGGAAACTAGAAAAATAATGAATACATGCAAAAATCGCCCAAAAAGTGAACCATCTCCCCTTAAAATTAGGTTGCTGTAGTGGGTCGTGACAATCTTTTTAGTGATTTTAGAGTAACTGGTGGCGTAATGCAGGAACAACTATGGTGTTATTGACGGTACCTAACCCCTTCTGTACCAGCGACGTCTTTTTCATTTTATTCTAGCTATACTTAGATGATTTTGTGTAGTTTAAGTAGGATCTCTTGTAGTGAAAGGGGTTACGTGAGATAGTTCGAAGCCTGTTAATTGAGGCCCTTTTTAAACTGAATAAAGTCGTCTAATAGTAGGCAGAGTAATGTTAAAATGACGCCACCGGTATTGAGAGGATTAAATGAATATGAGGCTTATAAGGACGTTGTCTTATTACAGCTTACCTGCTTCCCTCCTAATTGTCTACACAAATCCCCAAATAATACCGAAAATTTACCAGGGGAAGTAAAATGCCAGAAAATGTACCTGTGTGTGTCAGTCTTTATTGGTCGTAGTCATGTGATAAAATACCTACGCCCCATCAACATTTCTACACCAACGCCGAAGAACCCAGCACAGTTGCCTGAAAAAAATGCTGGAAAAAGTACCCGTGTGTGTCTGCCTCTATTGCTCGTATTCATGTTGTATTATACCTACACCCCCTTTAATTGTCTACACCAACGCCTAAGAACCCTGAAAGTTGCCTGGGGGAAAACAAAATGCCGGAAAAAAGGCCAGTGTGCCTCTGTCTTTATCGGTGGTGCGTTGATTGGTGTATGTGGGTTGGTTGGGTTTGGCGACAGTGGTATAGAGAGCCAATGAGCGAGCAGACGGGGTGGCGGTGTAGTCAATTCAGTTCGATACCAGTGCTATAATTTCGCAATCCTTTATACAAGACCAGAATAACACGACAAAGGAATCCATCAACCACTGTCAAATTTGCTCGACCAATGTACAACGCATAGACTGCAACTAAACAGGTTCACATTTTGCAAGTATTAATATTGGCACATATTTTGAATGCTGAACATCAGGGGCAGTATTTATAAAGCACGTTTAGGCTTAAAAGTTGCTCTTAAAGATGGCGGCCACTTTTGAAAGATAAAAGTTTGGTAAAAAAACTTTTAGCGGCTAAAAGTAGCTTTTAAACCCGGCGAAAACTAAAAGCCCTCCTGGGGACTTTTAGCGCTTAAAAGTTACTTTTAGAGGACGATGAAGATGGTTGAATAACAAATCCGCCACCCCCTGCCAAGGAATTTTCATGTTAAAAAGACTAATTGGATTAATAGGCCTATAGCGACTCTGAGTTAATCAAAAGATACCATATAAACCACGAATGAAACAGAGGAACAAAGCTCCTAACCCCGAGATGAAAGTGTGTATTACCCTACATTATTTGGCAACGGTCAAAATGCAACTGTATGAGTAACTCATGATTGTAGGTTAACTATATTATCAAATGCAGTATGTTAGGTAACTCTTGATTCTAGCCATATACCATCCCGCACATCATACTACTCAAAGGTGATCCACTGTGTGTTCTCCAACGAATAAGTTATATTAGAAAGTAACCTACCACCATATATATCAACCTACTTTAAACATTTCGATTCATACTATATAATTATAATGTCCGACTACATTTTTTGCCGCGGTCGCGGTCTCTCTATTATTAGATGGGTAAAATCCTACTCCGCCCACAACCTCGACAGTTCCAGCGTCCTCGTTGACAAACGCCTATACTGTACTTGTTGGAAGAACACTAACAAATAGACCAAATTAAAGGAGTGTAGAAGGACTATAAGATATAATATTCGATTGTCACAAGATAGGCATATTTCATAACATCGGAGAACAAGTAGCCTATTTGCACCCATTTTTTCGCAAATTACCGTAAACTGGGGTGATTTCAGAGTGCGGTCATGACTTCGGACTTTGGCGATAATAAGTCATTAGCCATTGTCATTATATAATGGAAACGCTTTTACCATACAAGTCCGAAGTTTTCCACTGTTCAAGAACACTTCGGACATCATTTAGGATAAGGATAAGGATATTATGGGGGATAATTTTAGGAGGCTTCCTGGATTACGGCGCACGGCGCATTATCAATACACATCACTTGACCTAGTTAAATCTCTATAATGTGTTTACAGTCAGGAGAAATTGTAAAAAACAAACTCGAAAAATGTCCGAAATTACCCCACTTTACGAATTGTGAAAACTCGCGAATTTGGCAACTATCTCAGATGCTGCCACACCGGAGTATGCAATTGTTTTGGTATGGTAAATATATTACTCTTTCAATTTAGCAATATATAATAGATTTCACAATAACAAAATATTGCATAATTACCCTAATGTGTTATAGTAATTAGTATATGCAATTAGAAGCCTATACTTACCTATTAAACCGTTTTTAAACGTTATTCATCAATTGTAATCTTGCTAGATGTAGCGAAATAGAGGTTGTGGCAGCTTTCTTAACGCTTCCACTAAAAGCTGCCTTTAAATGTTTTATGAAACACTTTAAGGATTTTCTTTTAGTTAAAATTACTTTTAGGGATTTTTTTTTTTTTTTTATAAATACCGGCCCAGAACTCAGAGAGCATTTAGGCTATAATATATATCTCAAATTTGTATAAATTAACATACAAAAGATTTCGTATTGGTATACAAAATAGTTATCACACAATGCTAATGTAAACTAATATTGTTCCCTGCTATAGCCTGAAGCATGCATGCTCAGCAGAGCACATATCTCTGCCATGGGTACAAACCAGAGCAAGTGTAATTTAATTTCGTCCTATCTACAGTCCTTTTGATTCTTGACTGTATTACTCCATATCCGATTTAGTCTGTAATAAATGTGGTCTAGTGACCACTTAGGTCCGCGACCATTCTGGTTTGTGGCCTTTTTTATTCATGGCTAAAGTGGGCTGAGCGAGTGAGTATGATGGTTCATTTTGGTTCTTAGTCATATTGTCTGCAGATAGCTTGGTCCAGTTCTTGGCCAACTTTTATTTGCTCTTGTTTTGGTCTGCGCTTAGCTAAATTTGTGCCAAGTGGTCAGAGTTATTGATTTAATCCATTAACTTCAGCATCTAAGCTGCATTCAATTCTGTTCATGCTTTATATTGAAAATTACATACTACATTATAAGGGTTAAGTCCCTAAACTTCCAACTGTGGTCATCGCATCTACGTGAAGATCGTCCGCTTTTTTTTTTTTTTTTTTTTTTTTTTTTCGAGGAAGGGGGGGGGGGGGGGGGAGACGTCATCGTAAGTTGAACAAAAGTTAATCTTTTCTAGTCTGGTACAACATGAAGGTATTGGAAAAGTGTCATCTAAATCCTACCAAAATATTTTGAGATATCCTGTTGAAAAGCATACAGAGAGACAGACAGACAAACAGAAAGGGCGACCATCATGTAATCTCCCAAGCTTCGTTTAGAGGCAAATATTATAATGTATTATGTAGGGTTTCATTGCATTTGTTACCAGACATGTGGATGATAGGCCCATGGCTTATTTAAATTATAGGCAATTATGTAGTACAAAAAAGACGGCGTTACAGTTTAAAATGAGATATATAAAAATGTCAGTTGAGGTTAATAAGTAATAGTAATGGTGTTTGATCTAAAGGTAGTGTGGTATGAATTAGAATGATAGATGGTTGTCCTTGTTAATCCTTTCAGCACATGAGGACGCCTTTCTCCACGTTGTCTTGGTTATCATTGAACGAGTATATTCAGCTTTGGAAGACATTTTATGAGTTATAGGGTTAATTGAGATAGTATCTAGTGATCTTTCTTAAACTGCTTAATCGGCTAATGATAGCCAAATTAAAACGTAATAATGCGTCTGAGATCCTGATGGGGTAAATTTGACGAAAATTCAATTGACAGTGTGCTAGGTATTTTGTTGACCATGAGGATTGGGTATCGGATAACAAAACAAATCTAGAACCAAATTATATGGGTGTGAGGAAAAAAAATGCCAAACAAGATATATATATATATATACAGGGTATCCCAGGAGGAATGGGCATAACTTTGGGAAATGATAAAACAAAATATTCTAAGCCTAAAATTGTCTATAAGGAATATTCCAAATCTCAACCAGTAAAGAGATATTGCATGTTGAAAATGGCATTTTCTTCAGTATTTCCCCATAAGGGTGGCCTAGCTGTCTTTAGTACCTACCACACCTCCATCTAACTGCAATTATTTTACCATGTTATTGTAAAGATATTATAATTCTATAAGTTGCAAAATGATTATAGACATTAGACATATTAGCTCATTTTGGACCAATTGGAAACTCTGACATGGAAGAGTCCATTACAGTGAGGCGGGGGAGGACACTTCATAAAACCTTCAATATCTCTTTAACGGTTGAGATTTGGACTTTTTGTTATAGACAATTTTAGGCTTGGAATACTTTGTTTTATCATTTCCCAAAGTTATGCCCTTTCCTCCTGGGACACCCTGTATATATACTATATATAATATATATATATAAAAACAGAGATACAGTATAGTGAATGAATACAAAAATCAATATGATAGATGATACCTTAACCCCTTGAGGATAATGACGCGCTTTGGCAGTACAGTATGGCTATCATTGGACGATTTTCTACAGCCTAGGAGGGATCTGTGGGTCTCAAAAGGGTAAAGACTCAATTGACCTTCTGACTTCTATATGCCCTTCCTAATCTAAGTAAAGTTGTATAATACTATCCAGAATACACTGCCATAATGTGTCATACTCCTTAACCCATAATTAGCGGCGAGCAACATAAGTCGAGTTAAATAAAGCTGGACTATGTGGCGGCGCTCGACATAACTCGAGTGGCAATTTCAGCACGTAATGTGGCTGAGAGAGAGAGACAAGTGGTGGCAGGAGACTAGCGAGCGTATGACTGCTCCAGACCACCGCGGCGAACCTACTGACACAAATCTCAGCTCCCTCCTCCCTCTCTCACTCGCTACATACTCAATTATGTACTGAAAGTACCGAATTACCTGCTTTTTGCACTCGCGTTGCACGGTTATTGCAAGAAAACTATCCATCATACAAGGATCGTTATGGTGTCATTCGAAAGCTCTGTTTATGCCCTTTCAGGGATAGGTACTTGTTTTACGTTCTGGGTCTTATTTAGGCATGAAAATGATCACGTAAACAGCCCTATTTTGGCTAAAAACACCCCGCTGTGCGGTACACATAAATAAACCGCATAGGCCGCTCGTAAGGTGTTAATTAATTAAGAAGTTAATAGATAAAGTAATGGACAAAATATATGTGGGTGAAGGAAGAAGAAGAGTCGGGGGAGGAAGGAAAAATAGGCGGACGAGGAAGAATATTGACCAAGGAAGACTGGGAAATACAATATAAGAACAAAACAAGAGGAAGTAAAGGAGATCAAAAGAGGGAAAGACCTTGCACTGTATCATTACTGTGTGCAATATAGAACACAGATCTAGCAAAACTATCTATCTATCTATCTATTGCCTGACGCCGTGATCCCCGAAGCCACGAACGAACCGCCCCCATGCACCTCTGTCCCCAGTCAGTCAACGCCCCTCCCCCCAACCAGCACCGCCTTAGCTCATATACTTCCTCACTCCATACTTCCACCTCTCCCTCTCTGTCCCTCCACCTCGCTCTCGTACCCCCTCTTAGTCATTCTCTCGCTTTCCATACGTTCCATATGGCCGAACCATCTCAAGTTGTTCCTTTTCACACTTTCCAGCACATCTACCTCCACACCACACCTCCTTCTTACTTCTTCATTAGTCTGTCTATCTCTCCATGTAACTCCGCACGCACTTCTTAAGTAATTCATTTCCACTGCTCTCACTCTTGGTCTGAGTCTCTCAACCAACGTCCATGCTTCGCTTTCGTAAGTCAGTGTCGGGATTACCACACTGTCATGCAAGGACTTCTTCACTTCCATACTGACAACCCTATTTCTTATTACTGCTTTCAGCGTTCTTACAACCCTCTTCCCCTATTGTACCCTCTCCCGCACTTCTTCATCCACAGTCCCATCTTTACTCAACACACTGCCCAGATACTTAACCCTCATCTAGCGGGGGGTTTTGGGCTATTTTGGGCATATTCAGGCCCTTCTGAATGATCAATCAAGTATCTGCATGAAAAGAAATGTATTCAGCAAGAAACTAGGCGCTACAAGCTTCAAAATGAGACCAGAACGAGCTACGTAGCACCCGTCGTTTTCATGCAGTGGTACCACTAACATGGGAGTTTAGCGTATAGTGGCATATGTTTTCCAGCTACGCTCACTACTGGCTACACTGCCGGCCTCTCGAGAACAGAGGGAGCGTGAGTCAGTGGGCGGCGGTAAGCCCTGGGTGTCGGACGTGTGGCCTGCTGCGCTCCTGGCCATTTGCACTAGATTTTAACCCTTTTAAAGCCTTAATAATGCTCCTAACTTGCTGCTTTTTAGATACGGACTTAAGTAGGGCCCCGCTCTTTAAGTATTAAAAGAGTTGACGATCTCCATAGCCTGACCATTCAGCTTCACCTCACACTCTGTGACTTCACCCCTTTCGAAGACCATAACCTTGCTCTTCCCCGCATTTACCTTCAAATTCCGTTTTTCGCACACTGTTCCAAACTCATTTACCAGACCCTGCAACTCCCATTCAATATCACTCATCAGAACTGTATCATCCGCAAACAGCAGTATAGGTAGCTTCCACTCATTTCCCTTCCTTTTCAGCGATACACCAACATCCACTGCTCTTGATAGTATTTCTTTCATGACTCGATCCATATACACAGTAAACAACCACGGGGACATAAGACACCCCTGTTTCAAACCAACATTCAGGTCAAAGAACTCGCTCTGCTCACTCTCCACACGTACTGCCGCCTTTGCACCCTCATACATGCTCTTCACTGCTTTCAGCAACTTGCCATCCACTCCGTGTATTCTAAGTACTTTCCACAAACCTTCTCTATCCACTCTGTCATAGGCCTTCTCCAAGTCCATAAAGGCAACATACACCTTTTGTTTCTTCTCCAGATATTTCTCCACAACACAATTCAGGGTAAAAATCTGATCTATACACCCTCTAACCTTCCTAAAACCTCCCTGCTCGTCCCCTATCCATTTCTCCGTTCTCACTCTCACTCTCTCAATCACTACCCTACTGTATACCTTCCCTACTACGCTTAGAAGACATATTCCTCGGTGGTTACCACACACTCCACTTTCCCCTTTGCCCTTATATAGAGGGACTATTATGCCAGTCTTCCAGTCATCGGGTGCACTCCCCTTCTCCCACGCTAATTTGCACATTTTCCATACCCATTCGATCACTATCTCACCACCATACCACAACATTTCCCCACACACTCCATCTGTTCCTGGTGCTTTCCCCAACTTCACTCTTTTCATGGCTTCCCACACTTCTGACCTCCTGATCCCCACCTCCTCCTCCACTACTTCTCTTCTTCTCCCTCCCATACCATATCCAACTATGTTTGCTGGCTCTTCATTCGTTACATTTAGCAACTCATTGAAGTACTCCCTCCATCTTTCGACTCTCTCTTGCTTCTCGGCTAGCATTCTCCCATTCTTATCTTTCACACCCTTACTGTTTCTCTTACTATTTCCCTAACTTTCTTGACTTCTTTCCAGAAAAGTTTCTTACTCTCCCTCCATTTTACACTCAGATTCCTTCCAAATTCCTCATCTACTCTTCTCTTACTTTCCTTCACTACTCTCTTCACCACCCTCTTTCTCTCCACGTACCCAGCTCGTTTCTGTCTTTCGAAATCTTCATTCCCTCTACTACCCAACCACTCTCTATATGCTTTCTTCTTTTCTTCCACAGCTATTTTTACGTCTTCTGTCCACCATGCTGTACCTTTCACAACCCCTCCCTCTTCTCCTCACTCCACACACCTCCTCACATGCTGCACAGATCTCTTCCTTAAACACCTTGCTCATCTCCTCCACTTCCTCCATAACTTCCAGGTCGAACCCACCTAGTCGTCTTTCTACTGGTCTCCTGTACTCTTCCCTGATTTCCTCCTCCTGTAACCTCTCCACCCTCCTCACCATTCCACCTTCCTCTCGCCTCCCTCCAGCTCTCCTCACCCACTTCTTTTGTATCCTAACCTTAGCTACTACTACATAATGATCAGACAGACCCCCTCCAATACCCGTATACACCCTAGCATCCATCACAGATTTCTTCATTCGTTCATCCAAACATACATAATCAATCAATGACTTTCGTTCCACCACTGCCTTATCCTTCATCATCCACCCCCGTTTCCACGTGTACCTGTGGATCATTCTGTGTCGGAAGAAGGTGTTGGCTATCCACAGCCTCCTCCCCACACATACGTCCACAAGTGCACTACCATTCCCATTCACCTCTGATGGTACCCCCCACCCTCCCACCACGCTATGCAAACGCTCGTAGTATACGCAATAAATTTTCAGATTTAGAGGAGCTAGTGTTTACAGAAAATTATGATGTGATTGGCATAACAGAATCTTGGCTCAATACAGAAGATAAAGACTTTTTAGCAGAGTATTCACTTCCCGGTTATGTAATGTTTGAGAAAAGCCGAATAAATAGAAATGGAGGTGGCGTTTTACTTTATATCAAAGAAAGTCTTAACCCTACCCTCTTGTCAAAACTTCAAATTGTGTGAATGCTGACACATCTTTTGTGCTAATAAAGAATAATAAAGGTACAAAAATAATACTTGCGTTAATATACAGACCTCCAGCTCAATCACTGCAAACTGACCAAGAAATTTGCGATCAAATTGCAGATGTAAGTAACTCACAAGATACCGTAATTTTTGTCGACTATAATTTACCTGTGACCAAGTGGGGCGATACTCTTACTTCACACTCCGGACATGACTTGTATACGAACTTGCAAGAGAGTTCGCTTTATCAATTTGTTCGAACGCCGACCCGTGGTAATAACGTTCTTGACATTGTACTTGCAAGAAAAGAAGAATTAATAGAGAATTTGAATGTTGGTGATGAATTCAGTAACAGCGACCATCTTTCACTTTAAAGTTTACTAGTAACGAACCAAATAGTAGCATCAAAAAAGTCCCTAATTTCAAGAAAGCAAACTTTCATAAACTTAGAGCTATGTTTAAAGAAACTGACTGGAGCTTTTTAATTAACAATAACGACATAAATACATCTTGGAAGTTATTCGAAACCACTTACCTAAAAGCAGTGCAAGACTGCATACCATCGAAAATACGGCATCCAGGCCATAATAATAAGCCCAACTGGTGGAATTAGATATTTCAAACTGTCTGCTTGCTAACAAATTTGCTAATGATAGATTAAAATCCTCACAAAATGACGAAGAACGGGTGAAATTTGTAGAGCTACGACGCAAAGCCAAAAAGTTAATTAAGCCAAGCAAAAAGACCCTAGAGTTACATATTGCGAATCAAAGTAAAACAAACCCGAAAGAATTCTATAGTTATATCAGAAAGAAAAAAGTAGTTACTTCAACTGTTGGACCATTAGTCGATGGAAATGGAGAATACACCAAAGACGAAGTACAAATGAGTAATGCCCTCAATACCTTCTTTGCATCAGTTTTTACAACAGAAGACCTCAGTGATATCCCTACACCATCGCCGATTCAGATTGATAATTCAGATGTTCTAAGCAATATCACCGTTACAGAGAGAGAAGTATTGAATTGTTTAGATAAACTCAAGGTAAATAAAACGCCTGGACCTGATACAATCTCGCCTAGAGTTCTAAAGGAAGCTAAGGATGAGCTCTCCAAACCACTGACATTACTATTCAATAAATCCTTGCAGTCTGGAACTATGCCTGATCAGTGGAAGATAGCCAACGTAACACCGATATTCAAAAAAGGCAGCAAATCCCTACCCAGTAACTATCGTCCAATTAGCTTAACCTCAGTTGTATGTAAAATGCTAGAAACGGTCATAAGAGACAGACTCGTAAATCACTTAGAGGAAAATAACATACTTAAAGATACTCAACACGGCTTTCGTAAAAAACGTTCCTGTTTAACAAACCTCTTAGACTTCTTCCACGATATCCTCAACCTCTACGATGAGAGTAAAGCTGTAGATATTATTTACCTTGATTTTCAAAAGGCCTTTGACAAAGTTCCCCACAAACGTTTACTGCTAAAACTAAAAGCGCATGGAATACAAGACGGTGTGTTGAAATGGATAGAAAATTGGCTCAGCGACAGAAAGCAAAGAGTAGTCATAAACGGTAAGGCATCTAAATGGACCAATGTAAGTAGCGGGGTACCCCAGGGATCGGTACTAGGACCAATTTTCTTTCTAATTTACATCAACGACATAGATGAGGGTCTCACCTGTACAATCTCAAAATTTGCTGACGATACAAAAATTGCAAATAGCGTACTTTCAAAAGATCACGTTGACGATATGCAACACAATCTAGATAAATTGTCACATTGGGCCCAAATTTGGCAAATGAGTTTCAATGCGGATAAATGTAAAGTACTACATATAGGATACCTAAATGAGAAAGCAAACTATTCGATGAATGGCACTCAGCTTACGAATGTAAACAGAGAAACCGGTCTGGGAGTAACAATATCGAGTAACGTAAAACCGAGTCAACAATGTTCAGAAGTTGTTAAGAAGGCAAACAAAATAATTGGCTTTATAGGCAGATCATTTGAGCATAAATCCAAAGACGTAATCCTAACCCTTTACAATTCCTTAGTCCGCCCTCTTCTGGAATACTGCGTTCAATGCTGGTGCCCTTATTACCAAAAAGACATAAACAAGCTAGAACGAGTTCAACGTAGAGTTACCAAAATGATACCTAGCCTAAAGAACAAACCATACGAAGAGCGTCTTAGAGAATTAAATCTATTTCCTTTAACCCAGCGCAGATTAAGAGGTGACTTAATTCAAGTGTTCAAAATCATCAAAGGCATCGACAATATGAACTGTAGTAAGTACTTCACTATCGACCAATCTAATTACACGCGGGGAAACGGTTGCAAAATTATTGGTAAATCTTTTGACTCACACGAATCTAAGAATTTCTTCTTCAATCGAGTTGCCAACTTGTGGAATGGGCTTCCCCGAGACGTTATAGACTGCAGCACCGTTGATTCATTTAAATTCCGGCTAGACAAATATCTCGCATCAAACCCGCGACTGACTGCGTTTGTAAATGAATAACTTTATTTTATCCTCCCCTCAGTTACTAACCCATATGTCCCCTACTAACTTCCTAGTCCAGCCACGTTAGTGGCAGGGCAGTAGTTCCCTTTCCAATGTTCCCTTACCCACTCTAAACCACTGTTTGGACACTTGATCCTCAGTGTTTTGGAGGACAAGCAGCCTAGAAGGGTCACTAGATCTGTTGTTGCTTGATTTCCTTTGTACTCCTTTGTACTCTATCATCCAAAGCCTTTCTTACACAGTCGCTCCATCTCAATGGGGGTCTTCCTGCCCTTCTATCTCCCCTTGTACCTGACTCACATATTCTCTTTGTAAGCCTTTCATCTCCCATTCGTTCAACATGACCATACCAGCTCAGCACCCTTCTGTCCACTCTGGCTGACAAATGTTCCTGCTGCCCCACTCTCCTACGTATCTCTTCATTCCTCAATCTGTCTCTACGAGTAACTCCACACATACTCCTCAAGCAGCTCATCTCCATCACATCCAGCCCTCTTTTCTCCTTTTTCTTCAGAGCCCATGTCTCAGCCCCATACATCACTGTTGGCACAACAATTCCTTGATACAGTGCACTTTTTACTTTCACTCCGAGATTTATCGTCTTCCACATACTTCCCATTGCTCCGAAAACCTTCCTTCCTTCACACACTCTCTGTTTTACCTCCACTTCCATACCTCCACTCCTGCTTATTGTTCCTCCTAGATATCAGCAACATACTTCCTTGTATCTTAATCCAAACAAAAACGCCTCTTTTTACCCGATTGTGCAATCCCCCATACAACACAGGTATTATAATCCACTCGCGGATATGTACAGTCGAGGTTAATAACTGTTGTCAGATATTTCACAAAGTTTCGGACACTGCCTAATACTCTGAAGGATAAGCACTTCCCAGTAATTATAAAGATACCAATAACACTTGTTGAGCGAAAACTACTGGGATATATGACAACACTTAATACCCCCGATTGTACTATAGAATTAGGTAGATTAATACTTATTGGCTAGCAATAAACATTGTTGCTTTTGAGGCCATATTTTAACTTCCTGGTTTTATTTTTATTTTGTCAACCTTTTCTTTTAACAGGAGAGAGAGAGAAAAAAAGAGAGCGAGAGAGATGAGGATGGAGTGTCAGATAATGTGTACATCTCCTGCACCACATACAACAGTTGAGGTGTTTGTTTGTTTGGCCCCTGGTGGGTTGAGAGCTTCACACCCTCCCCCTTCTGTGTCATGTATCCTGGTGCCATGCCGTACAACCACCTGCACAACTACACTGTTAAGATGACAGTGGCTATTATTTTTGGTATATTAATATATATATATTATTATTTTTTTTATTTCTTCGCTAGACCTCCATCAGGCTTAAATAAAACAAAAACACTATACTGTATACATTTGTACATTTTTCGTTAGAATAATGTCCCAGCTCGTTATTGGTCGGCAGGATAAAATTGACATCTAAATGGCACGAAAGGTCTCAATAATGACAACGAAATGGGGTGAAAGGTGTTAAAATCGTCAAACTAATGGGCCGAACGTCTTTTAATCTCAAAACTAATGAGGAAGAAGGGGGACCATAAAAACGACCCATCTTCCCTTTAACACCTTCTGTACCGGCGACATCTTTTTATTTTTATTCTAGCTACAGTATATTCAGACGATTGTGTGCAATATAAGAAGGATATGTGGTAGTAATAAGGGTTAAGTAAAATAGTTCGAAGCCTGTTAATTGGTGACGGTCCTTTGCAAACTGTATATAATCGCCGAATAGTAGCCAGAATAAAGTTAAAAGGACGGCATCAGTACTGAACAGATTAACCCCTTCAACACGATGACGTAATTTTCCTCACAATTTTCTGTATAATCTACTTCTAAAACTCAAAGGGGTAAATACAATCTCAATACACCCTATGAATCATATATAGGTCCTTCTTAAATTGCATAATATCGAATAAGTATAGCCAGCATCTAAGGTATAAAGGTATCATCGTGCTGAAGGGGTTAACATCAAAACTTTATTCTGGTTACTATTAGACGATTTTATTCAGCTTATAAATGGCCTCTAGCAATTCACAGGCTTCGAAGTACCTCACTTAACCCTTTTTACTACTACGGATCCTTCTTAAACTGCACAAAATCGTCTAAATATACCAAGAATAACATTCATAAATCGTCGCTGGTACAGAAGGGGTTAATTGTAACAAAGAATGTACACATGCCTTTTGTCTCCTTCATTCACATAGAACAAAAAAACATAAAGATTGTGATAATCATTGTTTGTTCTAATATGAATACATTAACACAGGGTATGTTTACCATTGTAGTTACCATTAAAGAGGTGTATTTCTGGATCCCCTTCTCCCGCATGTTTTGCCCCTTTTATTTGAGATTTTAAGATGTTTGTCCCATTAATTTGGTGATTATAAGATCTTTTGCCCAATTTCTTTGTCAATTTTAAGACCATTCGCGCCATTTAGGTGTCGATTTTATACCTGTCGGGCGTTACCGGGCTTGCAATTTAAGTGGAACCTGCCTTCGTTCGCGGCATTATTCTAAAAAAAAAAAAAAAATCCCCTTAAGTGTTCAAATGTTTACACAGTGTTTCTGGTGTCCTACTATATAACGTTTGTGAGACTGTAAACATTGGATAAAAGAAAACAGACTTATTGGGAGTGTTCCGATTATTTCATTAGTATGGCAAAGTAAACACTGACTGGAGCATGTGCTTAGTTATTGGGAATGCTCGAATATCTCATTACTATGGCAGATAAAACACTAACTTGAGTATGTGCTTAGTTAACCCTTTCAGTGCCAGTGATGTACTTTTTTCCTTTATTCTGGCTATCATTCGATGATTGCATTCAGTCAATTTAAACAGGGCATCCAGCAATTAACAAGCTTCCAACTATCTCATTCAACCCTATTTACATCCACAGATCCTTCCTAAGCTGCATTAAATCGTCTAAATATTGCTAGAATAAAATTAATACGACTTCCTCGGTACAGTAGGGGTTAATGGGAATGCTCCAAATATTCCATCAGTATGGAGGATGAATTTACTTTTCATATTGGTCAGCTGTTCGATGACTAACACTAGCCGAATTTATTCAGTTCAGGAAGGACCTACTGGGATAAAAGGAGTACACACTCCCTGCATTAAGAGGAGGCAGACCGTTTTTCTGGACCCCCTTCTCCCTAATGATTAGCCCCACTAGTTTTGAGATTATAGGATGTTCGGCCCATTAGTTTGGCGATTTTAACACCTTTCTCCCCAATTCGTTGTAAATTTTAAGACATTTCGTGTCATCTAGGTATCGATTATTTCCTGGCGAGCGAAAGCGAGCCTGCAATTTTAAGAGGAACCGACATTTATATACCGAAAAAATGTAAAAATTTAGGGGGTCTAGGGGGTGTTTTTCTAAGCTTGATGGAGGTCTAGGGAGGAAACTAAATAAATTTATAAATACATTAATTAATAGACCAAACAAACGTTCAGTCTCCCCTTAACCCCAGAATCTCACAATACCTTCATCATTCTGAATAAATTGCCGCATGTTAGCCAGAATAAAGTACATTTCATGGTCTTGGATGTTATAATGATCCAGTGTGCTTCAAGAGTTTTTTTTCATGCAGGCTTTAATTCATATTTTTTCATCTACCAACTTTACTTCTAAAATCAACAAATACATGTGGCACTCCAAGGACTCGAACCTAGGATACTCACACCGAAATTTCGCGCATTTATGCATTTATGCATTTATGCATTATGTGTCTCGGTGTTTGTTGAGTGTTTCTTGGTGATTTAAGTGCCCCTCTAGTGGTGTATGTGTATTTGTCTTGTGATTTATGTATCTCTCAAGCAATATGTGTCTTTTCATGGCGATATACGCGTGTTATAACGTTTATAATGGTGTTTTCGTGTCTGTTCATGGTGAAAGAAGCTTCTCCATACTATTATGTTTTTAACTACAATTTCTTGTTATCGTGAACATGTATGTGTGTGAGTGTGCTTGCGTTTCTGCGTATGTATGTGTGTGTGTTTGTATTTGTGTGTGTGTGTGTGTGTTTCTGCGCGCGTGTGTGTGTGTGTTGGTCACTTGGGTTTCTCTCGTCTGCAATGTGCCCTCTATCACTGGTTTAGCAGGTGTGTGTGTAAGAAATTCCTTCTTGAATGTCCATGTACAGACGTGGACAGGAGTTATATACTGGACACTAAGGGGAGACGTATAGTATTGACACACCGATGGACTATAAGGGGAGACGTATAGTATTGACACACTGATGGACTATAAGGGGAGACGTATAGTATTGACACACCGATGGACTATAAGGGGAGACGTATAGTATTGACGCACCGATGGACTATAAGGGGAGACGTATAGTATTGACACACCGATGGACTATAAGGGGAGACGTATAGTATTGACACACCGATGAACTATAAGGGGAGACGTACAGTATTGACACACCGATGGACTATAAGGGGAGACGTATAGTACTGACACACTGATGGACTATAAGGGGAGACGTATAGTATTGACACACTGATGGACTATAAGGGGAGACGTATAGTATTGACACACCGATGGACTATAAGGGGAGACGTATAGTATTGACGCACCGATGGACTATAAGGGGAGACGTATAGTATTGACACACTGATGGACTATAAGGAGAGACGTATAGTATTGACACACCGATGGACTATAAGGGGAGACGTATAGTATTGACGCACCGATGGACTATAAGGGGAGACGTATAGTATTGACACACCGATGGACTATAAGGGGAGACGTATAGTATTGACACACCGATGAACTATAAGGGGAGACGTACAGTATTGACACACCAATGGACTATAAGGGGAGACGTATAGTACTGACACACCGATGGACTATAAGGGGAGACGTATAGTATTGACACACCGATGGACTATAAGGGGAGACGTATAGTATTGACACACCGATGGACTATAAAGGGAGACGTATAGTATTGACACACCGATGGACTATAAGGGGAGATGTATAGTATTGACACACCGATGGACTATAAGGGGAGACGTATAGTATTGACACACCGTTGGACTATAAGGGGAGACGTATAGTATTGACACACCGATGGACTATAAGGGGAGACGTATAGTACTGACACACCGATGGACTATAATTATGAACTGGTTGAGACACAAACACAGGATTACTGGGATTCACTACTTAAGGGGTGACATTTGTTTTGGGGGGATCTCCTTCTTCCTCATGTTTAGCCCCATTAGTTATGACATTTTAAGACAATCGCCCCATTAGTTGGGCGTTTTTCAGACCTTTTATACCATTTCTTTGCCAATATTAAGACATTTCGTGTCATTTTGATGTCGATTTTTTCCTGGCGAGCGAAAGCGAGCCTGTATTGTAAAAGGAATTGGCTTTTGGCCGGAACAGTTTTCTACCGAAAAATGTAAAAAGCTATATCGAAGGGGGGTCTTGGGGGTGTTTTTTTTAAGCTCGATAGAGGCTTAGAGAGCAAACTAAACCCCATCTTTAAGCCATTGTTCCGAACCAGTAAATTATGCTGCACAATACCGTCTGGGTCCCCTTAACCACTTCAGCACCGTGACGCCTGTTTGACTTTTACTGTGGCTAATTTAGACGATATTAATATATGCAGTTTAAGGGGGGATGGTTCACTTTTTGGTCTATTTTTGTACTTATTCATTATATGTATAGTTTCCTCCGTAGACCTCCATCAAACTTTAAACATCCATTAGATCCCCCTTGTAGAACAATTTGTAAATGTTTCGGTAGAAAAATGTCCCGGCCGAAGCCCGATTCTTCCAAAATTACAGGCTCACTATAGTTCGCCAGGAAAATAATCGACACCTAAATAGCACGAAAGGTCTTAATATTGACAAATAAATGAGGCGAAAGGTCTTAAAATCGTCAAACTAATGGGGCAAACATCTTAAAATCTAAAACTATTTGGGTTAACCATGAGGGAGAAGGGGAGTAAAATAAAACCCAGGGCATTCCCCCTTTAAGCAGGACCTGACGTGTTATTCAGAGCGTTTATTGACTTTGCATTTACCCCTATGAGTCCTAGAGGTAGGTGATACGCTAAAGAAAATCGTCTAATGGTAACCAGAATATGATGAAAACTCCGTCATGGTGGTGAAGGGGTTAACTTTTTCTTTGGTTGTGTAATGGTTTAGGTGCTAATGTTCTGGATGTGGTGTCCCGAGTTCGAATCCCGGGAGGGCCATATGTTTTCCTGAGTTTATTTAAGT
Organism: Paralithodes platypus; assembly: GCA_032716605.1. Lineage (NCBI taxonomy): Eukaryota > Metazoa > Arthropoda > Malacostraca > Decapoda > Lithodidae > Paralithodes > Paralithodes platypus. Next base: position 65,192,757 of record CM064492.1, read on the forward strand.
ACATTGGGGTTTGTATTTGATATTAATGTTAAAGAACGGGGTGTTAGTTATTACCGGGAATGTTAAAGAACGGGGTGTTAGTTATTACCGGGAATGTTTATGGTTATATTTCAACTATATTTAGACGATTTTGTGCAGTTTGAGAAGGATCTGTGTTACCAAAATGGGAATACTTGAGATAGTACGCAGCCTGTTAATTGCTGGAGGCCCTTTTGAAACCGAATACAATTGTCTAATAGTAACTAGGATACAGACAAAAGACGTCACCGGTACAGAAGGGGTTAATGCTCACTCTCATATAGTTTTATTCATGACCACGACTGTACTTCCTTGCATCATCCTTCAGGTAAGGGGAGATGGGTCGTTTTTTCTGGTCCTCCTTCTTTCTCATGTTTAGCTTCATTAGTTTTTAGATTTGAAGACGTGCGGCCTATTAGTTTGGTGATTTTAAGACCTTTCGCCCCATTTCTTTGTCAATATTAAAACACTTTTCGTGTCATTTACGTGATGATTTATTCTTGGCGAGCGATAGCGAGCCTGTTATTTAATAAGAGGAACCGGCCTTCGGCCTGGACATTTTGCTAACGAAAAATGTACACATTTATCTTGAAGGACGGTCTTGGGCAGGTGTTTTTTTTAAAGCGTGATGGAGGTGTACGGAGGAATCTAAAATAATAATAAAAGATACTTAAATAAGGAAATAATTACGCCTATTCCCTTAATACTCTCACTCTAACAGGATCTTCGTTAACTGAACAATATAGCCAAGCTATAGCCGAAGTAAAAGGAAGGTAGTCGTCATAAATTCTGAAAGCCAAATATATATATATATATATATATATATATATATATAATTATATATATATACATACACACATATATATACATATATACCGGTATATATATACTGTATATGATATTGTATATATGACACACTAAAGTCGGAATGTGTGTAACGTTCTTCATTACTGACAATTAGTATTGCCCATTATGTTTGGCAAATACTGCATACAATTGTGAGAGTAAATATAATAATGAAAACATATGCTGATAGTATAAAATCTAATGTACTATCATTATTATTCCGGTATTATTAAGGTAGTTTTATACATTAGACATGCTCAGCTGGATAACTTAACAAAGAAATGCAGTTTACAATGGATTATATTTATACACAAAGAATCAATCAATATGTTCCTTGGAACTACATAATCTAACAAAATAGGTTAATAGTAACCATAAATCACATACATCTAACCCAATTCAGTACCAGGGACGTTCTTTTCATTATATTCTGGCAACTAATAGACGATTTTATTCAGCTTAGAAGGACCTCTGGCAATACTAAGGCTTCGATCAATTTCAGTCAACCTTTTTGACTACCACAGACCCTTCCTAAACTGCATAATATCGTCTAAGTGTAGCTAGAATAGAATCTAACACACGTCGCTGGTTCTCAAAGGGATATATGCTGTATATACAGTACACCTCGCACTACACCTTATATTTTAGGCAACACAATTAATATATATATAATGATAGTCACAACACGGGAAAACAAAACAATTTAGGGGAGATGGGTGGTTTCTCTGGTCCCTCTTCTTCCTCATGGTTAGCCCCATTATTGTTCAGATTTTAAGATGTTTGCCCCATTTGTTTGTCGGTTTTAAGACTTTTCTCCCCGTTTCTTTGTTAATATTAAGTCCTTTCGTGCTATTTAGGTGTAACCAAAATTCCTGGCGAACGATAGTGAGCCTGTAATTTTGGACATTTGTCTACCGAAAAATGTACAAAGTAATCTAGTAGGGGTATCTATTGGATGTGTTCTTAAGCTTGATGGAGGTCTAGAGAGGAAACTAAAGAAATTATAAAATGATACATAAATGAGGAAATCAATACGCCCATCCCCCCTTAACAATTCATATATAAGTGAGAAGTGAACCAGAAGTGTACCTATGAACTTCTGCTCAGACAATAATTGAATATTCATTACCAGTGACAGTTCAAATGGCTGAGGGGACGGGGGGGGGGGGGGGGACCTGGATATGGAAATCAGCCAAGAAGAAGGGAGGAAGTGACCCAAACAGTTAAAGGGGAGATGGGCCGCTTTTCTGGACCACATTCTCTCTCGTGTTTAGCCTCATTAGTTTTCAGATGTTAAGATGTTTGCCCCATTAGTTAGTCGATTTTAAGACCTTTCGCCCCATTTCGTCGTCAATATTTAGACCTTTCGTGCTATTTAGGTGTCGATTTTTTTCTCTGGTGAACGATAGTGAGCCTGTAATGTTGGAAGAACCGGCCTTCGGCCGGGAAATTTTTCTACCGAAAAATGTACAAATTAATCTAGAAGGGGGATCTAATGGATGTTTGTTTTTAAATTTGATGGACGTCTAGGGAGGAAACTAGAAAAAATATGGAATACATGCAAACATCGCCCAAAAAGTGAACCATCCCCCAGTAACCCCTTCAGTACAGGTGAGCTTCTTTTCATTATATTATGGCAACTATTAGAGGATTGTATTCATATTAGGAAGGACCTCTACTCATTAAGAGGCTACAGACTCTCTCAATTAATCCTTTAATTTGCATGTAAATTGTGCACGAAAATGTGTAAACAATGTTAAAAGGCAGACAAAAAACACACTGACGAAATATTGTGGTACACTGACGATTGATTTACTGATTTCCACAAGTCAATGTTCACTTCCTCGTTCTCATCATCAGTAGGTGTTCAAATATTCCTGACCTCGACTGTACAACAATACCGTGTGGAGTCTAATGAGGCACTGCACAATTGAAAAGGTGCGTCATATAACTGAAGGTGTTAAGGGGACGGTGGTTATTTTTGGGGGGTCTATTTATTGATATATGTGTTTATTATTTAGTTTTCTCACTAGACCTTCATCAAGCTTAATAAAACACTCCCTAGACTCCCCTTCAATATAAATGTGTACATTTTGCAATAGAAAATTGTCCCGGACGAAGGCCGTTTTCTCTTAAAATTACAGGCTTGCCATACAAAAATCGACACTTAAGTGGCACGACAAGTCGTGATATTGATATAGAAATGGGACGAAAGATTTAAAAACCGACAAACTAATGGGACGAACGTCCTAAAATCTAAAAAATAGTGGGACTAAACACGAGGAAGAAGGAAGACCACAATAACAACCCACTCCCCTTAATCCGTGTCTAGCCTTAGAGGCTTAGACAGTATGAACCCTGTGCTATTCCCTTGGTCCCTGTCTGCTTCACTTTACTTCTTACTCCACTGTTGTATATATATATATATATATATATATATATATTTCTTGTTTTCAGTTTCCACCCTAAACCTCCAGCAAGCTTAAAACTATAAACCCAAGACAGATAAAACATTCCAGATAAATGTTTTCATTTTTCGGTAGAAAATTGCCCCAGCCAAAGGCCACTTCCCCATTTATTGCAAGGTAGCTTGCAATATAAGTTGATTGCTTCGCCAGGAAACAATCGATACCTAAATGGCACGAAAGGTTTTAACATTGATAAAGAAAAGGAGTGAAAGGACTTAAGATAGCCAAACTAATGGGGTAAACGTCTCGAAATGTCGAAACCAAACATGAGGGAGAAGGGGCCCAGACTCTGGCGAAGGCTAATGGTGGTAATCTGGGCCTGTATACTGAAATAATGCCAGCAGTTACTACCACAGGAAATTCATAATTAATCAATGAGTTATCAAATTAGTCTCCAAAAGGCAAAACACCGAGGCGAGTTCACTGGAAAATTACAGCTAGGAGAAAACCACCCCACATTAACTCTTAGCCTAGCCTAGCCTAACCTGTAATTATAGAGGTATGTGTGTGTGTGTGTGTACAATATTTATATAAATAAGTATATAAACGAATGAATACAAATCTTCCCTGAAAGTGGAGTTATTATAAATCCACGTCAATCATCCTTATCGTTACGTAAGTGCACATTTCTCTATAAAGCTGGATAATGATAAGCATAATTATGTTCCCTCGTCACTCACACAATCACTGGCATAGAGAAAAACAATCTATACACTAACGCTCTAAGCATTCTGGAAGTGGGTCGAAATATTATGATAATACCTCACAGACGTATGTTTCACCCGATTCATTCCGTTCACACTATATTATTTACAGCTCACCAGTGTAAAGACTATTGTTTGGTCGAGTGTAAATAGCACTTATACTCACAACCTAATGAAACAACGAAAGAGAGAGAGAGAGAGAAGGGGGGGGGGGGGGTTGACTGTTGCCGGTATATTGAGTAAAATACGAAACTTATAATAGAATAATTATAATATATACTCAGAAAAAACATGTAGAACCTTTCTTTTGTTCACCAAATTATAGATTAAAATGCCATACTAATGAAATCATTAAACAATTGGTACTTACTTTGTACTTACTAAAACACAAATCATAAACTCTAATTACCTGTATGCCCTCATTAGATAATATATACAGTATATAAACCTATATTTGATGCGTCTCTTCACCTCATTTTTCACACACACACACACACTTGCATTCAGAGAGAGCTTATACTTACACAAACACATATTGTGTGTGTGTGTCAGAGAGAGAGAGAGAGAGAGAGAGAGAGAGAGAGAGAGACTACACAATGAACACACACAAACACACAATCATTCAATATTTTGCATATTCATATTATTCTTTACCAAACGAATAGCCTATCCGATTCATGTCTAATAAAAATAAAAATGCCTATATTCGTCATGTAGTCGAATAAACTAAGCAATACCGATAACCTCACAACAATGAACTCAGACACACTTATCATACGCACATTTATCCCTATTTGGCCCGATGCCTTGACGGTTATTATGATAGTTTGTGTATTTGTTAATGGGGATTTTGCTTGCTTTTGCCATTTTTGAGCTAGAAAAAAAGAAAAAAATCCCAGACTTCTTTAAAAAAATGACCACTCTGACCCTCTTCAAGCTACATTTGTACATGTTTCGAGAACAAAAATCCTGACCGAAGGCCGATTGCTTTTAACACTCAACGAGCGGCCTAGGCGGTATATTTGACCATGCCGCCCAGCGTTTTTGTTTTTACCATAAATAGCGTTGTTTCCGTGCTCTTTTTCATGCATAAACAAGAGCCAGAGCATAATACAAGTATGTATCCCTGAAAGGGCGTAAATTGAGCTTTCCAATGACACCCGAACCATCCTTCTACGATCACTGGTTGTCTTGCAACGATCGTGCAACCGAAGGGCAAAATCACTAAAATACGGTCATTTCGTTACATAATTACGTGTGTAGCGAGTGAGAGAGGGTGGAGTAGTGTGGAGTACATGTCAGTGGGCCCACGACGGTCGTGGCGAGCGGTCATGAGGCAACCTACGCTCCTCGCACCGCTCGGCTCTCTCTCAGAGCCAATATTGCGCCAAAATTGCACACAGACTTAAGTCGGGCCCCGCCACATAGTCCAGGTTTTTAGATACGGACTTAAGTCGGGCCCTGCTAATTAATGGTTAAGTTACAGGCTCGCCATCATTTGTCCTGAAAAAAATCGACAACTGAATGAGGTGAAGCGTCTTATTATCGCCAAACTAATGGGGCAAGACGTCTTAAAATATCCAAACTAATGGGGCGAAACAGGAGTGGTTAAACAAAAACAACGGGCCAAATAGGGTTAAGCGCATTACACCAACCCATGGAATTTTGTTAAAAAATATAGAGATTATTCTTGCATCTCTCTTTTTTCATACTAGCATAAAGGGACTCGGCTAATCCTTCAACCCTTCTTGGTAAGAGAGAGAGAGAGAGAGAGAGAGAGAGAGAGAGGACGAGATATTGAACTTGTATGATCCCGTGTGTAGGCGAGCTTTGGGGGTATAAGAGGAGATAATTTTTATTCTCTCCTTTCTGATGAATACAAAATTCTCAAACATTTTCATTTATCCCAGGTTTCCTGATTTATGTAAGCTGTAATCTTATGGTCCTTGGTTAGAGATTTGCTCGGTCAAATATTCAGTGAAATATCGTGAAAATAGGTAGGTTGTGTGTTGAACATGTTATTGAGCACAGAAACAGGTGATTAGCTGTGCGTTCTCGACCCATTCATGGTTTCTTGGAAAATTACCCCTCAAAAATAATAAGTAATATAAAAAATATGTTATAGAAATAAGAAATATATAATGAAACATACCGGTAGCAAAAATTATGATAATAAACAAAGTATTAAAATGTTTCCTTCGGCGGCTGACGTATATTTACGTCCTATGGAAAAATGGGCTATACTGCAGCCAACGTACATGTACGTTCTGGTCATATAAGCTGATTTGGTTGCATCAACCAACCAACAATGTTGCTAGCCGTATCCAGCTTGATACCAATAATTTATATCAGTGTGCTTAGTGCACACTGATATCATCTTTGAAGTGGGTGCAGGGTCAGGCTATGGAGAATGTCAACCCATTTAAGTATTTAGGCAGTGTGTTGAGTAAAGATGGGAGTATGGAGGAAGAAGTGCGGGAGAGGGTGCAACAGAGGAAGAGAGTTGTAGGAACGCTGAAAGCAGTAACAAGAAATAGAGTGGTCAGCATCGAAGTAAAGAAGACCTTGTATGATATTGTAGTAATCCCGACATTGGCATACGGGAGTGAAGCATGGACGTTGTTGCAGAGACACAAACCAAGAGTGATAGGGGTGGAAATGAGTTACTTGAGAAGTACGTGCGGAGTTACATGGAGGGATAGACAGACGAATGAGAAAGTACGAGAGTGGTATGGTATGGATGTAGATGTGCTGGAAAGTGAAAAGGAACACCTTGAGATGGTTCGGCTATGTGGAACATATGCGAAGCGAGAGAATTAATAAGAGAGTGTACAAAAGTGAAGTGGAAGGACAGAGAGGAAGAGGTAAACCAAGAGAGAAGTGGAAGGATGGAGTTAAGATATATATGCATGAAAGCGGTGCTGGCGTTGATTTTTACCGAAATAGTTACCCAATCGCAGAACCTTCCAGACAACAAAGGAATGACATATATATATATATATATATATATATATATATATATATATATATATATATATACTGTAGATAGATATATATATATATATATATATATATATATATATATATATATATATATATATATATATATATATATGTATACATATATATATATATATATATATATATATATATATATATATATATATATATATATATATATATATATATATATATATAGTCTCATTCATTCACATTCAAATAGAAAACAAATATATATAAGTAGAGAGAGATAGAGAGAGACTGAGAGAGCTAACAGTAAATGAGAGACTAGTGTACTCCTAATATGATAATGAGCCGAGATAGCGAGCAAGGGCAGAACAACAGACAGGACCACACTACAACCAGACGCCTGTGGGGTTGCCTGGGAATGTAAACAAACCCATGTGCTCTCCGGCGACGCCTTGGCTGGCTGGGGAAAAGACAGAAACTCGTAAAACAAGCGGGCTTAGTTGAGCTCATATATCCGCCATCCGTGTAAATTAGATGAAGTTGTATAAATTGTCCTGTCCGTGTTGGTCCTTGGCCATTTTGGTCTTTGGAGATTTTGGTCTCTGGATGATGTGGGTATGGCCAAGCTGTCGAGTTAGTACGATTGATATTAGCCATGTTACTATTTTTGTTTGTGTTTTTTTCTTTTCTTTCAGGGACAGTATGTTATGTGGCCGATTTGGTCTATAGCCACTACGGGCACAGCCAAACGATCATGTTAATCTGATCAGCATTGGCAAAACAACCATTTTGGTTTGTGTTCATTTTGGTCCGCGTCCATTTTGGTTTGTGACCTATTTGGTATGCAGCCGCGTTTATCCGGGGCTATCTTTATTAACCATATTCGAGTTTCAAAGTATAAGAAATTTGAAGCAGTAAACATTGATATTAAACAGAATAGCAATATTATCATGAGTTTCTGATGGCTAAACAGAATGGTGAATTGGATTGGATGTGTTTATAAAATTTAATGTATTGCAACTGTATTTTAGCTGGTAATTCTGCTGATATCAATGTTTACAGCTCCTTCCACCTTATAACCTCGCAAATGGTCAGTTGTAGCCAATTTGGTTTGTGTCCTATTTGGGCAGAGCCGAATTGTTAAAATAATATATTTTGTATTGGCTAAGTGACCATTTTGATCCGTGGTTGTTTTGGCTCCTGGATGGAAATAAGATACGAGATATCGCTGTAAAGCCTTATCCCTCAATACCTTCACCTAACCTGACCTTTTATTGTTTTAATTGCTTTGAATCATTGGTAGCCACTCAATAAAGTATACAAATCTCATACAGTTCCATTAAGGCTTATCATAAATTATTGACATGTTCAACTTCATAATGAATATCGTGAGGATTGAGCAAACACTTCCCATAATCGTGTTTTGAAGGTTAATTTAATTGGAAGTTAGGAGCTAATCCGTCACCGGATTTTGGCCATAAATTATAACTTTCTCCTGAAACAAATAAGTGGACGGACGAAGTTTCATGTAAATCGGTCCGTAATTTTTTAAGAAATCCTGTTTACAAACAGAAAGATAGCGACGATCACATAATCTCCACGAGAGAGAGAGAGAGAGAGAGAGAGAGAGAGAGAGAGAGAGAGAGAGAGAGAGAGAGCAACAGACAGGATCACACGACAACCATACGACTGTGGGGCTGCCTGGGAGTGTAAACAAACCAACGTGGTCTCTGGCGACTGCCTGGGTAGCTGGGTATATAGACTATAGACTGTAGATGCTCATATGCATACACAAAACCCATCTTTGTTGACAGTAACACAGGCGCTTGAGAAGGCAAGTAAATGCTCGTTTTCTATAAGGATATTCTATATTATATTATATATTATATAACAAATTATATAATAATTTTATATTGTATTATATTTCATTATATTCTACTATATTATAATATATTACATTACATTATATTATGTTAAATTATAATCTTAATAGACACGAACGTTTATTTACGTTCTATAGCGCCAGTAGTAGTAATTACTTCAATTATCCCGAATCATGTGGTGATGGGCTGGTCTATCAGAGTGAGAGCTGAGCGATCTCTGCCATACCCATAGCTTACTCTGACTGTTCCTTTTACTTATATATCTTCTAGATCTCAAGTGACGGCGTCTTTTCCGTGGATCGACCTCCCTACTGCCAACCTAAAAGTTGGCAGATTGGGAGCCAAAGCGTCACATTTTTCCCTTGCCCCTCAACTTTCCCTTCATAATTGCTGAGGGGCACAGGGCCTTGGGTGGGGCTTTGGTTTCTCGGGCGTTTCCGCGCCCTCCTCAGCTCCCTGCCTTAGAGTGGCTTCGGTCACCTGGGTTTTGTTAGTGGTAAGCAGGGAGGGTTTTGTGGGGGCGCTTTATGGCCTTGGCCTTGCTCGGGACCTTGGGGCTGTTCGGCCAGGCAGCCTGGGGAACAACAACAACAACAACAACAACATTATCCCGAATTCCTTGCCACTCATTATTGTGTGTACGTTCTTGTGATTGGAATGGGAGTACTGTATTAATGTTTAATTAATTCTCATTACAATTATATAAAACTATCGTATTGACTTGCTAGGAATATAGCAAAACTAACGTAATTGGCATTAACAGGATTGATAAGATTCATCTAGGAATAAGGGATTGAGTTACTTGGGCACTTTTTTCCTGCATCGAAGACGAGGCCTACCACTTTGTTGTTGTTCATTATCTTGGGAAGCATATGATGTGGCCAATAGGTAAGGCAATTTTGATTTGCTTCCTACTGTGTTGACATGTGGAGCTTAGTTATGTTATGAAAATGTGTATGATCCACGAAAATGTCTCATGTCACTTGAAGGCCGACCCCAAGAAACCTACGCGTTTTCCATAAATTTGAAACTTTGTTATGCCACTTTGTTTGTTAGAATACGCTACTGAATTTGGGTAGCCACATAGAAATTACCCATACAAAGGTTTCGGTTTTAATGTTTATGAACATAAAAACTGCATGCCCACTTTTACAAAGAAGGAATTCAGTAAAAGCAATTGTGAATTGTCACTTTATTTGTTGAATTGCGGAATTGAAAGTCTGCATATAAATAGATAAGTTATAACATATACAGATTATTCGTATCCGCAAATGTCTTGATAAATTACATTAGATTTACATTATAAAACAATACATTCTCTCCCTCAATACGGAACTTTAAAATCTTTAACGAAAATATAGCTTCGTAATTAAACTTATTATTATTATTTGAAAATAATTTAGTAAAATTGGATTTTTTTTTTTTTTTTTCTATGTGATTGAGGGAGGCAAAAGGCATAACTGCCTATAGCGAGTGCCTCCCCCATAGTTGAAAGAGTGACAGGGCCAAAATCAAGGGACGTTCGAGCCAAAATGCCTGGACACACGGAGTTTGAAGCAATTTAAGTCATAGGAAGAGGGAAAGACTGATTCTGGGAGAGAGTTCCAGAGCTCAGCTGTTGAGTAGAAGAAAGTTTGAGAGTAACATTTCACTCTTGGGTTGGAGAGTTGCACAGAGTAGGGGTGGGATTGAGTTGCAAGACGGGTACCAAGTGCCCTACGTAAAGGAGGTGGTATGCACTGGGATAGCTCTGAGGAACACTGATTATTATGCTTCACCATAATGATGAAACAGTCATGTATATAAGTATATAATATTAAGTAATCATTTTAAATACCACTGCATGGTGCAGCCATTGTTGCATGCACTCGTTATGAATTCGTTATGGCAAATTTTGAACGAATAGGTTGCAAAAAAAAGAAAATTATCATGTAAACCCGCCTTCACAATACCAGGTCAATTCATGCGAACGCTATTATTGGCGACTTCTTATCGGCAACACTATCCTAGTATTTCTTAATTAAACTTATTACATTATAATTATCGTCTACAATAATCATCCTTTAGTTTGGTGACAAGTACAACATACTCTCACAATGCCGCCAAACTAGAATTGCCAAACATGAAATGTTCAAAGTATGTGTTCGGGTGAATGCACATTTCGTGGCAGGTTTGCATCGGAGTCTGGAATCTACACATTAACAAATAGTGTGCGAATAATTTACTTGTTTATGTTTTTGTTATATTTGACTGTTGAAAGTTTTGGGCTACCAGAATCAAGGTCTACGTTAAGAACGAGTTTAAATTTGTTATATATATAATATTTCATTCTTGTATGTACTACGATTATTCAAAATAATGTGCTACAAGATTCATAATGGAAGTGAAATAGTTATATGACATATTTTTTTTTCTCGGTATATCATGTACTCCAATACTGTGACTCCGAGAGTACACGCCGATACCGTGCTCGTGTGACACCTGTCTAATCCAATCCAGCACAGGCAAATTTGACATATACAGTATACTGTATATATCCAATAAATTTCGCCGAATAATTTAATGTCAGTGTGACTCTGGCGATAATGGCAAACTTGATAGCATTTATATGTGTACGTCATCACGGCATTTTATATAATGGTATCGGCAATTAAACTAAAGACGTTTTATCTGAGTTGGCCAAATTGTTATAGAAGCTCGATTCAGAGAAAATATGCTGAAAGAAATGACCGACAAGAGTGATGATGTACAGTCACTCATAAACATACGTGGACCTCCCATCCTCTTCATTATCTGGGTATTCATGTACAGGCTGAAACAGGAAGGTAATGATGAAGAAATAGATTATGGGGGGAGGGGGGAGGGGGGGGGGGGGGTAGTTTGTTCTCTAGACCTCCATCAAGCTTATAATTACACCCCCTAGCCCCTCTTTCAATTAAATTTGTAAATTTTTCGGTAAGAAAGTGTAAAATTGAAACTCAAATGGTACGAAAGGTCTTAACAATTACAGGAATGGGGGGAAAGTTCTTAAAATCGTCAAACTAATAGGGCGAACGTCATATAATCTCGAAACAAATGGGCTAAACATGAGGCAGAAGGGGGCCCAGCAAAAAATACTCTTAATTAAAAATCTCCCCTTAATGTATACATTCTTCCCGGCAATGTTTACTATTGTTCATTTCTACCACTAAAATTCCACCAGGAGACATATCGTAGTCTTATATTTACGTACCTATGTTGCACACTGTTTGATATCGAAATGTATTGTATTTGTCTCTTAGAAGTTTAATACTATCTGGTCCGATGTCATGTGGGTTATTAAGATATTTTGTTTAATTATTGTTGAGGATTTTGCTTGTTTTATAATTTTCGAGCAACGCATTATTGTGTGTCCCTTGGCTAATATATACGCCTGCTCAAACTTCCTTCAAACTAAAAAAATGGCCACTCGGATCCCCTTCAAGCTAAATAATTATGCTCAATAATTTTAAATGCAAACACAATCCTCAATATTAATTAAACAAAATATCATAAAAAAAAGCGAGATATTGGACCAGCTAGTTTTTTGTTTCGACTATTAACAGGTAGAATGACAGATACTAATTGTGGATCGCCTAGGTGGGTCCCAACGGCTCGTTTCCACTTGTCATAGGAGTCAGACAAACTATTCTCTATTATGTGGACTTTACTATTGATGATCCCGCTTCCTCACCCCTACTTTCTGCTGATTACTTTGCAAAAGCTATAATATGAAGAGTCAAGAGATAAGTATTTTTTCTCAGTAGGATTCAATTAATATACTTATTATAATCGGATGCTTTCACAAGATAAGTTACCTTCTCTCAAAACATTGAGTTTGTACAACTAAATACTGATTGTAAATATGTACGTTTAAAACTATGTCACTTGTATGATCGTTAAATGTTTTGAAAGAAATAAGGATATCTCACTGTGTGCAATATACAATTTTGCATTCTTTTTGTGTATGTGTATTGTATGCAAAATATATTTGTATGTACTTATTTATGCATATAAGTATGTATATGGTTAAGTGTATGTATGCATGGGGACATTGTAGGCACCTATCAAGCAGGGCAGTACCTAGGGGAGGCCACATAGGCATATGATAAGGAGTTACTGGAACTCCTGTTTCAAATGCCTGGCTTCCCCCACTGAATCATTTTGTGCCTCACCTACAGTATACAGAGAAATATCCAGCTAACTCTCACAAATCCCTCCTCCTCCTTTTCATTTCACTACACTTAACAAGCACACCAAACATCTTTCCAATACATAAAAATTACCTATAGTGTACCTTGATTTTGGCTTTATGTCACTCCTTCAACTTTTTGGGGAGATACTAGTTACAGGCAGCTTTGCCGTTTGTCTCCTTCATACACATAACAAGTATGTATAAATATATATAGGCCTATGTCTGTATGTATGAATGTATGTATGCATGTACATTTGTTAACCCGGGAACTGCAGGGAGACTCTTAAGAGTTCCCCCGGGCGGACTGCGGGGAGACTCTTAAGAGTCAGAGAAAAAAAATATCAACTTTTGACATCGAAAAAAAAAAAAAAAATATGTTTATTTTTTTATTTTATTTTTTTTTTTGGGCCCCTGGGCCATGCAAAATCTCAGTCCTCTACCTCCCCTCCTTCCCCACTTTCCTCCTCTCCTTCAGTTATCACCTATTTTCCCTGTTATTCCCATATTCTGAGGTATATTTTGTGCTAACATTAGAAATCCGGTTGCAGGGTGTGGTCATCACTGATAGCAAGCGAATGCAAGAGAGAGAGAGAGAGTATCGATCGACTGTGTCTAAGTGGCCTTGGGGGAAATTGGCGGGAAAGCACCTTGCCTCACCCATACATTATACAACTCGCGGGCTATATCTCCGATTTTGACCATCCAAACGCTGTTTTCACTCGTTTTATTGTTGTTTCAGGTTAATACCTTTATAATCAACCCATAATAGGCGCATATGGATAAGTATTAATGCCATTAATGGTACAATGAATATTTTAGTGACGGAAACACCTCAAATACATGCGCACAGGGAGAGGTGTCTAATTACCCCCATGCGCACTTCAGAGGTTAAGTAATGTGTTCGTGTGTGTATAGACATAAGCTTGTGAATTGTGTCTGTAGTACAATATACACTATGCTTGATTTGTAAAATGTGTTTTGATCATGGATGTGCACAGGTATACATGAGCTTGTATACATGTATGTATGTTGCAGGTATGTATGTGTAGTAAAATGGGTGTGATTAATTTCAAGTCTAATGTATCAATATACTGTATGTGCAGGATGTGGTATGAGTTTTTTGGCTCACTCTTTTACTGTACTAATATACAATTTCAATGTTATTGTAATTAAGGTTGATAGGCATATATACAAGTGTGTGTACAACTTGGAATCGCAGTCAATTTAACTTATTAAGTATGTGTGGAATTGTAAGTGTTTTATAAAGGAATTTTAACTCATATAAGTATATTATATATAGGAATGTGCTTACCTATGTGCTTGTGTGTTTGTATATATTATATATATATATATATATATATATATATATATATATATATATATATATATATATATATAGAGAGAGAGATTGCATTATAGTGTATTATCCTATAGTAAATGTAATTCCTTTGAACTTAGCCAACGATGCACACAATTTGATATTCTAAGCATTTGTATGTCCATCTGTGTTTCTTAAATTAACTATAACTTAATCAATCCCTTCAGCACAATGACGGAATTTTCATTTGATTCTGGTTACCATCCAACCATTTTCTTTAGTTTATAATCTATTTACAGGTCTCAATGGGGCAAATACGATCTCAATATTCTCTCTGAATAACATAGGTATATTTTTAAATGTGTTTAATCGTCAAAATTTAGCCAGACCATAAAGTAAAAATACTTCCTCTTTCTGAAAGGGTTAAGGGGCTTTTCAGGTGAGTTGTCATGCTCTAAAAAGGCTTAGCCGGGATAATTATAGTTTAAGTATTGTAAATATATGCATGGAATCTAAACATTTGACTAGATAAATAAATCAGTCAATCAAATCAGTCATTAATACTCAGTATTGTGTGTTTATGGTTTGGGTGTATGTGTATGAACGTACGTGCGTGCGCGTGTGTGTATTTGTGATGTGTGTGTGTGTGTGTATGCGTGGGAGTGTGCGTGCGTGTATGTTTGTGGGTGTGTTCTATATCTAGTATATGTTTATAATAAAGATAACGGGTGCATATTCCATTATTCCATTATATATATCTGTTCTTCTGTCAACACTATTATGTAGGATTAAATAGTATTGTACATTCTATTCGCACCACTATATACGTGTATTCGTTGTGCTAGAGCATAATATTAACCTCTGCTGTACCGGCACCGTCTTTTTAACTTTATTCTGGCTAATATTAGACGATTTGATTCAGTTTAAGAAGGACCTCCAGCATTTAACAGGCTTAGAACTATCACACTTAACCATTTTTACTACCATAGATCCTTCATAAACTGCACAAAATATTTTAAATATAGCTTGAATTAAAATAGAAAAACGTTGCCGGTACATAAGGGTTAATTAAGTACAATATATTGCATTCATCTAGAAATCAAACACCCATGAATTATAGCTGTATATGTCTATTAACCCCTTGAAGCCCTGACGCTTTTTAGCAGTATATTTTGGCTATCATTAGACGATTCTATGCAGCTTAGGAAGGATCTGTGGGTATTAAAAGACTCACTCAATCAACCCTCTGACTTCCATTACCAGAAAACAAAACAGAAATGCGTATTGGAGCTTGAAAGGGTTAACAAATAGTAAGAAAAATCAAACAGTGAGAATATAAATGCATGTGTGTGTGTCTTTGGAACTATATATCTTACATTAATTAACCCCTTCTGTACCGGCGAAAAGTGTTTTTAATTTTATTCTAGCTGTATTTAGACGATTTTGTGAAGTTTAAGAAGGACGTGTGGTTGTAAAAAGGGTTAAGTAAGATAGTTCGAAGCCTGTCAATTGCTGGAGGCCCTTCTTAAACTGAATATAATCGTCTAATAGTAGCCAGAAGAAAATAAAACTAGACGTAGCGGTAGAGAAGGGGTTAAACAAACAATATTGCACAAACTTGGATTATATTCTTACCTGTGTATGTTAGTATTACATTAAGGGAGCCCACCTCGCTTTTGTTCTCTTTCTCTCTCTCTCTCTCTTTGGCTTGTATCCATTCGGCCCGATTCAGCCTACTGTTTTGACGTTTACCCCTATCCAGGTGTAAATATTTTCCTGGCGAGCGGTAGCGAGCCAGCATATATATATTTGTTTGTTTTGACAGCAAGCTAAATTTGTAAATTTTTCGATAGAAGATGTCTCCGGCGAAGCCAGATTTCTCCATACAATGCTGGCTCGCTTTCGCTCGCCAGGAAGAAATCGACACCTGGATGGGGATAAACGTCTTAAAACAGTTGGCTGAATGGGGCCGAATGGATACAAGCCAGAGAAAGAGAGAAAAGAAGAGAAAGATAAACAACAACAAAATGGTACCCCCCTTAATTATAAGTTGCGTGAAAGGGGGTCATGACCTTTAAAGTTATATCAGTGCTTGTGCTTCCGTAACACCTTATTATGTATGCATTACATTCAGGAGACCATCTGCTTAAGGGGAGAGGGGCCGTTTTTGTGGTCACATTTCTTCCTCATGCTTATCCTCATGACTTTTGATATTTTAAGACGTTTGGCGGTCGTTTGCTCCATTAGTTTGTCGATTTAAAGGCCTTTCGACCCATTTTGTCGTCAATATTAGGACCTTTCATGCCCTTTACGTGTCCATTTTTTTTCCTGGCGAGCGAAAGCGAACCTGTAATTGTGGCGGAACCGGCCTTCGGCCTTGACATTTTTCTGCCGAAAAATTTACAAAAATATCTCGAAGGGGGATCTAATGGATGTTTTTAAGTGTGATGGAGGTACCTCCTAGGGAGAAAACTAAAA
Organism: Paralithodes platypus; assembly: GCA_032716605.1. NCBI lineage: Eukaryota > Metazoa > Arthropoda > Malacostraca > Decapoda > Lithodidae > Paralithodes > Paralithodes platypus. The sequence goes on from CM064492.1 coordinate 65,209,655, forward strand.
GCTATATGAATATATACATAAATAGACTCTAAAAAAATATCCATTGTCTCCTTAACCCTGCAGGTATAAGCCGGGTAGCATGGATAAACATTAGTTATGCATTACACGTCTGAGCATGATATGTACTGCATATATATATATATATATATATATATATATATATATATATATATACCTGGATATAACACATGCACAGCCAGAAACACTGGAATAATAATAATAATAATAATAATAATAATAATAATTAAAGTTGCAAGCAACGTTGTCCGGGGTTCGACGGTTTTGCAAGCAGGGTATTGTGTTTGATACAAATGCTGTGTCACAGATATCAAAAGATCATTTAACTTATCGGGCTTGGAGAAACTACAGAAAGAGCAGATTGTGCAAACAAACAAGAGCGAGAGAGGGAGAGATTGGCTGTAAAAGGGATCTGCCTCTATCCGTTTAGTAACAGAGTTGTAGATATGTGGAATAGGCTACCGAGTGCTATAATGGGATCAAGAACAATAGAGCTTCAACTTGAAATTAGATAGAACGAGATGGGTTGGGTGTGAAAGGGATCTGCCATGTGTAGGTCAATCGGCTCTGGAGACTCCCGTTTTCTTATTTGTTTATTTTCTCATTTGTGAAGGAGAGAGGGAGTATGGCGAGAGAATAGGATGTCGTAAACGTAAGGAAGATAGCGATAAATATGAGAGAGAGAGAGCGCGGGATGGGTTGGGTGTTAAAGGGATCTGACATGTGTGGGCCAATCGACTCTCTGCAGACTCCGGTTTTCTTATGTTCTCATTTGTGAGAGAGAGAGAGAGAGACTAGGATGTCATAAATGTAAGGAAGACAGAGGTAAATGAGAGAGAGTTTTTATAAGATGGGGTTGGGTGTGAAAAGGATCTGTCTTGTGTGGGCCAATTGGCTCTCTACAGACTCCCATTTTCTTATGTTCCTATTTCTTACAATTGTGTTTTGGTTGCAGGTATATGATAACATGGGTGTATAGTAAGTAGTGTAAATAACAGGTAAAGTTTATGAGATGGGTTGAGTGTGAAAGGGACCTGCCTTATGTGGGCCACTTGACTCTCTGCAGACTCCCATTTTCATCTTGGTTGCATGTGTAAGGGATCTGCCTCATTTGTACCGGTGTGCAAACAAACAAGAGCGAGAGAGAAAGAAATTGGCTGTGTAAGGGATCTGCCTCTATTCGCTTGGTAAAAGAGTTGTAGATATGTGGAATAGGCTACCAAGTGCTATAGTGGGATCAATAACAATAGAGCTTCAACATAAAATTTGATAAGACGAGATGGATTGGGTGTGAAAGGGATCTGCCGTGTGTGGGCCAACCGGCTCTCTGCAGACTCCCATTTTCATCTTGGTAGCATGTGTAAAGATCTGCCTCCTTTGTACCAGTGTGCAAATAAGAGAGAGAGATTGGCTGTGTAAGGGATCTGCCTCTCTCGTAACAGAGTCGTAGATATGTGAAATAGGCTACCTAGTGCTATAGTGGGATCAAGAACAATAGAGAATTTAAAGATAAAATCAGATAGTCATATGGATGAAATGGGTTGTATGTGCAAGGGATCTGCCTTTTGTGGGCCACTTGTCTCTCTGCAGATTCCCATGTTCATCTTGTAAGGGATCTGCCTCATTTGTACCGGTGTGCAAACAAACGAGCGACAGAGAGAGACTGGGTGTGTAAGGGATCTGCCTCTATTCGTTTAGTAACAGAGTTGTAGATATGTGGAATAGGCTACCGAGTCTTATAGCCAATCGGCTCTCTGCAGACTCCTGTTCACTTATGTTCTCATTTGTGTGAGAGAGAGCGAGGTTCCCTATTTCCTGTTCTCATGCACTAGTACAGTATGTCGTAATCGTAAGAAAGACAGCGATAAATAAGAGAGAGAGAGAGAGAGATAACTCAACACTCAAACAAGCACAAACATAGCTACACAAGACCATCACACAAGCACACACACGCCTATCTAGCGACGAACTGTCCTGTTTACATATCATACACACTCCCCCCACATCCCCATTCCATCACTTCGTATGTACGATATTATTTCCGTATTTTTTACTGTGTATGGATTAAGTTATTGGTGTTCACTCTTGACATATGTGTCCTGCTACTTCTGTATGCATACATAATAGCATGAAAGTGATCAATACGCGCATATGAAGCTATGTATCTCGTATATTGGGGTTCTCTTCCCTTCCATCGGTCCACCCCTTATACCTCCCTTTCATCCTCCCTATCCCATATGTGTAAACATTATATTTTAGCTTTCCGAAGGTAAATACGTACTTCCGATAAATATCTAGCCTTGTATTTAAATCATGAATCCTGTTTAATGTCATTATTTAATAGAAACATGTGTAAGGGTTACATTTATACACAGGATAAGATAAGCAAATACAAACCTCAGCAGAGCATAATCATTGGTGATGAGAGGGTAGTTGTAGGCAGTATTGCCAGTTGTACCGCTACATATTACCGCTAGATGTAGAGCTATATTTACTTCAGTTTAGTAGCCATTTTTTCATATCTAGAGACATTTACTCGGGATAATTTGAAAATATCAGACATTCTAGTTATATTACATTGTAAAATTTGCAAAACAAACAAATCAAAACTCTTTAGGAATTGCAGCATTGTTCTACCATTGTTTGACTATGTAGCAACGTGCTAGCGACTTTTGAGAAAGGATCTAGCGGTGTTTTGGGGTATCACTTAGGCAGTGTTGCCAGTTGTATCGCTACATATTACCGCTAGATGTAGAGCTATTTACTTCAATTTAGAAGTAATTTTTTCATATCTAGAGAGATTTACTAGGGATAATTTAAAAATTTCAGACATTCTAGTCATATTACATTGTAAAATTTGCAAAACAAACAAACCAAAAATCTTTAGATATTGCAGCATTATTCTAACATTATTTGACTATGCAGCAACATGCTAGCGACTTTTGAGAAAGGATCTAGCGGTATTTTGTGGAGACATACTGGGAGGGTGGGAGGGAGGTGGTGGTTGCAGAGTTGCCAGTTGTAAAGCTACATATTACCGCTAAATGTAGAGCTATTTACTTCAATTTAGCAGCCATTTCTTTTATATCTAGAGACATTTACTAGGGATAATTTGAAAATTTCAGACATTCTAGTCATACTACATTGTAAAATTTGCAAAACAAACAAACCAAAACTCTTTAGAAATTGCAGCATTATCCTAACATTGTTTGGCTCTGTAGCAACATGCTAGCGACTTTTGAGAAAGGATCTAGCGGTATTTCGTGGTAACACTTTAGGAGGGTTAAAATACGAGTCACACGGGCAATTGCCAAAACTTTAAAGGTCCATATCATTGTTATTAAACTAAGCATTTGGCAAAGGGAGGAATTGTTAAAAACCTTAGCCAATAATCTGTCATTCACCAAAAATAAATTTGAATTTATCATTATTATTTGGTAGGGTAGGTATGTATAGGTAGGTTGGCTAAATAATTGCTGGAATTCGTAGGGACTCGAACGGTTTTGAGAGATTTAAATAAAAAACAAATGATAGATCTGGATAATAAAGAGATTATGTTATTAAGCAAAACTGGGGGATGCGTGGAAGCCTATAGACTGTAGACGGTAAACTTTGTGTGGGTAGCGAATTCGGTTTTAAAGTAATTTAAGAATAGACAGTTTTCAATGCTGCGGCCAAACTATTCCACCCATTTATATTTTTTTGGTATCAAACCGTTCGGAATCGCGAGCCTCACCCAACTACGCAAGCATGGCTCTGATCATCGGCGTAGTTTTCAAGATGTGGAATTTTAAGTGGAATTCGAGGTTTTTTCAAGGTTGCCGGAAAAAAACCCACGTGCAAAAGCAAAACCTTCTCTATAAAATTTGCGGAGCATTAGTAGGGGAGTGCGTATGCCAAAGCCCAGTCGTTTCCTGTGAGTGGGAGAGACGGTATTTAGGCGTCAAGTTTTTCGGGAAATCGGCTGCCACGGGCCTGTTTGGTCGCCATGCCGGATGTTTAGCATATCAAAAGTTGCCCAATACAAAAACGCATCTCTTGTGAAAGTTTGATCCCGATCCAAAAAGCGGTTCTGGAGTTATTGCGTCGAAACCGGCTCGTAAGAAGAATTTGGATGAAATCCCAGGTTTAATGATTACAATAGGGGTTCCCCGTAGGGGACGAACCCCTAATAATAATAATAATAATGGTAATAGTAATAAAACCCCTGAATAGTGATTATAATAATAACAGTGCTTTGAGGGATATTGTATTATATTAAGGGGGTAGTGCTTGGTTTTTGGTCTATATTTTTATATATTTTTTGTATTTATTTAGTTTCCTTGCTAGACCTCCATCAAGTTTTTTAAAAATACCCTCTAGACCCTCTTTCAAGATACATTTATATTTGTTTTGGTAAACAAAAATTCCCTAAGGCCGGTTCCTTCTAAAATTAGAGGCTCGCTATCTCTCCGAGGAAAAAATCGTAACCTAAATGGCACGAAAGGTGTTCATATTGTCTCAAAAAATGAGTCGAAAGGTCTCAAAATCGCCAAACTAGGAACGAACTTCTTAAAACCTCAAAACTAATATGTTAAACATGTGGAAGGAGGGGGTACAGAAAAATCGAGTAGTACCCCCTTGATTAACACTGTCGGGTGGTAAACGAGATTGATCTTTAACATCATAGACGGAAACCGTGTATTAATTCAGCTGGGTATTCATGTGAGGTTCAAAGGATGTACACTCACGCGTACTAAAGGTTGCTCAGGGTTGGGTCCTTCGTCCCCCTCCTCCACCCTGGGCAGGTGAAAGGTGGGAGTCGGGTCCAAGTCTACCCCACCTTTCTCCTCCAAACTATCCCCAACTCCCATACCTTCCTCCTCTAGCTGCCAGTTAGTGATTAGGCACGTTTGTTCTCATGTATTGTAAATTATAGCTAAACCATCATTGCACACGCTTACAATGGCCAACATTACATTTATTAGGAATGTATTAATACAATATGTAATTGTATTCCCGAAGTGAGTCTCTATGCACACAACGTGGGTTGCACGAATCTCGGCTGTGGTTGTATTATCTCTCTCTCTCTCTCTATCTCTGAACACGCAGACTACGAGGTTAGTTCATTGAAGTTATTAAAATAATGAATGGGTTTAACAATGTGGATTATAGCAAAATGTTCTGCCTCAATATAACACGCAAATATGGCTGGAAGTTAGAATTGAAAACAGGTCAGCACTAGTATTTGTAAACACTTGTTCACATATAAGACCTGTTTTACCTGGAACAAACTTCCCTCAGATGTTGTTAACATTTCCTCAGTAGAGCAGTTCAAGACAATAATATAGTATTTTTCACAATCTGTCATGAGTGTAGTGCACTAAACAACGTCTTTCCATCCACCTCGAGTATCTCCCGTCGCATTCATTCGATGCACATGAGTTGATGGTAAAACTATCTATTAAACCTAATCTTTAGTTGGATTTTTGTAAAGGTGCGAGGCTGGCATCACACACACAGACAGAGGCGGGGGAAGTGATGGGCTCGATAATCAAACCTTACTATAAGTTAACACCGACTTTGATCGTAAGTTATATCGAGTTCTACATTAAATTGATTGAACAATTATTGCATAAGCCACATAGAATGAAATACGGACTGTTTATAATATGTGGTATTGAATAAATGGAAGAAACTGAAGACATGATAAACGAAACAATTAAAAACAGTCACAACACTATTCCAGCCAATCTTTGCGTTTTGTCCTTTCCTTTGATGTTAAAAAGGCCCGACTTTCATGAGTGATTTGAGAAACTAGGAATATTCGTAGAGGGCACGTTGATGTGTATGGCTATGAGGTGAATAGGTTATCCTTAATACTGTAGGAGATTGGGCTTAATTACGGGATCATTATTTCAACTGAGAAAAAATCTTGACCGTAGAAAGTGTGTGCGATGAGAGAGAGAGAGAGATTTGATGTTGCCCCGAGGGGCGAGTTTATTGAGCAGCGCCCCCATCCTGTGAGGGGACAACCACTAGTAAGGCGATACATACTGCTCAAAGAGCCATTATTCCACTGAAACAACAGCATCGTCGTCTGGTTACATTCATATTTGTGTTTATAAATCAGGTTGGCATTATTCAGATGTGTTATTATAGTTTCCTCATTTAATTGTCACATGGTCTGTATATACGTATCTCATAAAACAAAAATAACTTGTAGTGACTGAATTATTAATTGACAGGTTGTAAATAATAGCACTACGGAACTAGTGTAATCGTATGAGGAGACTATTCATATTTTCATTACATCAATGGTTATTGAGATCATAGTTAGCTGAATACTATTATTACAAAAATAGGCAATGGTATAAATCAACATAATACATAATTTAATACAGGCGGACATAATCATGATCCGGTTCGTTGTGCACTGGGAGCTAAGGTGTCTTGAGATCGCCTCGTACCCATACACAACGAACGTATTATAGTCTGCATGGTTGGTATCTAATTGAATATACTTAGTGGGTATTTCAAGAATGTCAGGGGGTAAGGAAATGTGATTTGTATATTAGAAGACTGTGATTAACGAGACGTGTAACATGTGGAGGGAGGTGGTAGAAAGAGAGGGATCTCGTTGGGGGTGGAAGTTTCGCTCCCAGGAATTTTCGTTCCTGTGGTATTTCAATAATAATAATACAATAATAATAATAATACGGGGACAACCACTGGTAAGGCAATACATACTGCTCAATGAGCCATTATTCTACTGTAACAACAGTATCGTCGTCTGGTGTTATTATATTTTCCTCATTTGATTGCCACATGTGCTGTATATACGTGCTCATGAAAAAAATACAAAAACAAAATTTGACTGAATTATTAATTGACAGGTAAATAATAGCACTACAAAACTAGTGCAATCATATGAGGAGACCATTCATGTTTTCTTACATCAAAGGTTATTGAGATCATAGTTAGCTGAATACAAATATTACATACATGATGTGACTAATATTTCGAACTACATATATTATTATGCAATAATAGTACGACAAATATATTACAATCATATGAGGGACATTTCACATTCTTCATTACATCACGGTTATTGAGGTCATAGTTAGCTGAATACAAGAGTCACATACATAATGTTACTAATATTAAGGGGGGTTGTAGGAGGTAGAGGAATGGGTGGGAGAGGAGGAGGAGTAAAGGGGGGGGGGGAGGAGGAGGTAAGGTACTCCAGGGAGGAGTACCTTACCTCCTCCAGAGAGACAGAGGCAGAAGACCACTTCAGCCGAGATCCTCATTTCGGGAATACAATTACATATTGTATTAATACATCTTCTATATAATATTTTCGATTGTCTGTGTGTGTGTGTGTGTGTGTTCTTAATAGGCGGCCGCAGTTTTGGACCTGGGGAGCTGAAACTTTGCATGTGGGTGTCAATTGACCAGGGTCAGATCATAAAGGGGGCCAGGCCACGATCGGAGGTCGTTTCGAGGCCGAAATTGAAAAAAAATATGAAAAAACAATTATAAAAATGGCCGTTTGGGGCAGGAGGCCTCCGATCGAAAAGGTGTATGGAACGAAAGTTGTTCGCAGCCCCCTATAATGGGGGTACGGATGAGGTCAGATCCAAAATCGGAGGTCATTTAGCGGCCGAAATCGAAGTCGCCGTTTAATGAGGCACAGGGAGGTCGAGGCCGGTGATTATATTATGGTAATAGTAGTATTGTGATGATTGTGATAGTAGTGATTGATGATGGTGATTATGGTAGTAGTAGTGATGGTGATTATGGTGATTACCCGGGCAACGCCGGGTACCCCTGCTAGTTCCTAATACATGTAATGTTGGCCATTGTAAGCATGTGCAATGATGGTTTAGCTATAATTTACAATATATGAGAACAAACGTGCCTAATCACTAACTGGCAGCTAGAGGAGGAAGGTGTGGGAGTTGGGGATAGTTTGGAGGAGAAAGGTGGGGTAGACTTGGACCCGACTCCCCCCTTCCACCTGCCCAGGGTGGAGGAGGGGGACGAAGGACCCAACCCTGAGCAAACTTTAGTACGCGTGAGTGTACATGCTTTATTCTGGTAAAGCAAATACTAAGTGAATTATTATGTTACCTCCACATACCGACTTTACTCCTAAACTCAATTAATGAAATCAACAAATACATGTGGCAGTCCAGGGATTCGAACCTAGGATGCTCACACCGAAATTCAATAAAATATTATTGTGATATTGCTTGCTCTACAAAATTCAAAATTAATACATGCATATTCAGACTCGTGTGTGTGTGTGTGTGTGTGTGTATTATATATATATATATATATATATATATATATATATATATATATATATATATATATATATATATATATATATATATATATATACTGTATATATATATATATATATATATATATATATATATATATATATATGTGTGTGTGTGTGTGTGTGTGTGAAAGATGGTAAGACTTCAATCCATGGCTAGGTTGCAGTCAAATATTTGATATTTTGTACACTATTTCGACTACCAGTATCACCAAGCACTCTATTGCAGATTTACTCTTTTTATGGGGGTAGTAGTTGCTTTCTCTGGACCCCCTTTTCCCTCATGTTTAGCATATTACTTTTGAGATTTTAAGACGTCTGTTCCGTTAGTTTGGCGATTTTAAGACTTTTCGCCTCATTTTTTTGTCAATATTAAGACTTTTTGTGCAATATAGGTGTCGATATTTTTCCTGGTGAGCAATAGTGAGCCTGTTATTTTAGAAGGAACCGGTCCTCGGCCGGGACATTTTTCTACCGAAAAATGTACAAAGTTATCTTGAAATGGGGTCTAGGGAGTGTTTTTTAAGCTTGATGTAGGTCTAGCGAGGAAACTAAAACAAAATATATATATATATAAATAAATATATAGACCAAAATAACAAGCACTACCTCATTAACCTGCTTAAAATCGTCAATGGTAACTAGAACGAAAATATTAAGTCAAGTTTTATGAATGTTTTACCATGATTATATGTTGAAAGCATACTCTCAAACACAAAAAACTCACACACACACACACACTTACACCTCACAGCCACATACACACACATACACCTCACACACACACACTTACACCTCACACCCACAAACACACACACACTTACACCTCACATCCACACACACACAATTACACCTCACACCCACACACACACACACTTACACTTCACACCCACACTTACACCTCAAACCCACACACACACACTTACACCTCACACCCACACACACACACACTTACACCTCACACCCACACATACACCTCAAACCCACACACACACAATTACACCTCACACCCACACACACTTACACTTCACACCCACACTTACACCTCAAACCCACACACACACAATTACACCTCACACCCACACACACACACACTTACACTTCACACCCACACTTACACCTCAAACCCACACACACACACACTTACACCTCACACCCACACACACACACACTTACACCTCACACCCACACATACACACACAAACTTACACTTCACACCCACATACACCACTCACTCCCACACATATCATCAGCAGCAGCGTCAGGTAGTAAACAGTTGAAGTATCTGCAGGCACTCATAATCACATTCACAGCGAAGTGTTAACCTCTTCCGTACCGGTGATGTAGTTTTCATTATATTCTGGCAACTATTACACGATTTCGTTCAGCTTAGGAAGGAAACCTACCCATTAAAAGGCTAAAGTCACTCTCAATGAATCCTTTGAGCTATTATATATTCGTCCTAAGTTTCATAAAATCGTCTAAATTTAGCTGAAATCAAATACAGAAATCCGGTACAGAAGAGGTTAATTATTCGTCGGGGGGAAGGCTAGGAGCCCGGTGGGTGGAGAAAAAAATACTTCAGACACTTGATCCCAGGCTTGATGGTAATTGATGATACTTAGGTGATGGGTAATTAATCGACATTAAGGGGGGATGGGCCGGTTTTCTGGACCACTTTCTCTCTCATATTTAGCCCCATTAGTTTTCAGATGTTAAGATGTTTGCCCTATTAGTTAGTCGATTATAAGACCTTTCGCCCCATTTCTTCGTCAATATTTAGACCTATCGTGCTATTTAGGTGTCGATTTTTTTCCCTGGCGAACGACAGTGAGCCTGTAATGTTGGAAGAACCGGCCTTTTCTACCGAAAAATGTACAAATTAATCTAGAAGGGGGATCTAATGGATGTTTTTAAAATTTAATGGAGGTCTAGGGAGGAAACTAGAAACATAATGAATACATGCAAAAATTGCCCAAAAAGTGAACCATCTCCCCTTAATGCTGACCTACTTACTGACAAGTCATGGGGGTACGGTGCGCTTATAAGTCATGTCCCAGCTGTCATTACGTTTGGCTTGCTCTGTGCTGTATTAATGTCTGTCAGATATTGAATAGGGTTGGTAAGTGTAGTAATAAGTCATGTCCCACCTGTCAGTACGTTTGGCTTGCTCTGTGCTGTATTAATGTCTGTCAGATGTTAAATAGGGTGGGTAAGTGTAGGAACAGCTTGCTCTGTGATGCATTATGTCTGTCAGATGTTAAATAGGGTGGGTAGGTGTAGGAAGGTGTTTTTATATTTCACTCGATATGAAGAAATTAAGCATTGCTGATACCAGTTATGGATAAACAAAATCTTGGTGCCGAATCATCACTTTTTGGCGCGACTGTACATCACAATAGAGGCTGATGAGGAGGCTCTTAATTCATGGTTCAAGGTGTGTATGCCAACATGTTAAGGGAGCCCACCTCGCTTGTTTTCTCTTTCTCTTCCTCTCTTTTTGGCTTGTATCCAATCCACCCCATTCAGCCTACTGTTTTAAGAGGCTTATCCCCATCCAGGTGTCAATATTTTCCTGGCGAGTGGTAGCAAGCCAGCATATATATATTTTTGTTTTGACAGCAAGCTAAATTTGTACATTTTTCGATAGAAAAATGTCTCCAACGAAGCCAGATTTCTCCATGCAATGCTGGCTCGCTATTGCTCGCCAGGAAGAGATCGACATATGGATGGGGATTATCGTCTTAAACGGTTGGCTGAATGGGGCCGAATGGATACAAGCCAGAGAAAGAGAGAAAAGGAGAGAAAGAGAAAAAAAAGAAGGTGAGCCCCCTTAATCGTCAGAGCCACATAATTGTACACCAATATTAACAGTAACTTTACACCCATTCATCTTCGTGGGCTTTTCGATGTTAGTTAGGTTAAATTAAGGGAGCTCAGACGATATTGTGCAGCATAATTTACTGGTTTGGCTCAATGGTTTAAGTAAGGGGTTTAGTTTGTTCTCTAAGTCTTTATCAAACTTTAAAAAAAAAACACCCACAAGACCCACCTTCGATATATATTTGTAAATTTTTCGGTAGAAAAATGTCACTTAATGTCAGCTTAAGGGGGGTCACCGGCTTTATTTTATCTCTCTCCATTTCTCTCTTTGCCTGGCTTGTATCCATTCGGCTCCATTCAGCCAACTGTTTTAAGACGTTTATCCCCATCTAGATGTCGATTTCTTCCTGGCGAGCGATAGCGAGCCAGCATTGTTTGGAGAAATCCGACTTCGCCGGACACATTTTACTATCGAAATATGTACAAATTGAGCTTGCTGTCAAAACAAAAATATAAATATGCTAGCTCGCTACCGCTTGCCAGGAAAATATTGACACATGGATCGGGTAAACGTCTTAAAACAGTAGGCTGAATGGGGTCGAATGGATACAAGCGAAAGAGAGAGGGAGAGAAAGAGAAAAAAAGCGAGGTGGGCTCCCTTAAGGGGACAGTGGCTGTTTGTTTGGTCTATTAATTCATTTATTCATAAACACCTCCTAGACCCTCCCTTCAAGATATATTTGTAAATTTTTCGGTAGAAAAATTTCCCGGCCAAGGGCCCATTCCTCCTGAAATTATAGGCTCGCTATTGCTCGCCAGGACAAATTCGACACCTAAATGGCACGAAGGGTCCTATTATTGAAAAAGAAATGGGGTGAAAGTTCATATAATCCCCAAACTAATGGAACCAACATCTTGAAATCTCAAAACTAGTGGGGCTAAGCATTAGGGAGAAGGGGGGCCAGAAAAACGGTCTGTCTCCCCTTAAATTTTGTAGATGCCAGACTACAATTGCCAGTAAAAATTGACGGAAAAAGAGCTCGTGTGACACCTCCTTTACATAAGCCACACACACACACGGCAATTATATACATAACAGTACCAAAGTCATATATGTTCGTCTTCCGGAACGAAGTAAGTAGATCTAAATTGTTAACCCCTTCTGTACTGGCGAAGTCTTGTTTACTTTATTCTGGCTGCTATTAGACGATTGTATTCAGTTTAAAAAGGGCCTCCAGCAACTAACAGACATCGAACTATCTCACTTAACCATTTTACTACCACAGATCCTTCTTAAACTGCACAAAATCGTCTAAATATAGCTAAAATATACTCACAAAGACGTGTTTTAGGTACAGATGGGGGTTAATGATAATATAGTGGGTTATATGAATCTCTCTTTGACAACTCAATAATTTATTCTATTGAATGATCTGGATATAAGGCAGGCAGCACCCTTCAAACTCACACACCCACACAATGAGTTAAAATAAGATGTTTGTTCTTTGACGTCATCTTCTCAAAGCCATAAGTCGTAATTTATTCAGGTGACTGGGGAAACATGCAAAAGGCTGTGTTTGGTCAGCATGATGTGCGGAGCTGTGGGAGCCCGGAGTTCTCGTGTGCAAGTATATATTTTTGGTCAATATATTTATATTTTTTATTCATTTTTATTTAATTTTGACTGATGATGTCTTATAGGTGATTATGGTTAACCCATTGAGGATTATGATGCGTTTTCTGGTGCGAAAAAACGCTTGCTATTTCACTCCCTTACTGTAGAGAATATTATGACGTTTCAAATAATTAGTTTGGCAATTTTAAGATAATTCACCCCATTCTGTCGTCGATTTTTAAGAGCGAGCGACAACGAGCCTGCAGATTTGTGAAAAACCAGCCAGCGTATGTTTCTGCCGAAAAATGTACACTTGAGGAAATAAACAATCTTTACACTAACCCTCTAAACATTCTGAAAGTGGGTCGAAATCTTGTGATAATACAGTACAGATGTATGTTTCACCCGGTTCATTCCATTCACACACACACATGTATTCAGCTCACCAGTGTTAAGGGGAGATGGGTCTTTTTTCTAGCCCCTCTTCTTCCTCATATTTAGCCCCATCAGTTTTGAGATATTAAGACGTTTGGCCTATTAGTTTGACGATGTTAAGACCTTCCACCCCATTTCGTCGTCAATTTTAAAATCTTTTGTGCCATATTGGTGTCGATGTTATCCTGGCGAGCGATAGCAAGACTGTAATTTTATGAGGAACAGGCCTTTGGCCGGGACCCCCTACCCTTCCTCCTCTCTCACACCCTACCCTCCCTCCTCTCCCACATACGCCCACGTACGCTCGTAGCATACGAAATAAATGTTCAGATTTAGAGGAACTAGTGTTTGCAGAAAATTATGATGTGATTGGCATAACAGAATCTTGGCTCAATACAGAAGATAGATACTTTTTAGCGGAATATTCACTTCCCGGTTATGTAATGTTTGAGAACAGCCGAATAAATTAAAATGGAGGTGGCGTTTTATTTTATATCAAAGAAAGTCTTAACCCAACCCTCCTGTCAAAACCTCAAATTGTGAACGTCGACACATCTTTTGTGCTAATAAAGAATAATCAAGGTACAAAAATAATACTTGCATTAACCCCTTACGAGCGGCCTAGGCGGTAATTTATATGTACCGCCCAGCGTTTTTTGTTTTACCCTAAATACGGTTGATCCGTGCTCATTTTCATGCATAAACAAGACCCAGAGCGTAAAACAAGTATCTATCCCTGAAAGGGCATAAACAGAGCTTTCCAATGACACCCGAATCATCCTTGTACGACCACTGGTTCTCTTGCAACGATCATGCAACACGAGTGCAAAAACCCTAAAATAAGGTAATTTCCGTACATAATTCCCTGTGTAGCGAGTGAGAAAGGGGAGAGGAAGGTGGTATACAGTTCAGTACGTCCACGGTGTGTTACGTCCTGGGATATATAAACACTGGGCTCTTTCTATTGGACTAGCTATGCGGCAACAAGCAACAACGGAAAACGCTAGATCCAACCCTTATCTATAAACCCAGGCAACAAACCACCCTAAACCGTCAAGAGTCCTGCCTGGACAACGAGGTATCCTATGACTCGGTTACAGTGTGCACACACTATAGACTGCTGATAGTCAAGCAGGCTATATAAAAGATCACACCATTAAGTTGACTTAAAGCTTCAAGAAAAAGATAGATAACGGAATTAAATTGCAGAAACAATTTAATAACAAACTAGAAGAAAGTACATTTAACGTTACGTTAATTAATACAACTAATCACCCCTGCGTGAAAGAAGGTGAACGCAAACAGTCCTCAAAACATCGTACAGGTAGACAAGATGCGGGTCTCTAAACTGCATGCGGCTACTGTAGGATCTGATGCTTAGCAAAGAAAGTACGTTACGGATTTAGAGAACTCTTAACTCATAAGCAGGAATAAATACTAGTGATAGGCCATACAGTGTATAATGGCATAGGTATAATTAAATAAAGGCAGCAACTCGCAACATAACCACATACAGGTGTGCTTCTCACTCTTAGTCAGGCAAGCCTGCTCGGACAGAGTCTCTAAGCCACACCCTGACTCACAATGCTCACAAAAACGGTAAACTGTGGCACAATAACAAGCATACAGAGATAATAAACCCCTAGCTGTTAATCTGCCCGGTGGCAGAGGTCTAGCTGGAAGGATATAGGCTTCGGATACCCGGGCTGAGCCACCTGCTCTAGCCTAGGGACGTTCCCAGGTCTGTGCGCCAAATTACTCTAATTGAAAGGGTGCTCTCTTGAGAGACTCAGATCGCAAGTATCTGACTCTCTCCTGGCGACCCTAAAACAAAAGCAAGACGTGCTAGCACAGTGCTGAGTGGACTAGGCAATGGCCCACACACAACACAACGCTAGACACACAGGGACACAGACAAGAAAATGCCCCCAGACTCCCACGGGTATCCTAGTAAAGTCGTGCGGGTCCACGGGACTCGCACCAGCAGAATTTACTTAAAGGATCGCAAAAAGCCTCCCCTCTGGTCTAGCCCCTGCTAACCTGACACAAGAACACACTAGCAAGCATGAAACCACCAAATATGAGACAACAAAAAAG
Organism: Paralithodes platypus; assembly: GCA_032716605.1. Classification (NCBI taxonomy): domain Eukaryota; kingdom Metazoa; phylum Arthropoda; class Malacostraca; order Decapoda; family Lithodidae; genus Paralithodes; species Paralithodes platypus. The sequence continues at coordinate 65,224,975 of CM064492.1, forward strand.
CTTCCTAGGTCTCATTAACAATTACATCCCTGCATAAGGCCCAAAATCCTATCTAGTTATCTGAGAGCTCGTCGTTAATACAATAATAGATATAAGGTCTATCAAGGGGATGGGATAATTAAATAGATTGGTGAAGTAGTGGAAAGAAGGTATACAAAGTAACAGAGAACGTTTCTAAGTAGGGTTGAGAGGGATAGATATCAAGGGGGTCCAAAGGGTACGACAATGAGGTGAGCTCTGAGTCTTGAATCTGTCTGGACCCCCCTCTAGGCATGCAGAATACATCCCAGGCTTGGCAACACTCAACACAGTTGCCTGGTCAAAATCCTCTACCCCGTGCGTGAGTCGAAACTAAGCCTAATGTTGCAATCAAATGCATGTGGCAGCGCTTCAGGCTCGTCCCAAGCTGGTCTCTCTGCGCGAAGCAACGTCCCAAGCCGGTCTCTCTCTCCCGCTTGTCTCTTCCCGCTCTCACTAGACTTACATCTTATATATTATAATGAAACAATCAACTATCGAGAATAAAATATACTAAGATGCGTTGGTTAAGAATAAGGGCAGCTTCAAGCTGTGAAACAACATAAGAATATCCCAGACATTAGTTACATTGTCGTAGGATATATAGTAAGGGAAAGCCTGCCGGCCGGCTACCACCAGCCGGTTTCTAAACGGCTGGGCAGCCGACGCGCGCGCATGCCCGCACGTGGTTACTATGCAGAAGCGTCACACCTCCCCCAAGATATAAGACCCTTGACTAAGTTCTTCATATCTAACAGAAAGCTTCTCATAGTACCACACACTGTTGCGACACAAGAGACTATATATAAAATAATAAATAAAGACTGTTGCGCTCCACCGAGCAAGTTCAACTAACTCAGCGACAAAAGCGAAAACATTCAACTTAGATACAGCTACAACATCTTATACAAAATTCTACACGTTATAAAAAATAAAGAGTTTTTATAAGGTTTTTGCTTTTTTAATCTGTTTTTTTCGGCTGAACTACAGTGACAGCCTATTTTCCTCCACACTCAACCCTCAATCCTGTGGCAGTCTAACCAACATCATCCACCCTTGATAGACAATCCGCAATCACGTTATCAGAACCGGCAATATGGCGTATGTCCAGATTATACTCCTGAAGCATGAGTGACCACCTGGTCAGCCTCATATTCCGGTTATGAAACTGATTCAAGAATTTCAGAGGGTGATGATCGGTATAAACCACTACGACTGGTCCGAAAGCAGGAACATATACATCGAAGTGCCTGAGCGCCAGCACTATCGCCAGGAGTTCTTTTTCAATTACAGAGTAATTTCCTTTGTGCACTATTGAATTTTTTACTGTAAAAACTCACTGGATGTTCGATACCTTCATCATCTGTCTGTAACAAGACAGCCCCAGCCCCTACGCCACTGGCATCAGTCGCCAGCTGAAAAGGTCTGCTGAAGTCCGGGGCCCTGAGTATGGGGTGGGTACATAACAGGTGTTTTACCAAGGAAAACGCCTCTGCACACTCAGGAGACCACCGGAACTTCTTGTCCTTAGATAATAAGTCAGTTAAAGGTGCAAGTACAGTCGAATAGCCTTTGATGAAGCGACGATAATAGCCTATCATACCTAGAAACCGCATGATTTGTTTCTTAGTCGTAGGCTGGGGAAACTGATAGATGGCTTTGATCTTTGTCTGTGGAGGGCACACCTGACCCATCCCCACCTCGAACCCCAGGTACAAAACTGTGGCTTTGACAAAATCGCACTTACCCAGGTTTACCACCAAACCTGCTTCATTCAGTTTAGTAAAAAGCTGTCCGATGTGAGCACAGTGACTGTTAAAATCATCGTCGTATATTATGGCATCATCTAGGTACACCGTACAGTTGGGAATGTCGGCTACAATGTCGTTCATTAATTTCTGAAACGTTGCAGGGGCATTTTTCAGCCCGTATGGCATAACATGGCAACGATATGTGGCACCGTCCCCCACAAACCCACACACCTCTCGCGCTCGCTCAGACAAGGGCACTTGCCAATATCCCTTAACTTCCTCAGACATATATGATGCGATCGCGTCATATGGAACTTATAACCAAAAACTCATATGACGCGATCGCGTCATATGGACTTATCTCTATACCTCTCCAAAAAGTTTATGATGCGATTTTGCGTTATATGAGCTCAGTAAGTCCGATAAGTTACCATACGATAAAACCGTTGGTGGCAACCTCAGCCTCCTCCGATAATTCTAACGGCCGCAGTGTTGTTGTGAGTGTAGTGCGAGGCAGTGGCAATGATCCTGGGGCTCCCGCCTCCTCAGACTTATTGGAACATAATATGTCGGAGGGAGTTAACAAGGTCTATCTTAGTGAGGAACTTGGCTTTTCCTATCTTATCCACACTGTCGTCCACGCGAGGGAGAGGGTAGGCATTTGTGGGGGTTAAACCATTCAACCTGCGGAAATCTATACAAAACCGCACCTTGCCATCTGGCTTGGGCTGCAGTGTGACTGGGGAAGTCCACCTTACTGCACCCTCAGAAATCAGCCCACGTTTCAGCATATAATCCAGCTCTTCCCTAAGTGCTGGTAATTTAATAGGGGGAACACGGTATGGCACTGATTTAAAGGGCGGGTGGTCCCCAACATCGACATCGTGCACCGCTTGAGTAGTGAGGCCAGGATGCTCTGCGAAAACAGCTGGGTTTGAATCAAACAAGTGCTGCACAGCTACACGTTGTTGCTCAGGCAGGTGCAATATCAACTCGTGAGCCACTTGTCTAGAATTCCCCGCCCACTGATCCGCGGAAACATGACAATCCCAATTATCCTCCCCCGCAGCTTTACTGTCCCTTCCTCCTTCTCCACTACGATCGCTGCAGATCAACACCAGGACAGTGAGAGGCTCGGAGGGGTGCCTCACATACTCTTTCATCAGATTTACATGGCAAAGTTGGTTCTTTTTCTTACGATCAGGAGTAGCTACTAAATAGTCTAGATCAGAAACCTTCCTTACAACCCAATACGGACCAGAATACTTGGTAGACAAGGGGTGTCCCACCAGAGGCAGTAGTATCAGTACCTCCTGATCTACTTCAAACTCCCTCAGCTTCACCTTCTGGTCGTATCTGTCCTTCATCTGAGCTTGTGAACTCTTAAGGTTCCGACCTGCTACCTCCAGGCTCTTTAGCATTCTCTCACTGCTTTCAACAACGTACTTTAGAAGCGAGCATGGCTTTGTGACTCCCTCCCAGATCTCCTTGACTATGTGGAGGGGCCCCCTGACCCTGTGTCCAAAAACCAACTCGTTCGGGCTAAATCCCAAGCTCTCCCCAGGTACTTCTCTCGCAGCAAATAAAACGTATGGGAGACCTAGATCCCAGTCCTTCCAATTTTCCATGCAATAACACCTCAACATACTCCTGAGAGTCGAGTGCCACCTTTCCAAAACTCCCTGACTCTCGGGATGGTAGGCAGATGACACCACAGATACTATCCCATGTTGCTGCATGGTCTGCTTAAACAGAGCAGAAGTAAAATTGGATCCCTGATCAGACTGGATCTCCTGAGGGTAGCCATAACGAGAGAAATAGACAAGTAGGTTTTTGACAACAGTCTTAGCCACCCCATTGCGCATGGGGTAAGCATCTGGATACCATGTTGCTACATCCATTACAGTTAGTAAAAATTTATTGCCGGCACTAGTGGGGGGGCAATGGGCCAACCATATCGATAACTACTTTGCTGAAGGGCGGCCCAATGACAGGGAAGGGTTGTAACGGGGCTCTCGGGATGACCTGATTGGGTTTCCCAACAACTTGACAAGTGTGACACTGTGACACCCATGACACGACACTCGCCTTTAACTCAGGCCACCAGAAAAGCTTGCTCAGAGCTGCCTCCGTCTTACATGCCCCCAGGTGCCCTGCCAAAGGCACATCATGAGCTAATCTCAATAAGCTCTCACGGCACACCCTCGGTACTACTAACTGGTCCACTAATCCTGACCCGCCATCCCACTTTTTCTTGGGATCCTGATGTCTCCGATACAAGATCCCCTCGGACAAGAAAAAATCATCAGGCTGCGCATTCCCATCGCTCTCCAGTTCGACAGCACCATTACCACACGCCCTGACTTCAGGATCTTCCAGCTGCAAGGAACATATATCAGCAGGTGCGAGATTATCCAGGTTCATCTTAAATAATTAATTTCCACCTCCAATGTCCCGCTGAGCCATCCTTTCCTCACGCTGCGCATAACGATGCTGTCGCAGAGTCTCTTCCTGCCCTGCACCTGCACTAGCGGTGACAGGCCCCGGGGCCTCTCCAGACTCTAACATAGGTGCCAATAATGAGTCACCAAGAAACACTGCCGGCTCAAAACTCTCCAATTGACCAACACTTCCCGTTTTCTTGTGACCTTTCCTCCGCGGTTTGATAGACTGAGGTGGTGGCTGCAAGGCTCCGGATGTCTGAGAACGCGTCACAACACACGCCATGGTTTGTACGCTACACTTCTCAACCCACTCCTGTTCCTCCCTACTAACGTCGGCCGCCTTCTCGGCAACGACCAAGGGTGAAACCTTATAAGCAGGCACCGCAAAGTCGTTGCCGAGGAGGAGGTCGACGCCCCCAACAGGCAAGTTCTCTACAATTCCTACATCCAGCTCCTTTGCCACACCACCCACCTCCAGCTCCATCCGCACCAGCGGGTAGGACTTCGTAGCATTGATCCCCTGAACTACCACCACCCGAGCAGCGTTAATCAGTCTACCAGTAAAGTTCTTTAACAAGGTCTGAGAAGCCCCCGTATCACGCAATAGCTTAACTCCTCGACTTTCGCCAGCCCACCTCACAAAACCATGCCCTCTATGACCCCCAAAGACGTCGCGGACAGGGTTCGAGCCTTCCGGACTCTTGAACACAGGCTGTGTCCCACCCTCTGACGAACTACCCATGGCAAACTCAGAAGATATAGGCGACACCCCTATGCTGCGGGCCAATGACACAACCTTGTTTGGTGGCTTGTTCGGACAAGCATTTGCAAAGTGACCCTCCTTATGACATGCGAAGCACTCTTTACTCTTTGGTTTCCCTTGGGAGTGGGAGGTACCATTAGACTTCTTATACGGGACAGTATTTGGTTTATGTTCAGTTTTATTGTCGGTGCCAGATGGTTTTGTGTATTTATGTGTAACAAAATTCTTGGGAGTGGGAGGGGTACGATCCTTTGCACCCGACTCACTCCTAGCTGCTGCTCCGCACCCTCGAATTAATGACAGTCGGAGGTCAGCCATTTCTGCTGCCTCCTGGAGAGTTCTAGGATTTTTTTCCTTTATATTTAATGTTAAGTCCCCACCTGTGCACTTAAAGAACTGCTCCAAGAGAACCAGCTCACTCAACTCCTCAAAAGTAGCTGCCCTCTCAGAACGCAGCCAATGTCGTAGTGCATCAGACAAGTCCCGGGCGTGTTCTAGGAAGGTACTATCCTTGCCCTTAGTAACACCCCGAAACTTCAAGCGGTAAGTTTCTGGTTGTAACTCATAGGCCCGTAGCACAGCCTTCTTTAGCTCATCATAAACTACACAGGACTCTAAAGGTAGTGCATCATACGCTTTTAGCCCCTTTCCTAGGAGTCTTGATGAAACTAATGCTGCCCACTTTTCCTGAGGCCACTGGTGTTCCTGACACTTCTTCTCAAATCGCATAAAAAACTCAGCCACAAATAATTCATCGAAAACAGGAACTAGTTTAAGCAGGTGCGACAATGATTGGTCCCGATGTCTGTTACCTCCCCCAATATTTCGCCCTGTTACCTCCACTCGAGATCTCTCCAGCTCCCTGTCAGCCCGATACCTAGTAGACTCTGCCTGCAGTTCAGCCTTTCGTATAGCTGTTCTCTCTGCAGCCTCAGCCTGAGTTCTAGCAACCTCAGCCTGAGCTCTAGCAACCTCAGCCTGAGCTCTAGCAACCTCAGCCTGCACACTAACCTGTCTTTCGGCGGCCTCCACCTTGGCCATCTCAAGCCGAAACAACAAATCTGGAGTCAACCCTTGAGGAGGGGAAGGTGAATTTAATGGAGAGGGTCCCTGTGATTGAATTCCACGCTGCCATTGACCATCAACTTGGGGGTATGTACTTCAGGCACCCTGACGTTTGATATGGGGGTAGAGTGGAGTTGGGGCTAGGGACCGGGGCCCCCAGTCGCCTCTCCACCCAGGTCTCTCCCTTCTAAACCCAATATCAAAGTCCTCAGCTGATCTTTCCTCATGCCACTTAAACCCTGGTGACCCTGAAGACCTGCCACACCCTACCCTCCCTCCTCTCCCACACCCTACCCTCCCTCCTCTCTCACCGCCTACCCTCCCTCCTCTCTCATCGTCTGAGGAATCATCCCCCGGCTCGGTGTAAAGAGCCGATTTTACAACATAGCCACCAGCACAAATCGTTGTCTAGCAAACCTCTGCAGGAAGGAGAACGTGGGATTCGTTGACATCTGGGACAATTTCTACTACGATGACTATTTGTTTTCGGACGATGGAGTTCATCTGAACCAGGTTGGAGCAGCACGTTTTGGGCGTCTTCTCAACGATGCGGTGAAGGATTTTCGGAGAAGAAATCGACTCAGCACAAGACAACCAGGAAGGAGGAACGAAGACAGCGAGGACGGCAATCTACAAAGGAATTAAAGACTAATCCGTCAAGAACCGCGAATTTGGATAAAGCACCACCAACACGACCCAAATTAAAAACCGCCAGGGATAACGACCGAGGACCGAGAACAGCCATGAATGTAAATGTAGATCCGACTAGAACCAAAAATTCGATGAAAGAACGTTCTGTGAGTTCTAAAACCGCAACTTTAAAGGTTTTCTATGCAAACGCTCGTAGCATATGCAATAAATTTTCAGATTTAGAGGAACTAGTGTTTACAGAAAATCATGATGTGATTGGCATAACAGAATCTTGGCTCAATACAGAAGATAGAGACTTTTTAGCAGAGTATTCACTTCCCGGTTATGTAATGTTTGAGAACAGCCGAATCAATAAAAATGGAGGTGGCGTTTTATTTTATATCAAAGAAAGTCTTAACCCGACCCTCGTGTCAAACCCTCAAATTGTGAACGTCGACACATCTTTTGTGCTAATAAAGAATAATAAAGGTACAAAAATAATACTTGCGTTAATATACAGACCTCCAGCTCAATCAGTGCAAACTGACCGAGAAATTTACGAACAAATTGCAGATGTAAGTAACTCACAAGATACCGTAATTTTTGGCGACTTTAATTTACCTGTGACCTAGTGGGGCAATACTCTTACTTCACACTCCGGACATGACTTGTATACGAACTTGCAAGAGAGTTCGCTTTATCAATTTGTTCGAACGCCGACCCGTGGTAATAACGTTCTTGACATTGTACCTGCAACAAAAGAAGAATTGATAGAGAATTTGAATGTTGGTGATGAATTCAGTAACAGCGACCATCGTACGATAACTTTCACTTTAAACTTTAATAGTAACGAACCAAATAGTAGCATCGAAAAAGTCCCTAATTTCAAGAAAGCAAACTTCCATAAACTTAGAGCTATGTTTAAAGAAACTGACTGGAGCTTTTTAATTAACAATAACGACATAAATTCATCTTGGAAGTTATTGGAAACCACTTACCTAAAAGCAGTGCAAGAATGCATACCATCGAAAATACGGCGTCCAGGCCATAATAATAAGCCCAAATGGTGGAAAAAAGATATTTCAAACTGCCTGCTTGCTAAAAAATTTGCTAATGATAGATTAAAATCCTCACAAAATGACGAAAGAACGGGTGAAATTTGTAGAGCTACGACGCAAAGCCAAAAAGTTAATTAAGCAAAGTAAAAAGACCTTAGAGTTACATATTGCGAATCAAAGTAAAACAAACCCGAAAGAATTCTATAGTTATATCAGAAAGAAAAAAAGTAGTTACTTCAACTGTTGGACCGTTAGTCGATGAAAATGGAGAATACACCAAAGACGAAGTACAAATGAGTAATGCCCTCAATACCTTCTTTGCATCAGTTTTTACAACAGAAGACCTCAGTGATATCCCTACACCATCGCCGATTCAGATTGATAATTCAGATGTTCTAAGCAATATCACCGTTACAGAGAGAGAAGTATTGAATTGTTTAGATAAACTCAAGGTAAATAAAACGCCAGGACCTGATACAATCTCGCCTAGAGTTCTAAAGGAAGCTAAGGATGAGCTCTCCAAACCACTGACATTACTATTCAATAAATCCTTGCAGTCTGGAACTATGCCTGATCAGTGGAAGCTAGCCAACGTAACACCGATATTAAAAAAAGGCAGCAAATCCCTACCCAGTAACTATCGTCCAATTAGCTTAACCTCAGTTGTATGTAAAATGCTAGAAACGGTCATACGAGACAGACTCGTAAATCACTTAGAGGAAAACAACATACTTAAAGATACTCAACACGGCTTTCGTAAAAAACTTTCCTGTTTAACAAACCTCTTAGACTTCTTCCACGATATCCTCAACCTCTACGATGAGAGTAAAGCTGTAGATATTATATACCTTGATTTTCAAAAGGCCTTTGACAAAGTTCCCCACAAACGTTTACTGCTAAAACTAAAAGCGCATGGAATACAAGACGGTGTGTTGAAATGTATAGAAAATTGGCTCAGCAACAGAAAGCAAAGGGTAGTCATAAACGGGAAGGTATCTAAATGGACCAATGTAAGTAGCGGGGAACTCCAGGGATCGGTACTAGGACCAATTCTCTTTCTAATTTACATCAACTACATAGATGAGGGTCTCACCTGCACAATCTCAAAATTTGCTGACGATACAAAAATTGCAAATACCGTACTCTCAAAAGAACAAGTTGACGATATGCAACACAATCTAGATAAATTATCATGTTGGGCCCAAATTTGGCAAATGAGTTTCAATGCGGATAAATGTAAAGTACTACATATCGGATACCTAAATGAGAAAGCAAACTATTCGATGAATGGCACTCAGCTTAAGAATGTAAACAGAGAAACCGATCTGGGAGTAACAATATCGAATAACCTAAAACCGAGTCAACAATGTTCAGAAGTTGTTAATAAGGCAAACAAAATAATTGGCTTTATAAGCAGGTCATTTGAGCATAAATCCAAAGAAGTTATCCTAACCCTTTACAATTCCTTAGTCCGCCCTCTTCTGGAATACTGCGTTCAATCCTGTTGCCCTTATTACCAAAAAGATATAAACAACCCAAACGAGTTCAACGTAGAGTTACCAAAATGATACCTAGCCTAAAGAACAAACCATACGAAGAGCGTCTTAGAGAATTAAATCTATTTCCTTTAACCCAGCGCAGATTAAGAAGTGACTTAATTCAAGTGTTCGAAATCATCAAAGGCATCGACAATATGAACTGTAGTAAGTACTTCACTATCGACCAATCTAATTACTCATGGGGAAACGGTTGCAAAATTATTGTAAATCTTTTAAATCACACGAATCTAAGAATTTCTTCTTCTATCGAGTTGTCAACTTGTGGAATGGGCTTCCCCGAGACGTTATAGACTGCAGCACCGTTCATTCATTTAAACTTCGCCTAGACAAATATCTCGCATCAAACCCGCGACTGACTGCGTTTGTAAATGAATAACTTTATTTTATACTCGCCTCAGTTACTAACCCATCTGTCCCCTACTAATTTCCTAATCCTGCCACGAACATTAGTTCCCTTTCCAATGTTCCCTTACCCACTCTAAACCACTGTTTGGGCACTTGATCCTTAGTGTTTTGGAGGACAAGCAGCCTAGAAGGGTTACTAGTTATGTTGTTGCTTGATTTCCTTTGTACTCCTTTGTACACCCTGCCCTCCCTCCTCTCTCACACCCTACCCTCCCTCCTCTCCCCCACCTTACCCTTCCTCCTCTCCCCCACCTTACCTTGCCTCCTCTCCCACACCCTATACTCCCTCCTCTCTCACACCCTACCCTCCCTCCTGTCGCGCACTCTACCCTCTTTCCTCTCCTACACCCTACCCTCCCTCCTCTCTCACACCCTACTCTCCCTCCTCTCCCACACCCTACCCTCCCTTTTCTAAACCACGCTGCCAGCGGCTATCGGCCTGCGGGAACGTACTAAACTCCGGCATCCTAGAGGTCCCGATGGGAGTAGAGTGGAGGGGGGACTCGAGCAGAAGTCCTCGAGCACCCTCTCCACCCTGGACCTCACTAGCCGCCCCCAGTACGCAAGCCCTCAAATCGTTCTTCTTGATGCCATGAGCCACCTTAAGCCCCATGAGGGGAGCCAAACACTGTAGACCATACTTGCTAATTCCCTCTAGTCGATCAGCTGTTATAGGCACCTCCAAAAACTTATTTGCGGCCTCCTCCCTAGTTACTAACCCCCCTGGCATCTGCCCATCAGAGCCTGCATCATTCCCTGAACCCTCAGTATGATCTGATTCGTCTCCCATGGTGTCCACCAAAAATTCTCACGTTTATAAACAAAAAAAGAAGAAGTACCCATGCTCCTATGTAGCACTATTCACTTGCCAAAAATGTCTGAAGACTCTCAAGTGCTATACTACTTTGCCAAAAAAAATCTAACTTGCCCACTATATTCCTCAATAAAACAAATGACCACAACAATCCTGCAATTATCTCTTAGTTCACAAGATCCTGAGCTAGGTCGCCATTTGTTACGATCCAGGTTCTCAAAGACACAGGGCTCTTCAACATTGGACTAGATAATGGCAAAAAGCAACAACGGTAACACTAGATCCAACCCCTGCCTTAAACACTGGAAAACAAAACACCATTACCGCCCTGAGTCGTGCCTGGACAACGAGGTATCCTATGACTCAGTAACTGGTGCACACACACGCTGACGCTCAATGAAACAGCCTATTCTCAAACAGTAAAAGATTACTCGATTATGTTACACAAAGAAAAGATAGTTAACGTGATTAATCAACGTTACGGTAGATACTCAAATAACTGGCACTCCTGTATTAAAGAAAGTGCAATGCTAGTCCTGCAACATCAACTGCAAACTTCTGAAATAAGTCTGATGCTGGGAAGATGTTCGTAAAGAATCTTGAACAATTATAATGCAGAATACGGGTCACAATAAATGCTAGGACATATAGTAATAATAGGCAGGCGAATAATAAAGACTGCGCAAAGGTAGTAATGCTCGACAACTAAAGAAATGCTTCGTGACACAACGCAACAGCCTACTCGGGTTGTGCAACTCAACAACAACCTCGGCTCAAAAGTGCAGTGAATAATAATGCTGCATACATTATAATAATGGGGATTATCTCTAACCAGTGTCTGCTCAGTTAATAAAGTCTAGCTGGGGTATCAAGGCAGGGCAACAATGGGCGAGCATGCGGCTCGTAGCCTAACGTTGTCCGAGGGTGGTATAATGAAGATTACGTTATATGACGGGGATGCTCTCTTGATAAATCTAGGTCTCTAGTACCTAGCTCTATCCTGGCGATCCCTCAGAAGTCAACACAAAGAGGCAGCACTATGTTGTGAGGGATAGGCTATGGCCCTCTCACACCACAGCGCTGTGCTCGCAAAGTAAACCAACCCGAAGACAACTTAGGCTCCCACAGTACCTGTCGATGTCGTGCAGAGCTTAGCTAACACTGCACACATCGGAGACAACGACACAGTAACCTTACCCCTAGTCTAGCTTTAGATAACCAAGCAGAATCACTCAACACCTTGCAAGGGAGACATATACCGGTCTACAACCTTCCTGAGAGAGGACACATACGGAAAAGTCCATCTCTCTAATCCTCAATAAAGCAAAATACCTCCTTAACCTAATACATGGAAATATCTGAGAGCTTCGCGTACAATACGACTGGTCGACGGTGAACGTCTATGCTGAAACCAGAAGGGATGTTGAGTTTAATAAAGATTAGAGAATGAGAAAGGAGAAGTCGAGAGAGAGAGATAGTATGCAAAGTCGCGAGTATGGGGGACAGAATTGCAAAGGATGTAGGTGATACGCGTGTCAGGCAAGCTCTGAGCTGGTAAAGAACACGAGGCAGCGACGGGGAGGGACTAGTTGACCACCCGGCCGCCAACGCCGTCAGCGCCCAAGCGAGCCGCGTCATAGCTCACCTCGCTGCCGGGTGTACTCCCTCACACTCTCTCGCTCGCCTCCCACACAAGCAACATTTATATTATAGCGAATATAAAATATAAGGCGCGGTCAGAGACCAAAACAAAGACCATTTCTAGACTGTCTGTGGCAACACGACACTAATGAAATAAAGCAGATCATTCTAGGACAACTGTAGCCTATCCCCCCATCCTGGCGAGCGCTAGCGAGCTGCAATGCCCCACGCAACCATTCTGCTAACGCCGGGAGGCGTCACAATATATATATATATATATATATATATATATATATATATATACTGTATTCTGTATATATATATATATATATATACTGTACTAGCAGGGGTACCCGGCGTTGCCCGGGTACTACCACCACTACTACTACCATAATCACCATCATCAATCACTACTACCACAATCATCACAACACTACTACTACCATAATCACCGGCCTCGACCTCCCTGTGCCTCATTAAACGGCGACCTCGATTTCGGCCGCTAAATTACCTCCGATTTTGGATCTGACCTCATCCGTACCCCCATTTTGCGGGGCTGCGAACAACTTTCGTTCCATTCATCTTTTCGATCGGAGGCCTCCTTCTGCCCCAAACGGCCATTTGTTTTCATTTTTTTTTTTTTTTCAATTTCGGCCTCGAAACGACCTCCGGTCGTGGCCTCGCCACCTCTATGACCTGACCCAGGTCAATTGACACCCACATGCAAAGTTTCAGCTCCCCAGGTCCAAAACCGCGGCCGCCTATTAAGAACACACAGTCAAACAGACACACGAACTGATTTAATAATATACAGTAGATGCGCTTGGTGGTCTGTTGTTTTCTATTTTTGGGGTTTTATTTATTTATTTATTTATTATTTAAGAGGGAACTCTTAAGCTCGGGTCACACATACACGTTCTAACGTCCGGTCCGTCCCCGACCAAGAAAATAACTTTTGTGTGTGTCCGTGTATGTCCCGTGGGTGTCCCGGCATAACACGGTTTCTGGCAGTTACCCCAACCCACACGGACCATTTTATGCATGCACAAAAAGGACGCCGCCTAGACGCTTTTTATTAAGAGGTCGGAGCCGGACGGGACGTTAGAACGTGTATGTGTGACCCGAGCTTAAGAAGGCGTTTTAGTTAGCTTACTGGATCAACTAAGACACATTGCTTGAAAATGACAAAACAAAGCAAAATTATAATAATGACAAAAATATCATAATAACCATCAAGGCGTCGGACCAGGTAGCGTTAACATGCGACTATAACCGTTCATTACTGTGTAGAGTGTTGCCTCCCAACACTTACATACGCTAACACACTTCAGCAACACCTTCACACACTTCAGCAACACTTGCACACACTTCAGTAACACTAACACTCACTTCAGCAACACATACATAAGCTGACCCACTTCAGCAACACTTACACACACTTCAGCAACACTTGCACACATTCACACACTTCAGCAACACTTGCACACACTTCAGCAACACTAACACACACTTCAGCAATACTTACACACACTCACACACTTTAGCAACATTTCCACCACTCACACGGTTTTACACGACTGTACGTATTTGTTCCATAAATGTTTCCGCACCTTTCGATCTGGCAGCTTCTGACATATTTTATATGTTTGTTTAGTTCGCTCATTTATGGCAGTCATGCTTCTGTGTAGTTGTTGATACCGAAGCGGTGTATTCTCAAAATGTTGCCGGAATATTGTTGTGGTTCAAAGTGGCCGGAACAAGCACTCGTGTAAATCGGTCTCTGCAAACACACACACACACACACACACACACCGATGATGATTATCGTTGAGAGCATTATTACACAACCAAGCCCACACATACATACTGATTATCAACTCTGCGAAGCAGAGTGGTATCGTGCACACAGATCCCGCCCGTATACTGTGCACCACCAGTCAGCTTGTCTGTCGTCGCCCGTCGTCGTCGTCGTCGTCTTCATTGTCCGTCTGTCTGTCGAGAAACTCCACCTAGACCGCTCAAAGGATGTTCACCAAATTTTACAGGTGAATCCATTTGGTCAATGCAAAGGTCAGTCAATATTTTTTTTCCATTTAACTTAAATGTTAAGGTCAAAGGTCAAGGTTAAAAATAAGGTCAATATTTCATATTTTTTCGTTTTTTCTCAAATTTCTTCAATTTCACTATACAAGTTACTGCTAACCTTGCTATCGTATTGACCAAATTTTAGGTAAATATTCTAAATGGTAAGGCCAAAGGTCAAAATATGTTTTTCACTAGTATTTCTTATACTAACTGTTACATTCTCACTAGGCATACTGTGTATATTCAGAATACCTAGGCCAAGGTCATACCAAAAACTATACAATTCCATATGAAAGGTCAAGGTCACAGGTCAAGGTCAAATAAAAGGTCAATATGCTATTTTCTTTACTTTTCATGCAAACTTCACAATATTTGGCGAGATAGTTTCACTTTAAATTAAAAAGAAAACACTAAATTGTGACATACATATCATAAAGGTCAAGATAAAGGTCAAATGTCAAGGTCAACTATTCTTTTAAAATATATGAAACTAACTGATGGGTTTTAATTAAATTAGGCATGCTTATTTAATGTTCCTGGGCAATGTCAATGAAAACAAAAAGGTCAAAGGTCAAGGTCAGCTATTTCTTTAATATCTCTGGAACTAGTTGATGATGTTTAATGAAGTTTGGCACGCGTATATGGTTTTCCAGAGTTACATCAATGCAAGCAAAATATATAATCCTACATAAAGGTCAAGGTCACAGGTCAAAGTCAAAAGTCAACCTCCATCATAAAAATACTGAAATTTTGATAAGCTGACTGTTAGTTGCATTTTACATAAATAACATATACATCAATTTCATATAAATATTCTAAAACTTAAGGTCAAAGGTAAAGGTAAAGGTCAAAGATCAAAACAAAAGTGTTAATAATTTTCCCAAAACTTTTCGTGGACTGTTTAACCCTTTCGATAAAACGATAAGCAGTAGTGGAGGTATGGAAGTGGAGGTAAAACAGAGAGTGTGTGAAGGAAGGAAGGTTTTCGGAGCAATGGGAAGTATGTGGAAGACGAGAAATCTCGGAGTGAAAGCAAAAAGTGCACTGTATCAAGGAATTGTTGTGCCAACAGTGATGTATGGGGCTGAGACATGGGCTCTGAAGAAAAAGGAGAAAAGAGGGCTGGATGTGATGGAGATGAGCTGCTTGAGGAATATGTGTGGAGTTACTCGTAGAGACAGATTGAGGAATGAAGAGATACGTAGGAGAGTGGGGCAGCAGGAACATTTGTCAGCCAGAGTGGACAGAAAGGTGCTGAGCTGGTATGGTCATGTTGAACGAATGGGAGATGAAAGGCTTACAAAGAGAATATGTGAGTCAGGTACAAGGGGAGATAGAAGGGCAGGAAGACCCCCATTGAGATGGAGAGACTGTGTAAGAAAGGCTTTGGATGATAGAGGAATGACTATATATCAGGCAGGGGAAGTGGTGGTGGACAGGAGTGAATGGAGAATGCTTGTGAATAGTTGAGTGAACACGTGGTCATTTGGAGTAAGGGGTCGGGCGCAAGTTCGACTAGATAATAGTCCATCAGGCGCCTGGCCCGGGGGGACGATTCATATGAAGGGTGTGCCTGGAAGTGTGGTGGGAGGGCTTGTGGCTTTGGCTCCGCTGCATGTCTACCTGCCGAGATCGGAACCTCTCCGGGTGGTCAGGGGCCGGGGGAGAGCAGGAGCGACCTTGGTAACCCTGGTCTCTGGGTCTTCTCCTGGGTGACCTGGATGTGTGTGAGTTTGTGTTTTTTATCTGTGTTTATTTTTTGTTTTATGTTGTTTTTGTGTTTTCCCTGTTCTTGCTCTGTCTTGAGTCGGCTACCTCCAAAATGGGGATTGGGCCTGAGCATATAGATAGATAGACAGATAGATAGTTTAACCCTTTCTGTACTGGCGACGTCTTTTTTTATCATATTCTAGCTATAATTAGACGATTGTGTGCAGCTATTGAATGATCTGTGGTGGAAAAAGCGATAATTAGGATAGTTGAAAGCCTGCTAATTAAACTGAATGAAATTGTCTATTATTATCCAGTATAAAATGAAAAGGACAGAATTGGTACTGAACGGGTTAATGTATCGTCACCAAATTTGGAAGGCAAATTCGGTTGGTCAGTGCGACGATGATGATTGCTGTAGTGATGATAGTGACAGTTGTAGTGATGATGGTGACAGTTGTAGTGATGATAGCAGTAGTGATGATGGTGATAGTAGTAGTTATAATGGTGGTAATAGTAGTGATGATGGTAACCCATCACCGAGTTGGGTATACCGTTTTGATTTGGGCAAAGCGACACTTCTACTTTATTATTATTATTACACATACACACACACAAACACACACGCACACACACCACAGCACCCGGTCGGCATGCAATGGGAACTGCCCCTTGGGACAGTAGTGCGGTGTACGTGCTGCCTAACACACAAACTCGCCGCCACTCACGTAGACGCCTTTCCCTACCCCACAAGTTCCAATATGACCATATTGTTGTTAAAGGGAGATGGCTCGTTTTTCTGATCCCCCTTCTTCCTAATGTTTAGCTTTCACATTAGAGTAGAGCCTCTATTTACGACACTCAGAGGGAGATAAGACGTCGGAAATGTTAATAGCCTACCGTAGATAATTTTATAAACATGATATACTGTAGGGTAGAGCCTCTATTTACAACGCTCAGAGAGAGATAAGACGTGGCAAATGTTAATACCGTAGATAATATGCTTAGATGATATAGAGGGTAGCCTCTATTAGATATCCTATAGTTGGAAACTATAGGATCTCTATCCTCTATTTACGACGTTCAGAGGGAGATAACACGTGGTAAATGTTATGAGTCTGCTGGCCCTGTTCTCTAAAGTAGAATTCCTTGGGTCTGCAGCCTGGTGTTGGAGCCTCTAGAGACGGGCTCCTCTGGGAAGGTTGTGTGCTGTCTCAAGATTCACCACGTACACACATTACCACCACAAGTATAGTTATAATAATAATAATAATAATAATAATAATAATAATAATAGTAAAAATAATAATTATATGTTTTCACCAACCAACTTCACTTCTAAGCTCAATTAATAAAATCAACAAATACATGTGGAACTCCAAGGACTCGAACCTAGGACACTCACACCGAAATTCCGCGCACTTATGCATTACGCTATCAAGACATAATATTATTAATAATAGTAATGATAATAATAATAATAATAATATTAATAATAATATTAATAATAATAATAATTATAATCATAAGAAGAACAACAACATATATATATACGGTATATAACTGATAAACACTATTAATAAAGTAGACGTGCCGTTTTGCCTAAAATCAAAACGGCATACCCAACTCTGCGATGGGACACTATCACTACTAGTCACTATCACCATTACTATCATAAGTACTACTACTATTACAGTCATCACTACTACTGTTACCATCATCACTACTCTCATCATCACTACTACTGTCATCATTACTACAACTTTCACCATAATCACTACTACTCACCATCATCACTAATACTGTCACCATCATCACTACTGTCATCATTATAACTACAACTATCACCATTGCTTGTCACCATCATCACTACTATTATGACCATCATCACTACTACTAGTACTGTCACCATCATATCTAGTACTGTAATCATCACCATCACCACCATCATCATCACTGCTGTCCTTAACGGGGCACACACACACAGAACGCCATCATCATTGCTTGGGAATAGGTACAGGGTGGGGGGTCCTGAGGGGGCGGGGGGGGGGTCTGGTTTGATGGGGGGGGGGGGGCAAAACCATATTTTAGACCTAAAATCATAACTAGTGCACAAATTTAAAAAAAAAAAAAAAAAAAAATGTATTACCGTCGCATTCACGCACCGAATGTTCGTGTGAAGTTTGGTGAAAATCCGTCGAACGGTCTAGGAGGCGTTATCAGACAGACAGACAGACAGACAGACGTCTCACCATTATCATCACATCTGAGACATGTGTAATAGGTACAGGGTGGGGGGTGAGGGTCCTGAAAGGGGGGGGGGGGGGGGACATGTTTTTGGACCTAAGATCATAACTATTGCACAACTTCAAAACATCTGTTTTTAATTACCGTCGCATTCACGCACCGAAGGTTCGTGTGAAGTTTGGTGAAAATCCGTCAAACGGTCTAGGAGGAGTTCTCGGACAGACAGACGGACAGACGGACAGACAGACAATTCGGTTTGCATGTACCACTATACGGGGGGCGATACCACTCTGCTTACGCAGAGTTGATAAAGCTAGGATTGTACAGCCGGATTAAGATTCATCTAACGTTAGCAAGAATAAAACTAAAATCATGCCAATTTACAGAAAGGGTCCCATTATTTAGAGTATTCTGCCAAAATGCAATACTGGTAACTATTCTTGTCTTGATAGCGTAATGTATAAGTGCGCGGAATTGCTGTGTGAATATCCTAGGTTCGAGTCCTTGGAGTGCCACATGTATTTATTGATTTCATTAATTGAGTTTAGAAGTTAAGTTGGTTGGTGAATTTGTTTAATATTGTGTATAACCTGGTGAATTTGCACTTGCTCACTTAGGGCTGGAGAACTCTTATCTCGAACTGATTGGCTGATGATGGTCTGTCATATTCTGTTTGTGTATGTTTTGTTGTTTATACTATAAGATGGTATTCAGGCTCAGCAGCACCAACCAATCAGATCAAAATATAGTTTTCTTGTAGTGGATAGGCGTATTTATTTCCTCATTTATGTATAATTTTATATATTTTCTTGGTTTCCTCAGTAGACCTCAATCAATCTTAAAAAACACAACATACATTTTTCGATAAATAATGTCCCGGCCGAAGGCCGGTTCCTCTTAGATTACAGGCTCGCCATCGCTGGCTAGAAAAAATCGACACCTACATGACACGAAAAGTCTAAATATTAACAAAGAAATGAGGCGAAAGGTCTTAAAATCACCAAACTAATGGGCCGGACGTCATCAAATCTGAAAATAATGGCTCAAAAAGTGCTACAGCAAATGAGCTGTCAATTTATACACGTATTCCCTAATCAAGTCTTCATATTTGGCAAAAATATTAGCTCGATTACCCTAGTCCTGTTTGAGTTATGAGAGGTTATAGGTTACGAGTTCTCCCCAACCTAGAATGAACGGACTAATAGTAAGTCCTAGCGTATGCCTTGTCCTTGTGTTGGTCCGTCTTTTCCGTCCCTCTCAGAACAGATTCCTCGACAAAAATTACAACACACGCATGTTGGCCAAGCCCCGACGCCTTCATCTCCTACTACAGCTATTTTCCTCACCCCAACTCCTTCCTCTGTTTCAACTTTAGTATACGAGGCATTGGGTGATCAAAATTATTGCTTGTCTCACCTTGTCCTGTATTCCTTGCCCTTCTGTCCTTGCGTGTTTCATTTACTCGACGACGTATACAGACTAATAACACGCACAACAAAGCCACTCCAACAGCTTCCTCTCTCTCTCCAACATCCCTGTCTCCCTCTAAACACTCTTCGAATAACTAGATACGAGGTGCTGTTGTAAAGGCTTTTCCCTCAACACCTTCACCTGACCTTACCTGACCTGACTTGCCAGATTAGAACACAAAATATATATAAATAAAAAAGTGAGATTTGAATTTGTTGTGAGTGGATGTATGTCACAGCTTAAATGCCCTTTTAATTTATATTTACATGTTTACGTTTTCGTCTTCACCTCTTAACCTATCCTAAATGTCATTGTTGACGTCATCAGCCCTTTTATTTATAAACTGGTATTACTAATTTTGTAAAGCTATTCCCAGACTATTTCAATCTGTTGAAGAGGAATTAGCCATTGCTTTTATCTGGGCAGTAGTAGTGTTTATTCTTTTTATTATAGTTTTTTTTTGTTCTCATTTTCGTTCTCCTTTAACTCCTTCTTCTTCTTTGTTCTCTTATTTTGTTTTATTTTCTCTCTTTTCCTTCTTTCCTGTCTTCTCCCTCAGGTCAGGTCTTCTTCTTCTTCTTCTTCTTCTTCAGGTCAGGACAGGTGAAGGTATTGAGGGATAAGCCTTTACAACGGCACCTCGTATCTACATTCTACTTTTCCCATTTTCTGAAGAGTGTAGAGAGAGGAGAAGGAGTGTTGGAGAGAGAGGAAGCTGTTGGAGTGGCTTTGTTTATGTGTGTTATTAGTCTGTATACGTCGTCGAGGTGTCCACCGACTGGGTGCAAGCATGTGAAACATGCTAGGACGTACTACAACACCCACTAAATGTCCGCCTTGGCTGGGATCGAACCCAGGTCAAGCAGATTCACACGTGAGCGTGCTCACCACTCGACCACCGCGGCTCTTCTTCTTCTTCTTCTCTTGCGTTGTTGTCGTTGTTGTTGTAGTTGGTGTCATCTCCAGCAACTGCAATGTCTGTAAAGGTGGATTTACATAGGCGCTTTTACCGGCAATGTCTGATCCACAACGTTATCCTGGCAACATATATGTTGCTATTTGACATCAGCAATTAACCCCTTCTGTACTGGTGACTTTTATTATTTTGTTATCATAGCTAGACATTTATGTGCAGTTTAAGGAGGAGCTGTGGTAGTAAAAACATTTAACTGGTGTAGTTCAAAGCCTGTTAATTGCTGGAGGCCTTCTCTAAACTGAATTGAATCATTTAATAGAAGCCACAATACAGTTAACAGGACGGCACCGGTACTGAAAGGGACAGTCTGAAGGTAGAATAATACAAGTAACAACATGATTAGAGGTAACAACTTATTATTGGTGACAACATCATTATAGGTGACAATTATTCATCGCCTTGCTCAAGGGAGATGGTAGTCGCCGGCTATGTCTCAGAAAACCTTCACCAACCTGAGCGAGATTTGATCCCCAGTCTGCTGGGTTGCAGGCGGGACCGGTACCACTTAGGGGGGAGGAGGGGAGGGGAGACTGATTCAATAATTAGTATATAATCAATGCTTGCACAGGCTGACCTAATGCTGAACACGTCCCACTATTCACAATGCGTCAATCTAAACATCGTTGCAAGCTATCTATGAAACTTGTTTTGTTCATACAACAGCCACATTCAGCCTATGCAAGGTATCGTGTTACGGTATCGAGTGCAAGTTGAATGTTACTGTAGTGTCGAAGTGGTTATGGCTTTGAGTGTTGTATGTAATCAATAGACATTGTAAATATGGCACTGGTGTATTGCATCTCTGATACTCGCCATTGTAGAAAGGGGTATGGATAATAATAATAATAATAATAATAATATTTATTCAGTTAGCAATTTACAGAGTTGGTACCACATAGTATGTTACAAATATATATGACATGTACCAGCCTTGCATAATTCCAACTAAGGATAGCCCAATAAGGCCGTTAGGCGTATTCCCATTGGGGTCCTTGTGGGATTAGGTTAGCTGGGGAAATGGGGAGGATAAAGAAATATATACTTAGAGAAAGTATTTCTAGGGGTTATTTTAAGATACCTTACATCCTATAGTAAATATCAGTAATCCGTAATCAGTAATCATTTCAGTTTGGTTTGTCTATCTCTTATGTCGTATTTAGTAGTAGACATAAGCTTGGTGCTCCCTTCTCGCAGCTGTCCGGTTCAGGTGTTCCTTCAGGCTACGTCTGAAGGAATACAGTGTTCTCTTTTCACGGACTGACTGGGGACTGATACCATACAGGTGATTGTCAAATAGACCCTCATACAGTGAGGGATCCATCGAGGGCTCCCAAAAGTTATAATTTTGTATGTTCGAGGAACCATCCAAACCATAGGTCTATGATCCAAACCCATTGCTCCAGAAATATAATAAAACAAATAATTTAGGTAAGTTAGTATTGTATAGCGTATATGGCATTATGTAAGAAAGCAAGAGTGTGTGTATCTTAATAGCAAGGTAAAATTGCATTTTTTTTAATGGAGGCACAGAAAGATAAAGTCGACAAATTAGTCCAGGTGGTGAAACAAAATGTCTATCAATCCTTATACTTCACTTAGAGCTCTCCCCGTGAATACTTCCTTGAAAATCTGGTGCAGACAACCTCCTACAAATATGAAACCGGTCGACTGTTGTATTTTTTTTTTTTTTTTGAGGTAGTCAACACCAGCAGCAGGTACAAATAAAAGCAATAGTTCCTGTCCACCTTGAAATCAATAACAAAACAAGGCCATTTAACCTCTTCTGTACCGTCGACGTCTTTTAATTTTATTCTAGCTATATTTAGAAGATTTTGTGCAGCTTAAGAAGGATCTGTGTAGTAGAAAGGGTTAATTTAGATTGTTCGAAACCTCTTCATTGCTGGGACCCTTCTTAAGCTGAATATAATCGTCTATTAGTAGCCAGTATAAAATGAAAAGGACGGAACTGGTGCTGAACGGGTTAAACATGAACGGCTAAACAAGTGGATCAAGACAGTGGAGTTAAGCCGGTATCACACGAACGCTTTTTCCCTCAACATTTATCCTCAACACTGGTCTGGCAGCTTATGAGGTCAACATTTATAATATTTCTGTCGTCGACATTCATCTACTATTAGTCTAGGTTCCGATACCAGTGCAAAATATTCCAGAAATGTTACCAGAAAAATATTGATCATCGAATGTTGACTATAAAAGCTCTCGTGTGATACCGCTTTAGGAGGAGAGGAGGGTGTCGGTTGTTTGGTCAATCAGATGTTAAATATCCTTGGATTTGACTTTACTAAGGGCAAATGTTGAAAGAAACTTTCGCTTGTGACTGTATGTTGTGATCTTGTAAACTCCTTGTGGGAGAGTATTTGTCATATTTGCCCTTGACATCGAGCTAGAACTGCTACGGTCATGGCAAGGGGCACTGTTTTGGTGGGGCATGCTTAGTGTACACTGTATCTTCAAATTGGCTAAAATAATATTGTTGATTAAATATAAACATAGCTCACCTGATTCCTTTATTGAAGTGTGTATCTGTATATTGAAGTGTGAGTGTGTGTGTGTGTGTGTGTGTTTAGTATATGTGTGGATGTGTTGTGTGTGTGTGTGGGTGGGTGCAGTGTGTACCCTCACCCAGGTCCGGAAGCATTTATTATACGCTCTTCTTCAGCAGCTACAGATATAAAAATAGTTGGGTTCGGTATGTTGGGTGACTCACAAGAAGTAAGACACCTGGGTAGCGGGGATTGTCGGGAAAGGGTTAGGATAGGTTCTCACCATAACGTTCTCTGACCATAATTATACTGTATACTTCCTAAACTGTCATAGTAAAGTAATATATTAATACGGTTTTCATGGTAAATGGTTGTGTGCCTGTCCTCCTTGGCATCGTAAATATATTTGTTACTATATATATATATATATATATATATATATATATATATATATATATATATATATATATATATATATATAAATATACAAATAAATATATAAATATATGTACGTATGTGTATAGTATATATATATATATATATATATATATATATATATATATATATATATATATATATATATATATATATATATATATACACACACACAGAGAGAGAGAGAGAGAGAGAGAGAGAGAGAGATCAACTTGAGTTTAATTAAAGGAATTTAACTTTTGTCAACATGGTTTTCCATTCTAATATTATTCGGGTTCATCACTACCAATACACTGTATTTTTAAAGGGTGTATAAGTATGGATCTTTTATTACCCTTTTCATAACTGATGGTGTTAACCAATAACAATTTACAGTATAGAACGGCTGTTGTGATGACAAGGCGCGGGGTTTGTGTGGCCATATACTTGGTGTCTGGCACGGAGAATTATTACTGACAGTTAATACTAGATAAGCCCAATCACATATTTTACCTAATACCGGGTGTGTGTGTGTGTGTGTGTGTGTGTGTGTGTGTGTGTGTGTGCGTGTAAGAATATGTGTTATAGTGTATACGTGTGAGATTCTGTGTCTGTATGTTTATGTGTCTTCGTGTAAACTGTATAGGTGTGAGAATCTGTGTGTGTATTTGGGTGTGTGCTTGTGCGTGTATGTGCGTGTACGTACAGTGGATACGATCACGCAGGGTTGAGAGCAAATTTACCTTGTTTTCAGCATCACCAATTATATAAATAGTTAGATTCGGTAAGTTGGGTGACTATACTTTGTTCGTTGTAGGTAGGCCAAAAATCAAGACCTCAGCCTCTCATAACTCATAATGGACTAGAGTAATCTAGCTAATATTTCCACGATTTTGGGAGAGTCAGCCAGGGAATAGGTGTGAACTGTAAAGTCCATTTCCTCCAGCCCTTTTTGAGTTACAGAGTTTAGGGGTCACAATTTCTGGCCTACCTGTAAGGTTAACTTTTGTTATCAACCTTTATTTTATTTGGTTGACAACATTAATCTGAAAATCTGTTGACAATATTTTGAACTGGTACAGGGAACTATACTCTATATTTGTCCAGCTGACGGTAAAATGCCATGTCTTCAGCTTGATTACTACGCTATTTTGATGGTTTTGTAGCTAAAATTGTTGCTAATTATGAAAACTTGGCACTAATATGAAATAGATACATGGTTGTTTGTTATGTTTTTCTGTTGGTTATAGATAAATCAGTTGCTAAGGAATTCAATTTACCGTCAGCTGAAATGAAACAGAGCGTACACTGAATTTTGATAATATTATAGGTGATAGAGCTTTAGTGAAGATATTTTTTTCGAAACTGCCAGATAAAATTTGCGGATATATGTTGCGGGGGAAAAGTCCTTGTGTAATTCCACCGATCACTTATTGGTAGCATGATGTGCGGGGCTTATTGGAGAATGACAATATGCCCTGTTCCAAAAACTGTAAGTAGGTCAAAGATCGTGAACATTAACCTCTATAACGCACAAACGACAAGAGTAATCGAGCTAATGATTCTACCATTTGGGAAAAGCCAGCCAGAGAATAGGTGTGGAAATCTACAGTCAATTTGCTCTAGCCCTTTTTGAGTTACAGAGGTGTCGATTTTGTCCTGGCGAAATGTTTGAAAAAGTTAGTTAGACTAATTAAGATCGGGTTAGGTTAGAACAGCTTAGTTAGGCTGATTAAGGTCAGGTTAGGTTAGAAAAGGTTAGTTAGGTTAATTAAGGTCAGGTTAGGTTAATTGAGGTCAGGTTAGGTTAGAAAAGGTTAGTTAGGTTAATTAAGGTCAGGTTAGATTAGAAAAAGTTAGGTAGGCTTATTTGGATCAGGTATTTATAGTCATTCTGTCAAATTTTCTAAGTTAATTTTGATCAAGTTTGGGTAGAAATGGTGAGTTATGCAAATTAAGGTCAGGTTAGGTTAGAAAAGGTTTGTTAGGCTAATTAAGGTCAGGTGAGGTAGGCGAATTAGGGTCAGTTTAGGTTAGAAAAGGTTAATTAAGTCAATTTAGGACATAATAGGTTAGCAATGGTTAGTTAGGTTAATTAAGGTCAGGTTAGGGTAAAACAGTTAGGGTAATTAAGGTACAAAAGAGTACAAAGGAAATTAAGCAACAACAGGCCTAGTGACCCTTCTAGGCTGCTTGTCCTCCAAAACACTGAGGATCAAGTGTCCAAACAGTGGCTTAGAGTGGGTAAGGGAACATTGGAAAGGGAACTACTGTCCTGGAACTAATGTCCGTGGCAGGTCAGGTTAGGTAGGCTAATATAGGTCAGGTTAGGTTAAAAAAAACGGTTAGTTAGGGTATTTACGGTCAGGTTAGGTTATAAAAGGTTAGTTAAGCCAATTAAGGTAAGGTCATGTTAGGTTAGTAGCTGGGTTAAATAAGATGGTGGAAGTATCGACCCCGAACTTGGACGACGCGGCTTTGAACGGAAATAGCGCGGCCTACACCTGCCGCGCCCTCCGTGAAGACCAAGGGTGCGGGACCGTGACCGTAACGTACCAAGCCCCCCCACCCCTGGTAACCTTGTCGGCAGGTGGCGCTACGGTGATGGATGAGACCCGGGTGAGAGAGAGAGAGAGAGAGAGAGAGAAAGGGAGAGAGAGAGAGAGATGGAGGGAGGGAGGGAGGGAGAGAAAGAGAGTTACAAGGTATATACAGTATCTCAGAGACCTTGCGGTCCATTCCGGGGAGATACTCGAAGTGAAAGGAGAGAAACTGTTTAGAGCACTACACTAATTACAGAGTGTGCAAAATACTATCTACTCTCTTCTTGAACTGCTCTACTGAATAACAATTTATAACTTCGGAGGGAAATTTGTTCTAGGTAGAACAGATGTTATATGTGAAATAGTGTCCACAAATACTAGTGCAGAACCTTTTCAATTATAATTTTCAGTCATGGTTGCGTGTTGTATTCATATTGAGCCTAAACATTTTGCTATAATCCACATTGTCAGTATTCTAAAAACTTCAATAAGCTGACTTCGTAGTCTGCATGTCTCCAACGGAAATAGTTCAAGAGCTCTCAACTGGTCCTCATAGCTCAGTCTTCCAATCGATGGAATATGCTTTGTAGCCATTGCTTGTACTCTTTCCAGTCTCTCTATATTTTTCCTGAGTGCTGGATACCAGAATTGAACAGCATACTCCATGAGAGGCCGTATCAGTGTTGTAGAGTGTGAAAACAATTTCTTATTTCTATACATAAATTGCCTTTTAATAAGCCCAATGAGCAAGAGAGAGAGAGAGAGAGAGAGAGAGAGAGCGGGGGTCGGCTACAAGGATTTACAAAATATAGTTGGTATCTAAAAGACCTTGCCGTTCATTCCTGGAAGACACTCATGATTGAAAGAGAGTGATTACGTATTGCACTACACTCATTGCAGAAAACACAAAATACTATCTACTCTCTTCTTGTATTGCTCTACTAACAAACTATTTACAAGTTCTTGGTGATGTTTGTTCTAGGTATTTTTTTGTTTTATACATGACATAATGTCTAATTTGTTTAGCTTTGAACCTCTTCAATTCGAATTTCCAGCCATGGTTCAGTGGTATGTTCATATTGGGGCTAAACATTTTCTTATAACCCATGTTGTTGAGACTCGTTAAGTATATTCAGGGTCCAGAGAATATGTACGTAGTCCTTTAAGTCTGAGTATATTTAAGGGGAGATGTGCTGTTTTTGTTGGTCTCCTTCTCCCTTATGTTTAATCCCATTGTTTTTTAGATTATTTTAAGACGTTCGACTCATTAGTTTGGCGATTATATGACTTTACACCCCATTTCTTTGTCAATGTTAAGACCTTGCGTGCCATTTAGGTGACGATTTTTTCCTCGCCCGAAAGCGAGCCTGTAGTTTCTAGAGTTACCAACCTTCGGCCGGGCAATTTTCTACCGAAAAATTTACACATTTATCTTGAAGGGGGTTCTAGGGGGTGTGTTTTTACAGCTTGATGGAGGTCTATAGGGAGTGACAAACATAATGATAAAATGATACATAAATGTTTTCCATGTTAGTTTTTCATCAATATATATTCCTAGAAAGTTGGTGGATGTACATTTTTCTACCGAGTTATCCCCTATTTTGATTGTAATGGAGTTGTGCTGCTTATTTCCTGCAAACAACATATTATAAACCCACCTTCCAGCACACACACACACACACACACACACACACATATATATATATATACAGTATATATATATATATATATATATATATATAATATATATATATATATATAATTATATATATACTGTATATATATATATATATATATATATATATATATATATATATATATATATATATAGTTATAATATAGTTAATCCTACTTCAGTCTTTGAACTTTTGAAGCCAATTTCTTAAAAATTCAGGTTATATAAATTATAATACAAATTATATTGCCTCGTTTGTGTTGGATACTGACTGAGATGTGTGCGTAGTTCTTAGTGTTCACGACTGTACATATGTTATGACATTAACCTGGGGGATGAGCTGTGTATCAGGTTATAATGCTCTCACAAGCTTATATATTGCTCTAAAGCAAGTATGTAAGTTTACCATTTTGTAAGTGTGTTGTTAAAGGGAGGGGGGGGGGGAGGGGTTGTTCGAGCCTTTGAAGGGAAAGGACGTATGGATTTTTCTCTCCTTGGTGAACAGCAAGTTAGTGAGGGAAGGGATGGTGATGGAATTGTGAAATATACAACAGGGTGAGTGGGAAATTACGGTGATTTGATATTGGGTGAAACTCTGGAGTTCTATCTAACCAAAATCAAACATGTGAAAGAAGAGACGGAAAATTGAAGAGTGCTGTGCCAGGCAGCGAGGGAGGCGTAAGGACGAGGGGCAAGCCGATGCCAGGCAAAATACCCTCCACCCATGACTGTCTCCAGCCAACACCACTCACCCTAGGGTGTGCCCCCCCCCCCCCCCCCCCCCCCCCTTCCCCACCCACATCCCATCTGTCATCGCGCCAGTGCATGGAGAAGCTGGTCGTGTGAAAGTGGACCGAAATATTCTGCATGGCGCTAATGCTGAGAGGACGACTGCAGCAGAGGGAAGTATGCAGGAGAGAGACAGCGAAGTACAGCAGAGGCGAAAAGGCGGAGTAAGGGAATAGAGGAAGGAACCATAAACCTCGCTGACCACAACACTCCCCCCCCCCCTCTCTACCTCTCCTCCCCTCGCTTAAAGTAATATGATACCTGACAGTATAAAAGCAAAACAAAAGTGTATTTAAGTATGGTTCTTATCTAAATCCATGGGGGAGATTTGTATTGAAAACAAAATGTCAGTGATAGTTTTTGATGCAATGCAGTTTAAAAAATAAATGTGTGTTTATGTAAGAGTAGTAGTAGCTACTGTATAATAGAGAGAGAGAAACACAGTGACAACAAGTATTCAACCCTCCCTCCTCCCCCCCCCCCCCCATCCTTACCCACACATTCACTTCCCACTCCTCTCCTTCCCTCTTCCCTCCAACTATTGGAAGAAATTTGCAAATAAGATTGGGAATACCACAAATATCAGTGAAATCTGGAGAGAAGTTAATAAAGTACGGGGGAAAAGGAAAAGTAATGTCGCACACCCACATCCACAACAAAAGGCAAACGAATTAATGGAAAAGTGGGCAACTGCCGCTAGTACCGATTCACTGCCGCAGGACGTCAGGGAGGGATTAGAGGGTTGGGAAAATGAGAGGAGAGAAACTATTGTTAACGCATTAAATATAGCACACATCACAGATGTAGATATAACAAGAGATGAACTACTTAGAGCAATTAAACAAGGTAAATCTACAGCTCCCGGGGAAGACGGTATAACTTACGATGTATTAAACTGCCTAGCCAGTATAGAAGATAGCCCCCTCCTTCGATTATTCAACATGAGTCTTAAAGAGGGTAAACTACCTAAAGCGTGGAAAAAAGCTATAATCATTCCCATCCCTAAACCAAATGGGGAGAGTAGACCCGTTTCCCTCACATCGTGTATGTCCAAAATGATGGAGAGAATCGTGTTGGAGAGGCTATTATATATCACAGACGATAAATTGTGCAACAATCTGTTCGGTTTTAGAAAAGGTAGGGGTACATCTGATGCAGTCATAAAGTGTCTGGCCAACGATAATGATTACTGCAGGGTATACGTGGATCTCAAGGGCGCCTTTGATAAAGCAAATGGAGAGGTAATTTTGTTTGAATTAGCTAACATGGGTGTAAAAGGAAAATTATTACATTGGATAGGAGATTATTTATTTGGAAGGAAGGCGCAGGTGTGGTATCAAGGGGCTCTTTCTGAGGAAAGGAAACTTGACCTGGGTACACCACAAGGCGGGGTATTAAGTCCATTCCTCTTTAATGTCCTAATGAATAGGATAGCTCAAGATATGCTAGGTCCAGGTGTTAAAATAACAATATACGCAGACGATATAATGCTGCAAAGCAGTAGCGTTGAGAATATGCAATTGGCCCTCAACAAATTTGGGCAATTAACCCAGAAGCTAGGGCTAGTAATTAATGAAGAAAAAACTAAATTTCAGTGTCGTGCTATGGGCGATAAACAATTAGCTGTGAATGAAAAAAATATTGATAGGGTTAGGAGCTATAAGTATCTAGGCATCTATATAGGATATACATCAGACAGTAAAGATGCCGAGTTACATCATATACAAACACAATGTAAGGCACGTATGGCACCCTTGAAATCCCTAGCTTGGAGTGGTACAGGTGTTGGTGTACAGGTACTGCGGATGATGTACCTCACCACTATTAGGTCAGTGGTGGAATATGCCAGCCCCGTTCTGTCTTGCCTTGGTGAAGGAAGGTTGGATAAAATAGAAACTATCCAAAATGAGGCTATGCGGGTTATATTAAACTGCCCAAAAAATGCGATGGTAGCTGCTATGAGATTAGAATTAAATTTAACAACCTTGCGACACAGAATAGAGGAAGTAAACCTAGTATCGGCAATGAGACATATACGGTCAGGTAGTGGTGAAAAATTGGCACAAGACGTCAACGATGGCATACGTAAAATTCGAACCTTCAGGAGGCAAGGCAAGAGGGGATACCTAAAAGAACTAATACATAAAGTAGAGAAATTTGACCTAATAAATTTCTTTCTGGTCGAAGAGAGGGCACAAAAACCTCCACCCTGGGAAGATAAAGGCGTGGATATAAATATTATCAAGCTGGGGAAAAAGAAAAGTATGTACGAGACTGGGGAACTTAAAATAATTGTTGAAGAAAAGATAAATGAATTCAAAGATGATAATGTTGCGCAAGTATACTGCGATGGCTCTGTCACAGAAAATGGGAGAGCAGGATGTGGGATACTGGTGAGTGACGATGTAGGTAACGATAACATATACAGTGAATATTATTATAGAATAAGTAACAACGTGTCCTCTACGCAGGCAGAAATATGTGCTATGTTATACGGGTTAAATAAAATAAGAGGGGGAGAAGGTGATGTGTGCTTTTTCGTAGACAGTCGAAGTGCTTTGGAATCTATGAACAGCAAAAAACCCGTGTATGAAAAGCTGGTATCTCAGTGTAAGGTTATTATAGATGAACTACGCAATAATGGGAGAATGGTAAAATTTACGTGGATACCTTCACATGTTGGGATAATAAATAATGAAAGAGCGGACGAACTTGCTAAATTAGGAACGGAGAAAGACACAATAGATTACGAGTGCATTCAATCTTTAAGACAAATTAAATCAACAATTAGAAAAAAACAAAAGGATGCGGAACTTTTTATGATGCAAGAAAAACACGCGAATAGTGCAACATTCTATCACTATAATAACGTTGCACGGCGAACTAGCTCTATATACGGAAACTTAAGAAGTGCTTGGAAGGACTCCTTGTGCACACGACTTAGGTTAGGATATTGTTACATGTGGGAA
The DNA here is from genome assembly GCA_032716605.1 of Paralithodes platypus. Lineage (NCBI taxonomy): Eukaryota > Metazoa > Arthropoda > Malacostraca > Decapoda > Lithodidae > Paralithodes > Paralithodes platypus. Next base: position 65,256,505 of record CM064492.1, read on the forward strand.
CTTGGTGTTCCTAAAGGAGAACACGAAATATGTTGTCAACTATGTAAAAAACCAAGAAGTCATACCTTAAATCATTATATACTGCACTGCCAACACCTAGCGAAATATAGAAACAATGTCATAGATAAGGTCGATGAACAAATTATATGGATGTTCAATCATAATATGATTGCTCAAATAATAGCCAAATGCAAAAAAATACAATACATCGTAAGGTAAATATACATAAAACAAAGTTTAGGATTTAGTGTTATGATTAGTATGTAATTGATAGCCTCATTATATCATTATTGTTATTATAATAATAAATGTGTATGTATACACTGTATATTGTGAAATTTGTGTGTTATTGTATGAATTATTGTGTATAGGTATGTATGTAGGTATATGTACATGCATGTGTGTGTGTGTATGTATGTATGTATGTATGTATGTATGTATGTATGTATATGTGTATATATATATGTATATACTGTATATGTATTTATGTGTGTATGGGTGTATGTATGTGTGTGTATATGTAGGCATGTATTAAACTGGAGTGGGAGGGTCATTCTATGACATTAAGGAAAGTAGAAGGATTATAGCAAACCCACGCTAAGCCTAAGCCCAGCTTAGCTAAGGGTCCTTCTTAAACAGTTAGGGACAACTGGTTTGCTAACAAGTATAGAGATAAAAACTTACTAAATGTTGTATTCATGTCTGTGTTGATATTGTACATGTATAATATGAGTAGGGTAAAAGACTGTTTTATCACCTTTGCCCTTTTGAGACGTGTAATTATGTATTCCCATGTATTTATGCTTTCTCAATAAAGAATCAATCAATCAATCAATCTTCCCTCCTTCCCTCTTCCTTCCACTTTCCTCAATGTCCTTCATGCTAATAATTTACATGAGTAACATGATGTAATATTTTGTACATATTTTTTACTTGAAAATAATTCAATCTTAGGACATAATTGGCTGGTTTCCATTTAAAGTTAGGCATATTTAGAATGTAAAGCGGCTCAAATTGCCAAGGTTTCTTTAGCTTTGTATAGAGTCATTTAGCTTTGAGGAAACAGGCCGATTATATTAGGTAAGTTTATATATGATTTATGGCCGAGTCAGGAAATCAGACTTGAAGTGGTATATTTCATGTGAGAGTTATCTCTAACGAACTAGTAACTAAGTATACTATTTAAAATAAGGTATAATTCGCTGATATATTATGTGCATACTGATAACCAGGACCTTTTTCTCAAACTAATAGTAGATTTCTAACATCCTTCTTTAATCCTTAGCACTATTGTGACACTTGACTTTTTAATAATTTTACTCTCTTAATTAGTGTATTTCCTTTCTCACTACAATAATCGTTTTGTATTATATATATATATATATATATATATATTTTTTTTTTTTTTTTTTTTTTTTTTTTTTCCGTGTTTATTCTTTGTGCGTTTTTTTAAACACTACTTTTATTTTACTTTATTTTTCCATTTTCTTTTTCACCCACTGTCTTGTAATATAGCCTGATCTTCTGTAGCCTTGCATCATACTAGGTGAGTTAAATAACTGATCTTACTCTTTCTATCTCTAACGCTACTCATAGGATGTTTACATTTTCACCTTTATCGGGCAGAGGCTCGTCCCTTAGGAAGAAATGATAGATAGACTCAGTATTAGGGAATAGGTAGGAAATTATGATAATAAGACAAGATGATATTAACTCGGTCCCAGTCGAGGAATAATCCTGATGACAGACAAAACGCAGTGAGAGATGCAGTACAAATGAACCGTGAAACAGACAATGAAGTTAATGGAGATGTACAAGCAAACCCTGTTAGAGAAAATGCAGAAAATAACAATCAACAACTGCAGCCCGCAGAAGAAAACGCAGGAATCAATAATTCGCAAGACAACAGAGGTGTGGAACAAAATAATGAAAATAGTGTAGGCCTAAACGAAGATAATGAGAGAGAAATAATCGAAAATCGTGAACAGAACGAACGACCTCGTAACGTAAACATGAATGGTGGAGAATGGATGGGACATTCTGGTGACGGACTCACAACATTAGTGAATGAAATCTATACAGAAGTGATACAATGGCAACATAATAAGTTTGAACTACCGATGTGTGAAGCCGCAAAAGACATGCTGGGGGAACTCAGACGTATGATCCTAAAGTATGTTCAGGATGCCCCTTTGGCGAACGTGGCAATCAAGATAGCTTCTTTCATTCCTCAGTTGTTCCTTCAAAGAAAAAGACCAAAGGCAAAACTGAATGAGAACATTAAATCGCTGAAACAGAGAATGGAGTGGTGGAAAAATGGGGAGTTAGACAAAATTCTTAGCCAAGTACGAGCAATCCAGCAAAGACTGAAAACAAAACAACGAAGAAAGAGGAAGCCAGATGATATGGCACGATCAGTGGGAAATAGCATGAGGATTGGTAAAGTGGCACAGGCAGTCAGAATGGTCACTGGGGAAGCCTCAAGTGGGGTGCACGAAGTGAATCGACGCATCTTGGACCAGCTGAAGGAGAAACACCCAGAAGCAAAACCAGCAAGTGATGAGGCCAAACTAGACGGGGAATATGTTCCTCCAGACCCGGTGATATGTGAGAATATAACTGGAGACCTCATAATTATGGAGAAAGGCGCTGAAAACACAGGGAGGAGCAGGTCCATCAGGAGTAGATGCTAAGACTTGGAGGATCTTCCTAAGTCAAAACAAGTTTGGTTCAGCCGCGGGTGACCTTTGTGAAGCAATAGCAATGCTGGCAAAGAAACTTGCATCATCACCATGCGTGAACATAGAAGCTCTGACAGCATGTCGCCTGATACCTTTAAATAAGAATCCAGGAGTTAGACCAGTAGGCGTTGGGGAAGTTCTTAGAAGGATTATAGGAAAAGCAATCATGTCTGCATTTGGAAAAGATGTACAAAGAGCAGTGGGCAACTTACAAGTATGTGCAGGACAGCAAGCCGGAGGAGAAGCAGCAATACATGCAATGGGGAAGGTGTATCATGAGGAAGATTGTGAAGCGGTACTGCTAGTGGATGCAACAAATGCCTTTAACACCATTAATAGGGAGGCAGCTATTCACAACATCAAGATCAAATGCCCGAGCATTGCAAAGTACATAGAAAATACTTATAAGGAGCCAGCTAACCTGTATATAGTTGGAAGCACAAAGAAGGAAGAAATGAACATTCTCAAATCAAATGAAGGAACAACGCAAGGAGATCCAGTGGCAATGGCAATGTACGCACTGGCACTATCAATTCTGCAGCAGAAAATAAAACCCGAGTGAAACAAGTGGCATATGCAGATGACCTCACAGGTGCAGGAAAAATAGGGGATCTCAAAGAATGGTGGCGGAGAGTACAATCGGTAGGCGAAGTCATTGGGTACCATCCGAATGCTAGTAAATCTGTACTAATAGTGAAAGAAAACAAGTATGAAGAAGCGATGCAGACTTTTGATGGGACAGGAGTGAAGATTACAAAGGAGGGTCAACGCCATTTGGGAGCAGTAATAGGCACAGAAGAATGCAAGAGAGACTATGTGCGAAAAAAGGTAGCGGAGTGGGTAAAGGAAGTGAAAACCCTGGCAGACATTGCGAAATCTGAACCACATGCTGCATATACTGCCTTCACATATGGTGCAAAGCACAGATGGACCTTTCTTATGAGAACAGTGCCTGGCATTAGACAGATGCTCCAACCACTTGAAGAAGCAATCAGAGGAACATTCATACCGGCCCTAACAGAGATGGAAGGCGTGACGCAAGAGCTAAGAGATTTATTAGCTCTTCCGCCAAGGTTCGGAGGTATGGGGATCATAAACCCAGTGGAGGCGGCACTACATGAGTACCAAAATTCCCTTAAACTTACTACGTCTCTGACAGAAAAAATACGGGAGCAAAATGAAAATGATGAGGTGGACGAAGAGGGACAACGAAATGCAAGACAGGAAATTACAAAGAGCAGAGAAGAGAGACAGAAACATAGCCTAGAACAAATTAAGACCAGATGTAGGGAAGAACTGAAAATGAGAGTTGAGATGGCACAAGACACGGGGGCTTCAAATTGGCTCACATCATTACCAATAAAGGAGAAAGGCTTCAGCTTAAATAAACAAGAATTCAATGATGCCGTAGCCTTGAGGTATGGGTGGCCAGTTTCGAACCTGCCTCTGAAATGTGCATGTGGTGAAATAAACAACTCAGACCACTGTATGACTTGTAAGAAAGGAGGATTCATCTGTATCCGGCATGATGAAGTACGAGACATCACTGCACAAATGCTGGACGAGGTGTGCCATGATGTCAGAATCGAACCGGAACTTCTGCCTATGGACGGACAGCGCTTGGCCCACAATACTGAAAATACTTCAAATGAAGCAAGAGTGGACGTAAGTGCTCGAGGTTTTTGGACGAGGGGACAACGGGCTTTTTTCGACATCAGAATCTTCAACCCAAGAGCACAAACATATCGTGAGCGAGGACACAAGGCGGCATACTTGAGAAACGAAAGTGAGAAAAAACGTGCTTATGAAGAAAGAATTTTGAACAGGGATCAAGGAAGCTTTACTCCTCTGGTCTTCTCATCGTCGGGAGGTATGGGACCTTCTGCAAGTGTCTTCTATGCCAGATTAGCTGAACAAATATCGGAGAAAAAGCGCCAGCATAGAAGCCAAGTCATAACTTGGATGAGATGCCGGCTCTCTTTCTCTCTTCTCAGGTCTGCACTCCTATGTCTCAGGGGTACAAGGTCCTCCCCGCTACAGAGGACAAGAGTGAGAGACTTGGACTTTGAAATGGTCGTGGCGGAGGGACGAATTGGGGAACAACTAGGGTGATTGTAGGGAGGTACTGGTACAATAAGATAAACTACAATGTAACTAGAATAAGATAGATTGTACACCACTTTGTAACTGTCACCTTAATAAAAAAAAAAAAAAAAAAATAGAAGGAAACATGCTTACATTACTGAAATGTTTGTGGACATGCAGTAATGCAAGTAATGGTCATTCTTCTGTAAATCTAAAATGGCTTACTTAAGAATGGGAAAGGGGTGGGGCCTTCTATTTTTTTTTTTTTTTTTTTTTTATTAAAAAAAAAAAAAATTGTTTAAGGGGGGATGAGAGTATTTATTAGCTCATTATTATATATATTATTTATCATTTGTTTAGTTTCCTCCCTAGACCTAGATCAAGCTTTTTAAAAAAAACACCCTCCAAGACTCTCCTTCAAGATAAATGTGTACATTTTTCGCTCGCCAGGAAAAAATCGACACCTACTGTAATTGATACGATAAGTCTTAACATTCACAAAGAAATTGGGCGAAAGGTCTTACAATTGCCAAACTAATGAGCCTATCTCCGTAAAATCAGGAAACTGATGAAGCTAAACAGTAGGAAGGATGGGTGGTCAGAAAAACGACCCAACTCCCCTTAAAATGGCTAAAACAATTAATTTTCATTAGTATTATACCTTTACCGTTTATGGTAGTTAAACCCATCCTGTTCTCCCAATCGTTGGTGGCAAATTCATGTCTTGGCAACAGCACATCCGGTAGAAAAAATGTATGTATTTATATTTCAGAGCACATATTTGGAAACAAAATATAATTTCATATGTGCTCTGAAATATAAATACATACATATTACGTAATATTCCCGAGTACCTTGGGACTTGTCGATAGATTCATCTTTTAACCGAGAATAACATATGGTTCACCGTGAATGTATATGTTCAACATACAAGAACATAAATTGTAAAGTCTTTAACAAAATATAAATTATATACCCGGTATATATACAGAGAGAGAGAGAAGCGGGGGGGGGGGGGGGGGGGGCTGGACGAGATCACTGGATATACTGTAGTAAGGTTTGTGGTTAGTAATAATAATTTTGTAAGTAAGAATCTCAGATTGAATTAATTCCCTGACAAATTCGAAGAATTGCTTAATATGATCTATGAATTTCACCATGGAACCATGGAAGCGATGTTATTGTACAGAAATATGTTAATAATCAAACACACCCGTACACACACGAGAACAACATTATGGAACCGAAAAATCTCTCTCATATTGTGTTTATTTTGCCAGATACCTGTAGGCCTATATAGAATACTTGATACGATACATTAGTCCAACAAATAATGAAACCAATAAAAATGACAATGTTAGCGATAATGATACTGATGGTGATATTAGTACAGTAATATAATTAAAAAAATTATCTCCCATAAACTTACAGCAGATTTTAATAAAATGTGATGCTACCTACAGTAGTATAGACATGACTGTCCTTCCATAAATGTTGTCAAACAGTCAAACACACTGAAGGCCTTCAAAATCATTATTTCCAAGTAATATTCAAATAAAGGCGAGATATTCCCAACATGTATTCGTACTTGATCCAGATACCTTCCTTCATATTTATTTGTTGTGACCTCCAGTACCATGGTTTGAGGAACGCGTTGTATCGCTGCCAGGTGACGGGTGTGGGATATAGATTTGTGAAGTGCTTGTTGATCGCGTTCCTGCCCCATGAATGCCAGTATTGTCGACTTCTTGGTGTTGGCTGAAGGGCTGTGAAGGGAAGGACGCCATATGAACCTTGCTGACGAATCTGGTCGGCGGCTCTTTATTCGGTCAAGGGCTGCCTAATACTTCTTCTGTCATTTAAAACTGCCTTTTAAGAAAATTATAAGCAGTTATTTTGTATGTAAGAACAGAAGCATAATAACGATGCAGTGTATTTTTTAGCATTACACAATGACACCAGGAGTAATTGCACAAGCACTCGGAACATTGTTAATTATGTCATACAACGATACGAGAGCTTATCAAATTAACAGATAATTATTGTCGTTTGAAATATATATATTGCACCTAACATTTCCGTAATTGCATATTGGTTAAAGGCATAATGCAAGTTTTTCAGTAAATGTCTGTGTATCTATGATATTAAAATCGTGTCTGCATTTGTTTTCATATATTAGAACAAAAATTCAATCTCCCAGTAGTTGCTCTTTCATCTTTTCCGCTAGCTACCTGCCCTCTCCTTCTCTCTCTCTCTCTCTACTTATATATCTATATTTGTATATATATTTGTATCTATCTATCTACAGTATCTATACAGCATATATATATATATATATATATATATATATATATATACATATATAGATAGATAGATATAGAGATAAATAGATAGATATATGTATTCACTGTATACAGTAAATTCTGTAAATATCACATAGTTATTGTCCAAAAATAATAAGTCAAATCCTTGTTGTGATTGTATGTTCGTCTGACTAAGTGGTGATGATGGTGTTTATGTGTAGTGTCAGGAGGGTGTCAGTCAGTAGTGTCAGGAGGGTGTCAGTCAGTCACCATGGGCCCTAACCTTCACTCTAACCCTGTCACCACCACTAGCTCAAGGTCTACTCACAATCACTACTGTGTTATGTACGGTAGTTCACACCAGGACATTCCCATTCATGGCCCTAGGACAAATATACAGTATAACCAACTGGGTGATAGTCAGTTTATACGGTATGTGAATAGGATAGCCATTAAGGGTGCCCACCTCGCTCTTTTTCTCTTTCTCTACCTCTCTCTTTGGCTTGTATCCATTCGGCCCCATTCAGCCTATTGTTTTAAGACGTTTAACCCCTTTCAGGTGTCAATATTTTCCTGGCGAGCGGTAGCAAGCTAGCATATATATTTCTTTTGTTTTAACAGCAAGCTAAATTTGTACATTTTTCGATAGAAACATTTCTTCGGCGAAGCCGGATTTCTCCATACAATGCTGGCTCGCTACCGCTCGCCAGGACACTTGGATGGGGATGAACGTCTTAAAACAGTTGGCTGAATGGGACCGAATGGATACAAGCCAGAGAAAGAGAAAAAATGAGAGAAAGAGAAACAAAAGCAGGTGACCACCCTTATATATAAAATAATTATATATTGTGTCTTTTATTATTCTTATCCCATCCATATTCACCCTTAGAGTGTATGGGGTGTTCACATTTAGTGGAGGAAAACACTAATATGGCCCATAAATCAAAATATCTTGTCATACAAAGCAATAATATACAGCAAAGGGCGCCCCGATTGGGAGAGTCCGGACCAACAACACTCCTATACACCATAGTCATGTTGTAGCATTCTATTATTACAGAACTGTTGAGGTTGGTATAAGTAACACCCCTTCTTAACATTAATCATCAATTACGACCCCAATGTACATGAAAGCTTATGGTCCGCCGTAGATACCTGCAGCAAGGAGACGTTGTCCAGTTTTGCTGAGGCACTGATAGAGCTATGCCAGTATCAACCACAGTTATGACATGGTGGGAATGTTGTACTGTATGGCAGTAATTTATTATATTACAGTAAAATTGCCGAAAGGCATTCCCGTCGTATTACAATGTAATGGAAAAGGTCTTTATGAATTAATGTATGTGTAATTCAAAGCGATAGATGTATCGCTTCATAAAGTGTTTGAGTGAATATATATATATATATATATATATATATATATATTGTATATACAGAGAGAGAGAGAGAGTTCTTTTTAATTAGATTGTGCATACGAAATATTTGAAACTGGCAATAGATACTGAATTGTAGAGTAATACATGTGTCGCATCAATGGCACATTATTAATTATATACAGTAGACTGTGTTTGTAATGTTCCTTTACTTCCTGCACAATTGGCGTATTGAATTAGTTTACCATGCCAAGTATCTTTTAAGAAGGACATAATATCTAGCCCTTACTAGACTTTATACTAAAAAAAAGGTTTTCCAATATAGGTTGAATGACTAAGAGAATTGATACAGCTCGAGTAATATTGTATAATACTGTTCTATCGATCAGGCAGAGTACACGTGATCAAATAATTAACCCCTAACCCCTTGAGGATTATGACACATTTTGAAAGTTTATTCTTGCTATTATTGGATGATTTTATTCAGTTTAGGAAAGGTATATGGAAGTCAGAGAGTAAATTGAGATAGCAATTACCCTTTTGATGGTGTTATATGTGAAGATAAAAGAAAGATCCAAGGACAAAGCAGAGGATATTCACAGAGACGTTGAATAACTTCGAATATCAGTGCATCTTGATATTTAATTTGAAATAGCGTGTGATGGAGTGGGGCATTTGCTGTAAATGTAAATAGGGACCAAAATTGCCCACAGCTTGTTTGGAAGACATATTTTATAATCTTGAATGGGACAACAAGGGAATAAATTTTAACAGAGAATACCTAAGCAACCTCACATTCGCCGATGAAATAGTTCTGTTCAGCGCCTCAGAGAAATAGTTACAACAAATGATGGAAGATGAAGTGATAGAAGCAGTTGAAGAATACATATAACCAGGCTAGGTCATAAAGGCAAGCCCAGATCACTCTAGATAAATCAGGCGATGGCTATGCATGGGATGGAGTGCATTTGATGAACAGAGCTCTGTTGTGAACAGCAAGCTACCCCTTTCATTAAATAGGAAAAAAATACAAGCAATGTGTCCTCCCTGTAATAATCTATGGGTCTGAAACTTGGATTATGACAAAGTATTTAGAATGTAAACTTAGGAGTGCCCAAAGAGGGCTGGAGAGGATAATGTTAATTATAACCTAGAAAGACAAGAAGAGAGCCTGTTGGATAAGAGAACAAACAAAAGTAGAAGATATTCTCAGTACTATAACACAGAGGAAATGGTCCTGAGCAGGTTATATACAGGTATTTAAAAGAGTTGATAACATTTGGACAACTAGAGCAACCGAATGGTAACCTAGAGATGGAGCTAGAGGAAGGGGTAGACAGAGAAACAGATGGCGGGATGAAATTCGAAAGTTTGCTGGGGTAGGATGGAACAGCCTAACATCTGACCAGTTCGAATGGAAACGTTATATATATAATTATATATTGTCACTTCTAAATGAGTTTTGTAACCTATGTCATTTGTGAGTGAGTTACAGTTATAATAACTACAGTAGGGAGCCCTGTGTCGAGGCTAGCTTGCTTGCTATACCTCTTTCTTCCTTTGTGTGGCGACCTGCATGCGCAGCCGTTCGGCTAGTTGTATAATTATTTAGTTTATTTAACCCCAGTGTGGGATTGTTTTCGTTTATCATAAGTTTACACAATGATGTCCTGTATTTCTTTGACTATTTCTGTATAGTTAATGGTCGAGTGGTGCGGAAATGGTCGGCGGTGATCGGCCAAAAAATAGTGGCTGCACTAAATTCTGGCCGATAATCGGCAGAATTTTTTTTTAAAAACCCGTTAAATTTTATCGTGTGACGCCCGTGTATATGTTGTGCAACGAGCGTATGTGAATCCTGGGATATCTTCATTGTCATCCTCTTATCGATGATTGATTGTGTATGATTTTAGTCTATATATTATATGTGTGTGAGTAGTTTGTGTGTTTATGTGTGTGTGTGTGTGTGTGTGTGCGTTTGTGTGTGTATGTGTGTGTGCGTTTCCGTGTTTGGTTGTACATTATTTAGTTTATACATATTGTGTGTGTGTTTGTGTGCGTGTGTGTGTGTGTGCGTTTCCGTGTTTGGTTGTGTATTATTTAGTTTATATATATATTGTGTGTGTGTGTGTGTTTGTGTTTGTGTGTGTGCGATTGCGTGTTTGGTTGTGTATTATTTAGTTTATATATATTGTGTGTGATTGTGTGTGTGTGTTTTTGTGTGTGTTTGTGTGCGTTTGCGTGTTTGGTTGTGTATTATTTAGTTTATATATATTGTGTTTGTGTGTGTGTGCGTTTGTGTGGTTGGTTGTGTATTATTTAGTTTATATATATTGTGTGTATGTGTTTGTGTGTGTGTTCGTTTGCGTGTTTGGTTGTGCATTATTTAGTTTATATATAAATTGTGTGTGTTTGTGTGGTTGGTTGTGTATTATTTAGTGTATATATATTGTGTGTGTGTGTGCGTTTGCGTGTTTGGTTGTGAATTATTTAGTTTATATATATTGTGTGTATGTTTGTGTGTGTGTGTGTGTGTGTGCGTTTGCGTGGTTGGTTGTGTATTATTTAGTTTATATAATTATATTGTGTGTGTGTATTATTTTAGTCTATATACTGTATTGTATGTCTGCGAGTAGTTCTCTTTCACTCACTCACTCTCACTCTCTCTCTCTCTCTGCGTGCGTGTGTGTGTGTGTGTGTGTGTAGCCTATAGTTAACATAAACATCTACAAGTTTACTAAAAATACATCCACTTGTAAACTAATGATATACTGCATCAAAGTCAGTGCCTACCAGATCGTGTAATGATATAGGTATACATTCACCTATCGACTACTTAACTACAGCGTATTATTATTATAGTTTTATTCAAGTATATTGGGGTTTGTAATTGATGATTAATGTTAAGAACGGGGTGTTATTTATAAATATATATATATATATATACATAGGGCGGTTCCTTTGCCGTGTCAATATCGTGTGCTGCCTACAACGGTCTTATTTATCGTTCAACGTATGTGCGTCTGTTGTGCTGTAAATGTATGGTTGTCAACCAAAGGCGGCATTATCGTGCTCTTAACGTACTTTAAATGTATGACGAACGTGTGATAGCCGAGTGAGTAGCGTCGCCGGTCAGCGATTTATTCTACAACGGTCGTGTTGCCGGCGTGTATGACGTGTGTGTGACGTGTGTGTGTTGAGTGACTGTCGAGGGTTTGTTGTACAGCAATCGTGTGCCTGCGAGGATCTTGCAGTGATCCAGTGATTCGATTACTATCGGCGAAAAAGTGCAAGTCGTCCTCTGTCGGCAGCTGTCGAGCGGTGGCCGTACTGTGTGAGACACGGCCTTTACTCGAGCGACAGACCCCTTACAGAGCACACATGCTGTGGAGTCTATCCCAGCCTTGCTTCAATGTTTCCCTAGATACTGCATATATTTTCATTGTTCCTTATTGAGTAGTAGCAGAGCAAGTCTGGGAGTCATATAAATCATAAAATATTGTTCTATCTTTATTATTTTGCATACAGGAGTTTTCTGCATTTGTTAAATAGAAATACTGCATCTTCTTATCTCACAATTTAAGTATAAGCTTCATACCTTTTCTCTTCCATTATTCTGCTGCATTGTTTTACCATTCTTAGATGTGTATATTATTCATGGTTGATATTTCTGGGGGGATTGGGTGACCGGACTGTTTATCTCTGATTTTGTCAGGCCTTTGAGGACGAGGTTGCTGGGTGGGTGCGATAGTAGGCTACAGCCACTTTTCCACCACCCAGCATCCTTTGACTCGGTCTTATCCAACCCTTTATTGGGTGGCAGCCAGTCTTCAAGTTCCCCAGGATATTAACCCTTGTGCCTTGTTTAGTTTTTAGCAGCAATACATTCGGTGCAGTCAGGGACTAGGGTAAGAGCCTGTTACTAGGTGAGGTTGTCCCCATTGCACTCGGGTGTATTGAGCTAACCCCAGATGATGTTGTAAGCGATAAGTCATTAAAGTTGTTTATGCCTTACAACACCACCGCCGTGCTGTGCTGAAGAGAGCCACTCGGTGTATTATTAGGACATAGGCTAGGGATAATAGGCTTGGCACAGAGGTTTATTGCACTGGACTTTCCATGGTTTTTGCTCTGTATTGTTCTCAATTCCTAAGCGATTGGGCATGATATGGATTGTTCTGAGAGTCTAGTAGTGGTATGGTTAGGTAATATTTGGGCAGTTTAGAATAACCTTAGAAGTTCTCTTGCATACTACACGCACTATGGACTAGACTCGGGGACAATAGATATTTTTGTGTCTCCTTGTTACTGCTTTAATAGAGCAAAGAGGACGATAACAATTTTTCCTAAAGAACCTGCGTGTCTTGGTGTTTGAGTCAGATATTAACACCTTACGAGCGGCCTAGGCGGTAATTTATATGTACCGCCCAGCGGGGTGTTTTTACCCTAAATAGGGTTGTTTACGTTATAATTTTCATGCCTAAATAAGACCCAGAGCGTAAAACAAGTATCTATCCCTGAAAGGGCATAAACAGAGCTTTCCAATGACACCCCAACCATAATGTACGACCACTGGTTCTCTTGCAACGATCGCGTAACACGAGTGCAAAAACCATGTAATTAGGTACTTTCCCTACATAATTCCCTGTGTAGCGAGTGCGAGAGGGTGGAGGAAGGTGGGATTCATGTCAGTAGGTCCGCCGCGGTGGTCTGGAGCAGTCATACGCTTGCTACGCTCCTCCCACCACTCATCTCTGTCTCTCAGCAACATTACGTGGTGAAAATGGCACACGACGTAAGTTGTGAACCGCCACTTAGTCCATATTTATTTCACACGACATAAGTTGCGCGCCGCCAAAGAAGGGTTAAGAGCGTGTCTGTTGCAGGGTAGTAGAGTGCAGTGGACTAGGCTAGTTAAGCATCTGTTTCCCCCGGCTCCCCTCATAACAATATATATATTTATATATATACATATACAGTATAATTATGTTATATATATATATATATATATATATATATATAAGGCCAGACCACCCAGTGGGGAAAACAAGGTCTATGTGGTCTGAGTTTCTGTGTAACTCTCTCCATCCATGCATACCAGTCTAGCTAAATTGTTTCCTTTTTCACACATCGTAGTCCCGTTTCCTCACATCCTATGGACGTCATTTTATTATAGCTTGTCATATATTAATTCAACTCTCACAAGCTGAATACATAAACACTAATTAAATACAGTAACACTGAACATCGCTAAAATTGTCTTCACTAATATTTGATGTGTGGTACAAGATCTCAGAAATACGAATTGATAAAATAGTATCTAAAATAAAAATAAAAAATAAAAAAATCGTCTCTTGTTATCTGCTTGTTTACTGCATATGTTTCATAAGTGTTGTACAGTTGTGCCCTGATAGCTGCTCACCCATTTAAATCTTTATCAATACCAAACCAGATAATACAGATGCTTCAGAACTTGAGTTTAACCAATATAATTTCTAACGGGTGGTTACTTATTATACCTTATACATGCACATTCAATAGCATTTTCATGTTATAGATGTATGCATAATTATGTCAAGGCATTAACCTATAGGTCATCAACCTCTCTCAAAGAATGGATCTATATGACATACTTTTTTCTGTCTGTTGGAACTGATTGTATGTGTGTCTCTTTATATTTTTGGTATCGGTATTTGAAATATCCATCTCCCTAAAAGCTATTAACCTCATTGATCAAAATAGGACGTGTCTTACTGGATCACAACCTAGTTTCATTTACTGGTACCCACTGTTTTGTATTATCATGTTATCAATACCTTATACAAATTAAATTTGTTTAGAGGATATTTAAGTGGGAGGTACTCGCTTTTTCTGGACCCCCTCATCCCTCATGTTCAGACTCATTAGGTTTGCGATTTTAAGATGTTCGTTCACTAGTTTGGCAATTTTGAGACCTCTCACCCCATTAATTTGTCAATATTAGGATCTTTCGTGCCGTTTAGGTGTCGATTTTTTGCTGGCAAGCGATAACGAGCCTGTAATTTTTTAAGGAACCGGCCTTCGGCAGGGACATTTTTCTACCGAAAAATATACAAATATATCTTCAATGGGGGTATAGAGGCTGGTTTAATTTTAGCTTGATGGAGGTCTAACGAAGAAACTTAAAATTTAATAAATAAATGAATAAGTATAGGGTGGATGGGACTCCTTAGCCTTGGTCGGCAACTCATCTAGGGGAGACAACCTTATAAAAATCCGGGTGGATGGGACTCGTCAGCCTTGGTTGGCAACCTGTCTAGGGGAGTAAACCAGATATAAATTCGTACTGCTTACCTAAGGGTAAGGCAGGTTATTGGATGGATTAGCCGAACACCACTGTAGAAAAATAGTGCTAACAAGATACACAGAGGGCCTTGGAGTCGGACGGATCCTAAATTGAGTGGTCAATCCTGTAAGTCCTTCACTAAACTGGCTCGGGTTGTCCCTCTCACAGGGAATAGGTCCGCTTGGGGGCATTCTGTGTATGGCCACCCTCGTAAGGGGAGTAAGGCGTCTGGCAATAGATAGATATATAGATAGATAAAACAAATAAAAAGCACTAGCCCCTTAAGGTGACTATATGGTTCAATTCAGCCTAAAGTATTTTCACCAATAGTTATTTTGTTTACAATTTTGTTGAATTTCGCACATATAAGTAAACCAAGTTTTGAACCCTCTTAAGTCTCATATAACAATCATGGCATATTCTAACCACATTTATCCTATGAGAGCCTAATCTAGCTAACATTGATACAAAATAAGCAACCGTAATTAAGTTTAACCTAATCTTAGCTAAGCTTAACCTAACCGTAACATAATATAGCTTAACTTAATCTTAGTCTAACCAAAGTTTACCTAACTTAGCCTTACCTTGGGTGTTCTTTGGTGCATTGGTTAGCACGTTCCTTTAGCACGTTAAACGGAGACTGAACGTTTGTTTGGTCTATTAATTCATGCATTCATATATTTTGTTAGTTTCCTCCCTAGACCTCCATCAAGCTTAGAAAAATAAATCCCAGACCCTCCTTCAAGATAAATTTGTCCATTTTCGGTAGAAAAATTTCCCGGCCGAAGGCCGGTTCTTCTTAAAATTGCAGGCACGCTATCGCTCGCCAGGAAATAATTGACACCTAAATGGCAGGAAAGGTCTTAAAATTGACAACGAAATGGGGCGAAAGGTGTTAAAATCGCCAAACTGATGGGCCGAACGTCTTATAATCTCAAAACTAGTGGGGCTAAACATTAGGGAGAAGGGGGTCCAGAAAACCGGTCTGCCTCCCCTTAATAACCAAGACAAAAAAAGTTCGCTTTTCCAGCAGGAGTAGATGCAGATGGGCACACCTGATATGTAAAGCAACCAAACTTGTAATAACCTTGAAAATAGACAGTATATTTTTTGTTCTCTCTCTCTCTCTCTCTCTCTCTCTCTCTCTCTCTCTCTCTCTCTCTCTCTCTCTCTCTCTCTCTCTCTCTCTCTCTCTCTCTCTCTCTCTCTCTCATATATATATATATATATATATATATATTTATATTTATATATGTATATGTATACAGTAAATACAGTATATATACATATACATATACTGTATATATATATATATATAAATATATATATATTTAATACTGTACGGTATATATATATATATATATACAGACATCAAATACATTAGGTCCCACCCCATTCCCATTCTTAAGTAAGCCATTCTAGATTTACAAAAGAGCGTCCAATATTTGCATGACTGTACGTCTACAAACATTTCAGTAATGTGAGCATGCATCTTTTTTATAATATTTATATGACATTTACAAAAAGGAATCCTGCATACCTTATTTTAAATATATAATATAAATAATACCCTATCTTCTGAAGAGAGAGAGAGAGAGAGAGAGAGAGAGTAAGACATATGAACACCCAGTCTTATGTATACCATTAAACCTCTGTCTAGAAATGCAACTCAATTGTTCATGCCACTCAATGAATAAATTAAGTTAATGTATATCTGCAAGTAAGTATTGGTGGTGTTGTACACTTGGATTAACGTAATAAATCGACAACTTAGAGTAGAGAGTGCATACATTATATAATGAAACGAATTAAGGGGGGTCACCGATTTTTGTTATCTTTCTCTCCTGTTCTCTCTTTCCATGGCTTATATCCATTCGGCCCCATTCAGCCAACTGTTTTAAGACGTTTATCCCCATCCAGGTGTCGATTTCTTCCTGGCGAACGATAGCGAGCCAGCATTGCATGGAGAAATACGGCTTCGCCGGAGAAAAATTTACAAATTTAGCTTGCTGTCAAAACAAAAATATATATATGTGGCTAGCTACCACTCGCCAGGAAAATATTGACTCCTGGATGGGGGTAAACGTCTTAAAACAGTAGGCTGAATGGGGCCGAATGGATACAAGCCAAATAGAGAGGGAGAGAAAGAGAAAAAAAGCGACGTAGGGTCCCTTAATCTGACAAGAGAAATCAAAGAGCAACAGGTAAAGAATGCCTGGAAATGACTAAGGAATGGTTAGATAAAGTGTTTTCTTCATTAACCTCTTCTGTACCGAAGACGTCTGTTTTACTTTATTCTAGCTATATTGGGGCGGTGTTATTCAGCTTAAGAAACAAAAAGTGTTAATTAAGATAGTTCGAAGCCTGTAAATTGCTGGAGTCCCTTCTTAAACTAAATGAAATAATATTTATATAGCTAGAAAACAATTTCAGCTAAGCAGTGAAGGCTCTAGGCGAGCGATAGCGAGCCTGTAATTAAGATTTTTTTTTTTTTTTTAGTTTGAAGGAAATCGAGGAAAGCGTCATTATTACCCATGGGGACAAACTAACATATATTGCTCGGAAATGGCAACAAACAAGCACTATCCTCAATGACAATTAAACAATATATAATAATTGCCCCCTATTCGTCAGATCAGATAGTGATGGCAAAAAAAAAAAAAAAAAAAAAAAAAAAAAAATCCGTTTGACGCCTCAGTGTACCAGCAGTTAATGGGTCCGGGGAGTGTAGTGGACCCAGGGAGTGTACCGTGCCCGAGGAGTATACTGAGCCCCGGGTAGATTTCTGGGACCGGGGATTGTACTGGGCCCAGGGAGTGTACTGGGCCTAAGGTGTAGACTGGGGCCGGGGTATTGCTAACGGGTGGGAATCGTGCCAAGAGGGTCAGTAGTATGTGTGTGTGTTTGTGTGTGTATGTGCGCCTCCCGCTTCTACTCTAACTGAAACCCTTTAACAAAACTAAAAAAAAAAATTGTTATACACTATTAGGCCTATTTAATGTACCTAATACGGATCTTAATGAGTGAATTATGTTCCCATATCCGTGAACTAAGTATTGGCTTAACACTAGCTGGTCCGATTTATTGGCGATTATTATATATTTGTTTTTTATTATTATTAAGGATTTTGGTTGCTTATGCCATTTTAGAGCAATATATTTTAGTTTGTCCTTTAGGCTAATGAAAACGCCTTCCCAGACTTCCTTCAATCTAAAAAATGCCCACCCAGACCCCTTCCAAGCTAAATGTGTACAAATGCCCACCCAGACCCCTTCCAAGCTAAATGTGTACAAATGCCCACCCAGACCCCTTCCAAGCTAAATGCCCACCCAGACCCCTTCCAAGCTAAATGTGTACAAATGCCCACCCAGACCCCTTCCAAGCTAAATGCCCACCCAGACCCCTTCCAAGCTAAATGTGTACAAATGTCAACAGAAAAAGGTCCCGGCCGAAGGCTAAATTCTTCTAAATTATAGGCTATCCATTTATCGCCAAAAAAAAAAAAAAAAAAAATAGATGGGGTAAATGTCCTTGTATCGCCAAACTAATGGGGTGCAGTATCTTATTGCCGCCAAACTGATGGGGTAAAATGTCTTATTATCGCCAAGCTATTATGTTAAAATATCTTATTATCGCCAAAATAATGGAGCAAAACAGGCGAGGCCAAAGAATGACCTCCCTCGGGCCAGGTATTGTTAAGGACCCACTACTATAAAATAATGTCCATTGTCTTACTTCCTGAACCTCAACTGATGATCATTCACGTGTTGTGTTTTTTATATGTATTTATTTGTGTGTGTGTGTGTGTGTGTGTGTGTGTGTGTGTGTGTGTGTGTGTGTGTGTGTGTGTGTGTGTGTCTTTCTTTCTATATTATTTCATGCGAGGGATAGCGAACCTGCAATTTAGGACCTTTTTCTTCCGATGTGTGTGTGTGTGTGTGTGGGTGGAGTGGGTTAATTTCTAGCTTGTCAATGTTAAGCTGATTATTTTTCCTAATGTCTCTCTCACACACACACACACACACACACACACACACACACACACACACACACACACACAAACACTTTGTATTTGTCTCAATATCTAATATTTTTAGTTAAGCCTTTGAGTACCAGCGACGTCTGTTATCTTTTATTCTCGCTATATTCATACGATATTATGCAGCTTAGGAAGGATCTGCTGTATTTATAAAGGTTGGTTGAGCTAGTTAAAAAACATATTATTGCTAGAGGTCCTTCCTAATCTGAATAAACTGGTCTAATAGTTGCCACGCTATGAAGAAAAGGACATGACCGGTATTGTATGGGTTAAATGTACAGCAAATAACATCATTGCCTTTATGCCATACATTTCAAGATAGGTATCTAAGCATTCATATTTCCAAACCATTATCATACTATACGTAGCGCCAACGAACTTGACAATAATCTTGATCCCTGACCTCTCAGCTGTAACTAAAAAGGGCATGGAGCAAACTGGCTGTAAATATCCACACTTATTTCCTTGTGGACTCTTCCCAAATGATAGAAACATCAGCCCGATTGCTTTCATTCATTTCGAGTTATAAGAAGTTAAGGGCTCAAAATTATTGTCAAGTTCGCTGGTGCTACCTATACACACAAGCAAAATGATTAAGCATCCGCTTTGGTTCACCTCGTATGTTCGTGATCGAGTTCTCAAAGTGAATGAACTGTTTGAACTCCCTGTGCTCAAACTGACCTCTGTTCTCACTGTAGGGAAAATGACGACATGCGTGGAAGACTGCGCGTCTTCTTTGAGCCGTGGGTAGACCCTATAATCTCTGGACACTGGACTCATAGATACAAGGGACTGGTGTTCTCGCAGAGAGGCTCCAGTCCTGACGCTATTCTTGACTTTCAGTGTGCTGGCTTAATAATCCAATAGGGTTGATAGCCTCTGAAGTCCTATTTTAACTAAAAAATCATAGATACTGTACATACACGTACTACTAACACAGGTTACACATAAAGAATTGTCTCGAGATACAACAACACCGGATCTTGTGGATACATTTATCTCTTATGCACATATATATATTCATCGAGAACAACATCAGTCAATTAATCAATTACACAATCATGGATGGGATTGCCGAGATAACGACCCTCGGGTGTGCCTCTATTGCCGAGATAACGACCCTCGGGTGTGCCGCGTACACACTTCGTCACTGGGCCCTTAACACTACCAAGCCATCAATTTGCTGCCTCGCAAGGGAACTATTCGCATACAAATATATTACTCAATAAATACTATATTCACATAAAATCAGCGCAATAATATTTGACAAGGCATATGAGGGATCAAAGGGACTCCTAGTAAACTAATTCATGTAAAAGTAATCTGTAAGTAATCTGAAAGAGACAACGAACTTCAGCTAACCTAGATTAAAAAAAAAAAAATCAAATAGTTTATTTTCATAAAGTACATCAATATTACAAACATATCATATAGTACTTCATACAAAAGTCCTATATACCCTATGACAACAGGGAACTGATGCCATCCGGCATGTATGTCTCCTTTAAAATTATTACACTAATACAAATTAGTCATCAAAAACGTCATCAAGAAAGTGCTAAACAAAAATAAAAAAGTGATAAAAAAGAAAAAGAACCTTACTACAATTACTAAACAAAAAATCCGTCTAGTTTAATAATCTGTTCACACTCAACCCTACCTTAAAGATTATTTATTTCACTACTCATCAAATATTCTTTAATCTTTCTTTTGAATATGTAGAGACTACAGTTAAAATTTATCTTATCCATTATATTATTCCATATTAAAACTCCTTTGTGCCTAAATGTTTTTTTTCAATACATTTGTTCTGGCAATGGGAACATGTAACTTATGTCTCTGCCTGGTCAAATGCTAATGTATAGTATTATTTAATGTGAACATATCTTTAAAGAAGCCTGGAGTAAGATCTTTCATAATTTTAAACATAAGTTTAGCCACTGCAAAAACATACACATCTTTAAATGGTAATAGCTTTAATGATTTAAATATTGAGGCAGTATGTGCTCTATAGTGGGCTGATTTAATTATTCTTACTGTTCTTTTCTGTAGAGTTATGATGGGTTTGATAATACATTCACTTGCATTACCCCAAACTTCTACCCCATAAGTAATATAGGGTATACAACAGAATTATACATAGTTAATAATGTTGATATATTCAGTAGTTTTCTAGCTTTACATAAGATCCCTACGCCTTTAGATATTTTTATTTTTTAAATATTTAATATGTTCAATCCAAGATAGTTTTCCATCTATAATTACCCTCAAGAACTTAGAATGTTTATCTTTCTTTAAAGGGTTACTGTTAATACAGACACTTAAATTAGTTTTAACTTGTTTTCCCTTCACCGTGAACACCATATAGTGAGTTGTATCTACATTCAAAGAGAGTTTATTGGCAATGGTCCACTCCACAAGCTTTTTCATCTCCACATTCATCATATCTATTACTTTATCAACATTATCCCCTTCTAAGAATATGTTAGTATCATCTGCAAATAATATTTGGAATATATTTTGGAGATACATTCGCTATATCATTCACATATATTAAATACAACAAGGGACCTAAAACAGAGCCTTGAGGAACACCAGATTTTACATATCCCTTGTAAGAATTTTCACCGTTATAATTTACATATTGTACCCTATTAGCTAAATAACACTCTAACCATTTCTGAGCAACCCCCCTGACCCCATACAAATTTAACTTTTTTAACAAAATGTCATGGTCTACAGTATCGAAAGCTTTGCTAAAATCCAAAAATACCCCTACTACATGTTTACCTGAATCTAGAGCTTCTGAGATTTTATCAATTAACATTATTAAAACTAAATTAGTATTATATCCCTTCCTAAACCCAAACTGGAAATCGTAAAGTAATTTATATTTGTTAAAAAATTACATCAATCTAGTATACATACTTTTTTCAAACACTTTTGAGAAAAGGGATAATATTGATACAGGACGATAATTGTTAACAAGTGAAGCATCTTTATTTTTATATCATTTTAAGTTCATTAGGAAAAATGCCTTCAGTCATAGACATGTTACCTAGAGTTGTTAGTGCGTCGATGCAATAGGGGAAAGTCTCTTTAATAACATTGGAGCTTATACCATCCCACAATGGACTTTTTTTCTTTATCTTAGTAATTATATTTTTCACTTCATCGCAAGTAGCTGGCCTTAACAAAATTTTATTTGGATTAGCGGTTGGCATAAATGATGAGAATGTTTTCTGTATATTTGGTAATGACTGGCTTATTTTGATACCAATATTTATATAAAAATCATTAAAAGTATTGGCAATAAGTTTAGCATCGCTTACCTTATTTCCATTTATATTAAAATCTGATGTTTTCTTAGATTTTGCATTTTTATTGATTACTTCTCTAATTAGTTCCCATGATTTCTTTATATTGCCCGTATTTTGTTTGAACAGTTCATCATAATGTTCCCTTTCTGTTGTTCTTAATAATTTGTTCAAAATTATTTTATATGCTTGACACGCATTTTTATTTCCCTCTGTTGTAAACTTAATGGACTTATATACAATTTATTTTTAACTTTAATAGACTCTTTAAGACCTGAGGTAAGCCAACACTTCCGGTTCCGATATGATAGTTTTACCTTGTGGAGAGGAAAACACTCTTCATATAGTTTAGTAAATGCTGAATGAAAGTTAGAGAAGGCACTCTGACAATCACCTTCAATAATGTTCGACCAATCAGTTTGCAATAATCTCTCTTTGAACTTTTGCACATTAATTTCATTCATTAACCTCCTAATAATAAACTCAGGACATTTCTTCATTTGTTTAGCTCTTAAGATACAAACTATCCGAAAATGGTCTGACACGTCTGTATACAAAATTCCACAAATTAGATCATTATTTTGAACATCATTACATAATATGTTATCAATTATTGTAACTGAATTACTTTTTACTCTGGTGGGTTTATTAATCAGTGGCATATAAGAATATGATAAAAGGGTTTCAATTAAGTCTGACGTTAATCTATGCGTATTACTGTTTAGCAAATTAATATTAAAGTCACCCATAAGGTACACAGTCTTCTTTTCCCTATTCAAGGTATTAAAAACTTCACACATGATTTCCAAAAACTTCTCAATATTTGAATCATGGGGTCTGCATAGACAGCCAATCACCATATTCCTATTACAACCTATTATGTCTCTGTCTACCTCTATAAACACAGATTCCACTGAGCTACATAACGCATCAAGATCTACTCTAGGTTTGTATTTAATACTACTTTTAATGAAAATAGAAACACCTCCACCTTTTTTAGCCTTTCAATTATATATTGATGTTCATTGTGTAGCATAGTTTATCAACCAAACTTCGGGTAAGTTAATCAAACACAATCTACTCTAACTGGGTTCGAGCCCTGGCTGGGTCATGTTACAAAAATATTAATATATTTTTGGTTGTTGTTTACTGAAAGGTTGAATAACTGATTAGGTTATGTAAAAATAAACTAGGTTCGGTTTGGTTTGGTAAGAGAGAGAGAGAGAGAGAGAGAGAGAGGGGGGGGAGTGAGAGAGAGTGTGTGTGAAAGAGAGAGAGAGTATGTGTGTGTGAGATAGAGACAGAGAGAGAGAGAGAAAGTATGTGCACTTGGCTCACATCACTAAACAATTCTCCAGCTGTTCGCATCCCACTAGGCAACCAACCACGCTATATTTTCTAACTCACTCTCTCTCTCTCACACATTCACTCTCTCTCTCTCACACACACATTCACTCTCTCTCACACACACACTCACTCTCTCTCTCTCGCTCTCTCTCTCTCTCTCTCTCTCTCTCTCTCTCTCTCTCTCTCTCTCTCTCTCTCTCAAGGACATTAAAAAAACTCGAATCTGTGCAGCGTAGAGCAACTAAATTAATTCCCTCTCTGAAAAACAAGCCATATTATGAAAGATTAAAGACATTTCATTTGTTCTCGCTCTCTCTCTCTCTCTCTCTCTCTCTCTCTCTCTCTCTCTCTCTCTCTCTCTCTCTCTCTCTAGTGGTTTCAGCAATTATAAGGTAACATTAATTCCTGGGAACACATATAACAGGATTATTCATTCATTTGTAGCATTATTATTTTTACGAGCAACGATAATTATTGGCACACTACAACAACTGGAAAAATACACAATAGGCAACAGACCACAGAGCTAAACAAAATTATAACTAAGATATACAAATAATTACAGATATAATTATGTAAACAGTGATATATTATTGAATGAAACAAATAACACGTCTTGTTCTTCTTCTCTTAAGGGTAGATTTCCACTTGAGGGATTTTTTCTGGACCCCTTTCTCTCTCATGTTTAGCTCCATTGCTTTTTAGATTTTAAGACGCTCGCCCCCTTTAGTTTGGCGATTTTAAGAACTTTCGCCCCATTTCTGTCAATTTTAAGAACTTTCGAGCCATTTAGGTGTCGATTTTTTCCTGGCGAGTGATAGCGAGCCTGTAATTTGAGAGGAACCGGCCTTCGGCCGGGAAATTGTTCTACCGAAAAATGTACAAATTTATATTGAAAGGGGGTCTAGGGGGTGTAATTTTAAGCTTGATGGAGTTCTAGGGAAGAAACTAAATACCTCCCCTAAAGCTGTTGTTTGTGAGGCGTGCCAGAGGATCCCACACGTGTACACCGATAATGTGTTTACAAGTTCACAATGAAAGGGCCTGAAATACGCGCATACAGTCTTGTGCGCAACACATTCTCTGAACATAAACACACCCAGACACACACACACAGTAACGAAGCTGTGGCATAGACAACAATAACAACAGATTAGCGCCCCTCCAACCCTCACACAAACAAGCACACATACTCAAACGTACACAACCAATCAGAGTGAAACACAACTGTAGCATCAGCAATAATACGACCAAATCACTCTCTCTCTCTCTAATCCCCAACCAAAGCCCCCCACCCATCCCCAATACAGACTCAGGCATGAAGCTGCTTTGCAACGATGCCAACGACAACAACAACAACGACGCTCACACACACACACACACACACACACACACACACACACACACACACACACACACACACACACACACAAGTAAACATATACAGATGCCCACATACGTTTGGTTCCTCTCCGTGATCTTATGAATGGACATGTAATGCAAATGTCTGAATTACAAGTGTAGTACTTTTTGCAGCGGTGAACTATAATTATATA
This sequence comes from Paralithodes platypus, assembly GCA_032716605.1. NCBI lineage: Eukaryota > Metazoa > Arthropoda > Malacostraca > Decapoda > Lithodidae > Paralithodes > Paralithodes platypus. The sequence continues at coordinate 65,281,591 of CM064492.1, forward strand.
ACTAGTCAACTGATAATTTATATAAACCACACTCGCAATTCATTCATACTAATTTTACTTTCATACACATGATCACGACGAGGAACAGAGATATGTGGGCAACTGTACACCCACACCCACTCAAAGAGAGACCAACAGACATGCCACAATAATTCCAATATTTCAACAGCTACATCAACACAAAAATACTCTCCCCACCCCCTCCCTCTCCCTTGCTCAACACACAAACAGGTACACAACAACACCAGACACCCCCCAACACACACAGGTACAAAAGACAATAACAACAACTACAACAACAACAATAGACACCTCCAACACACACAGGTACACAAAACATTAACAACACCAACAACAACAGACACCCCCAACACACACAGGTACAGAAGACAATAACAACAACAACAACAACAACACCAGACACCCCCAACACACACAAGTACACACAACATTAACAACAAGACACCCCCAACACACACAGGTACACAAGACAATAACAACAACAACACCAGACACCCCCAACGCACACAGGTACACAAGACATTAACAACAACAACAACAACAGACACCCCCAACACACACAGGTACACAAGACAATAACAACAACAACACCAGACACCCCAACGCACACAGGTACACAAGGCATTAACAACAACAATAACAACAGACACCCCAACACACACAAGTACATAAGACAATAACAACAACAACAACAGACACCCCCAACACACACAGGTACACAAAACATTGACAACAACAACAACAACAGACACCCCAACACACACAGGTACACAAAACATTAACAACAACAACAACAACAACAACAGACACCCCCAACACACACAGGTACACAAGACATTAACAACAACAACAACAACAACAGACACCCACAACACACACAGGTACACAAAACATTGACAACAGACACCCCCAACACACACAGGTACACAAATAATTAACAACAACAACAACAGACACCCCCAACACACACAGGTACACAAGACAATAACAACAACAACAACAACAACAACAACAACAACAACAGACACCCCCAACACACACAGGTACACAAGACATTAACAACAACAACACCAACAACAACAGACACCCCCAACACACACAGGTACACAAAACATTGACAACAGACACCCCCAACACACACAGGTACACAAAACATTAACAACAACAACAACAACAGACACCTCCAACACACACAGGTACACAACACATTAACAACAATAGACACCTTAAACACACACAGGTACACAAGACAATAACAACAACAACAACAACAACAACGACACCAATAACAACAACAGACACCCCCAACACACACAGGTACATAAGACAATAACAACAAAAACAACAGACACCCCCAACACATACAGATACACTAGACTAGAACAACAATAACAACAACTTAATATAAATCTTACATTTGATTAATTAAAGACGGAGACATAAGAACGTTTTTACAACTACTCGGCAACTCGGGTAAGACAACGTTTTATATTAATGGAATCCATGTGCCAACTTTCCACATGATCACCGATAAAGGTGCAAAAAATATATAAACATTGAAGAATAATCGACAATTGAATGGGTAAAGTTCTTAAAATATCCAAACAATTTGAGCGAACGAGGAAAGACAAAAAAATAAACCTTCCTCAGGCCAAATAGGGTTAATGGGAGACGATTTTGTTTTAATTAATTAGTGTATTCCTTTATTTCTTAGTTTTCTCGCTAGACCTCCATCAAGCATAGAAAGAAAAAAAACTTAGACCCCCTTTCAAGATAATTTTTTTTCATTTTTCGGTAAAAAAAAATCCCGGCCGAAGGCCGGTCCCTCTTTACATTTCAGGCTCGGTATCGTTCGCCAGGAAATAATCGACACCTAAAAAAAGTGTATTTCAGACCCGATGTCGCATCGCCATTCGCAATTTGTGGCAAGACTATAGGTTACATAATAATGACATTCGAACACAATGTTATTGATACCCCGCCGTAAATTATGGTGTTATAAAGGTTTGTCAAATTATTATAGTTACGATGCTACCTCTTAGGGTAGCCAAAGGGAACGCAAAAACATGAGCAAGCGATCGGACACCAGACAGACCCCCCTCCCCTACAGTCATACTGTCCCTCCCCCACCATCCAAGCGCCCCCACCAACCCCCTCCTACACTCATCCTTCTATACCCCCTCCCCACCTCTCTCTCTCTCTCTCTCTCTCTCTCACACATAGCATATTGAATAATAATTATAAAGACATTCAGTACTTTGTACATTAATATACCGTGGTATTACGCGACATTGGGTTTACAATAGAACTAAAGTATATACAGCAACAATGAGTTGGGCAGCTTTTGCAAATGAACATGACCCATAAGTTGGTTAATCACATTACAGTATACTGTCTTTGCTAGCAAGTTTGGCGGGTAGTTATAATTATAACCCTATAATTTATGGTTGGGTATGGTCGTTTCAGGCTATATGGACCTGTTGTTCGGTTATCCGTATGATGTGATGACATGATTGGCCATAATATTCTAAAGAATTGGAAGAGGTTTGTATAATTACAGAATAAATAAATATTAACAAGAGAATTAATGGATAATTAAACAGGCAAATGTACTGTACATATATTTTATTTTAGTCTTCGTCACTGTCAAGGAAGAGCTCATCCTCATCATCGCTGTCAAAGCTTATAACGACAGGTTCCACAATGTCATGAATATTGTCAGATGACCAATAATCCTCTTCAAACGCCATAGCTCCTCTTACGGCACCTGCCCAAATGTCTTTGGTTGCGCGTAACTTTGCTTCCTCTAACCTGGCCTTCAGGCTGGCACGAGTGAATCGTTGTAACGAGGTGCGTACGTATCTCTTCATACACCCCCACACCTACTCGATGGCGTTCAGCTCAGGATGCGCCGGTGGAAGTCGGACAACTTCGTGACCCCATTCTCGGATTATATTATCCACTTTGTACCGTGGCTTTGGTCGATTGTCTTTGCATATACGAAGGAGTTCAGGACGAGTAGCGTGAGGTGAGAAGGGGAGTTTCCTTTCCTCCAACCATTTCACAAGGTCAGCTTTTTTGGTAGTAGTAGTGGGACAGCGACTTTCCTCCGTAAACTGGCTGTGGTAGGGTGCATTGTCCAACACAACTACTGATGGCTCTGCCAATGCTGATAAAATTTGTGCTGTGAGCCAGTGAACAAAAAGGCTGCTGTTAATTTCCCCGTGGTAGTCACCTGTTTTGTTCTTTGCAGGGAAACATACAAAGGAACCATCCACAAAACCCTCGACTGTGCCACCTGCTACCACCACAAATCGCCCTCCTTCACCAGGTGGCACCTGACGGCTGTAGGTGGCACTTGTTTCAGGTTGTGTTCTGTCCACCCATTCCCTGTTGTGTGACATCCTTGTTGTGAACCACGTTTCATCCACATACACCACCTGTCTTCCTTCCTGCCGATGATGCTGGAGTGCGCGGAGAGCGTCAATACGACGACATACTATATCATTCGACGCTTTCCGTACATACATTTTTCTCTGTGATACCCTGTAACGGAATCCCATGCTGTGCAACACACGCCATATCGCTGTCTCTGAGGTCTCACTTGGAATAATATCGGCCCTCTTCAAATCATCGGTCAGGATAACAACAGTAAATGTTTCCTTTGCAGCAAACTTGGCATGCACAAAACGTCGTATGGCACCAATAGTAAAGCTGTCAAAGACAGGTGGTGTAGTGGAGGGGGTCGGGGAGTCAGGCGGTGTAATGGTGGGAGTGCTCGGTGTTTCAGGTGGTGTGTCTGGCTGTGAACTCAGGTTGCGCTGCACCAACTACCGCACTGCCTGGATTGTCATACCCATCACGTGAGCGACACGGTCATACGGCCTGTGTGGAAAGACAATATCGTAGAATAGGGAAATGGTCGAATATTAAGGACAACATAGTTGTATTATTATGTTATGGTATTATGTGGTGGGCTGAATCCAAGATCTATATACTAAGGTCTACCGGACGGCTGACCAAAATAATCTCTCTCCCGAGCCCAGTGTAGAGTGCGCCCCACACTAGCCTGCGCTCGACCCAGCTTCCCTCCCTCAATACCAGTACCCTTTCTTTTGTTGTTTATTTATTCCTTGTAAACTATAGTCCATGGGATCTAAGATCAGTGGAAGTTCAATCAGTTCATTCACTTTGAGTAATCGATCAAGAAGAAACGAGGTGAAACAAAGTGGATGTATTATATTATGCATTTTAAACATCCTGAACCTAGCATAGACACACTGAGGATAGTTACTATACAGTTATTATTATTTTTACACATACGCACACTCAGTTTGTACAATACAATGTACGTGTTTGTGTGTGTTTTGTCAAAAAGCCCCTTTTGGGATTATATGGGTCAAACTTTGTTTAATGTTTCACTACATCCTTCTACTTTATAGGGAATTAGGCGGCTTGTCATGTCATTGAATTTAAGCACACTCACACACACATACACACACACACACACGGACACTGATTACATGTGTGTGTCTTTCCAAATAACTTCGTGTTTTTATTACAAGGGACAAATTATTGTTCTCTTCCCTTTCTCCCTTTCAATTGGACTTAAACAATAGAGAATACATACATTTAAAAACATGGCTTCCTCTACCTTCGTTCACAAAATCGTAATTACTTCGTTCTCTGTTTATCCAGATGTAAGTAATCAACTATGACCAACAAACAAACAAACAACAAACAACAACAAACAATTCAGCACTAGACCAATTAATATAATGTGTTCAAACAAACGTAGCCAAATGTAACAATACTCAAACATTCACACCAATATCAATAACACACACACACACACACACACACACACACACACACACACACACACACACACACACACACACACCACACAACCACTAACACAATTTATCACACAAATACAGGGTGTCTCGCAATATTGTTTTCCCTGTAAATACTTCTACAAAGGAAAGACTGTTAAAACGTTATAGGCATATACAACATACTACATACTTTTGCAACTATATGGCCTTTTACATTCGGCATTCTTAACCCGCTCTAATGATAGAATGGAATGGTTATTTTAGTAGTGTATGGTTTATGGTGTTATATAAAGTAATTATACCATGCTGCACCATGCACAACTTTGTTTTCATATCCCTTTCATTTGGCGGGAACATGGATTTAAAACAATGAACATGACAAAAATACCTACTTTACAAGGCAGTACCTGTAAAATGTTGACAACAAAAACATATACATTTTATAGAATATTTTGGTTCATAATAGCGCTCTTCTGAAAGTGCCGATACGGTTTCTAAAGAATCGTGGAGTACCCTGTATACAGCCACTATTAAACAGGATCAGACATATCCACAAAACAAAAATGATCACATACAGTATATAGTGTCGCTAACAAAAAGTATGTAAGACAACCATAAAATGTCACTCAAACATACAGGCAACAATTGTCACACAGCCACACCTCTACACACTACCATGATTATAGTATTTATCACCACCCCTACCAAGAAAACTACAATCATTATTACGAATAACAAAACTAATGAACACCCATACCAACGAATTTAAGACTAATATTTATTTGTTTACGGTAACAAATCCTCGTTTTAATATTGTTTACTTATATACACTACAACTACTTGTAATACTCGCACACACATTCACATCATATGTATACAGTACAACTACTTGTAATACTCGCACACACATTCACATCATATGTATACACTACACTACAATACTTGTAATACTCGCACACACATTCACATCATATGTATACACTACAACTACTTGTAATACTCGCACACACATTCACATCATATGTATACACTACAACTACTTGTAATACTCGCACACACATTCACATCATATGTATACACTACAACTACTTGTAATACTCGCACACCACACATTACATCATATGTATACACTACAACTACTTGTAATACTCGCACACACATTCACATCATATGTATACTGTATAACTACTTGTAATACTCGCACACACATTCACATCATATGTATACACTACAACTACTTGTAATACTCGCACACACATTCACATCATATGTATACACTACAACTACTTGTAATACTCGCACACACATTCACATCATATGTATACAGTACAACTACTTGTAATACTCGCACACACATTCACATCATATGTATACACTACAACTACTTGTAATACTCGCACACACATTCACATCATATGTATACACTACAACTACTTGTAATACTCGCACACACATTCACATCATATGTATACACTACAACTACTTGTAATACTCGCACACACATTCACATCATATGTATACACTACAACTACTTGTAATACTCGCACACACATTCATCACATCATATGTATACACTAAAATACTTGTAATACTCGCACACACATTCACATCATATGAATGGACTACAACTAGTAGTAATACTCGCACACACACACACATCATATGTAAACACTACACTACTTGTAATACTCGCACACACATTCACACTCATATGTATACACTACAACTACTTGTATACTCGCACACACATTCCACATCATATGTATACACTACACTACTTGTAATACTCGCACACACATTCACATCATATGTATACACTACAACTACTTGTACTGCACCACACATTCACCATCATAATGTATACACTACAACTACTTCATACTCGCACACACATTCACACATATGTATACCGTACACTACTTGTAATACTCGCACACACATTCACATCATATTATACACTACACTTGTAATACTCGCACACACATTCACATCATATGTATACACTACAACTACTTGTATACTCGCACACACATTCACATCATATGTATACACTACAACTACTTGTAATACTCGCACACACATTCACATCATATGTATACACTACAACTACTTGTAATACTCGCACACACATTCACATATGTATACACTACAACTACTTGTAATACTCGCACACACATTCACATCATATGTATACACTACAACTACTTGTAATACTCGCACACACATTCACATCATATGTATACAGTACAACTACTTGTATACTCGCACACACATTCACATCATATGTATACACTACAACTACTTGTAATACTCGCACACACATTCACATGATATGTATACACTACAACTACTTGTAATACTCGCACACACATTCACATCATATGTATACACTACAACTACTTGTAATACTCGCACACACATTCACATCATATGTATACTACAACTACTTGTAATACTCGCACACACATTCACATCATATGTATACACTACAACTACTTGTAATACTCGCACACACATTCACATCATATGTATACACTACAGCTACTTGTAATACTCGCACACACTTCACATCATATGTATACACTACAACTACTTGTAATACTCGCACACACATTCACATCATATGTATACACTACAACTACTTGTAATACTCGCACACACATTCACATCATATGTATACACTACAACTACTTGTAATACTCGCACACACATTCACATCATATGTATACACTACAACTACTTGTAATACTCGCACACACATTCATCATATGTATACACTACAACTACTTGTAATACTCGCACACACATTCACATCATATGTATACACTAACTACTTGTAATACTCGCACACACATTCACATCATATGTATACACTACAACTACTTGTAATACTCGCACCATTCACATCATATGTATAACACTACAACTACTTGTAATACTCGCACACACATTCCATCATATGTATACACTACAACTACTTGTAATACTCGCACACACATTCACATCATATGTATACACTACAACTACTTGTAATACTCGCACACACATTCACATCATATGTATACACTACAACTACTTGTAATACTCGCACACACATTCACATCATATGTATACAGTACATAAACAATGTGAATTGTTTTTATTGGAGGTGATTGTGTGAGTATAGATATTGGTGATTGTGGGAATATTATTAGTGGATGCCTGCTTGCGTGCCTTATTGATAGTAATATTTGTGTTATTTTATATCACTGATGGTGTAAATAGATATACGTTATTTTGTCGCTGGCAGTGTATTTGTGTATAGGCATACACAAATACACTGCCAGCGACAAAATAACGTATATCTATTTACACCATCAGTGATATAAAATAACACAAATATTACTATCAATAAGGCACGCAAGCAGGCATCCACTAATAATATTCCCACAATCACCAATATCTATACTCACACAATCACCTCCAATAAAAACAATTCACATTGGCCTACGCATACTATTACTATCATGATATTGTTTACATGTTACCACCCATCTCCACTTCCATTAATATCCCCATATCTGTATTCTTTTAAGCTTACGGTGTGGTAGAAACATGGAAGGTACAGTATCGTCTTGCAATGGTCGGTCATTTTTAGTCCCCTTATAAGTACCGAGAAGACGTGATTGCATATCATCCTTCAAGTTGTTAATGTCAAAATGAATGGAGCAAATCAATGCATGTGTTGGGTTGCTTTTATCTGTATGTTGACTGGCATTCAACCACAAGCGTCATATTTTTTAATTTTTGGGAATCGAAAATAATCTAATGTTTTCAGATGTTTTTGCTTGTTTGATGTTGTTAAGAAACCCAAACACAGAGCAGTTATTCGGCATAGTGATCCACACAAGCAACTAGCGGGGCCTATAAACAAAGAATGTCATTCTAATATACATAGTGCGCCTACATGAACTTTCTGTGTTCAGGTTACCCATTTTGGTTTGAGCCCAAGTGCGAGAGGAGGGGCGCAGGTCTGTCATTTGACAGGCGCTAATCCACCCCTACCTGCGCGCCGGTTGACCTTAGTATATAGGCCTTGGCTGAATCTATTGGAATAATATAAGGTTGAATAACCTTACGAATTCACCTCACCTGCGGAACATTTGTGGCACGTAGCTCATATAGAATATAATGGTATAAAGATCAAGATCTAATCACCAAACATTGTCATTCCTATAAAATATGTTCCGTAAACGTATAGACAAAAGCGTTAGGGCTAATAATTACCTGCTAAGGCTTATTTTCAGTGCGTCAGCGTTCTTCTCTTGGTTGAACATATTGAAAAGTCGTAGCGCAATCACACCTTTGCATCCACGCGGGCATCTCAGCATACCGGCCATCTCCTGCAGGGACGTAGCACACCTTCAGTAGCTTGTGAGTAGGCACCTTCCTCGATCGCAGGCCAGTGAACATCTCCCGTTAAATTGCTCAAGTATTCCAAACACTGGGAAAATATCAAACTAAAACAGACCTATCACGGTTGTTTCCCTAAACTATCAATCCAAGCTCCGCCCATAATTTCCATTCATAAACGTATATATTAAAGCATATGTATGGCTTTATATTTTCCCTTTAACAGACAATGTTTAGAGAGAGAGAGAGAGAGAGGTGGGGAGGGGGTATAGAAGGATGAGTGTAGGAGGGGGTTGGTGGGGGCGCTTGGTTGGTGGGGTTGGTGGGAGAGGGACAGTATGACTGTAGGGGAGGGGGGTCTGTCTGGTGTCCGATCGCTTGCTCATGTTTTTGCGTTCCCTTTGGCTACCCTAAGAGGTAGCATCGTAACTATAATAATTTGACAAACCTTTATAACACCATAATTTACGGCGGGGTATCAATAACATTGTGTTCGAATGTCATTATTATGTAATCTATAGTCTTGCCACAAATTGCGAAATGCAATGCGACATCGGGTCTGAAATACACAGTAAATGGCACGAAAGGTCTTAAAATTGATAACGAAATGGGGCGCAATATATTAAAATCGCCAAACTAATGGGCTGAACGTCTTGTAATCTCAAAACAAATGGGGTTTAACACGAGGGAGGAAGGGGGCCAGAAAAACGACCCATCTCCCCTTAACTTTAACAGTCCATGATCAGCCTCCCTTTAATGGCGACATCCAAAAACTCGACAACCAAAACATCAACAACCCAAATATTATCTATGGACTCCAAACCTGATTTAACTTATGTATAAACTAACTAAAACCTACCCAACCTAACTTTATCTAGCTTAATGTAACCTCTAAGCCAAAACAAATCCCTCAAGTGGAAATCTTTCCTTAACCAATGTCTAAACTAACTCAAACCTACCCAACCTAACTTTATCTAGCTTAATCTAACCTCTAGGCCAAAGGATCATGGTCGCTTTGGAGTGTGCCCGATTGGATTTACTTTGTCTAATCATCCCCATCATGAGCATATTCCCTAAGCTACACACTCCATGCATTTAAAGGGAGATGGGTCGTTTTTCTGGTCCTCCTTCTTCCTCATGTTTTGCCCCATTGGTTTTCGGGTTATAAGCCGGTCGGCCCATTAGTTTGGCAATGTTAAGACCTTTCGCCCTATTTCGTTTTCAATATTAAGACTTTTTGTGTCATTTAGGTGTCGATCTTTTCCTGGCAAGTGATAGCGAACCTGTAGTTTAAGAGTAACCGACCTTTGGCCGGGAAAAGTTTCTGTCGAAAAATGTACAAATTGATCTTAAACGAGGGTCTTGGGAGGGTGTTTTTTAAGCTTGATGGTGGTCTAGGGAGGAAACTAATAAAATAATAAAAAGATACACAAATGAGCCAATACAAACTACCCATCTCCCCTTAACCCATATAGTACCAGTTCCGTCCTTATCATGTTATACTGGCTACTAGTAAACAATTTTATTAAGTTCAAGTCCAGTAATCAACAGGCTCTGAAGTTCAGAGTCTGAACGGTCTTAATGAATGCTTTTTACTACCACAGATCCTTCGTAAGCTTCACAAAATCGTCGAAAAAGACATGTGTCCTGAATAACAGTGCTGAGATGGAATCGTTCTTTGCTTATGAACTTGCTCCCCAGCCACCTTCCCTGTTCAAAGGCGGAGTGATGCGAAAACCAACAAAGAGTTCTCTGGGTCTCCTGCTTAAGTCTTTCACCAAGCAATCCAACCTGCAAGAAAATAGTCTCTTTGTTTTAGATGGTGGTCACCTACTGCAATCAGTTGTTTGGCCACAACCGTCAACCTATGCTAATGTTGCTCAGTCATATATTTCATAAATCCAGAAACATTATGGAGCTCATTCGATGGTGGTGTTCGATGGATATAAAAGCATAACTTCGACAAAGGTAGCTGAGCAGAGGCGAAGAGCCCAGAAGTGTACCTCTAGTGACATCATATTTGAAGATGATATGCCAACCACCACAACCCCAGCAGCTTTCTTAGCCAACAGCAGCAATAAGATGAGACTTATACAAACTCTACATGACAAAATGCTCATGGCTGGTATACGTGTCAAGCAGGCAGAAGCAGACGCCGACACCCTGATTGTCTCCACAGCACTAGCAGTAGCAGAGTCAGAAAAGGTGCCAGTTGTTGTCGTTGGTACAGACACAGACTTACTGGTCATGCTAGTTGCTCGGGCAACCCCTTCCACAGACATGTACATGCTATGCCGCAGTAATCCTGTCATAGTCTTCAACATTCATGAATTTCAGCATGGCATAGGGGACACTAGAAATCACCTGATGTTTCTTCATGCTGTGACAGGATGTGACACGGTCTCTGCAATATATCGTCAGGTCAAGCGTAAAGCTTTCAATATGATGCACATGAAACAGGACTATGACTTGCTGGATACCTTCACAGACAGTGGAAGTACCCATGATGAGGTAAAAAGAGTTGGGGAGGCCTTCATTCTTAAGCTTTATGGGGCCAGCAGTTTTGAATCTCTTGATGACTACCGTCACATCGCATACAAACGGGCAATTGGTCGCAGTTCTCTGAATTCATCCTTTCAGCTAGAAAGTCTGCCTCCAACTAGTGCTGCAGCCAAGCAACATTCATACCGCACCTATCTTACAGTTCAAGAATGGATGGGTAACTATTTACCTCCAACAGAATGGGGCTGGAGATTTCAGGAGGGAACTCTTGCACCTGTAGAGACAGATATTGCTGTTGCACCCGACACTTTGCTGAACATGGTAGCATGTGGGTGCAAACCAGATGGTTGCAGAAGCATGATATGTAGCTGCAAGAAACTTGGACTCTTTTGTACCTCGATGTGCAGTAAATGCAGTGGCCTCAATTGCAATAATACAGCACTGACACTAACAGATGACAATGATGATGATATTGCCCCAACGTCAGCGGACATTAACATTGAAGATACAGCATCCGACGATGAAGATGATGACTGATGCAAACGAGAAGTATACCAAGTTTGTGCACGTTTTGGATTTCGGGAAGAGCTTGAGCGGTTTTATTGGTACTTGTATGTTTCAAAATATCTGAATAAGTATTTTATTGGATTCCTTGTATCTCAAAACATATATTTAGACATTTAAAGTGTGTATTGGGGTTACCTAGTTGCACAGTTATGAGAAAAACATTAAATGGCGGCCATTTTGGACGCCATCTTGGATTACGTAAAACGCTCAAGGCAGATTTATGACGACTTTTAGTATGTTATTCTAGACATATTCCTGAACCTATCCTGAAAAAATCAGCTTGTTACCAGAAATGTCCATGTTAAAACTAATGCTCTTGGCCTATAAGGGGCTTTCACATATTCACGATTTTAATCCCAACATTCCACGACTTGCCCAACGTGGAGCAATTAGAAAAATGGTCATGAACTGACGGCACATGGCATGGGTTGGCATCCCAGCATCCCCACATGTTGGCGTGGCGTGAAACTGTTGTGTTAGCCATATTCAAAGATTAGAAATGTTGCCGTGGTGGTTGAAATAGTGTTGCGCCGTCGTGGCAGTGCTGAGGTTCCCCCGGGGCATCGTCGTCCCTCGTTGTGACACCGTCGTCGTACAGTGTGGTGCATCACGGCAATGCCAACAGCCACCGACAGTATCACGACCGTCATGAAAAATCGTGTGTGAGTCAGGACGGCGCCCCTTATCGTTACAGCATCCCTCGTCATGTCGCTGTCATCCGTCATCGTATGTATGTCGTCCCAAGTTGTCTACCGAATTTGACTGTTAACGATTCAATTTTTTTACCCATCATGGCCCATTTTCGTACAGAGTGGAATCATCGTAGGTCCATCGTCAATCGTTGTGGCACCGTTGTTACACCATCGTACCACGCTGAAAAAGTGGTATTTTCGGCCCTGAGGTACGCTGATTTTCAGCTTTGGGTTTGTCAAGGCGCTTGTCGTGAGTGTATGTAAGCCCCTATTTAGTCCATGAGCCAAGACCCGAATTTTGGGATATCGGTACCACCCGGGGTGACTAATTCTCTTAGGTGTTTTTAGCTTGCTACATGTCTCTAGTTTATGTTTTGATATGATAGCCCTTGCACATTGGTAGCTTAATGGTCGTTATCACTTCTTGAATAGACATACCCTACTGAAAATTCCGAAATTTTTTAAATGTCAAATTTGGGGACAGGAATGCCTAAATGTCAACAAAATGCATATAGTAATTGTCACATTTAATACAAGTCCTGTAAATACACACTAAGCATGCCATGGGCTTGTACATACTATTATGGCAAATTACTACTCCTAAATATCATCTACGTCAGACTCGGAATCTGACTGTTGTGCCACCGGCTCTTCTTCAATAGCCTTGTTCTGACATGTCTGTAACCTGCACATGTCCGTGCATTTTAGACCATTGCTGAGGCAAGTACACTTAGGGAGTTCGCATGACCGCATACACTTGCAAGACAGTAGCTGCATAACAGCATCTGGTGCTGGTGAGCCTCGCATCCAGTTGACGGCAAGCTTACCGTCCTCATCTGTCATCCAACCGCAGTCTGTTGGGTTCGCAACAAATGGCTGGCTCTGAAGACTTCTCCTCCAGATCGCAGCCTGGTAGTTTGCACGCAGTGCATGCATGAAGAGGCAGTCCTCACAAGGAGGGAGTTGACTTGACTCTACCTCTCCACGTCTTGCACAGAACAGCTCATACCGAAGCTTGTTTACCTTAGTTGTGTGGGTAGATGGTAGGTACATGTGGCAGGTGATTTCCTGTAGCTTCTCAAAGAGTTCAGGAGACACTTCCCATGAGCGTCCAAGTTCGTGAAAAGCATGCTGGTATGTCTTGTCCATCTTCACCTGCTTGAGTGTCGTCATCTTCCCTCGGCCAGCGAATGCACTGACGGTATCACAGCCTGTAAAGGCATGCATACCAATCAATGAATCACACACGCTGCCTCCCAGTGTGCGGCTCAGTGTGGTGATATCCAGGAATCTTGTCCGGTTCTTCGTCCCGCACTTCTGGAACAGATGGGATGGGATCTTGTGGCACATGCCAAGACACAACACCATGACGTCTGTATCTTCTGCAGTGATGATGACAGACTTGTTCCCAGATTCTGCTGCATGAAGTGCATGGAGAAGAAGGCGTGTGTCTGCTTCTTCTTGAGTTGACTTAAGCTCAGGAGCCTCTTCCCACTGCTCTTTGGTGATCTTGAAGCAGCGCTGCTCACATGTGACATACAGCTCCTTGTCCTTGAGCTTCTCCCTGTGCTGGGGTGCCTTCCATTCTTCTACCAAGAACTTGATAAGACTTGCCTTGTTGGAGGAACTACCGAGTAACTTTCTCCACTGCTGGATGTTGTGCCCAGGTTGAATGTTCTTGAAATGAATTCCTGTGCCTGCACTTCTTTTGGCTCGTTCTGCATCCTTGATGGATGTCTCCTTGTAGATATCAAACACAACATCAATGCGCCTGCTCTTAGCACCTTCATGAACAGCGTGACTCAGTGCTGTACCTGCAAGCTGTGAAAAAGTTTTGTCGTTTCCCTTCAGTTTGTGGACCAGGCTCATCCCATCAATTATGGTAGCAGAGGGCTCGGGTATCACTTCTGCAGGAGAAACATTCCTCTCTAACTCCTTTGCGAGGGCAGCCTTGTTGGTCTTGCGGAGAGAGACCCATCACCGCTGGCAAGTGCCCAAGGCAAAGGCCCCAGGGGATGAGCCAAGACATCACTCATTTTGAGCTTTCTGTTCTCGGCAACAAGGATCATCTGGCCAAATAGGTTCCTGTCAGCCTTTAAGATAACCTCCTTGGCATGGTCTTGTGAGCGTGGCTTCATTCTGATGTTAGTGAACGTTCTCAGTTTCGTCTTCGTCATCGTGTCATGAAACTGTATAGTTGGCGTATCGATCTCCAGGCGCTCTTCCTTGAAGGCTTGATATGCATCCTCTCCTATTCTGTAGGCCCCTAGAAGGTCTTTGACAACTTCTGGTGGTGCCATAGTCGCAGTTGACAAACTGACAAGATCTTCTTGCTCTGCGTTGAAGGGTTCAACCAGCTGGTCTCCATCAGTTGAACTAAAGATTGGACATCGGCCTCATCTCTTCTAATCCTGGGCATCTGTAGGTCTGGGTGGCTGAAGTCAGTATACTTTTGGCCTACTACCATAGTCCTGAGCTGCCTTAAGTACCTGCTGCGATACTCCGATGTCAGGTAGTACCTGGCGACAGCTCCGCCTTTCAGGCTGAAGCCTTTTGTGCCCCCTGGTGTCTGGGTGTCTTTGTTGATCGTCTCTTCGATTGTCTGGTCCACAGGGATCCGTCCAAAGGGATTCTTGCTACCGATCTGGACCGAAAAGCCACCTTGCATGAAGTGTTCATGGACCTCTGGGTGTTCAATGGGCAGTCGAGACATCAAGGCATAGTAGTAGGTTAGGAACCGGGCATAGTTCACTTTGTCATAGGCAAAACACCACGGTATCATCTGTCGGATTGCTCCTAGGTGGAGCATCCAGTTGCCTTCTCTGGAGGCTCGAATTAAGTCCAGCATGATCTCAACCATGTCCAGGTATGACATCCAGAATGCTGAGAGGTTGTGTTCATCTCTGAGGGTCTCAAGATAAACTTGGAAAAGCTTCATGATATGTGCATGATTCACTCTCCATCAGCTCTTGAAAGAGTCCCTGAGACACATTGCTGTGAAAGCTGTTGATGTCCTTCAGTGTTTCATCTAGATGGTGTATGTCCCTTGAATGGTTTTCTTCTAGCCATGAAAGGAAGCCTTTCCATGCAAGCCTCATCAGTGCTTCATACACGAGCTTGTGTAGTCTCACTGCTCTGTTGTACCTCTTGCCGTTCATCACTCCTGACACTGATCCTTCTGCGATGATACCTGATTCCACACACAGATCTCTAAGACCTGCATCTTGAAACCTCTTTCCTATGGTGGAGATGAGATTACAGATTGTGTGGAAGACGCCCATCCTGATGATAATGTTCTTGAACTTCTCTTGTTTCCAGATAACTTCGGCAGCTTTGGCATAGAGTGCTTGATCAAACACGCACACAATCTTGTTAAGCTGTAAGGACTGCATGATAGCATGCGTTTGTTCCAAGATTTCATTAACGGTGGACATTTCTGTTGCGGGAGCATTGATAGTGGGCAGGTAGCTTACAGTGTCCTGAACCACTGCAATGTCTCTGCGCATTTTGATGTTGAACCCAGTCCAACTGCTGATGGACTGGTCCTCATGGTCTGACATTCGAGTAAGAAGCCAGATATGGTTCTTTGTCTTTGAATCCTGGACTTCCTTGGTAGTGTCGACATACGCAGTCTCAATCCTAGGTGGCCCTGCCCGCCGCCCAACATTGTATATTGGCAGCATTGATGATGTCTGAGTGATGCTTCTTATCTTGGACTTGGTAATCTCTGGCAGGACTTTCTCTGGCACAGAGCCTGCAACCTTGGACTGGACAGCAATGCCATTGACTCTATGAGAAGTACCTGCTCCACTTAGGGTCTCTTCAAGTCGGTCAATGTTATCCCAGGCCAGGGTTGTGAACACACCAGGGTAGATGTTTGCTGGCAGTGGAATGTCATCCTTTGAGCATTCCAGCTTCTGGATACAAAGGGCTGTATCGATCTCCTCAAACATTGAGTAAGACACACAGTGACCAAGACGATTCAGAGTTCGGATCAGTTCTGTGTTTCCTGTCAAAGACTTTACAGCATTGGTCAGCAGTACGTGCTTGGGTGGTTTTGTCTTGCCACTGGTAACAGCAAAGACCAAGTCACTGCCAAAGGAAGTGGCAAGACGTTGAGCTCTTTCAGAGGGAGTTTCACACTCACACTCTCCTGTCAGCAGGGTGTGCAGGAATTGAGTGACTGCTGCAGGAATGACATTCTGATCTGTATCGGGAGGCCATGGCTGACTCACATCTTGTTTATTGATCTCATTCCTCAGCTGCATTCCTGCTTTGGTTAAGACATCTTCAGAGTTAGCTGCTCTTGCTTCTTGCAGGTCTTTTGCCATTTTGTGTGCTTGCCGGGCAAGGTCGTCCATTGAGAGGCTGCGTGGATAGATTAGAAGCTTTCCTTTCTCATCTGGGACAAAGCGTAGTGATTCTCCAAACTCGGTTTCAATCTTTCGGCGAACATGTTTCTTTGTCGCTGGTTTCAGTTGGATAATACCACGGGACATCATGGAACTCTCAAGCCTAGATGTGAGGTTTGTCATAGGCAGTACCTCTGGGTTGGGGAATAATTTGGTCCTTATATACAAGCAGAGTTCCTCGAGGGCTTCTGTCTCAACCTCTTCGTAGCGTGCTTCCTCGCTTTCTTCCTGATTTTCACCTGCACCCGACCTGGCGGCCGCTGGGAAATCATCTTTTGTGAAGAGTTTGTAGCACGACTTGTGGTAGTGACCCTCTGCAGCAACAAGGTCTCTGCTAACTAAACCAAGGATTCTCTGGTTGAGTTTCCTTATTGCTGCTCTGCGAATCTTCTCATCTGCTCGTAGCTCAACACACTGTATGAGTGGCTCCCTTGTCTTTGTTGTTTTTATGTACTTGCTTGACTTCTCGCAGAAGATACATACTTTGGCATACACCCTGCTAGTACTAGGGGCATCCCTTGATGCCCTCCTCCTGGGGTCGACGCTTGCTGATTCTATCTTGACACCCTTGGCAAGGATAGAATCCAGTGACTTCTTCATTGTAAAGAGACTACGACATTTACGGTGATAATGTATGTGTGGTATTCCTCCTTCTTCAAGGCCCTTGGCTGCTTCCAGGACTGGATCATGCTGCCTGATTTCTGCAGCCCTGAGCAATGTGTTCCAGGAGTCCAAATCCTGTGGTGACACCAGAGCATCGCTGTCATCATCAGAGCAGTGGATGATACAGTCGATCCGTGCTCTCTTCCTCGCAGATGGTTCCATCCTGCCGTCAAACAGTCGACACACACCTGCAAAAAATATCACCATTAAACCATGAACAAACAAACACATTACATGGAAACCACTCTACATATGTTTGCTCCTTCCAATAATAAATTATCCCCAAAATATAACAAAAAATCCCCAAATATGAAATAAACCCCTAAATATGGAGAAACTTGAAATACACATCGGAATAATTCTTGTAGAGAATCAAATAAGCTACAAGAGCTGTTAGAATATATTTTTCAATGTTCCCCATATTTAAGGATTTATTCTAGATTTAGAGGAAAATACCCAAAATATAGAGTATACTCCGAAATATGAGGAAATTTGAAAAATACCTAGGAACAACTCTGGTAGAGAATATAATTCTACATAGGTGTTCAAAGTTTCGCGATGATTGTGTGATGGATTTTAAAGAAAATGAGGAAAACGCCGAGCGTCACGCTAAAAATCTTTATTTTTGGGTAGCGCCCCTATTGCATCAAAAAAATTAGACTAAGCTACCAGTGCGAGAAGGCTATCATATCTTAATGTACTTACAGTCACTCTATAAACATTTTAGTACCATTCGTGTTTAGTCACCCCAGGTGGTACCGATATCTGGCCTGGCTCATGGACTAATTCTTTTATTTACAATATAAACCATTTTGAACAACCTCGTTTATCATTTTAAATGTGTCTGTACCTCGGGGACATATTACATAGCAGATATATCATATACATCAATTTTCATGGAAGTGAGTGTCATTTGGTTATGAAAAATGCATGCGTCAGTAGTAAAGACAATTATATAGCAAGCGGGATAGTTTCCTGATTGCATCACGTATGCAACACAAATTAATTAATGCAGAGGAGGGAGGGGGTTTATATTGTGTGTTATGTGTGTTAGATTACTTAAATCAGTTTAGGGGAGACATCTGATAGTCAAAGCGATGAGAATATCTGAAGCGACGTCTTCCGAATAACGATACTCGGATATATTTGTTTAGCACTCTAAGTTTTATTTAATGGGTTAAGCTGGGTAGTAGAGTATGAAAATAAGATTTGTTTAACCCTTTCAATATGATGACTTTTGTGTGTGTTCTGGCTATCATTAGATGATTTTCTGCGTTAATGAGGACCTTTTACAAACAAAGGGGATGTAGCCTCTAATATTTTTCGTTCAATCTCCAACAGATTCTTAATAAGCAGCTTTAAATCCTCTAATGATAGCCAGAAATATAATGCATTCCGTTGAAATTGCTGCAATTGTGCCACCTCTCTGCATATTTCCCAGTGACGTGCTTATATATATATATATACAGTATATATATATATATACTGTATATATATATATATATATATATATTATATATGTATATTATATATGTATATTTGCAGAAAGGGGTATTCAAAACTCTACCAACAAATTTATGAGAGATGAGCATATATCAAATAGAAAAGTCTTAGTAAATAGAATAAGTTAGAGGACTTGCTATGTTCGCAGCAGAAGCAGTGTTGCATTCAAATGTACACACTAGGAGAGAGGAGTATGGTGTCTTTACTGACTTCCATTGACATTTAGGTACAATGGTTAAGTTGGAAATAATATGGAAGGTCTATTGATGTAGCATATTAAGAATGATTATTGCATCGGATTGGTGTAGCAGTATTTATATTATTTTTAGCTCCACTCGCTAATGTGAAATAGCAACGCTGATATTACTGGCAATGATGTAGCCAAAACATCAGCCAACTGTCCCGGGATTCGAGCTGCACCCGAAGCTTCGAGATTAATTTCACTTAAGATATGATAATAGGAGTGAATATATTTCGTCTGATCACCGACGTAATATTTAGCTAGTTGTGACTACTTATTTGGTTAGATATATTTGTCAATTACAAAAGTGAATTTGTTCACATTTTATGATTTTTTATACTCACACTAGTAGTACTTGTAACTCCCTTATTACCATATCCTATGCAATACCATATTCTTCGTTTATTTAACGAATGAAGATTGTTTATATGCTTTTGCTTCCTCAACAAAAAAATAATACTTAAGGTAACCACAACAACTGAATCTCATTGGCGGGTTTCCAACCCCGAAAGGGGTTGAAATAGGGGAGCTATCCCCCCGCCAAAGGCGGCTTTCTAGGGCCTTTCCTAGCTGTTGCTGAGAGGATTGGGTTCTAGTCATGTGGTGATGGGCTGATCTTTCAGAGTGAGAACTGAGCGATCTCTGCCATACCCATAGCTTACTCTGACTGTTCCTTTAGCTTGTGTGTTTTCTGGATCTCAAGTGACGGCGTCTCTTCCGTGGATTGACCTCCCAATCTACCAAGATTGGAAGCCAAAGCGTCACATTTTTCCCTTGCCCCTCAACTTTCTCTTCATAATTGCTGAGGGGCACAGGGCCCAGGGTGGGGCTTTGGTTTCCCGGGCGTTTCCGCGCCCTCCTCAGCTCCCCGCCATGGAGTGGCTTCGGTCACCCAGGCTTGATTGTGGTCGGCGGGAAAGGTTCTGTGGGGGCGCTCGGTTATGGACTTGGAATTGCTCGGGACCTTGGGGCTGTTCGGCCAGGCAGCTTGGGGAACAACAACAACAACAACAACAACTGAATGTCATATCTACTGTCAAGGAAAAATAAACAAGAGATTGGCAATAATAACTGTATTGTAACCTTGGATGAATTTAAGCCTAATTTAATGTAAATATTGCATTGAACAGAGGATATACGGCGCAGTATATTATTGACATATTATATAAGAAATTGAGAATCGTTATAATTTAATATAATGCATAAATTATCAACCTCCGGTAGTCGAATTGGTCTAGGCAGTGTCATCAGCTTATGATCCTACTCTCCAGTAACAAAGGGATCTGATTTTGAATCAGTGATTATGTATAATTTGACACACATGTATCATACATCCTGATGTCTTATATCACTGAACAAAACAGCTGATTTGTCAAACAAAAAACTGATACTGAACTCTAGTCATTGTTTCAGCTTACTTATTATTACAGTACATTACGTACAGTACATGTACAGTACAACGTGGGTTACAAAAATTATCATACATGTTCAAGTTAACGTTCACACTTGGCTACTGTGAGAACAAAGATTCACTTAGTATGTTCACCTCGTATGAAATCCTTCAAAACAACCTAGCTCGATCGCCCAACACAGGATAGGCGTTCGGCTAGAGAGTAGAAGTATTGTTCTGTTTGTCACCTACAATATCGTAGGAATGGTTTTGGCTGTGTATGCTATTCTACTTCACCAATATATTTCTAAAAATCTATACGTTTTCTGGGAATAACTCTTGGAAATCTTGCTTAATTTTTGTTTACGGAATTTACCTGGTAATTTTGTTGGTAGAGTTTTGTACCACTCTGTATATATATATATGTGTGTGTGAGGGAGAGAGAGAGAGAGAGAGAGAGAGAGAGAGAGAGAGAGAGAGAGAGAGACAATCACAAACACACGATTATTTTTTTTTTTTTTTTTTTTTGTGTATTCGCTAGGAAAAGGAAACACGGAACAGCAGTCGCATCGGTTATATTAATTTGCGTGGAACTGACTGCCATTTGTTATGAAAGACATATCCGTGATTGTATATATATAAAATACCCCGGAAAAGGAAAGAACCTCAGACAGGAGAGACCGAAGGAGTGGAAGAAGAAGTAAGACCGAGCAAGAGAAAGGAACAAGAAGACCCAAAGAAAGAAAGGACAAGGACAGAGAAACCAGCATCCACCACAACACCACCAGGGTCTGCAGCAGTAGCGAATCGCTATGCTGAAGATGGACACGCAGAAGGAGGAATATCTACCCAAGCCGGGAAAGACGATTCGCCCCACGAGGTCCCCTAAAAAGAAAATAGTCTTCCGCCAACCCTTTTGAGGGAAGCCAAGACACTATACCGGTATAAGTTTTCCAGAGTCCACAAGCGACTCTGTCAATATTCCAACACAAAGGAAATATTTCAAAGTCCATCCTCAGTTGACTTTGAACTTGCTCTCATACCAGTGCGCACGGTATATAACTCAAGATACATATAGTGAAATAAATAACTCTCTTTCATATCTAACATCGCAAGTCTACTTCTTTACAAGTACAGTGAAATATTATAGCTGATGATATTACTTGTATCAACCCTCGACAGCCATTAGTGTATAATTATGATTCCAGATAAAAGGAATACCGTTAAGCTGTGCTAAATACCTGACCTCTATCCAGATCCGCGACTGTGCTCGAAAATAGAAAATGTTCTGAGTGCTATTCATTGGTTGTGTTTCTAAACTCACATTCATACTCCTTGTGTATTTAGATATTAAGGGAATAAAGCTGTATTCTAAACTATATTTTGGCGATATATATATCCTCTGTTGTCTTTTTTATATGTAATTGTATGAACTCGGAAGTACCAGTCCAGTAGAACTCACCTGTAGCAATCGTTAATCTTGTATAAAATCAGGCCATAACAATATATATATATATATATATATATATATATATATATATATATATATATATATATATATATATATATATATATATATATATATATATATATATACATATATCTATATATACAATATATATACGGTATATATATATATAATATATATATATATATATATAATATATATATATATATATATATATATATATTATATTATATATATATATATATATATAAACAATCACGGATGTGTCTTTCATAACAAATGCCAGTCAGTTCCATGTAAATTAATATAAACGACGAGATGGAGGGATAGACAGACGAATGAGGAAGTAAGAAGGAGGTGTGGTGTAGAGGTAAATGTGCTGGAAAGTGTGAAAAGGAACAACTTGAGATGGTTCGGCCATATGGAACGTATGGAAAGCAAGAGATTGACTAAGAGGGGGTGTACGGAGAGCGAGGTGGAAGGGCAGAGAGGGAGAGGTGCACCAAAGGAGAGGTGGAAGGATGGAGTGAGGAAGTATATGAATGAAGGCGGTGCTGGTTGGGAGGAGGGACGTCGACTGACTGGGGACAGAGGTGCATGGGGACGGTTCGTTCGTGGCCACCCCCTCGGGGATCACGGTGTCAGGCAATAGATAGATAGATATATACAGTATACTGTATAATATTATATACATATACACCAGTTTGAGCACAAGTAAAAAACAACTGTAAAGGTATTATGTCAACTTCTCAGACTTGACTTAATGAAAAAAAAGTCTAGAATTAATCAGAGCATTACGTAACATATTGCGCCTAACATTATTGCACCAACTGAGCGTAGGTGTAATTTGGCCTTATATGGCATCCTTGGAAGCCAATCACAATTCCTTTTGTGAAAATTCTATAATTTGTGTGACCAAGAACGAATACTGTGGGCGTAATATATTAAGGGGGGATGGACCAGTTTTCTGGACCACTTTCTCCCTCGTGTTTAGCCCCATTAGTTTTGAGATTTTAAGACGTTCGGCCCATTAGTTTGGCGATTTTAAAACCTTTCGTCCCATTTCGTTGTCAATTTTAAGACCTATCGTGCCTTATAGGTGTCAATTTTTTCCTAGCGAGCGATAGCGAGCCTGTAATTATAAGAGAAACCGGCCTTAGGCCAGGAAATTGTTCTACCGAAAAATTTACACATGTATCTTGAGGGGGGGTCTAGGGGATGTTTTTCTATGTCTGAGGAGGTCTAGCGAGGAAACTAGAATATAATTATTCGAATGAATAAATTCATAGTCCAAAAAAGCAGCCACTGTCCCTTAAAGTTCCTGCAGTTATTGTGGGCGTGGTTGAACGATATTGACCTTATTAATATCACGCATGACGTATAAACAAGTGTCATCTCATTGAACGGGTTGATGGTGATTTTGGTTATCTTAAGGGGAGGCACTTGGTTTTTCGGGACCTCCTTTTCCCTCATGTTTACCCCCATTAGTTATGATATTTTAAGACATTCGCCCCATTAGTTTGGCGATTTTCAGGTCTTTTGCCCCATTTCTTTGACAATATTAAGACCTTTCGTGCCATTTAGATGTAAAAATTAATCCTGGCGAGCGATAGCGAGCCTGTATTTAAAGAGGAATCGGCCTTCGGCCGGGACATTTTTCTACCGAAAAGCGTATAAATTTAGTATCGAAGGGGGGTCTTGGAGGTGTATTTTTAAGCTTGATATAGTTTTAGAGAGTAAACTAAACCCCCTTCTTAAACCATTGAGCCGAACCAGTAAATTATGGTGCACAATACCGTCTGGCCTCCCTTAATAAGATTATCCGGCGATAACACAAAATGTCATAGATATAAACATAGATATAATCATGGCTAGTGGTAGCCATATAGACAAGGGGGCGGCCAAGAGGGTGTGAGTCAACCTGTCAACCTGGGAGAGAGAGGAGGGGGGGGGGGGTGAGAGAGAGAGAGAATGGGGGCGTGATATAGAGGGGAGGGGGGCATGAGAGAGAGAGGGGGGGGGGGGGAGCGTGAGAGAGAGATAATTTAAGTTAGAGAGACAGCCCGAGAATATCAAAATAAATAATTATATAGCGAGTGATAAGGATGATGATGATGAAACACAATCATAATAATAACTACTAAACAGTTATGAGGATGGTTTTGTGTGAGTGTGTGTGTGTGTTTTTTTTTTTTTTTTTTTTTTTTTTTTTCTTTTTTTTTTTAAAGTGTTCATGCTACGGCATAAATCCTATCACTGGTTATACAGGAGCTAGTGATTTTCATGAGGTACATTATTAAGTAGGTCAGTGAAAACATCCTCAGATGGTGTTTTGTATTCACTAAAGTTCCTTGCAAGCACTTTAACAACAATTATATACATAATAAACTAAACTACGAATAACATACACGTACTTGAAAATATTATGCTTGAGGACTTGTTTACATGGAGTTTCCAGAGAGTCCTTATCAATGTCAATTTTGTTTTAGTAGCCCCACAATAGACACATTCAAATACAATATCAACGAACATTTTACCACCTATGACTAAACACAAACAATAAATACTAATTGATTCACTTAGCTTTCCTCATCTTACATTTTTATCCCCCCTCCCCCTCCGCATTGTTACATTTTGTTTTTATTAATTTCACCACAACACCAAACACCTCCAATGAAATTAATGAAAGCATATATGTGATCCACCAGGATTCGAACCCGGGTTATCACATACAGATGTGTAGACACCTTAACCATTACACCACCCATACGGTTAAAGGTTTATGCACACGCATGCGACTTATTATCCATTCTCGAATACTGGACATATAGTTTTAAGATATGCGCTAGAACAGCTCCCTACACATTAAAAATCAAGATCGAGATCAAGAATGTCTCTGCCTCAGACTGAATAAGTGCTATATACAAACCTATACTCTGTTTCATTTCATCTGACAGTAAATTGGAACACTTACCAACTGTTTTCTTGATAATTATTGGAATTATATGTAACTATTATAGTCCTGCATCTTATAAATACAAAGTTTTCATAATTACCTTCATACTACTTTTTAAATTGTTCGTATTAGTTGATAAATTGACATAAGAATATTGTAATTTAGCGTCAGATGAAATTAAACAAAATATAGTGTTTGGTACAGTCGGGGTTAGTAGTGCTTATACAGTACATACATTTTTTCGAAGATTCCTATTCATTATATACCTTCCATTTGTATTTCGGAGCTTCCTTAAACACTTGCAAGGTTAAAAAATGCATGAGAATTAATGAACATAACTACCACAACAACCATACACATCATAACCACACCACCATAACTACCAAACCACCATACACATCATAACCACACCACCACAACTACCAAACCACCATATACATCATAACTACACCACCATAACTACCAAACCACCATACACATCATAACTCACACACTACTGATCCTCCTGGTGAACAAGCCTACGTCTTTTCTATCCTAAATGACCTAGAGCAGTTAGTTCAGCAACCCACCCGTATCCCGGATCGCATCGGAGATCGGCCCAACATTCTTGACTTGTTTCTAACTTCTAACCCTTCTTCTTATACTGTCGATCTTTTCTCTCCTCTGGGCTCCTCCGACCATAAACTTATCTCTGTCACCTGTCCTATCTCTCCAGTACAGCCACCCGATCCTCCTAGCCGGCGGCGCTTGTGGCACTTTGGCGCTGCCGACTGGGAGGCTCTTCGGCAGTACTTCTTTGATTTCCCATGGAATGATTTCTGCTTCCAAGGCCGAGGACCCTCGGAGAGTGCTGAACGCATTACCGAGGTAATCCTATCGGGCATGGAAGCATACATTCCATTCTCTTTCTCTCAGACTAATGCTAAAAAATCTTGGTTTACTCAGGCCTGTTCTACTGCTGTCCGCAATAAGGAGGAAGCATTCAAACGGTACCGACGCCTTAAAACTCAAGACTCTCATTCTTCATATGTTTTCTGCCCTGAATCAAGCCACATCTGTTCTTCGACTTGCCAAACACTCTTTCATCAATAATAAATGCACTGAACTATCCAACTCTAGCTCTTCCCAAGCTTTCTGGCATCTAGCCAAAAACCTCTCCAACAATTTCTCTTCCTCGTCTTTCCCTCCCCTTTTCCCACTCTGATGGCACAACCATCACTTCTTCCTCTGACAAAGCTAAACTCTTCGCTCAAACTTTTGCTAGAAACTCCACCTTGGAAGATTCCGGTGCTATTCCTCCCTCTCCGCCCTCCTCTCTCTTACTTATGCCTAATATCCTAATCTCTTCTAAAGATGTACTTTCTACCCTCTCTGGGCTTAACAATAATAAGGCGTACGGTCCGGACGGTGTTCCTCCTGTTGTTCTCAAAAACTGTGCTTCCGTGCTGACTCCCTGCCTAGGCAAACTCTTTCGTCTCTGTCTATCCTCTAACGTCTTCCCTTCATGCTGGAAGTTTGCTCACATTCAACCTGTCCCAAAGAAGGGTGACCGCTCTCAACCCTCCAACTATCGTCCAATTGCTCTTATCTCTTGTCTTTCTAAAGTTTTTGAAACTATTCTTGCTTCCAATTTTCTTAAGCATTTCTCTTCTCATAATCTGCTCTCAGATCGCCAGTATGGCTTCCTTAAGGGTCGCTCTACTGGTGATCTTCTTTCATATCTTACTAACTCTTGGTCATCCTCCTTCCGGGACTTCGGTGAGACTTTATCTATTGCACTAGACATATCGAAAGCCTTCGAGTCTGGCATAAATCTTTAATGTCTAAACTACCCTCCTTCGGTTTCTATCCCTCCATCTGTGCCTTTGTCTCTAATTTCCTTTCCGGCCGTTCCATAGCCGCGGTTGTGGACGGCCATTGTTCACTTCCTCACCCTATAAACTCCGGTGTTCCTCAGGGCTCTGTCCTATCTCCTATTCTCTTTCTAATTTTTATAAATGATCTCCTTAACTGTACTTAATTCCCATCCATTCATACGCAGACGACTCAACCTTACACTACTCCCTTAGTTTTTCAGAACGCCCCAAGCCAGCAATCCCTCAACGACAAACGTAATGAAGCCATAGAACTCTTAAATTCTGATCTAAATACTATTTCAAATTGGGGCAGAGAAAACCTTGTTAACTTTAATGCTTCCAAAACCCAATTTCTCCATCTATCTACCCGTCAGGATCTCCCAGCGGACTATCCCTTATTCTTCAACATTACAAAAATCAACCCTTGATCTTTTCTCAATATTCTTGGTGTTTCTTTTTCTTCTGCTCTCAGTTGGAAGGACACTCTTACCAGTCTTGCTAAGGCAGCCTCTCAGAAGCTGGGTGTGCTCAACCGCGTTAGGGGGTTCTTTTCCCCTGCACAGCTTCTTGTTCTGTCCAGGGCCATAGTGCGCCCTTGTATTGAGTATTGTTCACATGTGTGGGGAGGTTCCTCTCACACCGCTCTCCTAGACAACGTTGAAAGGAAGGCCTTTCGTATCATTAACTCCCGTCCACTCACCAACTCTCTGCAATCTCTCTCTCTCCGCCGCAATGTTGCATCTCTCTCGCTATTCTATCGCTACTATAATAATCAGTGTTCCTCAGAGCTATCCCAGTGCATACCACCTCCTTTACGTAGGGCACGTGGTACCCGTCTTGCAACTCAATCCCACCCCTACTCTGTGCAACTCTCCAACCCAAGAGTGAAACGTTACTCTCAAACTTTCTTCTACTCAACAGCTGAGCTCTGGAACTCTCTCCCAGAATCAGTCTTTCTGGTTTCCTATGACTTTAATTGCTTCAAACTCCGTGTGTCCAGGCATTTTGGCTCGAACGTCCCTTGATTTTGGCCCTGTCACTCTTTCAACTATGGGGGAGGCACTCGCTATAGGCAGTTATGCCTTTTGCCTCCCTCAATCACATAGAAAAAAAAAAAAAAAAAAAACACACCACCATAACTACCAAACCACCATATACATCATAACCACCCCACCATAACTACCACAACAACCATACACATCATAACCACACCACCATAACTACCACAAAACCATACACATCATAACCACACCACCATAACTACCAAACCACCATACACATCATAACCACACCACCACAACTACCACCCACCATATACATCATAACCACACCACCATAACTACCAAACCACCATACACATCATAACTACCAAACCATAACAACCACACCACCATAACTGCCAAACCATCATACACATCATAACCACACCACCATAACAACCACACCATCATACACATCACAACCACACCACATAACTACCACACCATCATAGACATCATAACCACACCACCATAACTACCAAACCACCATACACATCATAACCACACCACCATAACTACCACCAACCATACACATCATAACCACATCACAAGAGTCAGCATAAATGGTACCAAGTCAGAGTGGGGAGCAGTCAAAAGTGGTGTCCCCCAGGGATCGGTATTAGGTCCCCTGTTGTTTCTTATATACATAAATGACCTAGATTTAGGTATAACTAGTAGGATAAGTAAATTCGCAGACGATACTAAAATGGGGAGATCAATTAATTCAGATAGCGATATAGAGTGCCTCCAAAGGGATCTAGATACCTTACATGAATGGTCAGTAAATTGGCAGATGAAGTTTAACATTGACAAATGCAAGGTATTAAAGATAGGGAAGATGCAAACAAATGTTAAATATAGGCTAAACTAGCTAATTTAGAATTAGAAAATTCAGACTGCGAGAGAGATCTAGGTGTGTTTGTTAGCAATGATTTGAAGCCTAGAAAACAGTGTATAAGCGTTCGTAATAAGGCAAACAGGATTCTCGGGTTCATCTCTAGGAGTGTGAGTAACAGAACTGCTGATGTTATCTTAAAACTTTACTTGTCATTAGTGAGACCCCATATGGATTATGCTGTCCAATTTTGGTGTCCTTATTACAGAATGGACATAGATTCATTGGAGAGAATTAAGCGTAGAATGACAAAAATGATCCATAATATTAGAAATTTTCCGTATGAAGAAAGGTTGAAGAAATTAGGTTTACATTCGTTAGAGAGAGCCAGAGTTAGAGGGGATATGATAGAGGTGTTCAAGTGGGTTAGTGGGATTAACAAAGGGGACATGACAAATGTACTAAAGCTCAGTGATAGCGAAAGAACTCGTACCAATGGTTTCAAATTAGATAAATTTCGTTTCAGAAAAGATATAGGCAAATATTGGTTTGGTAACAGAGTTGTAGATGGGTGGAATAGGCTACCAAGTGATATAGTGGGATCAAGAACGATAGGGAGCTTTAAGAGAAAATTGGATAAGCATATGGACGAGAAGGGTTGGGTGTGAAGGGGGATCAGCCGGGTTGGGCCAATCAGCGCTCTGCAGACCCCCGTAATCCTGCGTTAATCTCTAACCGGTTTGGTAAGAAGATCCTCAGGGTATTAGAAGTGGTGAGCCTAATTCTTGGGCTTTGTAATTGGGGTTGTTGTGGGACAGGGATCTGCCTTGCTTAGGCCAATCGGCTTTTTTCTTTCTTTCTGCAGACTCCCATTTTCTTATGTTTCTTATGTTCTTAAGCCATATTTTGTTGGAGTATTTAGCCCACCTAGCCTATAGGCTATTATCCAAGAATATAATTACCATAATAAACTGATAGGGATAAGCAAACAGGGATGGAGATAAATTAGATTAGCCAAATGTAGTGCGAAATTAGTGTACCGTATATCAAGCATGAGAACTATTCAATTAACAAGGATCAAGTCTTCCATTTCTTGACCAAAAACTGTTACAACTAGGCGCTATAGGAAATATCGCACAATAAACCCAATCTATTGAGAAGTATTTAACCTTCAAAGTTCAATCAACACATTATAGCCTTAAAGACATATTCTGGTGATGCTGAGGTTTCAAATAACTAACTTGAAACTATCTGTGAGGCCTAGCCTAGATATTATATAGGCCTAGGCGGCTCGATTTGTTTTTCTAAGAAAAAATCAGTTGAAAACAAAAAAATAAAAAGCTAAACGGCTATATTTGATCTGGCCCAATTTTGGGTTAAAAAAAATTTTGCACAATTCATGGCCCATAGTATAGATTGTTTAACTACTGCTATTGAAAACTAGTTTTTTTTTTCAATGTTTACATTTAGGCTAACTATAATACCCGATATTTATTTATTAATTATCTAATTTGACCGTTTTTTTTATTTTTAATTACATATAATTATTTTGGGCAAGAATGTTAGTTACCAGGGTGTACCGCCGCAGTACCGCCACACCTTGTTTACAACTATGCGATACAGGGAAGATGGCTTTGGATATAAAATTACATTAGCCTAACCAAAACACCTACCAAACCTTAAAACCAGTTTTGGTAAGATGATCCTCAGGGTATTAGAGTGTTGAGCTATAATTGGGCTTTTGTAATGGATTTTGGGGGTTGTGTGGGGACAGGGATCTGCCTTTCTTAGCATGCCAATCGGCTTTCGTGCAGACCTCCCATTTTTTTTTTTTCCTATGTTCCCTTAATGTTCCCTTGTAAAAGTGTTCTTACTAACCAACACGCACCATAACTAAACTAACCCAAACCCACCATACGACATCGAAAATAAGCTACTCAAACCGAGAAACAAAACCAACACCACCATAACGGACCAAACCATCATACACATCATAACTCACACCACCTATCAACAAAAACCACACCATCATACACATCACAACCAAAACCAAACACACCACCATAACTAACCACAAACAGCCACCAACCACCAGAGACATCAGAACCACACCACCATAACTACCAAAAACCATAGCATACACCATCATAACCACAAGCAGAACCACGAATAAACAAAACCACAACCCCATCATAGACATCATAAACACACCGACCATAAAAACCAAACCAGCATACACCATCATAACCACACCACAAACAAAAAAAAACCAAGCCACAAACCCTCAGACACGATCGAGAACCACACCACCATAACAACCACACAGCCTCATACACATCACAACCACCAACCACCATAACTACCACACCATCATACACAGAATAACCACACCAACCATGAAAAAACTCACAACCATCATAGACATTAGAAACCACACCCACCATAACAACCAAACCATCCATCATAGACCATCATAAACCCACACCACCAGAACAACCAAACCATCATACACATCATATAAGAACCACAACCACCATAACAACCACAGACCATCCTAAGACCTAGAATAACCACAACCCACACACCAAACCATAACAACCACACCATCATACACATCAGAACACACACCTACTATACACCCCACCATCCATTCACACATCATAACCCCCAGCAACATCAGAACCACACCACCCCCTAACCACCACACCATCATAAACCGCCTAAGGTCCACAACCACCAGAAACAACCACACCAGGCAGGCCACATCAGAATCCCCACCACCCATAACAAACCAAACCATCATACACATCCAGACCACACACACGCACCATAAGCCCACACAACCACATCCAGAAGAGCACATAATGAACCACACACCATCATACACATAATAAGCCACACCACAACACCAACCATAGACGACCAAACAAGCAACACATATAGGAGAACCACACCACCAGAACAACCACACACAGGCAGGACACATAGCGAACCACACCACCATAACTACCACACCAGCCAGACAGAGCAGACCCACACCACAAGATAACAACCAACACCAGCAGACATACCCATGCATAACCACCCGACCATAACAACCACACCATCATACAGGGGTGACAGCAAACCAGAGGCTACCACCATAGAAGACAACCACAAATGACCAGTCAGACACACCTCATAAACGCAAACCTACACCACCAGATAACAACCACAAAACCAGCAGTACACATACATAACCACCAACACCAACACATAACTCTGACCCACAACCAGCATACACATCAGAACCACACCACCATAGACCACCCACCATCATACAGCAAGAAGAACCACAAAACCACCATAAGACAGACCAGTTAACCATCAGATACAGCACCTTATAACCACAGCCCCACCTAGAACTACCAAACCACCCAGCGATACACATCAGAACCGCACCACCAGAACAACCACACCATCGATAGCACGGCTCATAAACCCACACCACACCAGAAACATACTAAACAGAAACAGCATCAGAAACCACACCACCCAGAACTCAACCACACCAGCCATACACAAAAAGATCTATAACCACAACAAATCCAAAAACCCACCAGAACACCACATAACCCTGCAGACACCATCATAACCACAACCACCATAACAAACCACAAAGCAACCAGTGGCAGACACATCAGAAACCACACCACCCAGCATAACAACCCCCACACAATCATAGACAATCATAACCTACATCACCATAACAACCACAAAGCCACACATCATACACGATCATAACCACACCACCGATAACAGACACACCAGCCATACACCAGTCATAACCACACCACCAGAAACAAACCCACACAGAAACCACCCCCTAACAACCACAAAACAAGCATAACACATTAAAACCACAACCACGCATAACAAACACACCATCGACACCAGCCTCATAACCACACACACACCAGAACAACCACACAGCGACAGATCATAACCCCCACCATACCCTACCAGAAAGACACAAAACACCATCATAGACATCATAACCACAACCATCCCATACAACCAAAACCATCATAGACCGCATAACAACCACCACCAGACCACCCACACCATCCCCCCCCCCCAATACTCATCATAACCACACCACCCACCATAACAACCACAAAGCCAACCATCATCGAGCAGCAGAACCACACCAAAGAAAAACCCACCACGACTCTAACACAGCAGAAACCACACCACAGAAAAAACTCCAAAACCATCAGAAACAACCGGCTCAGCAGACCCCAACCACCATAACAACCCCACCAGGCAGACACCGCAGACCCATCATAACCACACCACCAGAAACAACCACTCAACAGAAGCAGACACAGCAGAACACCACAAAACCACCATAACAACCACCACACACCAAGCAGACCACACGACCACACCACCATACACATTATAACCACGAACCACCAGACTACCACACCCACCATACAAATTATAACCACAACACACCATAACTACCAAACAATCATATAACATTATAATCACAAACCGACAATAACTCTACCACACCATGCATACACATTTATAAACCACACACCACAATAACTACCAAGTACACGCATCATACACACATATAACCATAGAGTACACCCATAACAACCACACCTATAAAATTATGAGAACCATAACAACAATAACACACACACCGT